>OX336373.1:45984047-47184047 GCA_946902895.1 Fragum fragum | reverse complement strand
CTCTTTAACTCTAAATTCTTGTTTCGTCCACATATTGATAACTTGAGCAATAAGTGTCAAAAAGCTCTAAACCTTTTATGGGTCGTATCCAATATGGACTGGGTAGCCGATAAAAAAGTTTTATTGCGACTTCACAGGTCGCTTGTTAGATCTAAGATGGATTGTGGCTGTGCTGTTTATGGCTCAGCACGCCACTCATACTTTGGTAAACTTGATTCTATTCATAATCAAGGATTGCGCCTGGCATTAGGCGCATTTGGAACATCACCAGTAAATAGTTTGTATACTGAAGCTAATGAACCATCTTTCAATCTACGTTGAAAGAAGCTGTCATTGCAATACTATTTAAAACTCCAATCAAATCCTAATAATCCTACTCACAGAGTTGTGCTTGAACCCAAGCACAGACAAGACTTTGAAAAGAAAAAGAATCATATACTTCCCTTTAGTTTACGTTGTGAAGCTGATGTAAACGCTCTAGATTTTGATCTAGAAGACGTGGCAGAACATATTGTTCCTAATGTTCCCTTGTTGACCTGCAAAAGCCCCACGTTTCTTTACGATCTCGCTTCCAGCAAAAAGGATACAACAGATCCAACCGTTTTTAAATCTAAGTTTCTAGATATTAAAGAGAGCTACGCTTCGTACGAAGAGATTTACACTGATGGTTCCAAGATCGATGAAAAAGTTGCCTCAGCCAATATATTAGAGGGCGAAAAGTACCATTCCGTTTACCAAACAACTCTTCTACTTTTTCAGCCGAGCTTAAGGCGATTGATCTCGCACATTCTTTTCACTGACTCTATGGCAAGTATGCAAGCGATTGAACATGTGAAAACTGACAATTCCCTTATAGTTAGATTATTTGATAAAATTGGTGAGCTTCATGATGTTGATCTAGGTTTTTTGTTGGCTTCCTAGCCACATTGGTATTCGTGGTTATGAAGAGGCAGATATGGCTGCAAAGGAAGCATTAGCACTTGATGTTTTACCTTTTGAAGTTCCTTTTAGTGATTTTAAACCGTTGATAAATAGGTTTATTCATAATGTATGGCAGAATTGTTGGGACGATCCTGCAAACCAAGATAACAAACTTTACACAATTAAACAGGATCTTGGTGAATGGCTACCTAGCTATAGATCAAATCACCGTCAAGAAATTATTTTGGTCCATTTACGCATAGGCCATACGCATCTGACACATTCATTTCTTCTTAAAGGAGAAGAGGCTCCAATGTGCATTCCATGTGGCGTTCCTCTTACTGTGCGGCACTCATCCTTTCCGACTATTTGTCTCTCACCAATGGGTCGATAATCGTAGACCTATGTGGGATAGCAGCTGGAGGCTAGGAAAGGGTGTAATGGCAGTACTGGTGTGAGAAATACCAGGATTCCATTGTTAGGTGCTCCAGCCGCCGGGATATAACTGAAAGATTGTAGAAAGCGATGTAAAACCCCATTCAAACAAACAAATCCTCTTACTGTCAAACATATATGTATTGACTGCATTGATTTTTTCGATGTCAGAGAAAGATATTTCAAGGCTGACAGTATGAGGCAGCTATTTGAAAGCGTCAGAATCGATTTTTGATTTCCTGAAAGCCATCAATTTGTACAGCAAAATATGATTTTAGGTTCTTGTAAGCAATTAATAGGCCTGTTCATGATTGTCTAGCTCTTTTACTGTTCGTTTAGATCGGTTTAAGTAATTGATTGTCAGTTATAAATCTACTATTGTTATTTGATTCTCTATTTTACTGTTTAAATCCATTTCCGTTTTTACTCAAAGGCACCTTTTCCTTTACTTGTAATGCGCCCAACATGACCTTAGTTGTCGACGGGCCATAAAACTGTATTCATTCATTCATTCATTGTTTTGAAAGCATATTTTCTACCGTCGTGTATGAGCATCGCTCCTCAGTCGATACATTATCGTCACCATCTGGATCGTCTATGCAAGTGATGTGGGTTTTCTACAAGTATGTCATACAATTCCATTTACTTAGTATTGATTCATTCCAACTTTCTTTTGACAAATGCCGCCGTCATAGCGCAGTTGGTAGCGCGTCGGACTGTCAATCTAGAGGTCCCGGGTTCGATCCCCGACGGAAACACTCATCCTTTCCGACTATTTGTCTCTCACCAATGGGTCGGTAATCGTAGACCTATGTGGGATAGCAACTGGAGACTAGGAAAGGATGTAATGGTAGTACTGGTGTGAGAAATACCAGGGTTCCATTGGTAGGTGCTCTAGCCGCCGCGATATAACTGAAAGATTGTTGAAAGCGGCGTAAAACCCCATTCAAACAAATCTTTTGACCAATGTTTACAACATTGGATCTTAAGGAAGGGGGAATGTAACGGCAGTGCTTTCAGTACTCTGTATTTATAGGCTTTATGTACATGTGTGTTTTAGTTGATTCTTACTACAGTGTACCAATAATAATTTGCCATACTATTACGGTATTTGAAATTACCACATTCTTTGGAATGTGCCACTTTACGATCACACCCATTTATTCTCGAACACTTTGTAACTGGAATGCTAAATCTATCCCAGGTTATTAACCATGGAACTTGGAATCGCTTCTTTAGAGTTCTAAAGAGCCTATCTTTTGAATGTCGAATTATGCATTGGTTATAATACTTTAGGCTATTTCATTGAATACATGTATTAAATGCATGCTTTTCATTTACATCACTTTCTCTGGGTATATAAGGCAGGGTTTTTGCTCTATTCTGCCCAGTCGCTAACAAGCTCCAAAGGTTACTTCTACCTGATAGCAAACCAACACTGAACCTTCTACCCTCTTGACTATCTCTGTCCTTTCTTTTCTTTTCCCCAGTATTCTTAAATCATCTATTCATACACATTTAAGAGTTCGGGTATATTAAATTATGTAAACTTAAAATTTATTCAGTTTTGCTTTGCCCCGTGTCCTTTAAGAACCTGGCTAGGCCGGTTACATTATATTACATCAAAACAACACCATCGTTACGTCATCAGGAGTTATATTCGCTAGCCAGTCTTTTATTCTGCAAAGATCAGTCCAAACCTATCGTGAGCGTCATTACGAATATAAACACTTTTCGTAATTTTGCAATAACCCCTTCATGTGACATGATTTAGGACGTTGGCTGTTTCGCTTGTAAGTTTGTAACCTTCAGTTGACCTTTGGTCATATGCAAATCAGGTCATAAATTCTTAACAAGAACCCATTTCAGTCTCCTATAATCGAACACTTTAGCTATATACATTAAAGGATCAATGTCACACTTACGGCATTGAAGAAACAGACTTATAAATGTATTTTGAGTTACTTCTCATCTATCTACCCAAATTTTTAAAAAGCAACGACAGCACAACAGCATGTGCATGATGAAAAAAATGAGCCCCAAAATATTTGTAAGGAATAAGAAAAAAAAAATTGAATAAACCGGGTAATGCAAGAATTTTAAGAGATAATTTTTTATTTCTTTGATATATTTCATACACTGACATTGATTAATGTTGGTTTCTTACAATTCGCATATCGTTTTAAATACACGAGTTAACTGCGAGTGCAAAGAAATGAAACCGATCGAATACGGGAGACTGCTCGATTACGGGTACCTCGAGTATAAACTGAAAATATAGAACTTTATCATCAACAACTTGGATCAACAAGCTTACAATCAAAATATGAACAATATTAAACCGCAAACCTAAACAGAACATTTACAAGACAAATTTCGTGTTAACTTAATTATAATGCAACTTATCAAAATTGAATTATCACAAAATTTGACCATGGTATCCTCTATTTTTATCGTGTTAAATATCTAGTAAGTAGTGGCAGTTCCAGAACACAAATTTCGTGTTAACTTAATCATAATGCAACTTAACAAAATTGAATTATCACAAAATTTGACCATGGTATCCTCTATTTTTATCGTGTTAAATATCTAGTAAGTAGTGGCAGTTCCAGAACACAAATTTCGTGTTAACTTAATCATAATGCAACTTAACAAAATTGAATTATCACAAAATTTGACTATGGTATCCTCTATTTTTATCCTGTTAAATATCAAGTAAGTAGTGGCAGTTCCAGAACACTAACACACGAAAAGACAAAATTCCCTTTAATTTAAAGGTAGGTATCAAAGTTTTTTTCATGTCACGGATATTAAATATATTTATTTCCTCTAATAAACTATTTGAATACAATATGCCGCAAAGTAGTTTTGCAAAAATATGAGGTAGCTTATCAGAAAAAAGCTGGGTATTTCCCTAATAGCCTACATAGGCTATTAATCTATTTTAGGTTAATCCGAGACAGTTACGAAGATTATAGGACTTTCACGTGGCGCAAATAACCGTTGGAACCTTGCATTTAGTTCGAATTACATCAAACCAACGTCAACGTTACGTCATCAGGAGTTATGTTCGCTAGCCGGCCTGTAAAGATCAGTGCTTTCATGTGACATGATATAGGACGTTGGCTGTTTCGCTATCAAACTTGTTATCTTCATTTGACTTTGGGTCATATGCAAATGAGGTCATTCGATGTCGACAGCCAAATTCCGTGATATCTAAAAATAACCTTTCCGATATAATCAGAAAAAAAAACACTTTAGGTCTATTAGATAACCACCAAGACAATACCTGACCTAACTTAAAGTATTAAATGTTCGGTCGATTTTTTTTTTGGCACTTGGTAATTTTTCTTATCTAGGTTTCAGAAACATCGATACCTCCCTTTAATGTCTGGTATAAGGACAGTAAAAAAATATTATAATAAAAATAAAACGCGATAACTTTGCATTAAAAGATACAAAACATCGCGGTATCCGCATTTTTTTCGTGATATGTAGTTGGTAAGTGGTGGTAGTTCTATGCCACCACATATAGTAGCCACCAAATGACGTCATATTAATCCCCCCCCCTTCTAAACTCTGATATTAATCGGGGGGATCCGATTGCATCTTCTAAAGTAAGAACGTTTTAGCTCACCCGAGCACGAAGTGCTCAAGTGAGCTATTGTCATCCCCTTTTGTCCGGAGTCCGTTCGTCGTCCGTCGTGCGTCGTGTGTTGTGCGTCGTGCGTCGTCCGTCAACAATTTCTTTAAACGACATCTCCTCCTAAACCACTGGGCCAATTTGAACCAAATTTGGCAGAAATGTTCCTTTGGTGGTCCCCTTCAAAAATAGCCAAAAGAATTGAAATCTGTAAAAATTCTGGTTGCCATGGCAACAAAAGTGAAATTTTAAAATAATTTTTAAAAATCTTCTACTCCTGACCCAGAAGGCGTAGAGCCTTGATATTTTGCGTGAAGCATCAGTATATTGACCTCTTTCAAAATAGCTAAAATCATGATACTCGGGTCCCCAGGGGCGGAGCCTGAGGGGGTGGGATTTATAAAGAAATAAAGAACGATTTTTCAAATGACATCTCCTCTCAAACCACTGAGCCGATTTGAACCTAATTTGGCAGAAATATTGCTGAGGTGGTCCCCTTCAAAAATAGCTAAAAGAATTGAAATCCGTTAAAAACTATGGTTGCCATGGCAACAAAAGTGAAATTTTAGAATAATCTTTAAAAATCTTCTCCTCCTGACCCAGAAGGCGTAGAGCCTTGAAATTTTGCATGAAGCATCAGTATATTGACCTCTTTCAAAATAGCTAAAATCATGACCTTCGGGTCCCCAGGGGCGGAGCCCCAGGAGGTTGGGGTTTATATAGAAATAAAGAACGATTTTTTAAATGACATCTCCTCTCAAACCACTGGGCCGATTTGAACCAAATTTTGCAGAAATGTTGCTTAGGTGGTCCCCTTCAAAAGTAGCTAAAAGAATTGAAATCCATTAAAAATACTGGTTGCCATGGAAACAAAAGTGAAATTTTAAATTAATCTTTAAAAATCTTCTCCTCCTGACCCAGAAGGCATAGAGCCTTGATATTTTGCATGAAGCATCGGTATATTGACCTCTTTCAAAATAGCTAAGATCATGATCATCGGGTCCCCAGGGGCGGAGCCCAAGGGGGTATATAGAAATAAAGAAAGATTTTTTAAATGACATCTCCCAAACCACTGGGCCAATTTGAACCACATTTTGCAGAAATGTTTCTTAGGTGGTCCCCCTTAAAATTAGCTAAAAGAATTCAAATCCGTTTAAAACTCTGGTTGCCATGGCAACAAAAGTGAAATTTCAAAATAATCTTTCAGAATCTTCTCCTCCTGACCCAGATGGCGTAGAGCTTTGATATTTTGCATGAAGCATCAGTATATTGATCTCTTACAAAATAGCTAAAATCATGATCCTCGGGTCCCCAGGGGCGGACCCAGGGGGGGGGGGGTATAGGTGTGAAGCATCAGTTCACAGTCTTCTTTCTTATTTCTGAAATTATAACCCATGGAAAAAGTTTTTTCCTTCTTTCAAATCAGCACTAAAGCCTTTGAATTTGTAATTTAGACTTTTGGATCCCCAGGTTCATAGTCTTTATATGTAATTGTGGCCCACTTGTTTCATAATCCTAACCTTAACATGAAATTAGACTGTTGAAAGAAAAAGAGCCTTTATCTCAGGTGAGCGCCCCAGGGCCAACGGCCCTCTTGTTATTGTATACCTTGCTGTGAAATCTCGGGATTTAACAGTGTATTAAATTTATTTTGATATCGCCAATAGAGTGACGCTAACACTTTTCAGTTTCACTCTGTACTAAATCTTTAATCATGTATTCATCCGAACTTTTTTCAAAAGACCCTCCACTCTATCCAAAAGATTGGTATCGATATTTTAATAATAGAATAAAATAATAAGGTATACAATAAATAGAATAATCAACTGGTTATTCCAGATATGAAAAAATATTTTACTCGAATGCATAAAAGCTAGTCTACGTTATTATCAATTCATAATAATTTAATTGTTAGTTTCGTCTATCAAAAACGTGCGATCTGATTGGTCGAAAAATTTAATTCATACCTCCATGAACAAAATTTTGAGTACACAGCAATTTTGAATGCTTCCCCACAAAATAGTTCACTACAAAAAGGTATCAAAATTTGTTAAGTTAATGCATTTTTGCTCGATGCTATTAAATTATGAGAAATGAAGATAATATTTTTTGTTTTCATGGAGGTATAAACCGAAAAACCTAATCACACAATGTATGAATCCGCTTCGCGTATTCATACAGTGTGATTAGGTTTTTCTGTTCATACCTCCATGAAAACAAAAAATATTCTCTTCATCTCTTAATTAAAAAAAAAACTAATACTGATGGTTTCTCCTTTTCAATTGACGGATCCCTGGCCAAGCCAACCGATCACCTACAGGAAGCTAGGCGTAGATAGGCCTATTAAATGGTATTGTTTTGCAAAATTATCGCCGGTAACATATAACAAAAAAGTAGATGAGTTTGTTGGTGACGTTTAAGTCTTAAATGCTAAACACTAATGTTGGAGTTTCCAGTTCGGTTCCATGAACGATTTGACTGGTCTGTACATTTTTTGGTTGACACCCGCAATCCGTCAATTATAATGCAAAAAATCTTAAATAATCTATACTTTGCTTTATTTTTCATGGATTTGATACTCGCGGGGCACCCAGAACCTTATTTCCTCAATCTCGTAGAATCGGGCAATTGTAAACTTATCATTCATGACGTGATCAAAGCATCTAAACTTAACATCACGAGATACATAATTTTGTCTATAGTACAAAGAACTGAATGGGTCAGGTAATTAGATAGATTTTATGGACTCATTTCCTCTGTCTCTTTCAATAACCAGTCGGCCACAAACGTAACGTATTACACACACACTAAGAGAATAGGGGGAAAAGCATCATTAGTATACTGCAAATACATGGCCCTCAATTTTTAGTTACAAGAAAGACAGTATATGTGTGAGCGCGCTACATGCTCGGCTGATTTTTCCCCAACTGTTTATGACTTTAAATCAATTGCCTTTATTTCTAGTATGCTTTGCATGCTGTGTTTGAATGTTTCCAAACAAGTAGAAGGAAAATGTATATTCTTTTTTGAAGAAGATGTAATGTAGCAATGATAATCGAAAAATCTGACTGCCAATGATTTATATTAATCTTCTTATTTAATCAATTGACCCGCCCTCCTACCGAATTGACTCTATCAGGAAGTACCACTTCCATGTCAAAGTGCCGTATTTTGCAAAATAAGGCGAGTAGCCTGTTACAAGAAGTGCAATAATTGGTTTGCGACCTAAACGTCGTAACTACAGCTTGAATAAGCTGTAGTTACGACGTTAAATCGCCAAACCAACAAAAATACTTTACAAAAGTATCGTCCAATGCAGGAGTTGAACGTTCAGGCTTAACTTCCCTCACTTGACTCTTATATTCAAATTTTGATACGCTTTGAAATGTTGCAAATTATTCCGATTTGAACCGGTTTGAACGCCCTAGCTGTCTGCAATGCGCTCTTTGCACTCTTACAGTTCGCCTAGAATTACCCGCACGATAGAATGGGGATTCAATTTAAGTATATAGGATTTTTTTTTCGTGGTAATAGAAACATGAACCCTAATGACACGGTATGAAAAAAATTTATTCATACAGAAATGTAATCAGTTTTTTTAGCTCTCCGGAGCTTAACGTGCTTATGCTGAGCTTTGTGATTCTTGAATTACATAAACGGCCTACGTAGGCTTTTAGGGAAATTCACTGGTTTATTTTGATAAATGACCACTGATTTCTTCAAAAATATTTTTCAGAATAATGTATCCATATAAAACATGAGAGAGAATCAAGATAATTAAAATCTGTGACATGAAAAACAGCATCGATACCTCCATTTAAGTCATTTTGATAATAGTGTCGATAAATTAACAGCTACACAAGGTTTACAATTTGTCAAGACTTGTATCACTGGATGGAAACTCTGTACGCAATAGTTTGTAACGGTATTTCCAAGATTGCGGATGGGCGTTCTAGAAAAAATAGGTGTCATTTATTTTTGTTCGCAACTGCTTAAATCTATCATCCAAAAAACGATTACACCATTTTCATAATAAGTTTTGAATAAATTTCCCATCGTTACTAATGATTAACTGTCACATTGCAACGTTTGTACATAATTATGAATTCTCCGAAATATTGCTATGGTGTTTTTGTGACTTTTGAAATTGATGCGAAGTAGAAATGGCCATATTTTCCCTAAAATGCCCCCACTAGCAAGATCTAATGTGTCGATGGACGGCGACATGGTATCTCCCTTTTTATGACTCAAAGTTTATTGGTTTTAGCCTCTTGTTTAGGAATTATAGGCACTTGAAAGTTTCCACAGTGTACGCTACAGTTAAAACCGAAATTAAATCCCTGTATAGTGCGGAATGAGGATTTATTTGTACTCACCGATTTAAAATATGAAAGAAAATCTGTACGAAACGGTATATTGTAAAGGAATGTTAATACTGGAAATCTTTCAGTTAATAAATGGCACCTAACTTTATATTGGTCGGCCACTAATGGTTAGATTCAATCCTGAACTCATTCTCACTTGAGCGGAGACAGAGACATCTGAATATGACCGTCGTCATTGCGTAGTCGGTGGCGCACCAGACTCCCAATCTTAAACGATGGGATGTCACGGGTTCGATCCCCGGTGGGGCCACATACCTTTCCGACATTTTTCCTCACTAATGGGCAGATAATCGTAAACCAAAGTGGGATAACAGCTGTAGGCTGGGAAAGGATGTAGTGGTAGTGCTGGTGTGAGAAATACCAGGAATCTATCGTTAGGTGCTCCAGCCGCCCAGGATGTCTGAAATTCTGCTAAAGTGGCGTTCAACCCCATTTAATAATCAAAATGTGAAAATACTAAACATGTATTCCGTTCCTGAACCAGACTGAATGCATCGTACGACATTAAAGCTGCCCAACTAACATAGAATAGAAATGTGACAAAGAAAAACTTTGTAGACATTTATCAGATCAACCCAAGTTTGCGAGTTTGACGGCAGCATAACATTGAACTGAAGTCATATTGAACTGATTCATTATCTTGTTTAAAATCAAGGGCACTTGCACGTGCTTTAAGGTGTAATAACTCGACCAAGGTTAAAACGTCCAATATAACACCTCCCAGTGCTGTAGTCCATAGGACAGAATGGGAAGAGTGCATATGTTATGGTGACCAGAAACTCCTTAAGCTCTATGTCACAGTTTTCCAGTTCTTCGTGGACGAGTGATGATAGTGGACCACATAGATTGGGTATCTGATCCGAGTATCGAATCCTTCCATAGCAATGGCCTTTAGGTACCCCCTTACAAGCAAGTCAATCTTATGGTCCATTCACGACTGGATTGTAATAGTTTATTCTTCGATAAGTCAACTTTATAGTTGATTGGTGAAATAATATGAAGTACATTCAGCAAATCAAAACAAGAGAGAATTTCTACCCAGACATTGAAAATGGATATTTAACGGTATGTTTTATAAGATGTCATTAAGATGTCATACATTTGTAAATCAACAAAATAATAGATTATATTTTCAATCACAAGTGAAGAGTAAAAAAATGGGTTATTGTAGAAAGTTCATGTTGTTGAAAATTCAGTTAAAGTAGTCGGCTGCTTTTCATAGATAGTTCATATTTAGTGCATCAAAATGAACAGACCAGACTGGTTATGAAATCTATAGATCATGATTTGAAAGTTTCAACTATATTTGAGCTGGTCATTGTCACAAAAAAATAGCTGTAGGAGACTATTTAAAAAAAAAGTACCATGGTAAAGGCAGCCACATAAAAGCAAGTACAGATTTTTCATTTGTATTTCAAACCGGTGAGTACAAATAAATCCAAATATTAGACGGTACAGCGATTTAGTTTCGGTTTGAACTGTAGCATACACCGTGGAAACTTTCAAGTGTCTATAATTCCTAAACAAGGGGCTAAAACAAAACAACAACAACAACAAAAAAAAAACACCATGTTTGAAGCAATTTTACACCCAAACGGTGCTGTATGACTGTAAATCATTAATAACGATGATCATGGATAATTTGTTCAAAGCTCATTACTGTAATTTTGTTATCGTTTTTAGGATGATAGATCAAAGCAGTTTCGAACAAAAATAAATGACAATTACTTTTTCACGAACGCCTATCCGCCATCTTGGAAATACCGTTGCAATCTAGCGTACAGAGTTTCCATACAGTGTGTATCAAAAGGGAAAATTACGTCTATTTACACCTTATTGTGAAAAGGGTAAAAGAAATGACATGAAGTGCTGATTAATTCAATATATTCAAACACTTGGGAAATATTAAAGTTGTCATTCTAAGAGCTAGAACCTAAGAAAAAGAAATCGTTTTACGTGCCACAAATTAATCAAAGTAAGATGACAATACAGCATCTAATTTTCTCAGCATTAAAATAAATGAATTTTTCGGGGGATTCTTTTAAAAAGCAAGGTTCTTCTTTGAAAGATAAAACTTGAAAATACTGTCATTTCGGTAAAATGAATTTTAGTGTTTTCCTCGGCGAAATAAATCTCACGTGATAGAATCACTGCTTCAACTCATTCCCGACTAATACTTCTTTTAGATGCCTATTCCAAGAAAACAGCTTGGGAAAACATAGTGGAAAATAAGAGGAATTGCTTGTTACTTTCATTATCCGCAATATTTTCAACTCAAAAGATAGAGTTTTAAAGTTCAGTCAACTTTGCATTTTCGTCTACAAGTGTGTTTGAATTTTGGCCAGTCTAAAGTTGTGTTATCTGATAATGGGATAGATATCTAAGCAAATGTCAACATTGTTTCAAAGTAGCTTTGGTAATATTTCTCCGCCTATGATTCAGCTCGTGTACGACACTACTATCATTCTTACATGCCAGTAGCCCATTCCCAACGATTACGCTTTTTACGCCCCTAAATAATGAAAAATGGGGAAATTATAGCATTACATGCAATTTCTTCATCCCCACAACATTTTTACCAAGAAAGACAAAGATAATAGAATTTAATATTGCAGTTGTCCTCTACACTTTCTTTCAGTTTAGACTAGTTTTCTCTTTTTGTCAAAAATACACATAAGCAGCCCCCTCCTAAATATGAATACTACTCATATCACCACCATCCCCCACTCCACCCCACCCCCCAGAAAAATTAATAAGAAAACCATAACTAAGGCTCAAAAGCACAAATAATTATGACGATTGGAATTATAATATCAAAATAATCCTACGCAGTAAACCTACAATTCACAAAAGAAGTTTCGATAGTTTTCATTGTGATCTACCATGTTTGGTTATATATAATAATGATGTCAGTGATGACGTTTTAACTTTGGCTATAGTCATTCAAACAACCCGCTCAGTCATGGAGATTAACGAAACCGTCATTGAAGTCATTTAAGGCATTTGTGCATATAACAGTCATTGTCGAAAATCAGCGAACATTTCTTGCAAAGAATCGGGTGCATTCGTATCGATCTCAAATTGAAAACATACACGAGTTGAAATCGATAAGAAACACGCGAGGATATGTCTTATGCTCTCCTCTAGTATATTGATAGTCCCTTGTTTGCTTTTGTGACTAAATAAACAAAGGATTCCTTAAACTATGTTTTCTGTCTCGGCGGTCTTCAATTTTACTATTCACCTTCTTTGTAAGTCTCCCAGTCACCGTATGTATCATCTTGATCGGATCATATAGTGAAGCATCAATAACACCTCTGCTACCTTATGTTCACGTAGGTATTTTCCAATCTATTTCTTGTGTTTCCGACGAGTGCGTGTATTTTCGGAGTGTTAAGCCGATGAAAATGAATGGGGGTCACTCTTGATTCTTTTCGCCCACTGTGTGACCATGATATGTTTTGGTACCTAATCCCGATCGAATCATCATTCGAACTTCTTGTTACTGAGTCCGCGAGTTTAAATCGGCTTTTGGGCAGATTTTCATGCAAATTAGATAAAGGCAAATAATTATCTGCTTCTCCAATAGTTTTTAATGTCATTTTTACTATAAATAAACTTTTTTCGTGTTAATTTTCTAACTTCACTTTCAATTTAATTTAATGTGATATATTTTCTTTGCATAATAATTTATCTGGTGACCAAATATTGGGCTGATATGCAGTTTGCTGATTTAGCAGGTCCCCCGATATATTGAGACCACGGTATTCAAAGTGAAGACCCTAACAAGAGGAGATAAGGCAAATCCGATTTTTTTCCTTGACGAACATGTTATGGATCGCTGGTCACGCCAATGACTCTGATAGGAAGACCGACATTGATGCTAAACAGCTACATTTCGAATAAAATAGCATGTTAGGAGCATGTTAACAAATGTTAACATTGCTGGTTGGTGACTTAGATTTCTTAGTGATGCTGGCGTTTAGTCGCCGAACTAACAAAGCTAATTTACATAAATGGCGGTCAATGTTTAAGTTCAAAGCTCACTTCCGGTCTGAATGAATGCGTTTATTAGTCGACTTTTTATTTGACAACCGCGATCTGTCAATATCCAGCAGCGATAATCTACACCATTAAGAATCCTATCAGCACAATGAAGTTTATCTCAGATGTTCGGGGCCATTTGACAAGGACATATGACCTTAATCAATTTGCTTGATAAACGTAATCCATTTTGCCCATCAACGGAATTCCCCTGTCTATTCTGGTAAATGTATTCAGCCTCTAGTAACGTTCACTTTTTGTGCATAAATTTCTTACTTGCGCTGTACAGAGCTACTTTGTTTTTCA
Organism: Fragum fragum; assembly: GCA_946902895.1. NCBI lineage: Eukaryota > Metazoa > Mollusca > Bivalvia > Cardiida > Cardiidae > Fragum > Fragum fragum. The sequence goes on along the minus strand of OX336373.1, from coordinate 47,170,313 downwards.
GCACACTAAGTTTACTGATGAAAGCTATTTCAAAGTGATAACATGTAATACAAAATCTTTAAATAACGAAATTTAATAGTAACCATAAGTAATAATAAACAACCAGCATCGACCTCTCTGGGCACGCACAACCTCTCTTTGCACGTTACGAAATAAAGTAACTAGATAACATAACTGGAACGTTTCTTTTTTGTAAAAAACACTTAACCCTTTCCTCCACCATCCCGCTTTTTGACGCCCCTCAGAAACAGCTTTGGAAAACATCATAAAAATTTTCGTCATTTCCAAAAAATGTTTTCTACCCACACAGCAAAGATTTGTAAACTTTCACCGACCTGAAGTCGTTGTCTGCTACTTGTTACAATCGGATCAAGTCTAGAATTTTATCGTCGATTAAAGGGTTAACTGATTTGCGGGCATCACTATTACTTAACGTTAAGAGAAATACTTTCAGTTAAGCGCCAAACAGCGATCGTATTGTTCTTTTATGTTTATGCCATCTGTTTTATCATCTGATAAACTTCTGAGAAAAATAACGCATTGTTGTTCTAGTCAGATTGAGTTGTTTCGTCTAAATTTTATATTATAAGGTAGTGGGGGTGTAGTTTAAAAATAAAAGAAACAAAAGAGCAAAATATTTCGCGTAACGTAACGCCAAATTATTGAACGGTTCGGTCGAATTGTGTATAAAGAGGCTGTTAAACAGACTTTCATGAAAATTTGACATAGGAGAACTATTTCCTTTTCTAATAATTAGTAATGTGATTTTCGAGATAAATGTTTAGTCTAAAAAATTCACTATAGATTTAATCTAATGTGATATATTCCATATGCCCTATCAAATTCGATATAGACAAAAAGTTATCTGCTTTCCAATAGTTGTTAAAGTATTTTTCACGATAAATAATCTTTCTTCACTATCAATTCAATTTAATGTGATATATTTCCAATAGTCTACTTTGAAACATCTGAATTTATCGGAAGAGGTCGTAAATCTTCGTGTGATGTTGAGAACGGGTGTATTGCTATAGCGGACGCCAATTACGTAACTGATACGTTATGGGACCAACAAATAAGGCATTTTCCGGTGCTATCGACAGACTTGATAAATTCCGGTTCCATCCGGGTTGTACTTTGGTGACTTATTTGGCGTCATATAACGCGAACTACTTTTTTTTGTTCCTTTTGTCTCTTTCACGAACCGCCATTTTCAGTACAAAATCAGCGTAATGTAAGCACTACAGTAAGAAATGTGACAATTGTGAGCCAATTTTTGTCGAGCCCGCTTGCGGTGAGCGAAGTATAGTTGTCACTATGATAAGTTTGTGAATGTTCGTTAGTCTATTAGTCCGTGAGTCCGAATTTGTCCGGACAAATGCTCCTATATTTATGGTTAAATTTCAAAATAACTTGGCAAAATTAATCTCCATCATGAGTAGATGTGCTATTTGAAAGAAATTTTGGGGTAGTTATAATGTCAAGGTCACAGCTCTAGGTCGAACACTAAAAATGTAATTGTCAATAGCATTTCTCCTACAATTATGAATGGATTTCAAAATAAATTGGCACAATTATTCTCCATCATGAGTAGATGCGACATCTGAAAGAATTTTTTGGATAGCTTCAAGTTCAAGGTCAACACTAAAACTTGATGGTCAAGGTCAAGTTGGTGGTCAAAACTTTGCGGGCTCGACAGCAGTTGTCCTGGACAACCATCTAGTTTTCTCTTGTTATCTATTCAAGAGCCACTTTCTAGCTGAAGCCTTAAACGTAATTGATACCTGATAGAAGTCGCAAATAAGGCAAATAATTACGTATTTTACCGTTGAATTCCGGTTCAATTCTGGTTGTACTTCGTTCGATCCCCGGTCGCAGGAAATATCCTTTCTGACATTTGTCTCCAATCAGTGGGTGGATAGTCGTATCTTTAAGTGGGATGATCAGCTGAAGGCTTGGAAAGGATGTAATGGTATTACTGATGTGAGAAATACCAGGAATCCATTGTTAGGTGCTCCAGCCGCCGCGATATGAGTGAAATACTTTTAAAAGCGGCGTTAAACCCAATTCAACCAACCATCTTGTCATACATCGATCTTTCCATTCATTTTCCGTTAAGTAGGCCGGCTATTCCATCGGTCTAGTTTTTATTTTGCGACGCCGAAGGTGTGTTTGTATTGAAATCATCTTCCGCGAATGTCTGTCCAACTTGTTTAAATCGTCAACATCGCCTCCTATATTTAAGGTATTTGCAAGTGTTCCATGTCCCCTGGAGGGTGTTGTCTCAATTTGATATATCTTCTCATCCAATTATGGACGAATTTAAATGTTGTTTTCAACAATGTTCCTGGGCACGTTATCGCAATTTTATCTATCTATATATACTGCCTAACTTCCCTTTAGGGTATTACTGGCAGGTGATACACTCACAATCCAGATGTTTTCACGTTCCTGAGAGAGGCAGTGATTTAAACCCACTGCTACCCACTTTTACAGCTGGGTAGACTGGGGCTGGCTATTAAGTGTCCTGCCCGTGAACACGCCCCGGTGAGGTTGGGGCTCGAACCCGTGACCTTCAGATCACGAGTCAAGCACCTATACCACTCGGCCGTCGAGGCGGTCATTTTGTCATTTTAGGCCGCGTCGCATAAAAGGGGGCTTAATGCAATAAGTCGGCGTATACTTTGATCGTGACACACTTGTTTTATGTTAAAAAATTACTCCGTGAAAGGTTCTAGTACAACTCTATCGAGGTAATTTCATCCACGATTTAAGTATTCCGTTACAGATAAGCTAAGCGAAATCCCTGTGTATCGTAGGAATTCAACAAAACGTGTTACGTAATCTTATTGGAAAGAAAACATTTATCGTCGACTTTATTTAAAACCAAAATCGCCCTCAACGTTCCTTATATGGAAAAAAGAGTACAATAAACAATGCTTCTTTTTTTTTTAAAGTTTATGGCAAAGAATGAACAAGATTTATGAATCGAGAAAAACAACTTAAAATAAGATTCGTGTCCCAGGAGTATCATATATTCATTCCATCATTCATTTGATTTATCAATAATGTATGAAATATCAAATTGCTTTTTGAAAACAGAATGCCTAGTACACCAGAGCTAGAATTTGTAGTTTTGCATTGGTGTCTCTTTACTAAAAATTACATATCGTTTGATATTCATGGTATAGCCCGATGTCGCTGGCCATACATACAGAGTTTGACAGAAAGCTCCACGGCGTTGTTTTGCAAACTTTATGTCCAGTAACATGTAACAAAAGATGGTTGGTTATCGACCGAAACGTTAAAACCATAGCATGAAAAATCTGTAGCTACGATGTTTCAGTCTCCAAACAACCAACGAAAATGCCTCTTATTTATTTCGAAAAAAATCAAAGTTCCGGTCTAAATAAATTCATTTGGTTGGACAATTGATTATTTGATTGACACAGCGATCGATCAATCTTTCTCGTTATTCGCGACATCTGATATGTTTAACCGATGTATTCTTAGATATTTGTATTTACGCTTTAACCCTTTCCTGTTTGTTGAAATTTTAGACTGGTCCAAATTGAAATCTTTTTCAGACGACAATCTAAAGTCTAATTTATGTGAAATGTAATCATTCAATATGGAAGAAAATATTGTGGAAAAAGAAGAAATTGCTTGCAATTTCTTCTTTTTCCACAATGTTTTCTCAATCATAAAATCACAGGGACGTAAAAACCAGGGATTAACCAGGAAAGGGTTAAAGGTCTAGTCCAGCCCAGATTTACTCCTTTTTCTTTCTTCAGATCCTATTCCGTTATCCTTTTTTAATTTCTGATAGCAAAGTGAAAGCGGATCTTGCTTTAATCGACATAGGAGTGCAAACGGGAAAAATCCAATTGACGAGCTCCAAATAGATTCGAATGGTAAAACAGTGTTACGTCACGAGCTGTACCGATGCTTTACTCTTACTGTGTTTACATGTATGACTTAAACATTTCCCTTAAAAGAGAAATGAAATGCAAAAAGAAGGAGATGCTAGCAAAAATGTGGTGGCATGCTTTGTTGTAACAGGAATAAAGCAAAAGAATAAAGATGTTGTGCGACGGATCATAAATGAATTGACGTTTATTAGAATCACAAGTTTTCCGAAAGGGGCGCGCGTTTATTAGGTGCCAAAGATCTGAAAGTAGAGATTTTTTTCCTTAATTTCCTTTATTTCAATCAAAATTATATAAATTTTTGTGTTTAAATAAATATTTCGAATAAGGATGATATCCAAAAGAAGGTTGAAATATTACCGACAATTTACCTTTTCTCTCGATATTTAGAATATAAATGATTAAATCCCCCTCCGAAGTCTAAAGACGTCAAATAGATAGACTTTTTGTAATTTTACTACCAGGGGTAGATCAGGTGATCAAAGGAGCCGACGCAAAATGTGCAGATATTTCTGGTCGAGATTCCGGGGTTGACACGCATGTCTCGTGACAAGTTAGACACTTGTCATTATGTGTATGACTTTAGTGGACAACTTACACGATTTAATGCAAAAACCTAATAAAATTGTTCTGACAACAAAAATAAATTTCGTGATTGATAGAGAGCACAAATTGAGTGAAACAATGTAAACCATCTTAAGGGGCCGGTGTCACATCATATTTACGATAATTTTCCCTAAACCGTTTGAATAACTTAATTTCATGCACGGTTATTGCTCTTTGCTCAATTCTGACAAATAAAAGTGGAACTAAGTTAAACCATCGTAAATGGCCGATGTCGCATGATATTTATGGCACCTATCTTCCACCGTTTGAATTACTTAGTATTTCTTCGCAATTATTTGTCAATAACAGTTGAAGTTCGATCACAATTTAGACTTACCAAATAAACAATTTGTCACTGCTATCAAGCAAATGCTGTAAATTGTAGAGTTTCCGATGCATAAATGAATTCATTGGGAAACATTTTTCTCTAACCTATTACCACACAATATAATTTTAGAACAGCCCATGTCCAAAGAAGTTGCAGACGTCAATTTTTAGTCATTGACATTGTAAAAGTCTTTGTCTTTTTGGATTGAAAACATTGTGAATATTGAAACAATTTCTTACTTTTTCTACAAACTTTTTTTCAGATTCGTAAACAAGAGGGGTTGTATGGAAATGGATTAAGCGTCATTTCGCAGCATTCATTATGAAACGCATATCCCGAACGAACATTTTAATGAATATGTATCGACGTTTTCAGCAACAATGCTTTTGAGCAAGTATCAAGATTAATATTTTTTCGCTTATGTTTTCCATCACAATTTTCTGATGCCTATTTTTTTATTATTATTTTACTTTCTATGTGTGTGTGTGTGTGTAGATCTATGGGGTATTTAACCCATTTCCTCACGGCAAAATCGTACACTGGTCCAAATTGAAAGGAGTTGCAGAGGACCATTTAAAGATTGAAAAAAGTGATTTCCTCATTTCACATAACCTTTTCCTCGTTGTTTTTTCGTGAGGGGCGTCAGAGAGTGTCATTGTGTGGAAACAGTTTAATTTATGTTTGTAATGGCTACCAAGTTATCCCTCCTTTACTTACAATTGCTCTTCAAGAATATATTTCCAATGCGAAGAAGCGTTGATTGTGTTGAAATTGTTAGCTTCCTGAAGAATTCTTACTTTGAGGGCCTATAAACATTCGGGCCTGAACACTGGTGGTGATGACCACTGATCATACTTCATTTATACAAGACATTGAAAATTTCGACTCAAAGTAATCCTCTGTGCACCGAGAAGTAAATCAGGTGCGAAAAGGAAGTCGGTACGAAAATTGTTTTTTCTTCTTATGTAGGATGTGGAGATAATTTGTCTTTTCAACAAAAATACCTCACATGCACAATCTTTAATTAATCCATAATTATAAGTCGATTCCTCGTTCAATGATGGTTCGATGTCTGAAGTGTTGGACATGTACGGCTCAAGTTAATACAGTTTGATCGATTATTTTAGGTCTTCTATTATCTGTATTCTGTAATAGTTAATAACAGAAATATTCTCCAAAGTATTTTTGGAATTTATCATTTGGTAGACAAACCCTGATCAAATTAAACAGATTAATCTAAATCTATTGCAGGCGACATTTCAAAGATATCATTTCAAATATCTCTGTCTCTTTGGGTAGAAAACAATGTTGAAAATTCAGAAGATGCTTGTTACAAGCGATTTCTACATTTTCTACATTGTTTTCTTGGGGGGCGTAAAGCGACATTTTGTGGGAATCGGTTAAATGTATGGTTTCTTCTCGTCACTGGTCGTGCTCTGTAAAATTGATTATTAGACATTAAAGGTTTCATATCGGGTCTAATGGATGGGCTCCATAATTTGCTTTTCTAGGGAATTCACTATTGATTGGCTAACTTCATTTACGTTCATTATTGTCCTTCCTTTTACAACACATAACATAAATCAAAACGCTAGAACTGTTGACGATCTTTTACCAGTCGGCGCGACATTTTCACTAAGTTAGATAGGAGATAAACTATCAGAGAGTTAGGACATCTCAACTCGCAACTTTTCATTACATCCGAAGAGTTTGTATTGTTTTAATGAAAGTGGTTAATTACATGATGATGTTTAGAATTTGTTGACTGATTTTCAAAGAAATCTAGAACGACTGTGGTTTTATATTTAGTTTACGTTTAAAATTTTTGTTTTTAGTCGACGGAAAGAAATAGTTTCACGAAGTGCCTTTTGTATACTAAGTCTAATTGTATGGAAGATCGTCTAATCACGGTATCCTAGCAAACCAATAAAATTAGAACTGAAAGAGCGAAATCTACTGAGTATGCCAATAGTTTTTATAGAAATCGTTTTTCAAATATTTAACTATTTAACAGTCCTGGCAGTTCTCATCCTTGGTAACATATATTTGTCTGTCGGTTACTCCAAATGAAGTAAAATTCTCAGCTGTCAAACATCAAATATATTCAATATTACACCAATTGCTGTAAGACCAAATCTTCACACATTCACTCCAACTCTGACAACCTACGCAAATCATCGTGATTTTTTAATAAGAATATTTTGTCAGACTACTTTGTAGACAATATACATGTAACTTCTTTTTTCGAGATCAGTGTAGACACCTTTGACATCTTGGGTTTTTGCACTCGTGAAGTTATATATGTGTGGACTAGCATGTCATATCAAAGCTTTTGACAATTTAAAAATACCCATGGTGATTAGCTAAGTACGATTGATCATTTCGCATATTACAACAAAACTTTAGAATTCACAACACGAAGTTCCTATGACTTTGTAATTGCCGGCTGATTTTATTTATTGTTCTTTTACACAGTGAAATAAACTTACACCGAAGGGTAAGGGTCACTTTTGGGTAAGTTTACACGAATGAATCATTTTGTACTGATCTGACGTTTATGATACTTAACATTCTTCCTCTTCTTTCGAAAAACTGTATGCATTTTGCTACGCGGTACATCTATTACAACGTCATTTTTGCAGGGTCTAACTTGGGTATAAGCTTATATTATATTAGTCGTTATTCTATAATATCAACACCACTAGCTAAATTCTTTCGTCGTCATCACTTAAAAACTAATCAAATTTAGACCGATCTTGTACAAATGAGATACGGAATCGTTGTTTAATATTAAAAGATCTATGACCTCTAGGCACAAAACTTGGGACATAACATTTAAAATGAAATTTGTTTTCATCTGCATTCACTGAGCACTAGGTAATTCTTTTTATTATATACCTATAAAAGATATGGATTAAAATCTGGCTATCTAATACAACTCGACAGAAAAAAATCAATAATCGGCGTGTACCAAAAAACCGTACTCGTCGAGTACCGTTAAACACGGATTACTTTTTTGTGTATTGACATTCGGGTTTTTTTCCCGGAAATTTGGTTTTTTCCTAATCATTTAAAAGAATTTTCTTAATGTCATGTCCTAAAAAGTATATAATAAAATGAATATTACATCAGTGTGTTTTTCTATTGCGGTCTCATCCAATAAAAAATACCTACACACGATTCTCGAACACGATAACAACGCATAGAAAAAGACACTGTTGTAATATTCCCTATGTATATCAAAATCAAATTTCAAAAGTGCAAATGCATTACCCTTGAGCTAACTGGATTCGTTCTTGTGTAAACTTCTCGAAGTCAAAAAAAGATGTCAGACCTGGACAATACTTTTATTTAATTTGTTTGAGCACGACTCGTTTCTGTCGGCTTTTGCTATGTATAATATTACAATATTATTTTTTTTCCAGGTTATCGAATCTTGTAAATTCTGATGATTAAATCAAATATGCATATATCATTTTGTAGAGTTCGATGGAAAACATTTCGATGTTGAAATTGTCTTGAACGACGGGTCTGTTGCGCTTTAAAGGGAACAGACGTAATATGAAATGTCATTGCCTGCATGTAAGTCAATTGGTGTATATCTGAAAACAGCCTTTCGCACAGAGAAAAGTGTCTTTTAAAGTATAGTAACTGCAATGTTTCTGGTTAAGTACTCTTAATTTCAAGATTATGTATATTTATTTGTGTATGCCTCCTTGTAAGATAACTGATACAAGGCTTGTATTCTGAAAGTAAAACCAAAAATAGTATTGACCAATCGCTGCTGTCAATCAAATAATCAGTCGACCAACGAAATCATTCATTTAGACCTGAGATGAGTTTATTTGATTGACAACCGCGATTGATCAATTGATCATAGCTACAGATTATCATAGCTATACTTAGTCGAAAGGCGATAATTAGCTTTTATTGTAAAGATATGCATATCTTGATGCCCAGAATCTTGTAAGAAAGCGTGTTAGTGTATGCATTTTATATGATACATTTCTTAATTAGTTTACAAACATGCATGGTCAGATTTGTCCATACTGTGGAAAAAATGATGGTTCTAAATCACTTACCTGATTAATCCTCTAATAAAAGTACATACACCAAAATATGCATTGAAACTTGTATTTTAGGAGGAAAGTACTTTTAAACTTGCTTTATTGATATTTCAAACTTTGGACTTAAATGATGTGGCCGTTTTTAAGACACCAGGGGCAAAATATCCGATAACATACCACAAAACCATCTAGTTATCGTTCCTACCAATATGAATGTCATATTCTATATAGTTTAGGAGAAAGAGACCTTGAATAAGATCTTGCTCTAATTGGGTGTTTTCCAAACTATCGATCTCCGTGACTTGTCTAAAATTGCGTCGCCTGTAAACGACTAAGGTATAAGAACATTGAACTAAACATCCGGAGAAATCTACACGATTGACTCAACCATCTTGGACCGTTGTTTTCAGTAATATTTGGAAAATAACAGTACCCCCCCCCCCCACACAAAACTGACCAATCGCTGGCCCCGTCCTCTTAATCCGTTGGCCCCGCCAATTTGCTCGGTCAGGAAGTCCCGCTTCGATTTTTAACGGCATTATGTTGAAAAATCTATGGCCAGTAGCATGTAGTACAAAAATAAAATGGTTTGTCGGCAACATTTACATCGTAACTACAGCTTGAGTTTAAGTCGCATATCTTAATTTGTCGATAATGTCGTTTAACATAACTACATTTAAACCAGCTCTTGCACAGATTATGAAAGATAAACGTTGGCTCTTAATTTTCAAATTTCTAACTGCAATGCTTTCAGACATTTGTAACATTTCGTAATAATTTAATTGTTAGTTTCGTCTATCAAAAACGAGCCTTCTGATTGGTCGAAAAATTTAATTCATACCTCCATGAACAAAATTTTGAGCACGAAGCCATTTTGAATGCTTCCGCACAAAATAGTTCCATACAAAAAAGTATCAAAAGTTGTAAAGTTTTGCTTTGTTCGCTCCATGCTATTAAATTATAAGAAATGAAGGGAGTATTTTTTGTTTTCATTGAGGTATGAACCGAAAAAACTAATCACACTTATGTATGAATCCGCTTCGCGTATTCATACAGTGTGATTGGTTTTTTCGGTTCATACCTCCATGAAAACAAAAAAATATTCTCTTCATCTCTTCAATGTGAACGGTTGTTTATAACTTACAAAAATGAAAGAGAAGAAGCAAAAGTATTTCGCAATACGACGCCACATAATTCAACATAGTACAGCCCGAATGTAACCGGAATTCATCGGTTAACTGCGTTATATGTCAATTACACCGAAAGTTGCCTTATATCTGGTTTCCATGACGTAATAATTGCGTCATTGGCTTCCGCTAGAAATTAATTCGTTAATCGTTATTACCCTAAAACTAACGACCTCATCCGATTATTTCCGGTGTTAAAAAATTGGACATAGAGATTATATCACATTAATTAAATTTTTTAAATGAATTTAGTAGATTAACACGAAAAGGAACATTTATCGTGACATTAATAACTTCTTGAAAAGCAAGTAATTTTTCCTTTTCAAATGTTCATGAAAATATGTTCAAGAGCCGCTTTAAACAGATTTTCACATACAATGATAAAAGAAAAGTATCTGCTTTTCATTTTCACAATAAATATTCTATCTCTTATTAAATCTACTGAAATCCCTCTGAGAGTAAAATTTTCCCTATATCCTACTTTGAAACATCCGAATTTATCGGGTGAGGTCGTTAGTCTTCGGGTGATGTAAAAAAAATAACAACAAAAACTTAAAAGCAGAAGCGGTTCCATTCGGATTGTACTTGGCGTTACGTAACGCTAATTATTTTTTATTTGTTTTCTTCATTCTTGTAAATTATGAACATCTTTTTCGTAACAAAATCAGACTACTTACCTTCTTTCAATTGCACTAAATTTACAATCTTGGGAATTGAGATCCACAATTTTTCAACAATAATCTTTTCAAGAGCTGCTTTAAAACATTACCCCATCTTCACTTATTTACATGTGTTATACTCCTTGTTTTTTTTCCCAAGGTTCAAGTTACACTGCAGAACTAATATATCACATCCCTGTCATTTTTTCGGAGACCAATAGCAAGAGAATGATACACTATATATTCTAATTATTTCGGCTAGAACTGATTCGAATGCAATTTTGATCAAGTGTTTTGTTCAGCATGACAAGGGTAGACAAATTACCTGGACATGAAATAAGTTAATCGAAATGTAAGGAACAGACCCCAGACCGTACTCAAACTGCCAAGAATCATTACTGACAAAATCTATGGTTTCTTCTCAATCCCTGATGGTATTCTGTAGGATTGATTATTAGGCATTATGAGTTTCTTATCGGGGCTAATGGATGTGTTCCATAATTTGTTTGTCTAAGGAATCAAGTAAACACTACTGACCCGCTAATTAGATTTGCGTTCATTTACTTCCTTTCTAACTGTACAAAAACAAAACAACATGACCGAAGGCCGTCGTTCATAAGTGAATAATAAGTTAATCAATTCGATGTTGAGTATTCTTTTGTACAAGGAATATAAGAGAACTGTGCCTGCTGTCTATAATAGCATACTAAGATATTGCATAATTATACGTTTATTGGTAATGCTCTTTAATGTATACCGTTAAAGAATAATTAATTTTCAAAAGTTGCGGGATTTACTGATGTCCCGCGAAAAAGATATTAGGGTTCCAGCACACTTCATAAGTATTTAGGAAATTTAACAATCGCTGACCCCGCCCATTGACTCCGACAGGAAGCTCTGCTTCGATTTTTAACGACGTTATTTTGTAAAAACATATAACCAGTAGCATGTTACAAGTAAGAAGGATGGTTGGTTGGCGATCTAAACGTCATAACTGCAGCTTGAAAGCTACCAAAATGGTTGCCAATGTTGGAGTTTGAACTGAACGTCCAATGATTGCATTGGTCGGCTGATTGTTACATTGAAAGACACGATTAATCAATAATAAGATGAGACTTTGTCTTTTTATTTTTGTTCTTGTTTCGGCCATAAAGTCCTCTCATTTATCAATGTTTGTAGTCTTCATGTTGAAATTTCCATAATTTAATCAGTATAATAAGAAAAGATTGTATCTTTTAACCGTTTCCTAGACATTCCCTAGTTTCTCACACCAGAACAACGACAACACTCGATCTAAGACGCTCGTCCAACCTATGCATACCAATTTCCATTCGCCCATTGGCGGAAGGCAAATGGGACATGTCGCGATGACTTGCCGACAGTCGGAAAGAGTATTGGCTGAGCTGGGGTTCGAACTCATGACACATGTTTGAGAGCGTAGGGCATTACCGACTGACTGAGCTTAATAGGTTTGGCTATTTGAGCCGAATATGAAGAATCTAGAGAGCGGATAAGTTTTTACCTAATGTTCGAGATAATGCCGATAAAATTGTTTAAAGTTTGCATACAAAAAAAAAAAAAAAAAAATAAAAAATCAAAGTACTTATAGTACTGTAAGCTTGCAAAGCATGGTTTTGTTAAGTAATATTCTTTTTTAAGGTAATCATGATAAATAAAGGAGGTAACAGTAACCGATGAGTTAACCCATTCCCACAAAATCCCTCCTTTTTACGCACCTTAAGAAAATAATTCTGGTAAACAATGAGGAAAATGAAGAAAGTCCTTGTTACAAGCAATTTCTTCATTTTCCACATTGTTTATACCCAGAGAGATAAATATTTGAGAATTTTCAACAATTTGAAATTGTCGTCTGCAACTTTCTTTGAAGATTCTGATCAGACTCATTTTGAACACGATATGCTTAGGCGAGCTAAAAATACCTAGCAGATGAATTTGCGTCAAAATTCCTGAAATACATAAGAACTACCTTTATGGCGCATGCATCCAATGGATATAGTGGTAAAGCCTCGTTTTACTATAGAAGACCTTTAAATTTTGCTAGCTAAATGTAACCTCTATGGTGCGCAAAATATAACTCGCGAGGAAGAATATACGATACTAGATCAAGTTGCTGCCATTAACCCATTAAAAAAACAAAAAACAAAACAAACAAACAAAAAAACCAAAAAAAAAAAAAAAAAACAGGTCCATCAACTTGTCAATCAAATTGTCGTCTGCAGCTTCTTTAAATTTGGACCAATCTAAAGTTTTGTTGTGCCGGAATGGGTTAAGAAATCCCCCCCCCCCCAAAAAAAAAATATTAAGCAACTTCATCACTATCCATAACTTTTCTATTCAAAAAGACGAAAAAAAAAAAAAAAATACGATAAAAAAAGTTGCATCAACTTGAAATTGTCGTCTGCAGCTTTTAAAATTTGGACCAGTCTTAAATTTTGTTGTGCGGGAATGGGTTAAGTTATTTCATCTTAAGCGAGGTAAACTAATATTCGATCATAACGACTTGTGAGATTGAAAACAGCACATTACCAAAAATACGAAGAAATTTCTTCTTTTACATTTCTAAACACGGGTTAAGGCAAACGAATTAATTTAATCTGTTCAAAACCTTACTGAAATAATATCCCAAACTATCATAGAGAAAATATTTCTATGATCTATACATTAATCAAACAAAACTGACAAGTTCTATTTTGAACATTTTGTCAGAAGACTTCTTTTCTTTCATATTTCAGAAAAAGGAATTGGTTCTGTAAAATGTGATAGCAGACAAAAGCTGCGAATATAAATGAATTTGATGAAATCTGTTTCAAGAATTTGTTCTCTAATATTTTCAAATTCTAGACGATAAAAAGAATCTTTTGTGAAGATTTAATTCAGTTTTTACTCTCCAACGTCTTTCGTGTCAAACGTTAGACATAAGCTTTTTTCTTGCAGTTCGTGTCAGAAATGTAAAATCGCTAACATAAACATATTTTCCGATTCAAACCAGAAAAGTCAAATTTCACTTTTAATTTTTGCATAATAGGGCCGGTTTCTGTTTAAAATATTTAAAGGAAATATCTATAACACAATTACACAATTGTCGGATTAAGTTGTCAGAATATTCTTAAAAATATACATAAAAAAGTTAAAAGTAAAGCCCATATTACACCAAATCTGTACCTCTACGACTATTTCTTTAACAATAAAATTATTTGTTGCAAAAGAAGTACATACTTGTACTTAGCCACTCCTTTTGTTCTTTGTGATTTATGGAATTAACCCTGTCATGCTGAATAAAAGCCTATTTAAGAATTGTATGAAAACCAAGGACTAGAAGCATGGTAGTACTTGTTGTTAAGTTGTCAATACTTCTCTTGAAAATAAATTTCATAAACAACTCTGGTTTCAAAAGGACAGACTTATGTGCAGTCTGATCTTTGCCTAGACCTCATGCTAAAAATTGTGAAAACATGAATAACTAAATAATATCCCCTGACAAAAAATAAATACATAGGCCATGTTTTATGAGTCACTTCTTCCATGTTTTTTGTCCTAGTTGTACTAGATACTTTCTTTTCAATTGATCAATCGCTGGCCTCACCCATTTACTCCGTTGGCCACGCCAATTAACTCCGATAGGAAGTCCCGTTCAGATTTTAAAAGACGTTATTTTGCAGACTTTATGGCCAGTAGCATGAAAAGAAAGGTAGAATAGTTGATCGGCGACCTAAACGTCGTAACACAGCTTGAAAAGATGTAGTTACGACGTTTTCGTTTACAACAAAAATGATTAACAAAGATGACGGCCAATGACGGAATTCAAAACTAATTGGCGATTGGCCAATTTCATAGGATATCTGAGTTAAGATGTTACCTGTCTCATTGGTTAAGGCAGGGGTTCGTAATCTGTGAAGTCTCTAAGTTCGAGGTCTTGAAGCGCTGTCGGTTTTGCTAGTATATCCTTAGGTAAGTCAATTATAGCCTCCGTCTACTACTGGTGATACCCAGGGAGTACATAGTTAAGGAAATTTCGGCTTGATATAACTAAAATGTGTTCAAAACGTCACACAACGCCATTGAAACAAAACCGAACAAAATTCTGACTACTGATTAATAAAAGATGTGCATATCGCAAAATAGCGATATTTGACTGAACGAGGCCTTTGGGTCCAATTTCTTGTCCGATACCATTCCAAAATGTGTACTGTCGACGAATGGATTGAAATGAGTTTAATTCTACCGTTTTTTCAAACTTCATAGTAGGTTATTAAAATCTATGCTATACATTTTTTGTAAGTTTCCTTTCTACTGTAAACGACGTCATTTTGCTAAATCTATGGTCGGTTGAACTTAAAAAGGGTTAATAGGTTGGTTGGCAACCAGCAAATCTCAACGTCGACGTTGAAATCGCAAAACAAACAGAAATGGTTCATAAAAATGTCTTCCAATGTCGAAGTTCAAAGTTCAATTAAGGTCCAAATGTAAGATTTGATCGGGCGATTCAATCTGTGATTGACCTCCGCGATCCCCAAATTCATGGAATAAACTGTAGATTCCTGCATCAATAAATCAGGGAATAAATAAAGGGCACCCTCTTTTCAAATGAATAATTGACTACTTTAATATGGTTTAACGCCACTTTTAGAATTTTTCCGGTCATATCGCTGAACTGGAGCATCTAACCATAGATTTCTGGCATTTCTCACACCAGTACCTACACTAAATCTTTTCGAGCCTCCAGCTACTCCTATTTAGATTTACGAAGAAATTCGATAGTTATGTAAGTCGCAGGATAGTTAGAAAGAGAGGACAGATAGAGGAAGACAGAGATAGATAGAGACAGACACAGAGAGATGGAGGCATTTTGAGAACCAATACAAGATAAGATGTACTGTTATATTATACTACGAACCTTTGCAGCTTCAACGAAGGGGAAATCTTATCCGGTGCATTTTCTTCTGAATAAACAGACGAAATGATAATTTAAAAAAAAACACTTTAATATCATAATGTTATCAAATCTCTCTGGGCATATCAATGATTACAAAAAAAAAAATGAATTGCTAGAAAATGTGGAAATTGCAAGATATAAAACTGCCGTTTATCGTGGTCGTAAATACATAGTTTGTTTGGTTGGGCTTGGATTTCGATATTAAAGAGAAAACATATATCCATTATCACGCAGCTTCTTCATCTTAATATCTATAAAGTGAACATAAATTCAAAAAACGATATAAGACCGAAACGACATAGCGGGTATTCTCAATCCCGGAATTGACCAATCCCTAATCCCCGCCCACTTACTCCTTTGACCACGACCATTGACTCCAACAGGAAGTCCCGATTCGATTTTAATCGGCGTAATTTTGCGAAAACTATGGTCAGTAAGATGAAACGAAAAAGTAGAATCGTTGGTTGGCGACGTAAACGTCGTAACTACAGCTTGAATAAGCTGTACTTACGACGTTTGAGTGGCCAAACAACAAAAACACAAATGACGGCCAATGCCGTAGGTTAAACCTCAAATCCGGGCTAAATGAATAATTTGATTGGTCGATATATTCCTTGATTGACAGCTTTGATTGGTAAATTGAGCATACAAAGTAAGACAGGCTCGCCAGTCAATCCTATGGTTAGACCGTCAGCTTTATGCAAGAATATTTTTTGTACGTTTAGGATACTACTAGGTAAACATCATTTAAATAAAAAATCTAAGCTTCGGAAAAGATGATAGCTAACCATAGGTTTAAGTTCGGAAAATTTATGTTATTCTAAGCAACCGTTTAAACATGATCTTTGTTTGCAATCTTCTTAAGTGCTTGTTTTATCTGTAAAAGAATGCTTATTTCAGCGAAAGACCATATCTAAATGACACTCAAAAAATGAAAGAGCGCAGGTCACCCTAGAAGAACTAAACCAGTTTTTTTTCCAAAATTACAACCAAAAACATGTCGTGTAACAATCGATCCTAGTAGCAATATCAAGATTTTGCAACATCTGAAATTAAAAGTCAAATGATGCCTCAATTGATGGCGAGGGTGAGAACTTCCTGGGTATTTGTTCTATATAAAGAATACTTGGAGTAATTAATTGGTACAAGGAGAACGTGAACAGTTAGACAGTGGAAGACCCGACCTCCTACCTTGACCAGACGCAGTTATTAATCTGAACGGACACAAATATAAATCAAAATCAAGTCATTTCATATATTTGATCAATATATTTGCCCTATTCGATGTGAAAAATACGTTATGTGAGGTATTTGAAAGACCGGAGGTGACGTCATAACTTCACGCATATTAATTTTGAAGTGCGAATTTTTTAAAAAGAAGTGGGAAGTCTGTAAAAATCCAAATTTTATTAACATAAAACCTCTGGAGTGCGAAGTCTGAAGTTAAAAATATGAAACCGAAAGTGTGACGTCGGAGATGTTAAGTCCGGAGAGTGCATTCGGACGTGTGCAGTCCAGTGTCTTACATGTAAGTCGGAAGCTTGAAGTCTGGAGTAAGAGGTCTGAAGTCGGAAGAATGAAGTCGGAAATGAATATTATGAAGTCTGCACACTTAACTTTACCCTCCAAAATTAATACACACGGAGTTTGAACTAATGAAATCATCATTTCTATATCCAACGCTCAACGCCTTTGTCTATATACTCTGCTGGTATTGGTATAATTCAATCAAACTTATTTTGCAGAAGACATCAATGTAAGTTGATGTTACAGTTTTATTGCAAGAAATTGTTGATTGTTTATTGGTTCAAATTGCTTGATTTGTAAATGATACTAAGGGGAAAGACATTTATTAAATCAGAAATACGAGCGTATATGCATTTATCCAGTTTAGCAGAGTAAAACAAAATGCGAATTTAACAAATACCCTATGAGTTTTGGCGATTGCTACATGTTTGAAATCTTCAAACAGTTTTTTTGCTTGCGACAGATTTATGGTTGGCTATAAAAAATTCTCAAATTTTCAATGGTGACAATCCTCTTGTAAAAAAGTAATGACGTCATTTACCGCATTATTGCCAACTAAGACTTGGTTTTCTTCAAGTCGGATTTTCTAACAAATTATATGAATCTAGCGTATGGACGTGAACCATTTATATTTCGATAAAGATTTCCTTTTTTGGGTTTTTATGTCTCTCACTGTAAATCAGTTGCTCCCAGGGGTACCTGGCATATTTTCCATTATAGGGTTTAGACTCTGACCTGTTGAACGACTGTTTTTCATTGTATCCTTTAGAATGCAGCAGGTTGGCGTGTACTATGCAAAGCTTTTATATATATCTATTTTTACCTCGGTTTGGATAATATTTGAAATTAAAGTATTAACCATTGAGACCTTGTTTGGTTCAATTTGGGTATAAAATCACAAACTGCTGTCCTGCTATCGTCATGTGTACCGTTCCATCTTGTTGGTAATATTTTATACTTTGTATGTCGATGTAAAGGGTACTGTTCAGTGTCTTTGCTATATTCTTCGTCAATCATCTTTTGTTCGATATTTATGTCCATGTACAGGAAATTAAGTTAAGGTTTTCCATATATGAAAGGGGTGCTAAATGACCCCATCTGTCATTGCACCAGAAAATTCAATTCATTAATTCGGTATGTCAATAACAATGTGGTTAGAATGTCTGTCGACAAATCAATGACATTTGTATAGGTTTTCCTATTGGTAAGAATATTTCACATGTGTATTCTGTGGTAAGACCTTCCTTTAGTACTAAGATCGGGATCCAACAACAATGCCTCATATCAGAATATAATGCCTATTTTGGGGAAACATGATAAGGCATATTATTAACTTTCGCAATTTCTCGGCTTTATAATTTCTCGTAGTTTTCTAGAATTATGGTAACGATCTCCAATAACAAGAAAAGAACAAATTTAATTTCAACAGTTTTATAATTTTAAAGAGCTCGTTTGCGTATGGACTCCAATTTAACCAATCGCGGCTGTCAATCAAGGAATAAATCGGCCAATCAAATCATTCATTTCGCCCAGAATTGAGATTAAAACTCAAACATTGACCGCCATTTGTGTAGAACACTCTTGTTGTTTTGGCGACTTAAAAGCCGTAAACATAGCTTATTCAAGCTGTAGTTACAACCTTTAGGTGTCCAACGAACTATTTTACTTTCTTTTTACGTGCTACTGGCTATGAATTTTTCAAATTAATGACCTTTCAAAATCGAAGCGGAACTTCTTGTCGGAGTCATTGGGTTGCGCCATCGGCGTAAGGGGCTCGGCCCGCGATTGGTCACTTGATTACGACACCAGAAATTCCATGGCGACAATTCTTCTTACTTATTAGGCATATTACTTTACTTTTGCATTCCGGGACAGACAAAAGATGCATCCCACAACCATTTTTATCATGTGTTAGAGAGAATGTTTGTAGAATCGGAGTTCGAACTCAAAACAAATCGTTTTAAAGCACATTTCGCAATAAAAGAACAAGAAAGCAACGAAAGAAATGGATTTAACTCGAAAGAAACACACTGTAAATTGTGTGAATGAAGCTTTATTGCTGTAAGTTAAAACAAACAAACAAAAACACACAATCACACACACAAAACCAACAAAATGTCCTGACATGCACTAAAGGGGTAAACACTCAGATCAAGTCATGAGATGAAAAGGGTTGAAGAAATGGAATGAAGTACAGATTGATTCAATTTATGCAAACACTTGGGGAGTATTAACCTTAATATTGTCATTCAAACAGCAGGAAAAATGATTGGAATAAGAACTCGTATAATGTGCCTCAAATTAATCAGAGGTGGTTGGCAAATACGGAATCTTTTTCTCTCTGTTAATAAAAGAATATCTGGAGGAATATTTTAAGACGCCCAATTGTCAGATCGCGACTGTAAATTTAAAATCATAAGACCAATCAAATCTCTTATCTTGGCCGGAAGTAAACCGAAAACTCCAAAATTTACATCACACATTTACATGGTTTGTCGGTTGATACGTCGTACGTTAAGCTTATTCAATGTGAATTTAAGGCGTTTGGGTCACAAACTAACAATTTCATTTTTAGCTAGCAAAGCGACAGCTTTGATAGTTTGAGTTAACAGACAAAATTTTTAGGTCTTCTCAGAGTTCAACGAGTGCAAACTGCCACTGGAGGCTTAACTACTAAATCTAATGAATGCCTACGTCCTAAAAAGTAGTTCCTACATATTTAAAGAAAATTGCAAGTTCATCTCCTAGGTATTTATAGCTCACTTGAGCAGATCGTGTTCAAATGGACTGATCAGAGTCTTCAAAGAAGTTGCAGACGACAAGTTCAAATTATTGAAAGTTCTAAAATATTTATCTCTTTTGGTAGAAAACATTGTGGTAAATAAAGAAATTGCTTGTTACAAGCAATTTCTTCATTTTACACATTTTGTTCCAGAACTATTCTATAGAAACTACAAAAAGGAGGGATTGTGTGGGAATGTGTTAACTCATTGCTTACTAAACCTCGTTTATTCATCATGATAAAATTTGATAAAGATTACTTAACAAAAACCATGCTTTGCTAGCTAATATTAATTTCAGTACTTTGTTCATTTCGGGATACAAACCATAACATTTACAAAATAACACCGTTTAATATCTAAGTGGAACTTTATTCTTTTCTTATTTACGTGCGAAATTGATTTTATAACCCCTAAAAAGGAATGGATCTGTGACAGACTTGCAACAAATCTCGTGTTGTCAATCAAAAAATCATAGATTCATTTGTTTCGGTGGCAAATCGGGTTACCTTTCGTGCAAAACAAACGAATTTTACAAATGCACGTCACATTACATTATCTATGTTTCGGTTCCGCGTTGAGCGAGTAATAAACGAAAACGGGGCACACAGGTTAACATTGATTCGAAGTTGTATCTAACGGTCTCCCAAACCATGCACTTTCTAGCAAACACAGGCGGAGGGACGCACAGCACCAAAACAACCCTGAAATGGTTCTAATAGTATCTAACCCTTCACCCGTAGATGGGCCGAAGTCCCACAGGAGACATTAATAATAGGGAATATGCCAAGTCAGTTAAGGGATCGTCCTAGACCCGGCTTTAAGGATATGTGAAATTGGGTTTGCCGGAGAATAAATTGGATAAATAGACCTATATTTTTATGTTAATAATTCTATAAATGCAATCTTATTTATTTAAAAAAACATAATAATATTGTGCACATTTAATTTAGGCTTTATCAATTACGTATATTTTCAGATTTCATAAGAGTTATTTTTAAGTTGGATTGCGGAGCAATTCCAACTTGATTTAACAAAACCGCAAAATGAACTCAAGACAATTTCATTTCGTTTTTTTTTTTGATAACACATATCACGTGATCTCTTAGATATGAATACGCCTCGAGTTACTTCTCATCTCAACTTGCCACGGACAATCAGTTAGTTGTAGCCGAAGACAATAATATGGCACATGTAAAGGATGATATAAAAATTCGTTTAGAGACTTCTTATCAAATAAGGTAATAATCAGCGCAGTAATTTGTTTTTTGTGATTCGCCGTCCCATGTTTGGAAATCACGTGATCTCAAGTGACATATGGTAGTCATGTGACCATAGATAGGAAGTGTTTACAAATATGGCTCAAGTCTCAAATGCATTTTTACAATAATCACGCTTTAAAACATTCTTGAGCGATTAAGGGGGATCGAAGGCATCAAGCAAACGCGATTATTGTGGGATTTACAGATTTTACTCAATAGAAATCAAATAGATACAAAACGAAAGTAGAAGATTTTGAAAATTAGAATGTAAACATATCAACTTCCGCTTTCTACTTATTTACTAAATAATTACGCTTTATTGTGTCGTTATTTACAAGTATAAATCAATAATAACACATCAAACCTTCAACAAGTGTCATCTAGCTTTCAGCTTGGTTCTTTTTACTTAAGATTTTTTACGATTCTAAAGCCGAATAACGAATAAGGAAATCGCGCGACTACAGGGCGACGAAGATAATTTGATACTGTCTTTATCATATTATAGAATATTTTAGGAACAGGACAAAACTACCATATGCAACAATAACGTTGAAATAACGTTAACGTTTTTTTTTTTTTTTTAATTTTACTCACAACGCTTTAAATATTCTTTTTTTCTAAGTTCAAACCGGTATTTCAAGCAATTTCTTCATTTTCCACAATGTTTTCCAAAGATTTCATAATGAGGGTCATTTAAAAGCGTCACTGTCTGGGAATGGGTTAAGACGATGCTAGTTTTTGATTTCTGTATGTGGATTTATGTTTTTGTGCGTCATTCACGCAGATATGTACACGAATGGGAATGCTGGTTAAAGTTTAAAGGAGGGAGGCTTACTCGGAAAGTAATAAATGAATTTGAACCGAATTCAACATTTATGGTCCTTTCAGCGCATTCCAACCTCTCAGTACTTTCAGTCCTTTGATTTTCAAAGCATGATCAATTATACAACAGATTGGGGAAATCAAAGATTTCACAGACAGCCAAGGGAAAAGATAATTTTGGAGAATAGGAGTAGATGAATTCCTTTGGGGCATCTCGGCGAACGTGTCTGAATATACCATATGTCGGGGTTGATGAAGTCGTTGGGAAATTGGGTGCTCGATTTGACACGATTTCAAGCTCTAGCGGCGTGGTTTCGTTAAGGGATTATTCGACTCTCAGAAATTCGAAAAAGATTGTTATTTATACTAAAATGACACAGGCTCTGACCCCACGTCTCCCAAACCACGTCGTTCAAGGGCTGACTAGCGAAAGAACTGATGGCTATAAAATAAGAAATCAAATTCCGTTTGGGATTAATCTCAGTTCTTCCCCTTGTTTTGTGTCTTTTTAAGAAATATGACATTATTTGAAGTCTTAGTAATCCCAACTTGAATTAAACCCTTTCCTGTTTTTCAAAATATAAGACATGTCCCAAATTCAAAGTATTTGTAGAAAAAAAATAAAAGTGTACTTAAATTGGAAAAAAACGAACATTCTTTGTATAAAATATTAAGGAAAAAGAAGAAATTGCTTGTTACAAGCAATTTCTTCTTTTTCTACGATCTTTTCTTAACTGTAAAATCACAGGGCGGTAAGAACCTCGGATAGGACAGGAAGGGGTTAATACTCATGCACGTTCCTGCAATACATATAGGCGAAGTCTATCGTAGAATCAATGCAAGGTCATAACAAGGTCATGGTATGGAAAATGCTACTTTGTACCAATTGACAGATCGCTGGCCACGCCCACTGAGCTCCGACAAAAATCTCCGCTTCCATATAAAACGACGTTATTTTGCAAATTTTGGCCAGTAACGTGTAACAAACAAGTAAAAGGGTTGATTTTCGACTTAAACGCCGTAAGCACAGTTTGATTCAGCTGTAGTTAGGAAGTTTATGTCGTGAAGCCAGCAAAATGCTTCACATATATATCGGATTTGAAAGTTTGCCTTGGTATGAACAAACGATATGATTGGTCGATTGATTCTTTGGTTGACAATTGCTATCCGTTTAATGTTAATTTGTTTATAGGGCACATAGTTCAACCAAAGTATAGCTTATTACAGAATCCCTTGAAGTTCGCCATAAAGGATATCTGAGAATTCCCTCGAACATTTTCTATTGGCAAGAACTATGCCTTCGATACCAAGTTTACAAATGGAAAAAAGCAGGATGCCTAACAGAGACAGCAATTTTAAATCACTTTAAAACAGAAAATATCTGGGATCATCACCAGGCGGTTCTGAAATTACCAATATTTGTTATTTCACTTGTCTTGTGCCGTCATTTCGCGAGAGAAATACTGCATAGAGACAAATGATTTAAAACTATGCATTTTATCCTTTTTTGCCAAACAAATACGATTTTGTTTCCCGATTCATGTGAACCCGTTCCTTTTTAATCATTGTTTATTACGGTCCTGTCATTTTATGATTGAGAAAATATTGTAGAAATTGAAGAAATTGCTTGTAACAAACAATTTCTTCTTTTTTCCACAACATTTCCTACCCTATTGGATGGTTATTTTTTGTAAAATAATGTAACTTGAAATTTGAGTTGCAAAACATTCCAATTTTGGACAGGTCTAAGATTTTGCAAAACAGCGAAGGATTAAATCATAAAGCAGTGAAGTGATATAGCATATAACAGATACACGTGACCACCTTTTAACCCTTTCCTGTACAAATACGGGATTATACGTCACTGTGATGTAATTCTTGAGAAAACATTGTGGAAAAGGGAAAATACTTGTAAAAAACAATTTCCCTTTTCCCACAATCTTTTCTACCACATAAGATGGTTTAATTTCAAATTGCATCCTATTTTAAGTGTTTTCAGCATCGTCTTTCAATTTGGACTAGTCTAAACGTTCAAAAAACGGGAACGGATTAAGTATCGGATTATTGAATGAATAAAAAGGTTATATAAGTCAGTGGTCATGAAATATCGAATTTATCGAACGAGTCTACAAATAGGCAACTAGATGGTTGTCCTAGGACAACTTCTGTCGAGCCCGCAAAGTTTTGACTATCAACTCGACCTTGACCATCAATTTTAGTGTTTGACCTTTAGCCTTGACCTTGAACTTGAAGCTATCCAAAACATCCTTTCAAATTGCACATCAACTTATGTGGAGAATAATTGTGCCAATTTTTTATGAAATCCACCCAGAATTGTAGGAGAAGTGTTCTTAACAATCACAATTTTAGAGTTTTACCTTGAGCTGTGACCTAGCCCAAAATACTTTCAAATGAAATGGAACATCTACTCATGACGGAGTTTAATTGTGCCTAGTTATTTTGAAATCCATCCATAATTGTAGGAGTAATTGTCCGGACAAATTCGGACGGACGGACGGACTAACTCACTAACGCACATACTCCGACTTGTCATAGTGACAACTATGTCTCGTTCATCGCAAGCTTGCTCGACAAAAACGAGGCTTTGTCGATTTTTTAGCGATTTTGTTTCTCAAAATCGCTATTCAAAATCCATAAAAAGGGATGTTAAAGATGTAAATTTCATTGCCTTTCACACATGCACAGAAAATTGAAGTGGAATCTACGTGATCGCTTCCATTTTGTTTCACCGCTGATTAAGAAAACAACTTAAATGCTGAATGTTAACAGCCAGATTTTTGCCGTGAATAACAAGGAAGGTCATTTAAACCTTAGTTTGAGAATGCATCTCAATGTATTCATGAAGAGTTGCGAGAAAAAATCTACTCGCGTTTTAATATAGAATCTAGGTCATTGGTCATTGAAGCCAAGCGAACTCTCAACAGTAACCCGACAGGCCGGAGCCAATTAACGAGCGGTGGTAAATCTCTTTTCGCTACAATAGATATACACAGTATGGTTATTCGTGGCTCTAGCCCTACAACTCCATCGAATAAAATCACACTTTCACATTTATCTTAGAAACGTACATGTGGTACTTCATTTGTAATAATAATGGTATGCTCAAATGGTATTGCAAAAGAATCGAATGTTTGTTTCGATTTTCTTGCCCTTTTTACCAAACAAACCCAAGTTCATGGACTTGTGAAACAAAGTTCAGGAAAGGATCATGAAGGTATGTAACTTTATCGACTCTTATAATTGTGATATATGGGTGGTATGTAGACATTATTAATTGAAGTGGTTAGTGATAAGCAAGCAAAATTGCTTACAGGACTTTCAGTTCTTTGATTTATGTTTTATAATACGAGTTTAAGGAATTCGGTATTTCATGACAACGAATTTCATTTTCTGTAGATAAAATGACCTTAATTTTTGTGATGAATCGATAAAGTTTTATTAATCCGTCGATTTACGGTATTCCACGTAACATTACACCGTTGAATAAATGACGTCAAAAATGCATTATGATGTAATTAAAGCCATATCTTCCCCCAAAATTCACTATAAAATTACCAAGAAAACCATACACCACGTTCAAAGCATAAATAAATATGACTATAGAAATTATAAGATCAACATAAATCGACACAGTAAAGCTACAATACATGAAAGAAGTTACGATATTTTGAAATGTGACCGACCACAATTTAAGGTTTGTTAACACTAAATGATGACGTCAGTGATGACGTTTTAACTTTCGCTAGTCATTCAAACATCTAGCTAGGTCACGAAGATTAACGAAGTCGTCCGTAAAGTTAAGTCATCAGCACCTGTGCATATAACAGTCTATGCCGAAGATTAGCGCAGATTTCCGATGAAAAATCGGGTGCATTATTCTCGATCTCCAACTGTAAACAAACACAAATTGTAATCAAGAAGAAAAACACAAAATACTCTTCGCATCACTCATACTCTACTTTTGCATACCGACATTAAATAGATCCTTGTTTGCTCTAGTGACCAAATAAGCCATAGGTTATTTTAACCATTATTTTCTTCCTCGAAGGGCAGATCTGGCTTTAAAGGAATTATCGTAGACTTCAGCTCTTTTGCATAGCTATTCCACTTGTGTAATATCAAGCTTGCAATATAAAAGATATTCAACGGGTTTATTTCATCCCAACGTCGTTATGTTACAATATCAAGTGTTTTAATCCCCTCGACAATAAGGCTCATGTAAGATGCACTTCCGCCTCAGTATGATATAGTCGAAGACAAGTAAAACAAGGCATGTGTGAGTCATTTCTACCGCAAATCCAGAGGTAAAAACATGGCCTGATTGGTCATGTAAAATGTAACAATTAACTGCTCAATATAAAGTGGTTTTAAAACAATGCTATTGTAAGTAACAATTTTGTAGAAATCTAGTATAAAACTTCTTGCTTTTGAAGGGAGGTATCATCGGGTTTTTTGGGGTTTTTTTTTTATATCACAGATTTTCATAATCTTTATTCCTTCTTATACATTATCTGAATACAATATTCTGAAAAGTATTAATGCGAAAAATCAGAGGGAGTTTATCAAAAGAATCAAGGGTATTTCTCTTAGCATATGTATGCATTTAATCTAGTCATATACGCTGAATCGACAAACGAATGCCGTTATTTCTATATCCGCGGAACCTTTCCTAGATAAGCCACTTTAAGCCTATCAGTGAAGAAAACATCTGACTCATATCGAAATATTAACCCATTCCCACATGAGAAGATTATAGACTGGTCCAAATTGAAATAAGATGCAAATAAAAATTTTAAATTGGTAAAATTCTACAATTCTGTGTCTTTTGTGGTAGAAAATATTGTGGTCGTTGAAGAAATTGCTGAATAAAGCATTGCTTTTATGTCCACAATGTTTTCGGAAGCTTTTTTCTTGGGGGTCGTGAAAAGGAGGGATAGTATGGGAATGGGTAAAATGATCGCTAATTTCTGAGCGTATTTCTGGGCAGCAAAGAATTTTTTCCTACCTCGGTTTTCGGAATACGATACCTCCCTTTAAATTTAATGGACAAAAAGAGTTTGCAGAATCTACCTTTTAGGAATTTACAAAAGAGTATTTATTGAATTTCTTGCTATAATGATCAAGATAGTGAAGTTAGCTTTTAGCTAATATATTTCGGAGTACATTGCATTTCCATTCTGGTCAAATATTGTCCAGCAATACATGGATTTGCAATTAGTGTTTCTTCCTCTAGATGAGTTAACTTTGTATATGAGGTCAATGAAGTATGAATAAAACGAACTGTAGTTAGTCACCACATAAAGCATATCTTTGACTTTATAACACAAAAGATAAATTACACAATTTAAATTTCAATTTCTATTTATCTGGAAAAGAGCATTTATAGCTAAATTAAACAATTATTGCATTCTCGAGATGATTGCGAGTTATTTATTAATCACAAGAGATGTCATACAATTATTTTAACAGATTTTTTTTGTCACTGAGAAAACTGTTTGTCCCAGGAAAAGGGAAAAGGCAACTATTTCCTTGTCGCGAATATAATTACAACAGAGTCTTTTCTATTTGTTGTTATCGTGTTCGAGAATCGTGTGTAGGTATTTTTATTTGATGAGACCGAAGAACCGAAGACAAGGGAAAAGAAAACTATTTTCTCACGAATATAGATATATAGGGAATATTACAAAAGTGTCTTTTTCTATTTGTTGTTATCCTGTTCGAGAATCGTGTGTAGGTATTTTTATTTGATGAGACCGAAGGTCGAATCCAATAAAAAATTCCTACACACGACTTGGGAACACGATAACAACCAATAGAAAAACACACTGTTGTAATATTCCTTTTATTATATACCTTTTAGGACATGACATTAAGAAAATTCTCTTAAATGATTAAGAAATAACTAACTTTCGGAAAAAACCGAACGTCAATACACAAAAAAGTCTGTGTTTTTAGCCTGAGATTGCGTAAGCAATCTGAGGCTAAAGTTACAATGCTAAAAATTCAAACCCATGCAGCACTTCTGTCGCTTGAAAAGTAGATCGGATCTGACCATAAATTAATACGCCCGATTGAGGCGAGAAGGACGAAGGCGAGATATGAAAGCTGTCGGCTCGATGTAATGTACTTTCGTGTGAGTGTTCTGAATTTGGCAAAATTATCAAAACTTGACGAGTGAATGGAAAGAAAGAAAGGAGATATATAATACATTGGAAATTATTAAACATATATGATCATATCATATTGTTAAGAAAAATAAGGTGTTTGTTTCATACCAAATAATATTACTTATTCTAGAGTAACAATGTTAAAACGGTTGATCTGTGTGATAGAATACTCACATCGCACGCAAGAGCCTCCTAGTTCGGACCTGGCTACCCCTCTCTCTCACTCTCTAGCTCTCTCTAGCTATCTCCACTGGCTGAAAGCCAACGAGCTTTTGTCATGATGTGGTGTCCGACGTCCGTCCGTCCGTCCGTCGACTTTTACTTTAAAAATCTTCTTCTCAGAAAGTACTGAACATAATTCAACCAAACTCAACCAAACTTCACAGGAAGGATCGTAGGGTGGCCAATATCAGATCCCTTTGAGCATTTTGATCGTGTGAAAAATATGTAACGATATATACATGTAAATATAGTTACAATACCTCAACGGGATGAAAATTATTGCTGGCAGGTTGTGTCCCATAGCGCACAAATTGGCAGATCTGCGCATAATCGACAGTAGATTTGGATATAAAGTGACACCTGCGATATTCCGACCATCAAACTTTTTCTGCCCAGATTATATATCTCCTGTATACATATGTTAGGCTTTCAGCGCTTTGATTTACGGTTCTCGACGAATACGGTTTTTTGTCACACGCCGAATACGGATTTTTTTCTGTCGAGTTGTATTAGATAGCCAGATTTAATCCATATATTTTATAGGTATATAATATAATCATAGAATGGCTGCCTTATAACTAATCTAGTTAAAAAAATCCCTAGAGATATAATAAAAACAATAGGACCATGATGGTCCTAAATCGCTCTCCTGAGTATGATGGTTCGTGGCTTTATGATATAAACAAAATAGCATAGCCCTCTGTCTAATTATTTTGGAGAAGATGTTTAAGGATCCTCTTTTAATCCTAGGTACATTGATGGTCCCACCATATCGCACTTATTTCCTGAATATGGTAATGCTTTGAAGTATAGACTTCAATACATACCAAGTATTAAAGTTCTAGGCCTAATTGTTTAGGAGAAGAGGGTTCTCAAAGATATCATTATCTATTCCTAACTAAAATTAGGGATCGCACAAAAAGGGCCAATTTGCAGAATACGGTAATTCTTTGAAATATTTTGGTAGAGAGGGTCAAAAGGTGATGATATGTACCAAATATCAAAGTTCTAGGTCTAATGGTTTGGGAGAAGAAGACTTTAAAAGATTTCCTTCTTTATTCCTTTGTAAAATCAGGGATTGCACAGAAAAGGGCTAATTTTCAGAATACAGTAATTCTTTGAAGAATTTTGGTAGAGGGTCAATAGATGATTATACATATATAATATCAAACCTCTAGGCCTTACAGATTGGGAGAAGAAGATTTTCAAAGATTTTCTTCTTTTTTTCCTTAGTAAAATTAGGGATCGCACAGAAAAGGGCTAATTTTCAGAATACGGTAACTCTTTGAAGTATTTTGGTAGAGAGGGTCAAAAGGTGATGATATGTACCAAATATCAAAGCCCTAGGCCTTATGGTTTGGGAGAAGAAGATTTTCAAAGATTTCCTTTTTTTATTCCTTTGTAAAATCAGAGATCGCACAGAAAAGGGCTAATTTTCAGAATACAGTCATTCTTTGAAGTATTTTGGTAGAGGGTCAATAGGTGTTGATACATACCAAATATAAAAGCTCTTGTCCTTATGGTTTGGGAGAAGAAGATTTTCAAAGATTTCCTTTTTTATTCCTTTGTAAAATCAGAGATCGCACAGAAAAGGGCTAATTTTCAGAATACAGCAATTCTTTGAAGTATTTTGGTAGAGGGTCAATAGGTGTCGATACATACCAAATATAAAAACTCTAGTCCTTATGGTTTGGGAGAAAAAGATTTTCAAAGATTTCCTTCTTTCTTTTCCTGTGTAAAAACTAGGACGTACAGAAACGGGCTAATTTTCAGAGTATGATAATTCTTTGAAGTATTTTGGTAGAGGGTCAATAAGTGATGATATGTACCAAATATCAAAGCTCTTAGGCCTTATGGTTTGGGAGGAGAAGATTTTTAAAGATTTCCTATGTAAAATTAGGAATCGCACAGAAAAGGGTTAATTTTCAGAGTACATTAATTCTTTTAAGTTTTTGGTTGAAGGTCAATAGGTGTACCAAACATCAAATCTCTAGGCCTTATGGTTTAGGAGGAGAAGATTTTTAATAATTGTTTACGGACGGATAGACGGACGGACGGACAGACGGACGCCGGACAATTACCGATCACAATAGCTCACCTTTCAGCACGTTGTGCTTAGGTGAGCTAAAAAAATCTTAACGAATTGCCACGCCCACTGACCTCTAACAGAAAGTTCGAATAATTTATGTTGCTAAAATTTATGTCCAATAACATGTAACAAAAAGTTAAATGCCTGGTGGACGACCTAAACATTGCAACGACAGATTGTATAGGTTGTATAGATTCACCAAACCAACATTTATGCTTCACACAACTATCGGCCAATGTCGGACTTTAAAGTTCTCCTGCCTAAATTAATGAATCGCTTGGTCGATTGATTCTTGTTTGATAGCTGTGATCCGCAAATTGTATACAAACTCGAAAATAACTTCGAGAACATCGGAGGAAAACATACTTTTTACTAAATGACATTGTTTAATTGTTGCCGCAGAAAACATGGAACATTTAGGTATTCGTTACTAATACATATTACAGTTCGTGTTGTTAACAGGTCAATAGTTCAAAGTGCGATGAGCCATTGAATTTACAACAACCAGTTCAAAAATATATATACAAATGTACAGCTTTCGGGCGTGTATTGCTTTATGTGTTTTTAACAGCTTTAATGAAATTAAAAACTTTAAATTAAGATTTTAGCCATTCATTTTTAGACGGATCAAATTGAGAAAACATGAATCAAATTCATGTCGGTGCAAATGAAGATTTTAAAATGTGTTTAAACTGTGTCTGGTCGAAATAAAAGGAGGTGGCAATCATTCAAACATGAACACCGCCTACGGATGTCTGAAGCTCAGCTGTTAGGACATAAATTCTCAGTCAAAAAGGCACGATTCTTACAAAATGTACCTAGAGTTACCCCTTTTAATAATATAGAAAGCTCTGTTGATAGTGAACATGTAATCCGAGAGTCAAATTAGTGCCTTCAGTAATACTAGAAATATTTGAAAATCTCAATGTATTGCACGACGATGACTGCGACGCAGATGACAATGATATGGTAATACACCGAGTTCTACGGAGGGCTAGTATTTAACTGAATAAACAAATAGATATGCAAAATGTCTGCAATCATTTTATCACCACTATTTTTACAAACATTTTGATTGATGTAAATTATCTAATCCCGTTTGCCTGTCATGATGTGTGTTGATCTGGTGTACACCGACGTGCAAGGAGAGCAACTGCATTAACGCGTTTCTCTACTGTCAAGAAACACGACACTACCTTACACAAACGCTTACGTTCAAATCACTGATTGAGGAATATTCAATACTACGGCACTGTTTCATAACAGATTGCAACTTTCTCGATGCACGTATCTAGGTAATGCAGGGCTTTTTCGCCTATTCCTGCGGGGCCTAATTTCGGCCCTATTCCCAATCCAAAACGGCCCCATTTTTTTCCCAATCCAAATAAAAATCCCGAAACCAATGTTCCATTTTTGTATTTTTAAAAAAAGGGAAGAATAGAATAGTTAAATGCGCTCGACGCAATCAACGTTATCAATTTTGGAATCGATAAAAATTTTAAAGTACGACATGTATAAGTGCCAAGTAACTGTTCGTGTAAAGCTAGTCAAATACGAAAAAATCGATAATATGGTTCCCGCATACGATAGCGGTAAGTCTTTGTACGCTGGAAATCAATTTCCCGAATAAAATACGCATATTTTTTGTATAGCTTTACTGGTAATAATAACAAATGAAAGATCGTTGTTTCGTAGTCATTAGTGACGATGTCAACAACGGCTGAATTATAAAAGCGGGGAAATGTTAAATAAATTTGCGATGTCGGACTCACACAATAGTTAATATTATGTGAAGAGACTTCGAAAAGGTGATTCTAAATCTTGTTTGAAACTTGATGCATTTGGATTCACAACCGTATCTGAGAAAGGTGACAACAATTCCCCTAAACCTTTGACCAGTAATGTCAGGGGCGATTAATCGTGCCCTCATGACCCTGTAACTATTCCTTAGGCCAGTATACTTCTTATCAAGTAACTAGTGAACAAGAAGTCACTGAATCTTCTACCGTCCAGCATAATCAAACTCACACGAATGTGAGAAGAGAACCTGGCTCAGAAAGTGAAACTGGAGAACCCGGTTCAGATAGTGAAAGTAGTAAAAGTACTGATGATGCTGATATTCTCAAACACCAGGAAAAAAAGATAAAACTTGACTTTAGAAAAGGTGTTTCAAAATACCATTTGAATTATCAATGGCTTTATTGGAGTATTCCAAAAAAGGGATTCATTTGCAAATTCTGCGAACTGTTTTCTAATGACTCAAATGTAAAATGGGTTGACATTGGGGTGGCATTAGGAAGTAAATCTAAAAGAAAATTACTAAAACACTGTGCTTGTAAGAGGGGATGTGTATAAGCTAGTTTGATCATTAAGCAAATGTTACAAGTTTTATTTTTTCCCAAATTAAGGCTTTTGCCGATAATTTTTTCCCAATTTGGGGCCAGGGGCCCTTTCCCAAAATACCTGGAAAAAGCCCTGTAATTGTTTTTCACGCGTGTAATTTCTTTGTGGCACCTTCTTTATTATCCAATGCATTTAAAAAAGGGGGTACATATTGGATATTGTAAAAAAAAAAAAAAAAAAGAAGCTGTAAATAATCCCCAAATTCTCGGAATATCTCAAAGATTTCAGAGCCACTATGTCTTAAATTATCACACAACTGTATCACACAAATATTTCTGAATCTACAGAATTTAACAACTTCATTTTCAGTAACTGTTGCTCTTGGTATTCGGAGAATTGCTTTAAATTAAATGTACAAAAGTAAAACTTGAGCACAAAGCTAGATTAGATACAATTTGCCCAAAGAAATATAAGGAGAAATAGTGCGATAAATACAAACAAGATGATCGCTGAAACCTTGATAGAAACAATTTCAAAATTTCTTAAAAATACGCACAAACGAATATTTAATACTAAAATTTGAGCCAGATATTGTCTTCGCTGTAATCTGATAAGCCTATAGTGGCTTTAAGTGGTTATATAGGAAGGAATAAACGGAAATCTACGCTATCTGAAATCACGGCATTGGTTGTCGACACACGATGGCGTCATGGTGCATTACAGCAGATAACAAATTGACAAGGGAAACAACCAACGTCCTGAAATATGTCTCTTCAAGTGGTAAGCGGAAGACTTCGGTAAGAGTTTATATTTACGATAGCTTAGACAACAGTTTGGAATGATTTTACAGCATTGAAAACCGGCTAGCGAATATATCACGCGATGACGTTGGTTGAAGCGAATTCAAAGTGAATACGTGATTCAAACTATTATACGCTCCACATGAATGCCCATACTGTCTCGACGTAATCTAAAAGTAGATAAACAGCCTACGTAGGCTATAAGGGAAATACCCTGGTTTATTTTGATTAACGACTTCTGATTCTCTCAATAGTATTTTCTCAGAACATTGTATTCAAATACTACATGAGATGGAATAAAGACACTTAAAAAATATGCGACATGAAAATAATGGCTTTTAGGGAAATACCCTGGTTTATTTTGATAAATGACCTCTGATTTTCTCAACAATAGTTTTCAGAACATTGTATTCAAATACTACATGAGATGGAATAAAGACACTTAAAAATATGTGGCATGAAATAAATGTCGATACCTCCCATTAAAAATACGAAAATCTTCTAGAACAATCACTTTGAACTATCAGCACAAACAACCGATCTGTGCAAATGTATGGACAGTAGTTCTGCTATTTGGTTCTATAAAATAAAAAAGTCCCGTAAAAATGCATTGAAAGCAATCTCACCATTGTGAATAGTAATAAAGAGGGTGTCATTGCAATTATTCAAATAAAAATGAAATAAAACTATCACGTGTTTGTTAAAATACAATCCAACTTAATTCTCCCCCTAAAGTCCCAATTTTTCGTAACTCGACTGATATCAATTGAAAAATGTTGTCATGGTTAACAAATCACACTGACGTACAACATATCAAATAGGTTAATCGAAATGTAAACCAGGCGCCAGACCAAACTCAAACTGCCAAGAGCTATTATTGACAAAATCTATGGTTTCTTCTCAGGCCCTGACAGCATTCTGTAGAATTGATTATCAGACATTAAAGGTTTCTTATCGGGTTAAATGGATGGGTTCGATAATTTGTTTGTCTAGAGAAAAGAAAGACATTTCTACATAAATCTATCTTTTTTGTTCTTTAGAAAAGACAATAAACAGAAGAGCGGAATGACCTATGTTTAGAGTTAATATCACGGACATATGAGCTTTTGATCACGTCTTTATTATGGCTTAAAATGTGTCCTAGAGTCTGTGAATTGTTGAATTCCAATACTCTTACCAGAACAAAGTTAACTTAATATCTTTACTTTTTTGCCAACAATGTTTATTATTCGCGTTAATTAGGTATCTATATATTGAAATAAAAAAGTGTGTTTTAAGAAATCTGATTCTGCATCTAGACTCTTTATTTTAAATGAATTTCTTTTAAAGTTTGAATTACTATTCGTTTCAGTATGCCCTTAGTTGGTGGGCTATAATATAACATTATTGTTACCATACTCTACTAATTGGATGTTTTTGGTCGATAATATTTCTAATATCTGTGCATTACAAAATGTAGTTGTACATTGCTGTGTTGACATTTCAGGGAATTATCTAACGTTTTGTTTTCCTTCTTCGTCAAATGAACTGCTGATTCGTGCCTCGAAAACTTTGTTCATTAGAACACACTATTTCCTTGACACTTCAAAGCTCCCACTCCCAATGCATAGTTTTTTAAGATAAAGCAGCTTCGGGCTTCAATCGTGTGTCATCTTATGTTCACCCTTTGATATATGCTACATGTTTGTTTAGTAGTCTGAAATAATCTTAGTCCCGTTGTATCTCGAACGAGATTGACATAGGCTCAAGTCAGGACCGGAGCTACGTTTTTATTTCAAATTGTTAAATATGATCAAATCTTGTATGCCTCTTTATAAGGCTAATACTTGGAACTTAGTCAAAATAATACATTCTATGATATCATTGACATGTTCGGTAATTGGTTACTTTGTTTGAATCAAAGGACTGAAAGTACTGAGAAGTTGGAATGCGCTGATTGGGTCATAACTGTGGAATTCGGTTTAAATTCATGTATTACTTCTTCCCGAGTAAGCATCACTCCTTTAAACTTAAACCAGCATTCCCATTCATGTACGTATGTGTGTGAATAACCCACAAAAACATAAATCCACATACAGAAATCAAAAACTAGAATTGTCTTAACCCATTCCCAGGCAGTGACGCTTTTAAATGACCCTCATTATGAAAGCTTTGAAAAATATGTGGAAACTGAAGAAATTGCTTGTTACAAGCAATTTCTTCATTATCCACTATCTTATCTGTCCAAAATAACCAGGATTTTAAAGATTTCATCAACTTACAATTGTCGTCTGCTAGTTCTTTGAATTTGGACTGGTCTAAAATTTTATCGTGTTGGAATGAGTTATAAGTGTCACGCGCAGCAAAATTAGAATTTTCAAGCATAACATTCTTCTTTTGATCAACTGTAATACGTAAACTCCTTTTAGAATCTTGAAAACAGAGAATGACAGCTTCAACAGTAAGAAATCAATGACCTCGATGATTATTTGACCCTCATCTCGGCTAATTCTGTAACGATCATACTAAACTCACGTAGATTTTCACTTCAAGTTTATGAGTATACGTGGAAATTTGCGGAAATGCGCGGAAACTTGTTTCAGGGTGATCGATTTGAAATACCGGTTTAGACTTAGGAAAAAAGAATATTTAAAGCGTTGTGTGTAAAATTCAAAAAAAAAAAGAAAAAAAAAAGGAAAAAAAAAAAAAAGACGTTAACGTTATCGTTACGTTATTGTTTGCACATGGTAGTTTAGCACTTTTCCTAAAAATTCCTATAATACGATGAAGATAGTCTCAAATTATCTTCGGCGCCCTGTAGTCGCGCGATTTCCTTATTCGTTATTCGGCTTTAGAACCGTAAAAAATCTTAAGTAAAAAGGACCAAGCTGAAAGCTAGATGACACTTGTTAAAGGTTTGATGTGTTATTATTGATTTATATATAAGAGGTCACGTGATATGTGTTATCAAGAAACCCGAAATGAAATTGTCATGTGTTCATTTTGCTTTTTTGTTAAATCTAAGTTGGAATTGCTACGCACTCCAACTTAACTAGGTAGCTAGGTAAGATTAATTTTAAACTCTAGCAATTTTGAATGAGAATCATTGCAGGTTCAGTAGAAGCTCATTTAATCAAACTTTAGAAGAACTTAATGGCTTCTGACACCTTGAAATTTGGATAGTATATATGTATCTGTGATATCTTTGACATGCATATTTTAAAAAATTCGTGTGAAAAAATCAGTACCCCTTTGCGTCTGTAAATGTGTATTTTAAGCTCAAATACCATGAAACCTTTTGTTTGTCTTTTGTATATTAATTTTTGGGTCGACTGTTGGAACTATCAGTGCTTTAATTTCTTTTCCTTCCCGAAAATATTTAATCATAAAGTAAAAAGTGCACAAAAAAAGAAAATATTGTAAGGAAAATATTTCACTGAATATTTATTCTTCTAGAATTGAAAATCAACGCAACAAAAAAAAGCGTGTCTGTTTTGCCATCTTTGTTCGGGTTTATCCTAATTACGATGTAACTGTTTGTTTCTTTTAAATTTGAACACGCTCGTTTGTTTGCTGCCTTGGGGGAAATAACGAACATTTCCTAACACGAAAACAAATTTCATTTTAGGCGACAAATGATCACGCACGGTATATAGTTATTTACTCTCTTTAAAGTTTTTTTGTCAATTTTGCAGTGGATGTCATGCCAATTAACACATTAATTAGATTTGTTTACCGTCAACTTCATATGTTAAATTGGTCTGATATATACGTCGCTATTCTAATTTACCTTTGTTTTCTCTCAGCCTCGTATACGTCAAGTGTAGATAACACATGTGACAATCAGGTAAAGCTTGAAATTATTGATGTGACTTGACCTTAAAGCAATGAATAAGTTAACAATGAATACATTTGATCTCGACCAAAGCCGTGCATTTACGAGTTATTTCGTCCAAATCCGGAGAAATTCAATGCACATATTAATCAAAGTGCTGTCAGCACTGTAATCGCTCGTCATTGAATAATTGAGAAATATTGTTGACGTCGTGTATTTTAACGTTATATATTTTTTGGAAAAATCGATACGTTTCTTTCAGGCTAGCACAATGCGAGGTAGCCCTGGAAATGATTTCTTATAGCAATATGCATTTGAAGGAATACGATTGCTTTTATCTGAATTTGTCAAATCAATATTTCACTATACAATAGACGATCCATTGTTTTCAGCTTTTCTGAAGAGAATTTTGCTGAACGAACATGTTAATAAAATGCTGTGGCCCAAAGTGAGTCAATATAAGGTATTATGCCCGTAATAATGGTCCTTGATCTATGCCCACAGAATCCCGCTTTACGCACCTCTTGAGAAAAGCTTTGAAAGACATTGTGGAAAATGAAGAAATTGCTTGTATCAAGCAATTTCTTCAATATCAACAGTGCTTTCAACCCGAGTAGACAAATGTATTATGATAATTATATGATGCCCATAATAATGGACCCTAATCTTTGCCTACACAATCCCGCTTTTTTACGCTTTTTTTGAAAAAAAACCTTTGAAAAACATTGTGAAAAATAAAACAATTGCTTGTATCAAGCAAATTCTTCAATATCCGATGCTTTCAATCTCAATAGACAAATATATTCCATGAACTTGAAATTGTTGCCTACAACATCTTTCAATTCGGACTGGTCTAAAAACTTGTTGTGTGGGAATGGGTTTAAATTGTAATCTGCAGGTGCACACATATCTAAGTTACCCACATACCAGATATGATCATTGTATCGTTGCGTTATATTGAATGTGTCTATGACTTAAGTTTTTAATAGGTGGAAAACTATTAATCAATACGCCCCGTTCTTTTGAGGGGGAAAGAAGGAACTATCATTAGCTCTTGTATTTCTCTTCTGTAAAATAATACATACATTATGAGGACCTTGCTCAGCCTGAATACCCACAGCTAAAATTGTTGATTGATAAATACAAGTTATCGATTCTTTCTCGTTATAATACACTATAACTTTTATATCGTGCTAAAATTGTAATGCAGCTTAAAAACCGTAGATACGAGATCATTGGTAGCTCTGAGCCGAAATTTGGATTTTACCTTTTCCATTTAGCTAGTAGTTTACTGATTTTATTGTACATATTTATGAGAAGAAAAAGTAAAGGAAGAGAGAGAGAGAGAGAGAGAGAGAGAGAGAGAGAGAGAGAGAGAGAGAGAGAGAGAGAGAGAGAGAGAGAGAGAGAGAGAGAGAGAGAGAGAGAGAGAGAGAGAGAGAGAGAGAGAGAAAATAAAAAAGAAAAGAGAGAAATGGACAGCGAGAAAGGGAGAAAGAGCGGGCTGAGAGAGAGACAGACAAACAGACAGACACATAGAGATATGGAGAGAGAGGAGGGGAGGCGTTATGATACATTTGTTGAATTCCCTGTTTTTCCACTATAATTTATGCGAGTAAGGGAGAGAGAGTGCGCTGAAAGAGAGAGAGACCGACAGACACAAAGGGAGATAGGGAGAGAGAGACAGAGAGAGAGAGAGAGAGAGGGGGCGTTATGATACATTTGTTGAATTCCCTGTTTTTCCACTATAATTTAAGCCGCATTGACTTTAAGCAAAATAAAAATCGTTAAATTCTGCTAGTATTCATTTTTCAAACCAGAAGAGGAGCCCCTAGTTGTAATTTACCACTAGTATGATACATCGATTTGTTACATTCTCAGTTCAAGATGTTCAAAGTTCACGAATAGACCGGTACCGCCGTCGACTTTAACAAAAGCGTTGTTAAAGTCGACAGTGGTACCAGTCTTAGTTAACGAACAGTTACTTTGAGTTACACGTATCAAAGTAAATTATCCAATCAAGGGGTCTTTACATTTAGCTTATAACGGTTTTTCCAAACTGTGGACTTCATTTTCCTTTTACTAAACGATGGAAATTGCTTAACTTGTAATTCTACTTATTCAACGTAACTTTTAAGGAATCCAGTGTGTAAAACATTGTGAAATGCTCGGAAAAAGATGTTCCAGACTCAACATTCAAAGACATTCAGATGCTCCTTTGTTGACAGCTATTAGAACTGCTTATTACCAAGAATGTTCAGTATTGTATGCGTCCAGTTGGGTTAAGGATCATTTGGGAAATGGGGGTCACCGACTGAATTTCGAAAACGCGGACATTACGCGATTAGAAATCTAATGTTTGTATATCAACCTAGTTCCTCAACAGACAAGTGGTCGAGTGGTATAGTACCTAAAGGCCTCGAGCAGTCAACACGGGTTCGAAACTGCCAAGAAGCAAAAGTGATTTATTTTTCAAACGTTTTCTTTCTTTTTTCTTTTTTTTTATCAAATACGTGTTAGAAAAAGTGCCTCTGCACGATTCAACATAACAGCGATAAACGGTTACAATGGTATCATCCAGTGATTATTGTCATGTATTCTAATAACAGCTGAAGCGATTTCGGAGAACAACGGTACAGTATCGAGAATACACGAAGAAATGAAAGAAGGACGCAGCTGTTTTATTGTTAGTACCGAGTATAATAATAAGCCAGTTATTCTCTGACGTTTTGAAGTAAAATGATTAAAAAGTAGATGAATAAAATCAAACATAAGAAAAGCGTAAAGCTCTCGCCTCGAACTCCCGACTTTAAGTGCAGCGGGACTTCGCTCTATTACATTCGTTGACATTTCGGTTTATGAATTCGTGCATTTAACAAATATTTAAATGTTATTTTCGACTAGCGGAATAAAACGAGAAATACCGAAGACAATAAGTCAAACGCGTAATTATGCAAATAGAGGTCACGGTCCGTCAGGTCAGTAAGATCTTACTATAAATTCAGTGGTCGACTTTTATTAGGCAGCCTGGTCATTAGAAATCTACACATGTTCCTAAATTTTCTTATAAACGTCAAGTACATTTTATAACCTGTATATGTCAACTAAACAAGGGATGAGCGAATAGTAGTCATTTAAGGTGGTGATAGCTTAATTCAAGTGTGGCACATGACAGTGTTAAAAGTTTTGTCTCTCAGAAAATAATTTTCTTTCGAAATTTCATCGATATCTTAAATTCCACTGTTGTATTATTTTCAATTATATAAGAATTTTTTCCTTATTCGAAGCAATACTGTATTGGAATACAAAGGATCTTATACCAACGTTAATTGACCAGTCGCTTACCCCGACAATTAACTCCAGCAGGAAGTTCTGCTTCGATTCTAAACGGTGTTATTTTGCAAATGTCATAGCGAGTAGTTTGTAAATTCTAAGGCTTTAGGGCAAACTTTTTGCTCCATCTGGAGCCGAGGGTTATAATTTCAGAGATAAGAAAGAATTAGTGAACTGATGCATCATGCATATACCCCCCTGAAGTTTTAACGGATTTCAATTCTTTTAGCCACTTATAAAGGGGACCACTTAAGGAACACTTCTGTTCAATTTGGTTCAAATGACTTAGTCATTTCGGCGGAGATATCTCTTAAAACTCGTTCTTTATTTCTATATACCCCCCCCCGGGGCTCCGCCCCTGGGGACCTAAAGATTACGATTTAGTTACTTCAAAAGAGGTCAATATACTGATGCTTCATGCAAAATATAAAGGCTCTAAGCCTTCTTGGTCAGGAGGAGAATATTTTAAATATTATTTTAAAATTTCACAAATTGTTGCCAAAGCAACCGGAGTTTTTAACGGATTTCCATTCTTTTAGCCATTTATAAAGGGGACCACCTAAGGAACACTTCTGGTAAATTTGGTTTAAAACGACCGAGCAATTTCGGCGGAGATGTCTTTAAAACTCGTTTCTTATTTCTATATACCCCCTCCCCCCCTGGGGCTCGCCCCTCTGGGATTTTAAATATTTCAAAAGAGGTTAATATACTGATGCTACATGCAAAATATAAAGGTTCTACGCCTTCTGTGTCAGGAGGAGAAGAATTTTAAAGATTATTTTAAAATTTTACTTGTGATGTCATGGTAACCAGAGTTTCAACAGATTTCAATTCTTTTTACAATTTTAAAAGGGAACCGCTTAAGGAATATTTCTGCCAAATTTGGTTCAAATTGGCCCACTAGTTTCGGAGGAGATGTCGTTTAAAAATAGTTCTCTATTTCTGTATATCTCCCCTCCCCGCTTGGGGCTCCGCCCCTTGGAACACAAAGATCACGATTTTAGCTAATTTGAAATAGGACGAACTGATGCTTCAGAAAAAAAAAAGATTCTACGCATTCTTGGTCAGGGGGAGAAGATTTTTTAAAAATTATTTTAGAATTTCATTTTTGTTGCCATTTTTTCAACCAGGGTTTACCACGGATTTCAATACCTCCTAACGAACATTTCTTCCAAATTTGGTTCAAATTGGCCCTGTGGTGTGGGAGGAGATGTCGTTTTATGAAATTGTTGACGCACGACGGACGGACGCCGGGCAAAAGGTGATCACAATAGTTCATTTGAGCACTTCGCTTAAAATAGGAAAAAATATTTAAAATGGTGTATGTTTTCATAAAATTGTGTTGATCGCTCAAAGGAATGGACGTGGAAAAGAACAATATAACATCGCCTATTATGAGTATATTCCATCTGCCACTCTGTCACTATTTATAATGATGTATGTTTTCATAAAATTGTTTTACCGCACTCAGGAATGGACGTGGCAAAGAATATTCTAATAGCTTCTTTTATGAGTACATTACATCTGCCACTCTGTCACTTTGGTCGGACCAGGCCAGAGCATGTATGAAACGAGCTTTAAGGCTCTTCAGTTCTTGGATTGACAAAGTTTGCACAAAAAGAAATCTTGAAATCATTGTTAAAATTGTTTATAGAATTCTCTACCAGCAATTTAAGAATAGGTCATAAGCCCGCTATGAAATCATTTCCGATCAAACAATGTGTCTACATTAGGCTCATAAGGATAAGGGGTCAAAAACTACGTCACTATGACAAATCTTAGAAAGTATTTGTTTGCACTCTAGAAGACACATCATAAGCTCAGATGTCTTGGTAATAAGAGGTCACATTTTTAGTGAACATGTCTTTATATTTGTTTAAAATCTTTGTGTGAATGAGATCTCGGATAATTTCGAAACTGGGTCACGTGGGGTTAAAATATAAAGTTTATGGAAGAGAATTTTTTTTAATATTTGTTCAGAATGTTTGTTTTCATGAGCTCTTTCACATTCGATATTGGGTCACATGGGTAAATAAAGCAGGTCACTAGGTCATATCTTGTAATCACCTTCCTTGCTATGAAGTCACTAAACTTCTGGCATAAATATCTTGAAATATGATAAGAATATCTTTCTAATTTAATTTCTGAGACATGAATTATGTAACATGTCTGGCTACGACAAGATAATGTTACTTTTGCTATTCTACTTCTACAGTCATTGGCTCTGATGTGCGCTTTTGGGCAAATGGCCCTATTGATTCTTTTACTGGCCCTTACATTTCAAGATAGACTGATATTTCTGGTGGTGCTTAAGCGCTCAGAATTTACTGTTATTTATTTTTAGCTCCACTGGCTGAAAGCCAGCGAGCTATTGTTCTTTAATACAGGAAGAATCTTATTGAGGAAATAATTATATTTTTTTGTATTCAACTTAAAGTGAGACAACTTTCTTTAACGGAA
Source organism: Fragum fragum (assembly GCA_946902895.1). Classification (NCBI taxonomy): domain Eukaryota; kingdom Metazoa; phylum Mollusca; class Bivalvia; order Cardiida; family Cardiidae; genus Fragum; species Fragum fragum. The sequence goes on along the minus strand of OX336373.1, from coordinate 47,126,946 downwards.
CAATATTCGCAGTCAAGCAATATCAACTGTTTCCCATGCATTACTTTTTGTACTGGAAATGAGCCCAATCCATTATCCTATTATCCTTTTTCGAGAAGACTGATAAAAGGTAAGAATAGGCATCCATTTGCAGTTTGGTTCAAATTATTCCGCCGAAAGTATTCACTATGTATCATTTACGGAAGATAAAGCCACGTTTTAATCCGATCAAAATTGAGAGGGTGTCACCCGACTATCATTTCAGCAAATAGAACTACAAACTATTGACATCTGACAGAGTTCTCACTGTATGAATACGCAAAGCGAATTTGTATTTGTAATCGTGTATTTGGTCACAAACGATAACGATTTACAAAAGAAGGATAAGGGTAAAGGTATCTGGAAAGAGTATTTTGAGTTTTTCTGATAGATTTATACTCGTTATAGTGTACATATTGAGATCGAGTCAAATGCATTCGATTTCCACCCGAAACATTCGCTAATCTTCGGCATCTTCATTTACATCCACTAGAATTTGAATAGTAAACTTTACGGACGTTCGCTAATTGTTTAAATTTCTAGCGGAAGTTATAACGTCATCACTGACGTCATACTTTTATCCAAACAAAATTTAAATTGTAGTAGGTTACAATTTAGATTATCGAATAAGGTGTAGGCTCTAGGTCTTATAATTTCAATCGTCACATTTATTTATGCTCTTTAACCCCGAGTAAGTTTTTCTTATTTATTTTGATATGTATTTTTAAGGAAGATATGGTCTTAAGATTAACACCTCATTGTCAACAAAAATACTGTCTTTATCTATTACAAATTAGTGCCATCATGCAAAACAAAGCAAATATTTTACTAGATTAGGTAAATACTTTATAGATCTACTTCGTGCGCAAGCATACAAAATAGTTGCGTGCTATAAAATCTGTCCATGGAAGAATGAACAAAAATTAAGAATACTCATCACTCGAAAACGAAAAGTTACATTATTTCAAAAAAAAAAAAAAAAAAAAAAAAAAAAAAAGAAATATGCATGTAATAAGACATTTAGTAGTTAATATGTCTTTAATATGTCTTTAGCTCGTCTCCATTTGGACTATTTACTTAATCCTGAATCCACATCTATATTTCCTCTCAACGTGGACCGTATATTGCTTAATCCACATGTTAGAATAAATCGAATGCTTCGATGGAATATTCATAAAAAATTATAACACTCGAAAGGTTTCAAGCAAGACCAGTCTACGCAGTCTGCTCAGTCCCATCCTATTGGACCTCAGCATTTTAGCATGGTCGGTGACATAGAAAATGCTAAGGACTATGTAAGTTATTTCTGATAAGTATTAATTACTACAACTAAAGGTATCCAGTGGCGCCTCATTCATCTTTGTTTGACCTATGTGTCTCTGTCTTGTTTCATCAATTTATCAACCTTGTAACTCCGTCTGGTTTGGTTTTACTTTAAAAGTATATAGTTCTTTTTATAGACTTTACAAGGCCACATTTTTCGAAAAAAAAATCTTGAGCATATCAACGAGTACAATTTGTTGGAAATGATAATAAACAAAACAAAACAAAAAAAACAAAACAAAACAAAAACCCACATAATGTTTTAAACAAGTAAAGTATCGTGAAAAGATGGTTATTGTTCTTTTCCTTTTTCCTCTCTGTCTTTCTAAATATATTTCCGTCAGATCATTACATGCAGTAAAATGTTTAGGAAGTAGTGGGGGGTGAATTGGTTTATTTCGTTGCACATTTCTTGGCAAATTGTAATAGCATCCATTTGATTCTCGGTGTAGGGGTTCAGATCTGTGTCCTACATTGCGAGTTTAGACCTGCAAGTTTTCTACTTTCTGTTTTACCACTTACTTTATTTTCGGACGTTGCCTGTAATCGTAGTATATTTTCGTTCCCATTTTTTCTCAGAAAATTTCATTGGTTTTCACTTGAATTTAGACTGCGCCAATGGCGCAGTTAGCGAGTCGGTCTGTAAATTATGAGGGTTCGATCCCCGGTTACGGCAAATATCATTTCCCATATTTGTCTATATATCCTCTCGGATATTTGTCTTTAACCATTGATAATCGTAAACTCAAGTGGGATGAGCAGCTGAAAGTGGTAGTACTAGAGTGAGAAATATCGGGAATCTATGATAAGTTGCTCAAGTCGCCAAGATATGATCGAAATACTGTTACATATTGCGTTAGACCCTATTCAAACAAACAATCACTTGAAGTTAGTATGGGAATTCAAGAAGGTGACCAGCATGGCGTTTACTGAATATGTTCCATTGAGGAAAAAAATTATTTTCACTGTGGTTTACTAGCTTATTCAAGCGGTTATATTCTCGCTTTTGACTAGCACATTTCTCTTTTCTCAAGTGAGGTTTTGTGATTGGTTATCGTCCGACTTCCGTCCGTCGTCCGTCCGTCAACAATTTCTATAAACATCTCCACCTAAACCAGTTAGCCAATTAAGCTGAAACTTAGTAGGGATGTTCATGCTGGTGGGATTCTAACACTGTTGTTAATATAATTAAATTTCATGTAAAGGTGTAGTTACCATGGCAACAGAAAGACTAGAAATGAAAATCGTCTTGTGAGAAACCGTTTGGACCAGTGGTTCCAAATTTTACATGTGACATTGTCTAGTGACCCTCTACTAAAGCCCCTGTTAGTCTCACTTTCGCTCCGCCCGATTGCAACAAATTTTACATAGAAACAAAGAAGGAAATTTTCAATATATTTTTTTTTTAAAAAAACTGTAAGGCCTATAGAGGTTTATACTTTTGCATGTGACATTGTCTGGTGACTCTCTACTAAAGTTGTTAAAATAATGCCACTGGGAGTGTCACTTGGGGTACCCTAGGATGCACCCTATTTTACCTAGAGAAAAAAAAGGAAAATCTTTGAAAATCGTTTTGTTAGATACCATAAGGACGAGAGGTTTTTCAATTTGGCTTCTCCATGACGCTGCATTTTACAGAGAAATCAAGGATGAAATCTTTAAAAAAAAATTCCTTGCTTGAGTACTCTGCTTTAAGGAAATTTGCCTTAATTCACAAGGATACTAGGTTGAGCGGTTAAGTACCATTTGGTCCTCTAGACTTGTATATTTGTTTGCTGTAGGAATTTTAAACCAATAAAGTATTGTACGGGACCTACATGTACATGTATAAGGGTATAATGTTGGAGGCAAACACATTTATTTCATTTTTTTATAATGCTAATTGATATTGTTTCGACAGATGTGAAGTTAAGAGTAGAACTTAATTTAGTTATTCATGATAAGGAATTATAACCCCGAAAATCTTTTTAGGGGTATATAGGAGTCAGCTTGTCGAAAAGGGCATTAGGTCAAATATTTAAAAAAAGCCCTTTGATTCTACTTACCTTATATTTTTAAGTGTTCAACTAATGATGGAGAGTAAGAAATAGAGAAACGTTATGAAATAAGACATTTCTTTATGACCTTATATATTCTGTTGGAAAAATATAAACCGAAAAGAAACAGTTATAAACAGTCACCTGACCATGCGCATGTAAAACGGTTTTGCCATCTTAATCTACGTTACAGAAATGGGACAAAATACAAAACTGCTTGTGACCGCAACTCCTCCTTGAATCTAGACAGATTTCAAAATGTTCATAATCTTCTAACCTTGAGCATATTATCAGATTTTTACCTTTCTAGACTGCGTTACAGAAAGATGGATCCAAATTAAAATGAGCTTTTCTATGCAAGTCGCCTTACACTTTTAGGTAGTTACCTTCTTGAAAACATAATTAAATGTTTTCGCGCCGTATAGTATGACTATTGCATTCTTGTTCAATAGTATCACTTATATTTTTTAAATATATCTTTAATAAAATGCAAGGATGCGGCTTTAGCGTAGTGGTAGCACGCATGACTCCTAATCACGTGGTCAAGGGTTCGATCTACGGCCGCGGCGAATAACCTTTCAGACATTTTTCTCCCACCAAGGATGGTCGTAAATCTAATTGGTACGAGCAGCTAGGTACTTGTTAAGGGTGTTGGGGTAGTACTGGTGTGAGAAATACTAGAAATCCATGGAAAGGTGCTCCAGCCGCCGCGATATGACTAAATACAGTTAAAATTAGCTTTAAACCAAAATTCAACATAAAATGCATAGTTTTCTTTTTCATCTAAATCTTGCGAACATATAGTTTAAACAAATGCATAGCTGAATCATAAACGACACACGCATATCTCGAATATATTTTGAATGGACACCCCCCTTTTGGAGGCTTAAGAGTACAGTATCTTTGTCGCACCTGTCGTTAGCTGTAAACTGCTCTGATATAATTTTGTGATGTGAATTAATTTTGCTTTAAATACCTAAATGACGCACACAGAGAAGCAAGAGAGTAAAGAGTTATTTCGAGCGAAACAAAAATTAGTTCGTTTACAAACCCATAACTGTTGAAATAAGTCTGCGGTTAAGCGGATTTAAAGGCTCTACGGCTGTCGCAGGGACACATTTCTCACAAAAGGAATCCTAAAGTTATCGTCAAGATAGTGTTCAGACTCCTCCATCAATTATTCAAGAAAAGGTCACAAGCCCGCTGTAAAAATCTTTACCGAATACAAAATGAAAATAAATTTCAAAATCATTTATGTTGGCAAAATTATTATATGTAATTCGGTGATCGGATAGCTCCAAGAAACTCACACTTTTTTCCACCAGCCTTCGGCGAATACCGAAACTGATTCCGAAATGATATCGTCACATTCATGTGATATTACGCAATATTTTTGAAAATGGATAAAATGGAGGAGAGTGAGTCGTCAAGAAAACGAACACACGGACGTCCGACGGTAGTCCGTATCTAATGACAGGGCCTCGGCCAAAGCGCAGAAGGTAGCGCGTCGGTCTCTCAATCATGAGGCACAGGGTAAGATCCCCGGTCGTCGTAAATATTCTTTGTCTCCAATCTATGGATGGATAATCGTAATCCTAAGCGAGATAAGCAGCTAGGAGCTTGGAAAGAACGTACTGATATTGTTGGTGTGAGGGGTGTCGGAAATCTATGGTTAAACGCTCTAGAAGCCGCGATATGACTGAAATACTGTTAAAAGTGGTGTTAAACCAATTCAAGCCATCAACTATTAGCATGTTACCACACAGTCCCGCGTTTTACGCTAGAAAATAAAGTTGAAAAGTTGTGAGAAAAGGAGAAATTGCTTGTCACAAGCTATTTCGTTTCAATTTCTCATAATGTTTTCTACACTTTCTTTTGAAATTTTATAGGTTTTGATTTTCATCTGCAAACTCTACAGATTTGGACCATTCTAAAATTTTCTAATGTGGCAATGTGATCAAGTTTGTTCAAAAACAAACTCTACTGACATATCTAGCGAGTCAGGAAAGAAAACGGGCATTTACTTCAAAAGAAGAGTTATTAGAGAAAGAACATATCCGTTTGGAATCCTAGACGTAGACAATTTTCTTCTTTTGTGAATTAATGACGTCATTAAAAATGTTGTTATTGAAGTACGCTAATTATATGTAAACAAACATCGCATGACTTCATTTTATTACTTACCGAACATTAACCGGCATAACAGCGGGTTGAACCTAGCTTCGCAAACTTATCCGTTCTGGAGAGCTGCTACTTTCCATTGATGGTTTTGCTTTAGGGATCGGGCCACATTGATAAATGAAGCATTTTCGTGAAATGTATTACATCAATCAATGATTTCTTATGGAAAATTGGGACATTTATCGAGCTTGTAACTGTGTCTGCCGTAGACAACATAACGCATCCTGGTTATAGTTCTGGTTTGTGTAAGCTACACATTGAACTCAAGAGGATAGAGTATCGGTAATACTTAATCGGTTTTGAATTTCTATTTCGAACCCACGGATATATTCTATCTTCTTCTCAGAAATCACCTAGGTTTATAAAATATTCATGATAATCGACGACAAATAGCATTAGAAAATTGATACTTGATAGGTGGCTGTCACTTATCTCCTAAATGATGGCCTTCTAACCTCGGGTCACTTTCGCATGCTACTGCTCTATATTGTCTAACATGATTGCTAGATCCTTTGTTGTATACGCAATGTATGTATATCATTTCCATTATACCGTATGATTTATTCTGTGAACCAGAATAATAATGGAGCATTATTAAAGGAACCTGAATTCAGACAATCGTAGGCCCTGGATAAAATGGACCTTTTTTACTGCATAAAGTATGCATCAATTTGAACTATTTTCAATTTTGCAGTCAGCAGGATTTAAGAAAGAACTATTTTTCCTTTGTATTAATACATATATTATACCGGATTCCTAGTAAAAGGATACTTGGTAGATATTGGATAGTCAATTGACTTTGTAAGTTTGATACATAGATGGAATATTACAACAGTGTGTTTTTTTTATTTCTGTTGAGGGCATGATTGTGAAAGAGCATCGCCATTTTCAAGGAGATTTGCTGTCCCAGTTAAACCGAGAGCTAAACAACCTTATAAATGATTTTTCGCAGTCACAACAAAATCACGTTAGTTAGAGTTACTTTGGTTGGTTGATTGCTTGGGGATTAATGTCGCTTGAACATTTTTCTATTACATCGCGTCCACAGCCCGTACTTCTGAGTCACTCAGGGTCCGTCTCATATTCACACATAGATATTTTTTCATGAATAAGATAACCCACTAAACCGCATTTTCTGATGACCCTAAAATAACGAAGAACTCAAAGAATGGGGAAGCCATGTAAATACGATATGTCCATTAGCCGCATGGAGTTTTTCGTCTTGAGAAGAGTCGCCATCTTTCAAACAGTCTTTGGATTTCTGTCTTCATTTATGATTTGTACCTTAACTATTTTCTTGATTTTCAAGTTCATCGTTATGTTTGAAATCAGGGAATATATGAAATCGCGTTGTCCTATGCATGTTTGAGCGTCCAATTACCCAATCGTCACTTGTTGCGTTATCACTAATAGAGGTCCACATCTGGAGACACCGTAAGTTTTAAAACTATGCTCAAGATATTCTGGTGTGCTCCTATGAATGGGCACACTTCCGGTGAAATTTTGTAAGCAATAATACTTCGACCACTGAGCTTTTGCCGTTCTCTAATAGATTAATCCCGAACGGTGCGATAATTATAAATTTATTTTAGGTTGAGGTTATCACTGTTTACGTGATATCAACGCGATGTCACTTTTTTTTCAAAGAATCACACACGAGGAAGGTTGCTGTGTCGCTTTGTACATTTTCAATTTTAACGAATTTCTTTAATCCATTTCCACACAGGCTCCTGAAGGACTGTATGAAAAAAAATGAGAAAGCAAATTCTTCTTTTTTGTTTAAATCCAGTTGCGAATATATTTAAAATTGTCGTCTGCAACTTCCCTTTATTTGGACCAGGCCCTAATGTCATTTCAAAACTACTCCCACTTTTGAAATTTCTAATTTCCATAATACCTTTTACCAGGTCGAAAAGTTTTAGACTGGTCTCGAGGGCGTAAAAGCGGGTGGAAATGGGTTAACTTTTGTCCAAAATGGTCACCTTGACCCTTGAACTTCTTAAAATGGAATTGCCTTAACCTATCTTAACCAGCAAATGATCGTATCATATTCTGATTTTCATCAAAATTCAGGCTTTTAACAAGTGACCTTGACGTTTGACGTGCTTAACCCTTTCCCACATGTTTAAACCCGGGATTTTACGTCACTGTAATTTTATACGTGAGAAAACATTGTGGAAAAAGAAGGAATTGCTTGTCAAAGGCAATTTTTCCTTTCCCAACAATATCTTCTACCACATAGGAAGGTTTCGTTTCATATTGCACTGGGTTTTCATTGTCGTCTGCAACCTCTTTTAGTTTTTACTAGTCCAAAATTTCAAAAAACGGGGAAGGGTTAAATAAAGTTACATCTGTACTACTTTATCCTATTCCTGGCTGCGAAATCTTGAGATTTCCCATTATAATAAATTTTTGATATCATCACTTATGATGATATAAACTTTCGGTCAAAAAATCAGGAACAACTTTTATTTCAAAAGGGACATGTCGCTCGTGGTCAATATTCATAGCTAAGACTGCAAATTTTACATTAAAATTAAAGAAAGCTTTGACCAAATTCACATAAAAAATCAACCGTAATAAGTTTTTAAAAAATGAGCTACATATTTTTACGTTTATTCTGTTGAAATAATGGAGAACGAGAAATCAACGGTGACCTAAGATTCAGCTTCTTAGGGCTAAAAAGCGATTCAAAAACAGTAAAAATGAAGAAAATAACGTTTATATCTAGAAGATCAAATAAACATTTTGTAAGCAACTGGTTTTAACCATTTCCCGTACAATCCCTTGTTTTTACGTCCCTGTGATTTTAAACTTGAGAAAATATTGTGAGAAAAGAAGAAATCGCTTGTAAAAGGAAGTTTCTTCTTTTTCCTCAATAATTTCTACCTTACTGAATAGTTATTTTCCAAATTAAATCCAATTTAAATGTTCGTCTGCAAGCCCTTTGAATTGGACCTGTCTAAAATTTTGAAAAACAGGAAAGGGTTAAACAATAGTGGACCTGAATGTCTGTGTTATCACCGATTGATTTAGAAAATGCACAATTTTCCGTAACGTTCAAAATTATACCTGACCTTGAAAACGGATGATATTGTATTTAAAGTGACAGACACTCAAACCTTATCCGCATGAGCTTTATTTGATATAGTGTACGTCGAAGTGCCGTCATATTTATCGCCAGTGCAGTTTCTCCAACACAACAGGAACTAACATACTCCCGTACGAATCTTGAGACTGACCCATGGCTTCTAGACTACGGATAAACGTCTCCATTTTATCGTCGTAATTTCTCAGACTGGACACTTTTATAGACGGGCTAGGTAATTCAGCAAAGCTTGCATGGTGGCATGTGCGATCTTTTTCTGCTTTCCGAACCTTTCTTTAAGTAGATCGACGGCTATTTCATAGTTAGCATGGCGAACCCTTCGATAACTTGCGCTGCGCTACCTTCAAGTTGGAATTGCAGTTATTGTTTTGTCAGTCTGTGCTACAGATAAATTACCGTTAGAGTGAATCGTAGACACATATGCATCCCAGAAAGACTGCCATTGTAGAACATCGCCACTAAAACTTTTAAGGGAGATTTTGGGTAGCTTGTAGAATAGAGTCGAGTTATGAGAATGATTTAAATTGTTACTCACAGATCTGCTGGACAGGAACGGCGGGGCTTTGGGATTCAAACCATTATTGTTGTTGAAATGCTCTCTTGAATTTCCTTGGTCCTCTAGTGTTGAACTGTGCTCGGATGATTCTCGCTTAATCTCAGGATCTCTCAGTTGACTTCAGAACGCTCGTAAGTGACGCAGCTTTATCTCTAATTGCATTGTATATTCTCCGTTGTTGCATATCTCGTCTGCTGTTCAATCGATGTCCATGTGTGATAGAATCTTCTCGTTCCAACATCTCCGCTCGTGTTCCGATAGCCTCAAGAATCGTATCAAATTCTATCATCGAATTCTTCTTCGCAATCTCGATTTTCGCCAAAAAATTGTGGATGAATCGCCTTTGGCCCTCACGATCTGTCTGTAGTTTCTGTGGTTTTATTCTCCTTTTGGTCACAGCACCAATATCGAAAACGCGTAAGAGTGAAAAAATCTAATGTGTTGCGATTCAGGTTCGACCTATTTACCAACGTTCCCTTCAATTACAAAACAATGCAAAAAACAATGACGTTGACATAACTTCCGTGACGTTATCGCGGTGGCAGTAAATATGACGGTACGTCGACGTGCACCATTTTCAAGAAGCTTGTTTTGTATGCACAAGTTAGGAGACTGATTGATCACAGACTGCCTATCCTTTGGTTCTGTCCAAGTCCATGTCTTGTATCGTCGATCGACCTTCAAAATATCCCGTTGCCTTTAGATACAGTATATTTTTTGTCCAAATTATTTTTGTTTCTGATACTACCAATAAGTAAGTGTCTTAATTGCAGATATTTCCCTCATAGATCCTTTTAAACCCTTGCTCACTTGGAAAGGCAATCCAAGATGGTGACAAGAAAATATCTAAAACAAAATTTGTTGATTACGCGCGGTTCCCAGGGGCCTAAAATGACAAATATGATAGAAATAACAATTGAAAAAGTAAGCTATTTCGAATATAATAGATAGAACAATCAACCAGTTATTTTTTATATGAAAATTCTGTGACTCGAATACTTTGTTACGCACTCTTGTGAGAGAAAATATCCGGTTGTTTATCCCCTATATATCTTAGTATTTTGACAATGAGAGTTAACCTACTGTTATTTATTAGATTTTCTTCAGATTCATGTATAAATAATAAGATTAGCTGGAACTAAAATGTGACGGAGGGGGGGGGGGGTGTGTAGCATTTTTAGGTCACCTGACCGAATGGTCACCTATTGCAATCATCGTTTGTCCGTCGTCGTGCGTCGTGCGTCGTCCGTTAACTTTTAAACATTTTTAACTTCTTCTCAAGAACTACTGGGCGGATTTCAACCAAACTTGGTAGAAAGCATCATTGGGGGATGCCAATTCAAGTTTGTGAAGATAGGGGTTCTGGGGGTCATAGGGGCCCAAATAGGGGGCAAAAAGGGGTAATTTTTGGTTCTTCTTTAAAAATCGTCTTCTAATAAACCGTTAATGCCAGAGCTTAAATATTTTGTGTGCATGACAACTAGGACAGGTATATTATAAATTGTGAAATTCATGCCCCTGGGGTCATGTATGGGGCCACACCCAGAGGTCAAAGTTCATCATGTTGAAAAATTCACATTTTCATCTTCTTCTGATGAAGTACAAAGCCAATCTCAAACAAACTTGGTTAAAAGCATCATTTGGTAATGGTTATTCGGATTTGTAAAAATTAAAAGGCTGGGGGGTCAGGGGGCCCTAAAATGGGGACCAAAAGGGGGTAATTTTTGGTAACTTTTAAATATTTCATCTTCTTCTCAAGAACTACTGGGCGGATTTCAACCAAACTTGGTAGAAAGCATCATTGGGGGATGCCAATTCAAGTTTGTGAAGATAGGGGTTCTGGGGGTCATAGGGGCCCCAATAGGGGGCAAAAAGGGGTAATTTTTGGTACTTCTTTAAAAATCTTCTTCTAATAAACCGTTAATGCCAGAGCTTAAATATTCTGTGTGCATGACAACTAGGACAGGTATATCATAAATTGTGAAATTTATGTCCCTGGGGTCAGGTATGGGGCCACACCCAGAGGTCAAAGTTCATCATGTTAAAAAATTCACATTTTCATCTTCTTCTGATGAAGTAATAAGTCAATTTCAAACTAACTTGGTGAAAAGCATCATTGTGTACTGATTATACAGATTTGTGAAAATTAAAAGGCTGGAGGTCAGGGGGGGCTTTAAATGGGGACCAAAAGGGGGTCATTTTTGGTAACTTTTAAACATTTTCATCTTCTTCTCAAGAACTACTGAGGGGATTTCAACCAAACTTGGTCGGAAGCATCATTGGGGGATGCCAATTCCAGTTTGTGAAAAGAGGTTGGGGGGGCTTGGGGTAAAAGGGGCCCCAGTTGGGGGCAGAAAGGGGTAAATTTTTGTACTTCTTAAAAAATCTTTTTCTAATAAACCCTAAATGCAAGAGCTTAAATATTTTATGTGCATGACTGGTAGGACAGGTATACTAAAGTTTGTGAAATTTATGTACCTGGGGTCATGTATCGGGCTACGCCCAGGGTTCAAAGTTCATCATGTTAAGAAATTCATATTTATAGGTCACCACCGAATGGTCATGGTGACCTATTGCAATTATCGTTTGTGTGTCGTCCGTTAACTTTTAAACATTTTTTATCGTTTTCCCAAGAACCACTGGGCAGCCTGGCTTAGAGTTTTTAAAAGTTTTTAGTCCATCATTAACAGTTAATGGTGCATATCTTTTGTTTTAGTTGAAGGAAGAATTTACTGTCAGAAATTAGTGACTATCATATCTACTGACAAAACATGGATGTAGAACAATCAATCATTAATACCTTTTTCTAATTCTTTCAAACAAAATCACTTGTCTTGATGCTCTTTTACTCAGGTGACCGTTAAGGCCCACTGGGCCTCTTGTTCTATATCTCTAAACAAGGGTATATTTGGTCGTATATAGCCAGAATTTTGCTAGTTTTGATGGCTGCATTGGATCATTTTGTTCGTACATCTTGTAATCACTCATTCTGGAAATACATTATTTTTAAAGGTTCTTGTTTAAAATGGAACTCGAATAGGCCAAATAGAAGTCTTTAAACTACTTAGCAAAAGATAATGATGCAGTTATTTCATCATTATGCCATAAACTGAGCTAACGGCGGTTTCAAATAAGCGCTTCCCAGTTTTATACCAATAATAAGTATAAAGTTTTGTTCAACATTCCGAAATAGGAGTTTATCTTACAACTGAAATAAGAAAGCTGAAGCGGAAATGACGCCTATACCAAATGATATGCCTTTTATATGCATGAATCTATCTTTTGCAGAACTTTATCTCCTCAGACATAATTGTTTAATCTGCGATCAAGATCGTTGTTCATTTTAAACACTTTTTTGGCTAGGAAAGATCTTTTTTACCAAATTGGACATCTCAAATACTTATAGGCATCTTGCAGATACTTTTTGTGATAAGTCCGACTGGAATTTCTTGGTTCCCGGGTTCGATCCGCGGTCGTGGCGAATATCGTTTGCGACATTTGGTTCTTACCATTGAGCGCATAAAATTAAAACATGGAGTATGAGCAGCTAGAGGATTTGAAGTGATGATGTAGTAACAACAGTGTGCGAAATACAAGGAATGCATGGAAAGGTACTTCAGCCACCGCGATATATATGATATAATGTAAAAGGTTGTGTTAAACCCCAATCACTCATTCATAGAACTATATTACAACCAGGGGTATTTCTTAACGACACCGTTGTTCCGTCTTTAAAGCGTTTTATAGAGCTTGCTTGCGTGTTGTATCGTAGCGTTTGGGTAGCTCTATCTACCTTCCCGAGTGTTTAACGTGAGCAGTGTAAGCACCGATGCATGCAAAGCTACCTTTGGCTTTATTGCAAGTTAACTCAAGTTGGTAGGTAAGCTGTAGATTACGTCAAAGATCTATATTTTGTTACAAGCTACTGACCACGAATTTTGGAAAATAACATTGTATAATATCTAAGTCGAACATCTGTCTCAGCGGATGTGGCAAGTAATCCGTAAAATGCTTAATTGCAATGCTATAAAATGCGGTAAACACACTGTCAACCGATGTTTGAAAAGATATCAATTCAGCAACTTATAGGCCAATTAAATGCGTACTCGATCATATTATAGGTGTTCTTACAAACAATATTCGGAATCCAATGTAGTGGGAATAAAAATGCTTGACATGCTAGAAAAAGTTTCAAAATCTGAAAAGGTTCAAATTATGAAAAATACAATAAAATCTCTGGTTTGGAATTTCATCACAGATCAAGTATCACTGATACCCAAATTTTGAACTTGCTGCCAGTCGAAAAAAGGTTCAAGAAATAACACTGTTACATATTTTCAAAGCGAAGAAAGAACTGGCACCTAATTTTTGTCGGAACAGTTTTTAGAGGCGACCTCTTCGGAGATTCAGTAGAAATGGCTGTCTCGTTGTTCCAAAGGGCTGGATATGAGGGAACATTAGTTTTTCTGTCGTGCGTTGTGGCATTTGGCGGCCTACTAAAAATATAATATTGAGCAAGTTTATTTCCAATTTCAAAGCAAAACCCAAAAAATGAATTTTCTCGAGTCCCTGCGATATCTAGAGTCGTAATCATTATATGAACCTATCTGTGATTGCAATTATTTTAAACCAAACTATGATATTATATTTTGTATTTATCAACTTTAAAAAGATCATTTCTATCTCTATGTCAGCTACAGTCAGACAGGGGGCCGAAACGAAATAAGAGATCCTTTATCTCCTTTGCATGTAATCCTAGGCTTGATTTTGGCAGACATGTTAACAGATAACGATGTGTGATGTATATTCAATTCATATTTCTAAAATTAAGTTTTACCATGTATTGACATTCATCTTCTACCTGAACAAAATCTATCTATCTATCTAGAAAAATGTATCAGCTTTTTGTTTCTATTGTATGAAATACCAAAGCCTCTGCCTACCTGCCAGGTGAAAAATACTCATTCCGTAATAGCAGTGTTTTACTGATCGATAAAGGCCGAACAATTACTGTGAGGAGTGTAAAGATTGGTCTAAATGGCACTTGCTATATCGCATAACATTATGGGATTTTGTCGCTAATGTAACATTTCTTTCGCTCTTCAGTAGTTTTGGAAGAAATTTCTTAATTAAATTGTTGACATTAGCATTAGATAATACTGTTCTACCCATATCGCTTGAAAGAGAAGTAGGTAGTGCTGTAAGTTCTTTGAATCTGAACCCAGAAGTTGTGAGTTCGAATAAAGACAATCAGTTTTATTCCGATATGTATATAATGACTCATATATTCTGATATTAGTCTAAAAGGTGGATTTGATTTAAACAAGATATATGCAAATATCAATATGACTACGCTAGAGTTCAAACTTCAATTTTCAAAGGTAAATTTCCATTAGAACTGTTGAGTGTATACTTTTGAACCATTTACATACGCAAATTCCAATGGATATCTCAAGTATAACTTTATAAGAAAAATAATCGGTGTAGATTTTCACCACTTTCTCGTTTTACCATTCCAACTATAATCATACCGTAACGAAAGATAGTAAATTGATGGACTTTTGAATACAGAGTTCTCACAATTTAGATGAATACTCGCCATATATTTACAAAAGAGCGAATAGAAAGAAAACGAACAGAATGTAGGTAACGGACACGAGCAATCTGGACTCAAACCAAGACGATCAACACATTCAAGGCTTTACAGGGGTAATCATTCATACCACTACTCTGGACACATTTCATTGTATAACTGACGCCGCAGAATCTATCGAAAATTGGCGAAAGCTAATAAAGTGATAGGTCACTAACGTTTTTAAAAAATCTATTATATTTCACAGATGTACACATGAAGAATGTTGTTTAAACACAATAACCTTGGTAAATAATCATTGTGAATAGCGAAGTCGAATCTATAGACAATTCTAATACCAATTGTTAAACAAAAAAACAAAACAAGTCAAATAATGTTGTATTAACACATGAAAATGTTTCATTATACAACTCTAGTTGACGGATTGCTGCTTTCAATCAAATCGACCAATGCGAAATCAAGACATTAATTTAGTGAACTATGAACATTTATGTTAAGAATTTTGGTTAGTTTAGCTACTTAAACGTCCTAAACAACGCTTATTAAAACAACCGTTTTACCTTTTCGCTACATATTTCTGTATATAATCTTTACAAAAAAAATATTTTATCTCAGTCCTACTCAATGACGCCTTTAGACTCCCCCCCCCTAAAAAAGCTTTAAAAAACATTATGGAACATGAAGAAATAGCTCGTAATATGAAATTTGTTCATTATCCATATTGATTTCTACTCCATAGGAACAAAAATAATCCAAAATTTCAAAAGTTCTAAATTATAGTCTGCATCCCCTTTCAATTTGGACTGGTCCAAATTGAAAGGGGATGCAGACTATAATATATACCTTTTGAAATTTTGGATTATTTTTGTTACTGTGGAGTAGAAAACAATATCGATGATGGATTAATATCTAAGTAGAACTTCCTGTCGTGGTTCAGTGGGCGTGGCTAATAATCTGTCAATTACAATACCAAATGCTTAATCGCGACTAAGTGTAATTTGCTGAACAATGCTTAAACTTGATGTCATCAAATGTGAATTTGCTCCATAGTTACTCCATCCTTGCACTTAGTTTAGGATTGTTGCTTTATCAACACTACTTGGATGACTTAAATGTTATCTGTACTTGAACGTTACCCGACGTCACACTCCTCCTTTTCATGATCATGACGTTTTCTGTCTGCACCTCGCTGTAGCCTGGCATAGGACAGCTGGATTTGGTGTTTCCTGAAAGGAGAACGACAACAATTGACCAATCGCAGCTGTCAATCAAAGAAACAATCTACCATTCATATCATTCATTTAAACTGGGATTGAAGTTTTAATTCCAACTTTAACGGCATTTATGTGAACTATTTTCGTTAATATGGCGACTTACAGATTTGTCCATATTGTTAGGTAAGATAAAACATCAACAACAGTGGACACGTAAAGGTATTAATGAGAAACGTTATTGTATATGTTATAGTTGCATCATTTTGTAAGATTATAAAAGAATACTACCGTAACGGTGAAATTATTGTAGCCGGTTTCTTATCTGAATAGGTTAGAATAAAATGGTTTTGGTTATAACGATAAATATTTAGGTAGATTTTGATTTAGCAATATTAAATTTTTTTATCGTGTTAAGGAGTCAAATTGATCGGTCCATTCTTTATGTTTGAATGCTATTGTGTTAAAGAGACATGTTCTGTTGCCAGATAAAAGACGTTGTTTAATGTTTTATCTGGTGTTAAAGCCATATCCTCTCCAAAAACCACAACAGAAAACGAAAACAATACTTCGGGCTCAAAAGCATTACATAAATATTACAATTGAAATTATAAGATAACAATAACACTAAATGGTAAACTAAAATTCACGAAAGAATTTCGATGCCTACAACAATTTAAGGGTTCTTTATATAAAATTTTGACATCAGTGATGGCGTTTTAATATTCGCTAGTCATTCAAACAACCCGCTCAGTCACAGAGATTTACGAAATCGTCCGTAAATTTTAGTCATAAACAGTTGTGCATACAACAGCCATTGCCAAAGATCAGCGAACATTTCTGGCAAAGAATTAGGTGCATTCGTATAGATCTCAAAATGTCAACAAACACTAGTTGAATTCGATAAGAAAAAAAAAGAAGACTTTTTTCTAGAGAACACCACTCATACCCTTCTTTTGTATAATGATACTAAAACGGCCCTTATTTGCTTTAGTGACCAAATAAACTATAGATTTGTTTAAACTGTTTTTCTCTCCTCGGAGGAAAGTTGTGGAGACTTGATAATATGCTAATATTAACCCTTTACTGTTGAATTCCTGTTTTTTACGCCCTTATGAAAGATTGTAGAAAAGAAGAAATCGCTTGTAAAAAGCAATTTCTCCTTTCTCCACAATATTTTCTACCATACTGAATGGTTACTTTTTTATTATATCCACTTTAGATTTTCGTAAGTTGAACCTTTGAATTGAACCAGTCTATTTTGTAATGGATTAATTCCTTGGTAACTTCAACCTCGTTAATTATCATGGTAACCTTTGACAAAGAAGATAACCTAACAAAACCATGCTTTGCTAGTTAACAGTACTTCCAGTGCTTGATTGAAGTTGAAGGATAGATAATGAACAAGAGCATATGACTGTATCACCAATTTGCTTGATCAGGAGCAAACGAGTCCGTGAAACTTTACAGTCCGAACAGCACTCAGTCCAAACACAGTATAATCAAAGTACTGTAAGTACTGTAAGCTAGCAAAGCATTGTTGAATTTAGAAAATCTTTCCCTTGTTGGGTAGAAAACACCGTGGACATTGAAGAAATTGCTTGTCACAAGCAATTTCTTCATTGTCCACAAAGTTTTCATAAGCTTTTTTTAGATGCTTAAAAATTGGAATTGAGTGAGGATGGGTTAAATAGAATGCTTTTTTACAGAGTTCCCTACGATTTGAATAGAGTTTGCAATATTCCTGAAATACGTAAGAACTATTTTTTATGGCGTAGGCATTTAACGGATTAGTGGTTAAGCCTCAAGTGGCAGTTTGCACTCGCTTAACTTTGAGACTACCTCAAAATTTTGTTAAATTTTGTTAAAGTTAAACCAAAGAACTGATTTTCATTGAAGTTGCCTTATACATATTTGCATAATACATTTGGTAAATACGTTTCTGACCCTTGGTGTTTTAATAATTGACTTTCCTTAGGCAATCAGTCAGGAAAACTTTCAAAGCATTTTGAGGAAATAAAGAATACTTTAGAGACTAATATTCTGACAAAATTATAAGAAATTTCAGCCAAAAAGAACAAGGCTTTTTGCACAATATTTTAACCCAAATTTGTCATTTTGGTATCGCTTTGGTATATCCACTTTTAATTTTCGTTTCTTAAACCTTTGAATTGACACAGGTCTAAAATTTTGGAAAACAGGAAAGGGTTAAGCAACATGGCAGTGTATTGGTTTGAATTGTTAGGGCGACTTGTAGGCTCAAAAAAGGCTGTGTTGAGGCAGCTCGTTAGATTGATTTCGTGTCTTGTAAGACCAAAATACACTTTTGTGGTGCTGAGGATATGTGCTCTTATGACGATTTACTATGTTGAAAGGTAAAATGGGCGTGTTGCTATGGTGTCTTTAGGACGTGATGTCATGAAGATCGACGGGTTAACCCATAAGTAGGAATAGCAGAAACTCTTTCATTTATACATGTTTAAAGAATAAATGATCTAAATTAAGACACAATAAGTGAGAAGAAAGACACAACATAGCGTATGAAAGATCGATCAGAGGTAGGGTGCCGAGTACAAATCTGTGAACTTAGGATAATAATCTATAATATAATGCCCTTAAAGCGGATCTTGAGCAGATTCTTAATATGAACATCTGATGTAGGAATATTATCTGCTTTTCCAAAAATTATTAAAGGTTATTTTTTAAAGTAAGCATTCTTTCTTCGTTTTAAATCTTCTTTACTCTGTATCGTTTGTATTTATGTGATGCATTTTATATGCCCCGCTTTGCAACATCGGAATTTCAAACCACAAAAGGGCAATTTTCGGTGCATTGGACAGGTAGCGTCTTTAACTTCGTTGACATATTTGATGTCTCGTACCTCGAAATATTTTTGCTTCTTTTCTTTCCTTTTCATTTGATCGATCAAACTTTTCGAAAAAGAAGATTTAGGATACCTTTAACGCTCTTACGTCACTTCCATATAATACATCTATAATCTATCAGCAGACTTTCGATTTTCAAAGACGTGCTTTCTTGTGAACAATTGACCAAACGCGGCTTTCGATCAAATAATCAGTCGACCAATGAAATCATTCATTTTGTCTGGAGGGTAACTTTGAACTCCAACATTGGTCGCCACTTTTGTAAAGAATTTTCGTTGATTTGGCGACTTAAATTTTATAACTGCAGCTTATTCAAGCTGTTATTTAAGACGCTCAGTTCGCCAACCAACCATTCTACTTTTTTGTTAGATGCTACTTGCCATTAATGTTGCAAAATAACGTCGTTTAAAATCGCTGGGATGACACACTACTAAGCGCCCCCTTTTGATATTTTCTTTTTATGAAATTACGAGTGAAGAACTGTATTGTATTAATGCAATATTGTATACTTTTATACAACACGTGTTATTACAACATGGGTAAAATGATAAACTTCAAATTATTATAAATTTATTAAAGAACTAATTCATTCATATCATTGCACTCTTAAATATATCCTTGTGCACTCATATTCTATAGCTATCCTCTTTTTTGTGACATCCGCACGGGTTTTCTTAAAGCGTCCTTTATTTTTAACTTGAAGCGCTATCTCTCCCAGAGCCCAAATCAAAAAAAATTAAGAACAGCATATTAGATGCCCAAAAGCATAGGAATGTGGAAATATTAAAATCAAAATAACTTTAGTTTTAAGCCTATAATTAATGAAAGGAGCTTCGATATTTTAATTATCGACCACCTAAAATATAGTGATGTTTTAAATGATGACGTCAGAGGTGATGTTTTTACTTTCGCGAATCATCCAAACAAGTAGTGTTCAATGCAGCTTGGTCAGGGAGATTATCGATCTCGTCCGCAAAGTTTACTCATCATTACCTTTACATATAACGGTAAATGCCGAAGATTAGCGAGCATTTTCGGTAAAGAATCAGGAACAGTCGACTCTATCTCAAAATGTAAACAATTTGTTTAAATCGATAATAAAAAACACAAATTACGCTCTTCGAAGAACTTTACTCATACCTTCCTTTTGCATATTGAAAATAAGACGGTTCTTGTTTTCTCCACTGTGACCAAATAAACGGCAGTTTGTCAAAACACGCTTTTCCTTCCTCGGAGAGAAGATCTTGCATAAGTTTTACAGCCTAATGCTAGTCTGCGATTGTGGTGTTTTTAGCTAGCAAAGCGTCAGGTTATACAGACAAACTGCTTTATCCATTGAATTCCTACGCGATACCAAATAATTCTTGCGTATTACAGGAATATTGCAAACTCTGTATGCAAATTCATCTAGGTATTTTTAGCTTTTTCGAGCATATTGTGTTCAAAATGAGTGATCAGAGTTCCGCCTTTCCTATCTCACGAAAAAAGCTTTTGAACACATTGGGGACAATGACGAAATTGCTAATAACGAGCAATTTCTTCCTTGCCCACTATGATTTCTACCCTAAAAGGCAAGGGTTTTTATCAAATTCAATCAACTTGAAATTGTTGTCAGCAACGTCTTTTAATTGAACAAGTCTAAGATTTTGTTATGTTTTAATGGATAAACCCCTGGGTAACTTCAACCTCGTTAATTATCATGGTAACCTTTGACAAAGAAGATGACCGAACAAAACCATGCTTTGCCAGCGTACAGTACTTCCAGTGCTTTGATTGAAGTTGAGGGATAGATAATGAATAAGAGCACATGACTGTTTCACAAATTTGCTTGATCAGGAGCAGACTAGTGCGGAGCAGCATAAAAATATATATCTAGAATAACTTAACCAATGTCTAATACTTTATTAATACATACACATACTTCCACTGACTTTTTTTTATCAATTTTGTAATCATCTACTCCAATTTAAAAGTAAGGCATCAAAAACATAGATTAACAGAGTGCTTCCTTAAATTTCGTTTCAGATAATACCTGCACACGCACTCTAACGAAGTTTGTCAAGAACTAAAGGTCAAATCCTGTACCACACATTTAGAATATTTCGTCGAAATTTTGAAAACACTTCTAGTCTTTACAAATTTGAAATCTACGAATTAAGACCAAAAGGAAAAAAAGTATTTTTTAGAATAACTAGAATCTAAGAAAATAAATCTCATACAAGAAATATTTCCTTTCTCTCGATACCTTAACAACAAAAATATGAACAGATCCGTTGAAAAGAAGTGCGACTGGACCTGTAAACAGAAATCGGACATGTTGTCATGTTTCGGAAATATTCACCTGATAAAGTACAGTAGGATCCTGATAAACCCATTACTAGACGATAAAACTTTACACATATCCAAATTCAAAGAAGTCGAAGACCAAAACTTTTAGCAGCTGATTTAAAAAAAAATCTATTTTACTCATAAAAACAGTGGACAATGAAGAAATTGCTTGTAACAAGGAATTCTTCAATTTTCTCAATGTTTTCTTAAGCTTTTTTTCTAGAATGGCGTAAAAATCGGGATTGCGTGGGAATCGATTAAGCAGTTAAATTCACACTATTTTATTAGATCAAGCATACATTTGTTGTGAATATGGTTTTCGTGATCCAAATTTGTCTTGGTGGTATAATTCAATTGGTCCTAACATTGTCACAGAAGGGTAAGACACAGTACCGATTAGCTTAAAACGATCGTAGATCAATTAACATTTGATTTCAACAGGAGCAATATTTACTCGTTCGTTTGGCTGTAATGATAGAAAATGGGCTTTAGTTGGTCTGACGGAGATTGTGGATGGGACGGAAAATCAATTGAACTCGATATGTCTGAAGGACCGATGTCATGCATGTGTTGAAATAAATCAAGAATTAGATCGTCTATGGGAGTACTCGAAATGTTCAAGTATATTGAAATCATCTTATAAGTCGGACCAATCTTTCGGTAAGGTCAACATAATTGTTCCGGTTATATAAACTGACTACAACTCCAGACTAACGAAAACACAAGAGATCCGACATGACTAAATGCAATTTATGTATGAAATCAGCTTCTAACGACATCCCACATCTGTTCGACTATGCCGACCTAAACAAGATCGCTATACCTAAACACTCTAATTTTCAATATTTCGGCAAATATAGGCTTTATCAAGAAAAAGAAAATAAATCTTGAATCCAGCACATAACTTTATTTTTACTCAATACAGCCATTTTGTTTGGCTGTATTGAGTGATCATAACGTTATGTTCTTGATACAAGATTGATTTTCTTTTTCTTGATAAAGCCAATTTTGACCGAAATATTGAGAAGCAGGGTGTTTATTTATAGTATTTATACAGTACCTCGAGGAACATTTTTTGTGGTATTACACAAGAAAGTTACGCACTCGCCGCCCAATCATTACGGCTACGATTTTTAAACGACCACAAGATTCGTGTAGGACTTGGAGAAAATTGCTTTCGACAATACAACTTTTTCAAGTTACTGCACGATACTCGACCATATTTGATATCGAATTACCGACTGCTTAGCTACTCAAAGTATACAGACATCCACGAATTTAAATGATCCCTACCTTAAGGTGCACATGCAAACAAACAACTAAGCGGAACACAGAGTACGAAAGAAATAACAGCTGTTAGGATTGAAACAAAAAGAAATATAATCACTGCTCGAAGGTATGATAAATAAGTTGTTAATTTTCTATATAGACTTCGATTTTAAGCTATATCATCATAGTTTCTCCTAGTATTCCGTTAAACTGTTGTTTCTATAAAACGGAATTTTTGTTCCATACAGTGACTAGGCCATGCTTTTTTACAGTAAATTTTTTTCAACTCTTCATTTTGATAGTGATGCGCATATGTAAATCACCATTAATTTACTTTTCATGACATTTAGCAGTTATATCAGATAATTCTAATCCAATTTAAAAAGATGCACCAAAATAACATTGTTTGTTGAATATTCGCTACAAATATGCACCTAGTCATTATAAAATATTTTTTCTAATTTGTTCTATAACAAAATGTTTTCTGAACACGAAAGCTCAATGTATATCCGTTACAAAGACACGTCAAGTCTTCAGAAAATGAATTTCCTTTTAATTCGTGCCCTGCAAAATGTTTTCTGAACACGAAGTCTCTAGTAATATAAACGTTACTTTGAAACTTCCCTATATAGATCGTTAAATCGAAAGTAGTTTTATATCCACATCAAATTTAGCCGTCAGTGAGTCATTTTCCAACGCTGGCAGTAACGGTCGAGTATTTATCTTTATTGAATATTAGTAATTTTACCCCTCAAGACTATGTCTGGGGGGTATATAGGAGTCAGCTGGTCGGTCCGTTCGTCTGTCTGTAGCTTTTTAGTGTCCGCTCAATTTCTGGGCAACAATTGGATGGATTTGATTCAAACTTCACTGATATAATCAGTATCAAGCAGAGATGTGCATATTCATTATTGGTTACGGTCCATTGATTTTTGACGAAGTTATGGCCCTTCGGTGAAAAATCGTGTCCGCTCAATTTCTCTGCAACAATTGAACGGATTCGATTCAAATTTCACAGAAACACCCTGATTAAGTCAGACGTGTGCATATCCTATTTTTGTTATGGTCAATTGATTTTTGACGGATTTATGGCTCTTTAATTAAAAAAAAATTGGCGGATAGCACTTGTATACGGACAAGCGCTGTTGAAATTTATTTCACTACAAAGTGCGCTCAGATCTTAATACAATACACGACAAAAGACTGGTCCTAATTTAAGAAGTCGGATGCGAAATTTAAAAAGGTCTTTTGACTGAATGAAATAACGTTCATGTATCGATGGGTCAGCGCGAAATAATTGTAACTGCCTACTTACAATTGTTTCGCAGTAACTTATCGATATTTCTTCAATATGGAGGTTGAAATGAGGAATTGTGTAGAAATTTGTTGAAGACCATTATAGACAACACACTTAATTTTTGAAACGGTCTTATTCTCTATGTATTTCGAATTAATTGATTTCTTTGTCAATGAAAGAAATAATCGAACACCAAATCATTCATTCAGACCGGCAGCTGACTTTCGACTTGACAATGATTCACATTTATGTGAAGTATTTTTGTCCTAGGAACAACTGGTGACACACATATTGCAGCCCACTATTGTACATAAAACTCGCCAAAACTGGTTGTTATGGCAATCTGTCATTGGCGCTACTTCACGGTCTCCAATAACATATTACGAGAGTGATCCAGGAAGCATATGAATTAGAATCGCCGTGACCTTACTGAATCAAAGCGCTGAAAGCGCTGAAAGCCTGAGATATAAATACAGGAGATATATAATCTGGGCAGAACATTTTTATGGTCGGAATATCGGAGGTGCCACTTTCTACCCAAAACTACTTTCGATTATGCGCAGGCCTGCCAATTTGTGCGCTAGGGGACACAACCTGCCCGCAATAATTTTCATCCCGTTTAGGTATTGTAACGATATATTTATATGTATATATCGTTACATATTTTTCACCCTATCAAAATGCTTTGTAGGGATCTGATAAAGGCCACCAAAGGATCATTCCTGTGAATTTTGGTTGAGTTTGGTTGAATTATGTTCAGTACTTTCTGAGAAGAAGATTTTTAAAGTAAAAGTCGACTGACGGACGACGAACACCACATCATGACAAAAGCTCGTTGGCTTTCAGCCAGTGGAGCTAGCGAGAGAGAGCTAGAGAGTGAGAGAGATGGGAAGCCAGGTTCGAACTAGGAGGCTCTTGCGTGCGATGTGAGTATTCTACCACACAGACCAATTCCGGTATGTAAAAATATGCGCTTTATAATCTCCAGATAAAGAGAGCGGGAGAGGGCGGGCGGTCGTTTACCAGGTTAACATGGTTATGTACACCTCTCAAAAGCGGTATGTAGACGTTGCATCTTTTGGGTAGAATTCAGAGGTAAAAATATATAGACACATATATAAACTCTTTTCAGACAGTGCGAATATGATCTTATAAATGACCAATTAATTTGTCAAACAAAACATTCCAATCGTGCGTTAAACCGACAGCTTCGCTTATCACCTTAATACAGCAACTTAGTCTAACCGGACCGTTTTAACATTGTTACTCTAGAATAAGTAATATTAATTTTGTATGAAACAAACACCTTATTTTCTCTTAACAATATGATATGAATATATATGTTTAATAATTTCCAATATATTATATATCTCCTTTCTTTCTTTCCTTTCACTTGTCAAGTTTTGATAATTTTGCCAAATTCAGAACACTCACACGAAAGTACTGTACATCGAGCCAACAGCTTTCAATGAGTCATGTCTCGCCTTCGTCCTTCTCGCCTCAACCGGGCGTATTAATTTATGGTCAGATCCGAACTACTTTTCAAGCGACAGAAGATCACATTGATTTCGGTAGATGTTTTACATTATGTTTTTATATTAAACTCTGCATAGGTTTGAATTTTTAGCATTGAAACTTAAGCCTCAGTTTGCTTACGCAATCTCAGGCTAAAAACTGTTCAAAGCGGCGTTAACTCCATTCAAACAACTATATCCTAGAGTGATGACTAGTAGAAACTTACAGCATACGATAACGTCTTTTCCCAAACTCTACTAGAGTGCCACAACGTTCAAGAAATAAATAGAATGTTGTCGGTATAATTTAACCGTTTTAACATTGATAATTCCTAAAGGTACGACATCAAAGAGAGCTTTAATAATATGCGAAAGTCCCCTAGAATGTTTACAGTTTTATCAAACCTTTTGGACACTGTACTTAAATGTTGAAGACTGCTTTTTCTAACCAATTAGCTGCGCCTATCGGCTACGTAATAAAGTTTCCTGATTTGTTTAGATATATAGCTTTCCTTATAACCGACATTATTTGGGTAAATCATTTCTGCTCTTGCATAACGTTATCGGTGGTGGATTAAGTAATAAGTTACCGTGCACACCGTCTTATAAGTTACCAATAGGAAACAAAATATGATCTGCACACGACATGTCTGAGTGAAATTCGAAAATGATCATAATAATTCGGTGAATGAAAAAAAACTAATTGTGTCTCACCAAGAAATAATATATTCTCTAGAGTGTCCATTTTAGAGGATCCAGAATGAAGGTTTCGAACTTAACAGAAATTTAGGACGTATGGTACAACGCTACGGTAACAATGGATTTCTGGTATATCTCGCACCGTACTACCACTACATCCTTTCCTAGCCACAAGCTGCTATCCCACCTAGGTTTACGATTGTCTAGCTATTGGTGAGAGGCAAATGTCGGAAAGGATATGTTTCGCCGCTATGAATCGAACCCATGACACCCCATGATTGAAGATTGGGATGCCGATACGCTACCGACAGCACTATGACGGCGGCTTCACCTTAGAGTTTGAAGAGTCAGCAAAACAAAACATGAGCACCGTTAAGCTTTTGATCAAAACATTATTTTCTAACCCACGTGTATCAAATAACAATGAAACATTCAAACATATCAACTTAACGCCATAATATTAATTGTTGTTTCTAACTTTTAACAATATTACGAATAGACTTAAAAGCACCAGTCAAACATGTAAAACGTTAGCCCATTCCGACACAATGACACTTTTTGGCGCTCATCAAGAATTACTACTAGGAAAACCTTGTGTAAAATGAAGAAATTGCTTACACAAGCAATTTCTTCATTTTTCACAATCTTTTCTACCCAGAGATTTGAAAAATCTAAAATACCATAAAGTCTAAAATGTCGTCTGCATCTTCTTTCATTTTGTACCAGGCTGAAATTTTCTTGTGTGGTACTGGGTTTAGCTTGTTTTTTATAAAATTACAAAGTAAAAAAATCTACCAAACGAGATGCCGCCTGGTCATTATGATATAACATTTGAAACAAGCAATTTCGTCAATTTCAACAATATTATCTATTATTCAACAATTTTATCTTGCTTGTAACAATCAATTTCGTCAATTTCAACAATATTATCTAACCAATGAATTGTTATTTTTCAAAATAGATACACTTTTAATTGTATTCTGCAAAACCTTTAAATTCGGACAAGTCTAAAATTTTGCAAAACCGGAAATGTGTAATAACATAACAATGTAATAATATAAAGAAGCGAACTAACAACATATCTCCTGAGCACCAAACATTTTTTTCCAACTTTTCAACAACACCAACCGACCGAAAATGTCTCCTTACCTTAAGAATATTGCATTTAAAAACCATTCATGTGCAGGTGTTTTTAAAGAATCAAAACTACATAGCATATTATTCAACAGCATTGCATCGTTTTCTAACTTTTAACCCTTTCCCGTACAATCACTGGTTTTTACGTCCCTGTGATTTTATACTTGAGAAAACATTGTGGGAAAATAAGAAATTGCTTGTCACAAGCAATTTCTTCTTTTCTCACAATATTTTCTACCCTACTGATAGGTCATTTTTCAAATAAAATAGACTTTAAATTGTCGTCTGCAAAACCTTTGAATTTGGACAGGTCTAAAATTTTGTAAAACAGGAAAGGGTTAAAGCGCCTCTTTCACAGTTTTTGGAAGAAAAAAATCGTCTCTCATCTTTCAAATGTGTAACTGTAATGCTTTCAGTCATCTTAAACACGGCGATTAAGCCCATTTTCTAATGCAAATGGCTGTCCATACCATTATAAAAAGAACAAAAAAAAAAAAAATAATAATAATAATATATTTAGCGTTACGAGACTCCAAATAAGTCAACGGAGTACAACCCGAATGGAACCGGATTTCATCGGGTAAATACATTTTCTGTCGATTATACAAATTGTTATCGACATTACCAATGGACTAACATACTGAATTCAGTTGATTTAACATCGTAAAAATGGCATTAGTAACTATTAGAAAAGATCATTTTCCTTAATCAAATTTTCATGAAAATCTGTGTAAGAGCCTCTTTAAGCCCGTTGCTCGCTTAGAGGAAGAGAGCATAGTTTAAAGAATATATCACGCCTCCTTTATCAATAAAGTGCAAAAATAGCGAATGTGTAAAGTTCTTCGGAAAGCGTATATGTGTGTTTTATTATTGATTTCAACTCGTGATTGTTTACTTCTTGAGATCGATCGATCTACAAGTTACCCGAACGCCTTATACGTATTTAATTTAAGATTTAAAGAATCTTCCAAGGAGCAGATTTCAGGTCCAACATTTCAAAAGTTATAACCTGACATTTTAAAAAAAAAGGTGCCTTATTGTCACAAGATACGCCCGCCATACTGCTTGATGTCGACTTAATGGGAGGGGATTTAAAAAAAAGGCTAAACAACAATAACAACAACAACAACAAAAGGACAAAAACTAGCACATAAGAGTTATGGTTCTTTTGAATGTTATTGTGATCATGATTTATATGATCATAGCCATAATACTTTTAAAAATATGCTTTAGACAAAATTCAAGCCTGAAAATATCAAAGTTCAATAACACAAAAAAAAAAATAAACAAACTGTATGATAGACCTATAATTCTTGTGCAATTCACTTTCATTTGGTGAGATCTATCCACACATAAAGTGTCTGGATCATACCTGCTATTTTTCAAGATATACGCCCAGGACAAAATTCAAGTCTGATAACAACAAAGGGCAATTTGTCAAAAAAGTATAATAGAGTTGTGGTTCTTGTGCGATTAAATTTAACTTGGTGAGATCTATCCACATATAAAATTTCTTGATAATAGCTATTATACTTCCTGAGATATGCCCCAGACAAAATTCAAATCTGAAAGACAAAAAAAAAAAAAAAAAAAAAAAAGGCAATAACTAATTAAATAAGAACAGAAAAGTTACGCCTACCAACATTCTATCTAATGCCATAACATCTTATTTTAACATTACATTGTTTCCAACCTTACACCTAAAATTTCAATAAGTTGAGATATACTTGGCGTTCAATAAAATAGTGTTATCGACTGAGCTGTCGGGCTTGGCACTCGGAGACACCAAATGAAAACTATGGAAATAATTTCAAAAACCGCTTTTGTCCGACCAAAGGTAGGAGGAACGTGATTTCTTCTGATTTATTTGCATCAAGGGACAAACCAAAATAAGACAGTAACTAATAGACTAATTACGGGTATAAAGAGTATTGTTTAACCATTTTAGCCCATTCCAACAGAATGACGCTTTTTGACGCCCCCGAGAAAAACAATTGTATAAAACATTGTGCAAAATGAAGAAATCATTTGCAACAAGCAATTTCTTCATTTTCAACAATATATTCTAATGGGGAAAACAGAACAAAAACAAAACAAAAAAATTAATCTTAATTGTCGTCAGCTACTCCTTTCAATTTGTAACATGCTATCGGCCATTAATATTGCAAAATAACGCCGTCAAAAATCGAAGCGGAACTTCCTATCGGAGTCAAAGGGCGGGGCAAAATGAGTCAGTGGGAGGGGGCAGCGATTTGCCAATTATGTCAGTGGTAAGCACAAAACTATGGTAAGTGCCGATGTTCAGTGGGCGTAATCAGCGATCCGACAAAGAATGAATTTTAAAAGTGTGCCAAATTAACTTTGGATTGGATAAAACATTTTCTTTTACATCGATTGCGAAACAAGTTCTTACAACTTCGATCAATCGATCAATCTCTCTCGTGTCGACTATACCAGTACTGGTGCCAGATGTGTAGGCCAATGAAAGAACCACGACCGATAGATGCTCCCGGGAATCGAACCCGAGACCTTTTGATTGTGAAGTCGACGGTTTACGTATCGCCCACGGACATTTGGCCAGGAAATATAAGGTGAAATTTACTCTTTGTAATGTACCTTTACATTGGGTTCGTATTCTTTTAAAGCGAAGATTTTCGAGAGAAGACATATAACTTGAATATACGATTAGCTTTAAAGACAGAATAACTGTATGTTGATACAGTGACAAGACAATATGTCAAACCCTATTAGTTCCTTTGGTATTTAGAGTCAGGCAGCGTTGTAACGTCATTTCCTACGAGAAATACAGAACATTCGAACTCTTCAAATGATGTACTCTTAATATTTGTTTGACCTCAAACTATAACGTATATCTCATAACCACAGACATAGTTTATAGCTACGAATAGGTTGAAACATGAATAAGAATCAACGGGCTTAAAGTACTGATGGTGGACGCCCTTGCTTGCTGAGAATAATGATGTAACCATTTAACTATTTCACGTAGATAATCTCATCTAAGTAAAACGTCTCGCCTATCCCGGGTAGCTTAATACGTTATACAGGATATTTTATATTCTAGTGTCATGAGCACGATCCCCAGTTTGGCAAATATTTGCCTTCGCCACACACGTCATTTGTCTGTCACCGATGAAAATGTGATGAGCAATTGAACTATTAATAAGGCTTAACAGCTCATTGCTCAAATTTGAAGTTGTATTTCTACATGTACATGTCGTGATGTGAAAAATGACAAGAAGCCATATTAACCCTTTCCTGTTTTTCCAAATTTTACACTGGTCCAAATTGAAAGAGGTTGCAGACGACAATGAAAATTGGAAGTAAGTTAAAAAGAAACCATCCTATGTGGTAAAAAATATTGTGGTATAAGGAGTAATTGATTGTTACTAGCAATTTCTCCTCTTTCCACAATATTTTCTGTATAAAATCACAGCAACGTGATAATGAAACGGTTAAGGTGAACCTATTTCAACCTATGAAATTACTGAAATACTACTAATAGTGACGTTAGTCGTAGTCTAAGTAGCTTTCAAGATCAATGATACTTTTTAGCTAATACACAATGATTCTTTTTCCGTGACAGTCCAAAAATAATTATAATTTCCATTTAAGAAACTTGGACAATTTTAGACTACCAATTCACTTAGAATTATTACTTTCGTGAAACAAATGAGATATCCTATATTTCTTTTAAACCTTCTGCGATCCAGTAGTAACTTAAAATAGTTATTTCAAAATAGTCAAAAACAATCAAAAACGGAACCCATTCGAAAATACGTACAACGCAATGTACTGAAATTTTGTCAGCTCGTCTGTACATTTCATGTAGTGTAGTTTGGCTTATGACCTCTGCGGTAAACCGCTCGCACGCTGTGTTCTATAAATAGTAATTTTGGAATCCAACAATTTGTTAGCTAAGCAAATCATATCTACTCTCCGAACGGCATGATAATTCCTTCTTTTGTTTTTAAAAGGCCGAAACTAGAAATAACATGATCTTATATACAAAATGTGTTTTTGTTAATGTGGGTTATATTGAAATATTAGAACATGCCATTTTGTAATATACATCCAGATTTATGTTAAACATTTTGCTTCGTTTACTGACGTTCAAATCGCCAACCGTTTTACATTTTAATTACATGTTACTGGTCATAAACTCAGCAAAATCGACACGGAACTTCCTTTCGGAGTCAGTGGGCAGGACCAGCGTAGTCAGTTGACAAGCGCTCCGTCAAAATCGAGATTTATGTTTAACATTTGTGTTGGATTGGTGACGTTCAAATCGCCAAACATTTTACATTTAATTACATGTTACTGGTCATAAACTTAACGCAATCGACATGGAACTTCCTTTCGGAGTCAGTGGACAGGACCAGCGTATTCAGTTGACCAGTGCTCCGTCAAATGATGAATATCCACAAAGGCACCATGCATGATGAAGTATCCGAAACAACAAAGTAGATCGATGTCAGTCGGTCTAAGGATGGTTCGTCCTAAGCACCCAATATCAAAGGTCCTTAAACCAATTACCAGACGACAATGTTTTGGACTGGTCAAATTTCAGGGGATTTTCAGACAACAATTCAAAGTTGATGAAATTTCGAAAAATCTTAAATTTTTTTGGTAGAAAACATTGTGGACAATGAAGAAATTGCCTGTGACAAGCAATTTCTTCATTTCCCACAATGTCTTCATAGGTTTTTTTCCTAGAGGGGTGTCATTGTGTGGTAAAGGGTGAAATGATCTCGAATTCAATGTATTGCTTACACATACATTTTTCGGCTTCAACGAAATACCAAACGTACTAATTATTCGGCGTCATTAACAAGTTTTCATTATCAAGAGATATGCATCAAGTAACACACACGTGCACATAAATTTGACAAATATGAACGTATGAAAAAGAGAGAGAGTTAGATAGTCGAAGGGGGGAAAGTTAGGAGAGAAAGAGAGAGAGAGAGAGAGAGAGAGAGAGAGAGAGAGAGAGAGACTGACTGACAGATAGAGGAGAGCTTGTATTGTTTTCTCATCCCTTTCTTAATGTGTTTTATTCTGTCCCCTATTATTGGCAATTATCTTCAATAGTCTGTACATAACCATACCAGGTGCAACAGCTCAATATAATACTGTTCTATTTTTCTAGGTCACTGGTAACGCAGGGATAAAATCCTCACCAAAGTAATTCTAAAATATTTGTTAAAATTGTGTACAGATCTCCCTATGATTTTAGAATACAAGGTCACAAACCCGCTATGAAAGGCGTTGCCGCACTATAATCTAAAATAATTTTCAAAATTATTTTCAAAAATAGTTTAAATTGCCAACATAAAATAATTTTGAAATTTACTTTTGTTTTTTGAGTCATATAGCTTTCAATAAGTTACGAAGTCGCCAAACAAACAAAAATGCTTCGCATGAATGGCGGATAATGACGGAGTTTAAAGTCAGCTTCCAGTCGAGAAAATTCTTCCATTGGTTGACTGATTCTTTGATTTTTTTGATTTTTTTTTGATTGACGGCCTCGATTGGTCAAGTCTTACAGATTTAATTGTCTAAATTCATTGAAAGAAATGATACTAGAAGCTACGGCTATATCGAACTCTTTTCTGACACGGTCTGTTCTTTTGTATTAGATCAGTGTTTAACGATACTTCCTGTACGTGACATTCTCAATAAAGAGTGGATAATTGAAGGCCGGAAAATGTCATGTACGATTACGGTTATGTAGAACTGACCCGTCTCAGCAGCGTGTATTCTAGAGAATCTCGCTTAATACAGTATCTTCTTCTTATCTTCATTGATTGAATGGGGTTTAACGCCGCTTTCAAGAGTATTTCAGTCTAATCGTGGCGGATGAAGCACCTAAAAATGGATTCCTAGTATTTCTCACGCCAGTGCTACCACTACATCCATTCCTAGCCTCCAGCTGCTATCCCACTTAGGTTTACGAGTATCCACCCATTGGTGAGAGACAAATGTTGGAAAGGATATGTGCAGCCGTCGAGGATCGAACCATGCCATCCCGTGATTGAAGATTAGGCGTCTGGTGCCCTACCGACTGCGCTATGACGGCGGCTTTATTATCATCTAATGCCTGTTGAAGAAATTGATAATATATGGCATTCCATACAATATTTTCCCCATAATTTCTTTAACCCTTTCGTGTTCAATAGCTGGGTTTTACGTCCCTGAAATTTCATTATTGAGAAACATTGTAGAAAAAGAAGAATTTGCTGGTAACAAGCAGTTTCTTCCTTTTCTACAATATTTTCTACTCTACTGAATGGTTATTTTTCAAATTAGATCCAATTCAAAATTTCGTCTGCAAAACCTTTGAATTTGGTCAGGTCTAGTAGTTTGAAAAGCAGGAAAGGGTTTAAACGATCAAAAGAACAGTTCTTACGTCAAACATACTACATGTACATATACTTGCTTGAGATGATTATTGAAAAATGTTTTTCCATGGTTGGATTTTTCAAAGAAAAATTTTTCAAAGAAAAATCCAGACCTTTCAGTTCAAATGTCATAATAAAATAAATACCCTTTATCACAAATCAAACATCGCGCGATAAAGAAATTTAAACACACAGTAAAAAACAACACGCACACAAACAGCAAACAACATAATAAACACACACACACACACAAACCGAGTGGTGGTGTTAACTTGAATTTTTGAAGAAATTCTACATTGAAAAGAATTATTTCAGTACAACTTATTGAGAATTATAATTATTTTTACAACACGCCAAAAGAACCAAAATGCAGGGACGACACGCTTATAGTGAAGTGTTTTATGTCAGGCTGCCGAATTATCTTAGACTTCATAAGGTTATAGGTCCGTGGCTATAGCGTAATTGGTAGCGCGTCGGACTCTAAATCATGAGGTCCAGGATTAGATCCCCGGTCGTGGCAAATATCCTTCCGACGTGTGTCTCCTACCGTGTGGTGGATAATTGTAAATCTAAGTGGGATAAGCGGCAGGAGGTTCGGAAAAGATGTAGTGGTAAATACCAGGATAACATTGTGAGGTACTCCAGCCGCGGCGTTATGGGTGAAATACTGTAAAAGTTAATGGCGCTAAACCCCACACATACAGACAAACAATAAGATCCTGGAGGGTGTGAAGCCCGACCAAACTGCTTATCAGAATACCACAATATGTCCAACGTGTTTTAATTGGATACAAGTCGGGTTGCTCTAATTGACACTCCTCGATTTTTCCAGATACTGATTATAATATTATGTTACATTGTATTAATTTGTCTTTCAGCTGCGGAGGAAAATGTTGATATTTCACGAGACCGAAGGATACAATGAATACCTATAAATAGTTCTAGTTAAATATATACAATCTACACAGACAAAATCGGACCCGATAAAAAAATCCTTATCTGACAGTGTTAAATATATGGTTCTATATAACGTAGTCTAAGATGATGTCATTTTCATTCCGTGTATGACATCAAAATGCGAATAATCGTAATATGAATGGCAAGGGAGAGGGAGATACAGATTTTTTTTCATTCGAATTTATTGATTGAAAACAATAGATATAACGAAAAGATATATTATGATATCTATACAACACCTTGTATTTGCTTCTCGCTATGTAGGGAAATTTGATATTCCCCGAGCCCTAAAGTCTCGTGAAATAACAAAGTTTTCCGAAAGGACTCGTGGAATAACAAAATTTTCCTCTGCAGCCCAAAGCAAATACAAGATGTTGTATCTCAATTGTAATGAGATATTCCATATTTACACGTAGATTATGAAAAGAACATTTTAGCTCTCAATTTTCAAATTTCTGACTAATGCTTTCAGACATTTGTTAGAAGGCGATTGGGTCGATTTTATGGTGAAATTGACTGTTCATAATTCTAAAAGAAGAAAGAACAGTAGGAAAAAATGGCGTTACGAGACGCAAAATAAGTCAAAGAAGTACAAGCAGAATTTAACCAGAATTCGTCGGGCAAATGCGTTTTTTGTCGATTGCACCGAACATTGTCTTACTTGTGGTTTCCATGACATGTCATTTGCTTCCGCTAGCAATAAAGTAGTTATGACATCATCCGAAGACTAACGACCTCATCCGATAAATTCTGACGTTTCAAAGTAGGGCATAGGAAAAACATGACATTAAAGCCATAACTTCCCCTAAAACACACTGTAAATCAATAAGAAAACCATACCCAATGCCCAAATCATAAATAAATATGACGACTGAAATGATCAGATCAACATACCTCTACTCAGTAAGCCTATAGTTCTGTATAGAGGCAGTATACATACTGTATTTTAGAGAAGTTTCTGTATTTTAAACTGTGACCAACCACAAATTAGGGCTTGTTTACACCAAACTATGACGTCAATGAATTGCTAGGTCACGAAGATTAACGAAATCGTCCGTAAAGCTTAGTCGTCAGCACCTGTGCATTTAACAGTCAATGCCGAAGATTATTGAAAATTTTCGGCGAAGAATCAGGTGCACTCGTCTCGATTTCAAAATGTAAACAAGCACAAGTTGAAATGGACAAGAAAATCACAAAACATTTTTTTTACAGAATATCACTCATACCCTCCTTTTGCCTATCGATATTAAGAAGGCCCTTGCTTGCTTTAGTGACCAATTTACCCATAGATTATTTCAACATTTTTTTCTTCCACGGAGTGCCTTTAAATCAAATCTAAAGTGAATTTAGTAGATTTAACACAACGAAAGAATATTTATCATGTAAATGATATAAATACATTTAAAAAGTGGAAAAAAAGATAATTTGTCTATATCACATTTTTATGAAAATCTATTCAAGAGCCGCTTTAACGTCTAACGAATATGAAATCGAGGTCCACAGTACCTGGTCAGGGCACCAACACCAGCATCAGGCCAGTGTTGGACAAAGAGATGGTTGATTTTCAGCCCTAAACATGACTGTATTAATTGTTCCATTCTTAACTCATTCCCACACAATGAAGATTTTTGACAGCCCCCAGAAAACTAATTGGGAAACCATTGAATAAAATTAAGAAATTGTCCCATAGAGCTGAAGAAATCTAAAATTTCAAAACTCAACAATGTCGTCTACAACTCCTTTGAATTTGGATCATTCTAAAATTGTGTTGTCTTGTAATGGGTTAACAGGTCGGGTTTTCCGTGTAATGTCAAAGAACATGAGACCATTACTGTTGTGCCCCATAGTGGCTGTGCCGAGAAACTTTCCCGACACTGACTTTTGACCGCAACACTTCCACTTTACAATCATGTTTATGTACAACATGGACTCATAAAAAATACTGGATTGATGGAAAAGTGTCCAGTTGCCACAATCTATTTCCCACGCAACGAGTTCGGCAAAAGTTAAGTGGATTACAACAGCTCTAGACCTAAGCCGGACTTCATTTTGCCATTTTTAAACAATTTTTACGGGGTAGAGGTCTAGAAAATCCTTTTCTTGCTCCAGATCAGGACTCTACACTTAACTCCCGCAAGCCCCTATCCCAAAAGTCCCAAATCCCATGCCATTTCGATTTCCTCTAAATATACGTAACTTTTAATGTTTGACACTTACCTTTACACTGTTAGCACGAAATTGGTACCCATTGCTCTTACAAGGAGAAATAATTATGATTATTTCTTTTTTTTGTTTTACTTTCAAAAACACCATTTTTGTTCAAAATTTGTTCATTAAGGTATGACATTTTTTTTTCGACCAATCAGAAAGCCCGTTTTTGATAGACGAAACTAACGATTAAATTAGTAGGAAATCCAACCAAGGAAAGGAAACGCCTATAATA
Organism: Fragum fragum; assembly: GCA_946902895.1. Lineage (NCBI taxonomy): Eukaryota > Metazoa > Mollusca > Bivalvia > Cardiida > Cardiidae > Fragum > Fragum fragum. Next base: position 47,089,971 of record OX336373.1, on the reverse strand, counting down.
CACCTGGTCTTTAAAACAAACGAATTACGGACTGAACTGTGGTAACGTAGGACTCTGGCGTGCATATGAGTTTACCCTTAAATAGGAGATGATTCAATATATTTGTTCGATGTTCTTTTCGATAACTTACATTTTAACCGAAGACGTGTTTACAGTTGTAATGCACGGTTTTATCGATTATAGGACACAGGTCGGCTTTAGAAGTGTCTTGATGCCGGGCGGTATAATTACCACTGTGTTTATTGAAAAGCCTTTTGAAGGCCTAAGCGAAAGCTATCCAATCCTCAGTCCTGTTATGCATGTATCTTTCAAATCCATAAACCACGGGTTCATATAGCAAGGGCTAGAAGTGATAACTTAGCAGCAAACATTCCCTGTGTTCACGAATAGGCCGCTACAAAGACCATATTAACACCGAGATAGTTGTTTGAACGACTAGAGAAAGTTAAAACGTCATTACCCATGTCATGGTAAACAAACCTTAAATTATGGTGAGTCAAAATATCGCAACTTCTTTCATGAGATTTAGACTTATCGCGTAGAATTGTTTTGATCTTATAATTTCAATCGTCATAATTTATGATGCTTTTAAAGGGAAGTATCGATGTTTCTGAAACCTAGATAAGAAAAAATATCATGTGCCGAAAAATACACACAGACGAACATTTAATACTTTAAGTTGAGTCAGGTATTGTCTTGGTGGTAATCTAATAGGCCCAAAGTGGCTTTCTGTAGTTATATCGGAAAGGTTCAGCGAAATTCCAAGTTATTTTTAGATATCAAGGAATTCGGCTGACGACATCGAATGACCTCATTTGCATATGACCCAGTCAACTGAAGGTAACAAATTTACTAGCGAAACAGCCAACGTTCTTATTCAGGTCACATGAAAGGGTAAGCGCAAAACTACGGTAAGTGTAAATATTCGTAATAACACTTACGACTGTTTTGGACTTTTCTTTACAGAATTCAAGACCGGCTAGCGAACATAACTCCTGATGACGTAACGATGACGTATGTGTGATGTAATTTAAACTAAATTCAAGGTTCCAACGGTTAATCGCACCACGTGAATGATCATATAATCTTCGCAACTGTCTCGGATTAATCTAAAAATAGATTAATAGCCTACGTAGGCTATTAAGGAAATACCCTGCTTTTTTCTGATAAGCGACCACACATTTTAGCAAAACTATTTTTCGGCATATTGTATTCAAATAGTACACGAGAGGAAACAAAAATAATTAAAATCTGTGACAAAAAAAACACAAAAAACAACAACATCGATACCTACCTTTAAATGTAGGTATCGATGTTTTTCTCATGTCAAAGATTTTAATTATTTTTATTTTCTCTCATAAACTATTTGAAAACAATATGCCAAAAAAGTAGTTTTGCAAAAATATGAGGTCGCTCATCAGAAAAAGCAGGGTATTTCCCTAATAGCCTACGTAGGCTATTAATCTATTTTTAGATTAATCCTAGACAGTTACGAAGATTATAGGACATTCACGTGGCGCGAATAACCGTTAGAACCTTGCATCTGGTTCAAATAACATCAAACCAACGTCATCGTTACGTCATCAGGAGTAATGTTCGCTAGCGGGTCTGTAAAGATCAGTCCTATCAAGTGACATGATTTAAGACGTTGGCTGTTTCGCTAGTAAATTTGTTACCTTCATTTGACTGGGTCATATGCAAATGAGGTTATCCTATGTCGACAGCCGAATCCCGTGATATCTAAAAATAACCTGGAATTCCGCTGAACCTTTCCGATATAACCAGAAAAAGCCACTTTAGGTCTATTAGATAACCACCAAGACAATACCTGACCTAACTTAAAGTATTAAATGTTCGTTTGAGTCTATTTTTCGGCACTTAGTAATTTTTCTTATCTAGGTTTTAGAAACATCGATACCTCCCTTTAACCCTCGATATTGGCTTTGTTATTAATTTTGTTGGATGTTTTTGGGAAGATATGGCTTTAAACATTAACTAAAATCTCATCAATTATTTGCCTTATTTTGCATGATGACAATAAAGTATGAGACACGAAGAGAATACTTTTTTAATTGAGGTATGGACCTAAAAACTTAATCACACTGATGTGCATTCATACACTATGATAAGTTTTTAAATTCATACCTTATTGTAACAAACAATGGTATCTTCATTTATTATATACCTATAACAGATATGGATTAAAATCTGGCTATCTAATACAACTCGACAGAAAAAAATCAATATTCGGCGTGTACTAAAAACCCGTATTCGTCGAATACCGATAAACACGGACTACCTCTTTGTGTATTGACTTTCGTTTTTTTTCGGGAAGTGGGTTATTTCTTAATCATTTAAAAAAAATTTTAATGTCATGTCTAAAAGGTATACAATAAAAGGAATATTACAACAGTGTGCTTTTCTATTTGTTGTTAATGTGTTCTCGAATCGTGTGTAGGTATTTTTTATTGGATTCGACCCTCGGTCTCATCCAATATAAATTACCTACACACGATTCTCGAACACAATAACAACGCATAGAAAAAGACACTGTTGTAATATTCCCTATTGATTAACCTATTCCCACACAAGCCCTCCTTTTGACGCCCTCGGGAAAACAGGCTTTGAAAACAATGTGGAAAATGAAGAAATTGCTTGTATAAAGCAATTACTTCATTATTTACAATATTTTCCATCTAAAATTCGAGAAAAAAGGTAAAATTCCATGAACTTGTCGTCTGCAGCTTCTTTCAATTTGGACCAAACTAAAATTTTTGTGTGTGGTACTGGGTTAAATGGACAAGAAACACATATTTACAATTGCAAATTAGCTTCCATATGACATTTTAAAAAAAAAAAAAAAGAACTTTGTGAATGTAAAGCGATGAAAAATGAAAGTTGCGTTTCTTATTTTGTCTAGTTTAGCATCCTATCCTGTGCTGAATCCGCTGTGCCCTTGAAGTTGTTTTTCGATTCGAAATCTTAGGAAGGACATTTATAATATATTCGTCTAAATGTCATTTCTCATTATGGTTTATGAATTATAGATGTCTGTATGGAGATATCATTATGCGTAAAACTGATTTGAATTCCAGCAAACCAACCTTTGTTCTTGGTAAAACCTTTATAAACCTTTTTGCATATCTTTTGAATATTTAACAAATGAAGATTTTTTTCTTTTTCCTTAGGGTAGGAACCTACAAACTTAATCATACTTATGTATGAATCCGATTATTTTGTTTTTAGGTCCGTACCTCAACGAAAATAAAACTTATTCTCTACATTTTTACCATTTAAAGCCACCAAGAGTGTACAAAGCAAATATTCTAATACTTGAGAAAATAAATATGGATCTCCTTTTTTCTTAAGCGTACAAAATAGCTGCCTTCTAATATTTTGTTCATAAAAGTACGAAAAAAATGTTCAGGCAATGAAATCGCTTGAATATTGATAACCTAAAACTAGCTTCTAGCGCTTTGTCACATTCCCACACAATGACGATCTTTGACGCCCCAAGAAAATCAACCGAGAAAACATTGTGGAAAATGAAGAAATTGCTTGAAACGGGCAACTTATCATTTTCGACATTATTTTCTACCATGAAAGCTGAACAAATCTAATATTTTTTAAGCTAAACTTTAAAACTGCAACTCTTTTCAATTTGGACCAGTCTAAAATGTTGCCATCTGGAAATGGATTAAGCATTTTTTTACGTATCAACAGCAACTTGCCTTCTTTGAAATGCGGTTTATCTAAAGCATAATGTATTGATCTAATAAACTTTCTTAAATGAATTGTTTTTCAATTTCATTCTTTATAAGAAAACATTTACAGGCTAAAATACCACGACCATTCCAATTTAATCGTAGTCTCTTTTCCCGGACTAATTAACACTCACTCCCTTTGTTTTGTTTTTAACCACGCAAGCAAAACTCTTCTCACGCGATATTTCCATTCTGATAACCGCTCTAGTGATTGTTTTGACATTTTTATAGTTAAATATAACCCAAGGTATTGACAGTTCCTTACAAACGATAACAAATGACTTCCCGTTTTGAAGCCAAGGTACCCAGCGTGAAAAGAAATAATGAGATAAATAAATGTCTCGGCGGAAGAAAGAGGACAAAATCGATGAATGTAATTAGATTCATTAGAAACGAATATTGCAAAGCAAGCTAGATATTTTCCTTGTGGGTATTTGAAAAACCGATACCCTGGGGAGATTTTCGGCCGTAGACAAAAAGCTTTGACAAGAATCAAACTTGATTTGACAATTGTAATGGGGTCTTCTCCAGTCTATATAAAGAGAAAGGTGGTAATAATATTGACCTGAACAATAGCATAGAAAAATACTTGGTGTCGCACAGACATTTCAAACAATACAATATGTACTTCTACAAAAAATAAAGTGTACAAACACTTAGCATCATGACCATCAGAACAGTAATTTAAGAATATCGACTAATCGTCTGGAATTCTGACTTAACTTGTTATATTAGCTTAGTTTTTATGGTTTTCACTTTGTGACTAAAAAAGTATCGTAATTTTTTGTTTGATTATTGATTGGTGGATTAATCGGATTTGAAACAACTTCGAAGTATTTCATTCAAATCGCGGCAACTGGAGCGACAAACCATTGATTTCGGGACCCCATGATTAGGAGTTTTACGCGCTTTCAACTGGGCTATGGCCGCGGCCTTTCATTAGAAAAAGACATGGTGTATGGGCCTTTGCGTGACATTTCCAACCGTTTCGCATGTGCGTGACTCGCACACATTGAGTATCCTGGACAACTATTCGGGGCAATTAGAATATTCGCTTATTGTTTAAAAAAGCTTTGGGCCAGTGTCTATCTAAAGAGCGCAGAGTGTGCGGATGCACAGGCTGAGCCGAGTCTTTACTTGGCGCACATGTGTAATGGTTGGAAATGTCACGCATGCGCTCATATTCTATCGATAAAGCTAACAACATTTTCGATCTTTGGATTCGTCACTTTGTATTACATACACTTGCAATTTGAACTTAGCAAGAAGAAAGATCAATCCATTTTAAGACAACGCACTAGATACTTGAATCGTTATGTCAACAAAACAATGGCCGTATATGAGACAATGAATTATATAATCTTTTGGTAGATATGATAAAGGCAATATTATACAACTTATAAAGTAAAAATCAACAGGAAACAAAAGGGTCAAGATGGCCAAAGATAGCTCGCTTGAGGTCTTTATTACAAAAAAGAAAATATAAAACTGAGACATCAAAGCGTGTCTTATTTGTGAAGATAAAAGAAGTATACGATGGTTATATAATTTGTAATTATTGATCAAATTAGCATTAAGGCCCCTTTTCCCATCGTTTCAAATGGAAACTCCGAATATTCAATAGATTTTATCCGTATGACCTAACAATCATTCTGGACAAGTTTCCTCGGGGTTTTGACAAAATTATAGCACCAAGATGGTTATCAAAGTTACCTGCATTTTCCGATAATACCTTTCCATATTCAATAGGATTTCATTTTATGACTTAACAATCATGCATCAAAATTGAACCAATATTGGGGCCTCTGGAGTATAAAGAAGAAAGTGTCATTAGGGTCCTTTTTCCTGTTTTTTTTCCCAAAAGAACCATTTTATTTTCAATAGGTTCCATCCTAATGAACTTAAAACCATTCTAAGTGTTATCAAGGTTTGGTAAACAATTTTGCCCCTAAAGAGTGTAAATAAAGAAATTGTCGCTCAGACCCCATTTTTTTGGTATGTGTATATATATATCCTGTTATTTGCAATTTTGTAAAGATTTTTATTGAAAAAGCATCTAACCAAATGTTGCTATGAAAAGAATCTTTTGGTTCAATGAATTTAATTTTTGTGCATAAAGCCGATACCACTCAAGCAATAAACTGATATTAACAAGATTGCAATTGGAATGATATCACTGTATGAATATATGATTTTCTTTTTTATTCCTCAACTTTTATTTTTAAAAGCCATTTTCTATAATTTTGCCCTCGGATTAACATGCTGGTGACAATGTTGCAGGAGGGAGTTAGTACATGTAAATGTTCACTCCCGGGAATGTCTGTTTATGTTTGATGAATTTTCTGGGAACGTTCCTTATATTTCTTTTATCTTCCAAATTCTATTAACTGCACAGAAGCAATTCATTATATCGTTTGGAGGTGGTCGTATATATGATTTCATAAGAAAGTATTTTTACATTCAGAGTTGCTACCTTAAAGTCTTTATTTCCCTAAACACACTACGAAATTAAGAAGAACAAGAGCACCGCCTATGGGTGCCTACACTCGGCTGTTGGTTGCTGGAAAATGGACAAAAGGAATACAGAGTTATCCCCCTTGATAGTATCGGTTGCTCTTTTGATAGTGAACAAGCGTGCCAAGTTTCAATTGAATGCCTTTAGTAGATATCACAAAATGTCAAAGTTTGCGCACGACGACGACGACGACAACAAGGCTATAGCAATACCTCGGGTTCTCTCCGAAGACAGCCGAGATAAAATCAAACCTGAGGCCCAAAAGCGGATAATTCTATTCGGTTAGCCTACCGTTCATAATAGAAGTTTTTATATTCGAAATTATGACCCACCACAATTTAAGTTTTTCTGGTATTTTTTTGTTTTTTTTTTACATAAAATTACGACATCAGTGGTGGCGAATGGTCTTTCGCTAGTCATTCAAACAACTGAGATTAACGAAATTGACCGTAAATTTAGTAATCGGCATCTGTCTATATTACAGTGAGCGACGAAGATTAACGAACATTTCCGGTGAAGAATCGGATGCATTTGATACGATCTCAAAATATAAACAAACACGTATTGAAATCGACAATAAAAACACATTATACCCTTTCCAGAGAACATAAATCATACCCTCTATATGCACATTGAATGCTCTTGTTTGATACAGTGACCAAATAAATGATATATTGATTTAAATTATTTTCCGTACTCGGAAGGAAAGTATGGCTTTCATTAAGAGAATTACTATAATTGGGCCCTTCAATACATGATTTATTAATAGACTATAAATTCTAAAGGCCAAGAGCTTTTTCAAATACTGTGAAATATGAAGAGATCTGACATTTAAAGAAGCTCTTGAACAGATAGTTTTGAAAATTCGATATAGGAAAAGTATCCACCTTTCTATGTCATTTTCACGATAAATATTCATTCTTCGTGTTAAATCTTCTAACTTCACTTTTATAATAACTTTATTTAATATGATATATTCTCTTAGCCATACTTTGCAACATCGGAATTTATAAGGTGAGGGCGTTAGTCCTCTGTTGATGTCGATAACGACTGTATTGCTAGCGGAAGCCAATGAGATAATTGATACTTCATGGGAACCACAATTATGGCAATTTTCGGTGTAACCGACAGATAACGTATTTACCCGATGGATTCCTGCTCAAATTAGACAGTACTTCGTTGGCTTATTTGGCGTCTCGTAATGCGAAATATTTTTGTTACTTTTCGCTCCTTTTTTAAATTAATGATAAGTAATTTGCAATACAAAATTTGTTTAATCTTCACATGTCTGGAACCATTTTAGTTAAAAATTTGTAAGCCAAAATTGTTTGCAAGAGCCGCTTTTAAGGCTGTAAGTCCTTTATAGACATTTATATATTTTTTTTTCCACAAAATGTGTCCACATATAATACGTACGTATCTGATATAATATAATACGTCAATCTGCAGACCAAATGTTAAACGGGTAATGTTTTAAGCGAACTGTTTTCACTTGTTCCTTTTCTGTTCAAAGGGATCACCTTTAGTAGCTTTATAAGTCATAAAAACAGTCATATAGAAAGATTTGTATTCAAATAATAAAATGAAGTTGAAGAAGTTTCAAAATATGTATCGAATTTTATTACCTTTTAAAAGATATTTGACAGGTCATATATATCTCATTTGAATATCAACACAATCACCAACCCGAAAAACCACAATATGAACAGACTTCATGAAATTTATAACGCGGATTTATTATGTAATAAGTAAACCAAACTTTTAACGAGTTTGAAACGTGATCGGGTTCGAATGATACGCTAGCCTGATCACAAAAAGGTAACGTGAACAACGTTTTCAAATATACATGTATATACAAAACTATTAATTCTGAAATGATCCACAATATTAGCGAGCCACGAGCTTTTGCTAATCCTCTTATTCAAGTTATTCTTACAGTGACTGAGTTACTCACGGAAGATGAACATGTAAGAATTTTTACTTACCACAGAATAAGACACGTTTAAAGGCACGTCTGAACTTGACCGACATTGCATTGTAGAGAATCGGATTTATAGCACTGTTAATGTAGACCATCGTGCGACAGAACAACAGAAACCATAGGTCTACATATCTGTTCTTGGCCAAGGAATTGTACACAACCATAGATCTATACGGCAGCCAGGTTACCATGAAAACAACCACGATTACGGCCAGCATTCGAACAACCTGGAATGAGAAAACGTGAACTAAATTTTACTCATATTTTTTTACGAAGACGTACTACGCAATAAATGTAAATGCATCATATCTCTTGCGGCAGTATTTCCAATGAATACTTTTTTAGTGAGAGGACGTAATTAATTTTCTCTGTGTAAGATCGATTAAACTTTTGTTAAGGTAGTATGCTACAATTGACTGTTTGCTGCATTCTTTATTAAATCAATACAATGTTCGGATTATACAATTACATGAATTTATTAGAGCAAATAGCGGGTGTGAAAACTCCGGTTTCTTGTATGCATTTTTTTCCGTGCAAAACTGGGATAAACTAGACCAAAGCATGTTATGTTAAGATTAAATATCCAAAAATCATGTACAAAAATCATGTATTTAAATGGAAACACAGAATAAAAAAAAAAATGCAACACAATGGCATGATGACAATCCTATATCTATATAACATATCGAAAAATAAAGGGAATTCGTTCCATATAGCCACCGCTTAGTCCACCGGAGCAATTTCTTCCTTACGTTTAGGCAAAATTGCTAACTTCATTAATCAACTCCGTATAATAGTTTGCGAGTACATTGTCCCCGGGTTTGTAATATTAAGCCTCGTCATGGGAAAAAGAGACTTCTTACTCTGTAGCTTGAACCCTTGAGAAGCTCTAGATAATGTGCATTTCATGTTTGTATTCGGTGAGGTACTGTCCTGCATAACAGATGACGAATGTCTTATAACTTCATTTTTTATGAATTTTTTAGACTATCAAATTACCGATTTTCTCAGTTGTCCGATAGTTAGACTTTTTATGCATTATAATTTCACATATTTCCTTGAATGAAGTCATTTGCCTAATTTCAAAGTTAAGTGTCAGCTTTTTGACTCATAAGATCTTCCTTATTGTTTGTCTAAAGGTATAACTCACAGAGTCTAATTGTTAAAAAATAGACTTTTTTGGAGGACAGTTCGAAACTATCATATCTCTATGAATACAGATCTGTCTTGATCTCCGATTTCAAATCATGGTAGCTGTCGATTAATTTTTTTTTTGTTAATTAGAACTTCACAACTCACTATTTTCGCTTTAAAGAGGCTCCCGACTTTTTTTAAAGAAAATTTGATATAAGAAAATTATTTGCTTTTCCAATAGTCATTAATGTCGTTTTTTTTAGATAAATACTTTTTCTTCTTGTTAAATCTACTAAATTCGCCAAAAGTAATGTAAATATGGTATATACCTTATGACTAACTTCAAATCATCGGAATTTATCGTATTAGATCCTTTGTCTTCGGAATATGTGGATAATGACTAAAGTACTAGCGAAACCAATGACGTAAAGGAAACCACACATAAGGTAACTTTCGGTACAATCGGTAGATAACGTATTAACCCGATGATTTACGGAGCATACTGATGACTAATTTGGCGTCTCGAGACGCGAATATTTTTGCTTCTTTTATTTTCTTTCTTTTTTTTGCATTGATAAGTCAATGAACATTCATATCAGCACAAATCAGCTTAAAAACCGTCTTAAAAAATTGTGAAAGAAGTACAGTTTAAAATATGAAAATTAAGAGCAAAATATGTTATTATCTGTGCAAGAGCCGCTTTAAAGTTTAGATTGTGAATACAATCAGGACAAACGCTCTACACGGCTAGTTATTTGGACTTACCGCATTCCATGTACTCACGAGAGAAAATGTAAAACAATTGATGCTTCTAATACTCAAACATAACAACGGGGAAAGTTTAAGTCATCCGTATTCGGTTAGGACAATATAAAAAAGATGTAAGAATGTCCTCGCATAAATATCTTTCTGTGTTTGTCATTGAAAATAACAATAATGGAAATTTATGTAGGGCATTGTAGCTTATCAGAAACCATTTATTTAGTTGTCAATATCAAGACCCGGTGTTGAATAGAATATTATTTAATATTTCAAAGAAAGAAATGGGGTAACTGAATTTAATATCCTATATATGTATCCTCAAAGTCATGGCCCCGAAAAATATGACACCACTATACACCCCGCAACAGACCTGTATTTTCCTTTTTTGTGACAAAGTGTGATATAAATGGGAATTAATCACCCATGAAGATTCATTTAGAAAGATTTGGTTTCTCTTGAATATATTTCAGTCATAATCAAACTGTGATAGAGTAATAAGGCTAAGGGCTGAGATTTGACAAAGCCAATTATAACCCTTATTAAAAAGGAATAAACAAGAATTGCCTTCTTATCAATCACGAACATTGTTTCTGAAATAACTTTGAAGAAACAGGGAAATGTTTGCAGATAGTGCGAATTTGTTCCCATGCATGACCGGTTAATTTGATAAACAAAACATTCCAATCGCGCATAAAACCGACAGCTTCGCTAATCAGTTAAATACAGCAACTTCGTCTAATCGGACCATTTTAATACTGTAACTCTAGATAAGTACCATTTTTTCGGAATAAAAGCAAACACCCATTTTATTCTAACAATGTATGATTATACATGATTAGAAATTGTCCAATACATCATATAAATTCTCGCTTTAAACAATTCACTCACTAGGTTTTGATAATTTTGTCGAATTCAGAAAACTCATATATATGCACTGTATATTATCAATGAAATGAGTGAAGGTTTGCCTTGGTCTGAACCGAGTTAAATCGGGCATATTAATAAATACTCGAAATCGTGTAATCCGGTCCAATCTACTTTTCATTCGACAGAAGATTGTATTAACCCTTTCCTGTACAATCCCCTGTTTTCACGTCTCTGTGAATTTATAGTTGAGAAAACAGTGTGGGAAAAGAATTGTTACAAGCAATTTCTTGTTTTCCCCAAATATTTTCTGGCCTGTAGGGGCGTTACTGTTGTAGATACCGCATGTCCTCAGTTGCATGTAATCCAAGTTCAACAGAGAGAAACAACCAACGTTCTATATATAATCATATCAATTGGTTCGCGCAAAACTACGGTAAGCTGGTATATTAATATTTAAAGGTAGGTATCGATGTTTTTTCATGTCACAGATTTAAATTATTCTTATTCCCTTTCATAGACTACAATATTCTGAAAAGTAGTTTTGCGAAAATCAGAGGTCGCTTATCGGAGAAAAATAGAGTATTTTCCCTTCTAGCCTACGTAGGCTATTTATTAAATTAATTGCAAACAGTAAAGTGTCATTCATGGTGCGAATAACTGTTTTAATCTTGCATTTAGTTTGAATTACATCAAACCAATGTAATCGTTACGTCGTGAGGAGTTATGTTCGCTAGCCAGTCTTAACTTCTATAAAGATCAGTCCAAATCTGTCGTAATCGTTATTACGAATACAAACACTTAACGTAGTTTATCGCTACCCATTTGATGTGATATGATTTAGGACGTTGATTTTTCGCTAGTCAATTGGGTATCTTCCGTTGACTTTGGGTCATATGCAAATGAGGTCATGCGATGACGACAACCAAATTCTGTAATATCTATTAATAACCTGGAATTCCGCTGAACCCTTCTAGAATAACCACAAAAAGCCACTTCAAACCTCTACGATTATTGCCAAGACGACATCTGACTCAATTTTAAGTATTAAATGTTCGTTGGATCGTATCCTTCGACACTTGGCAATTTTTTCTAGTCTAGGTTTGAGAAACATCGAACACCTCCTTTTAACTCGGTTAGTGAGCATATCTCCGAGTTACGTCACAATGACGTTGGTTTGAGTGAATTCAAACTGAATGCGTGATTCCAACGCTTATACGCGCCACATGAATGACCCAGTATACATTGCATCTGTCTCGACTTAATTTAGAAATAGCTTAAAACCCTACGTAGGTTATTCGGGAAATACCTTGATTATTTTATAAAAAAGCCCTGATTTTTAGAAAACTAATTATTAGAATATTGCATTAAAATATATGAAAGGGAATAGAAATTATTATAATCTGCGACATGAAAAAACATCGATACCTACCTCTGTGCGATATAAATGATGATTTGTAGGAAAAATAATAGCTATAGATAAAAGAGTTATTAATGCAAGTGTATGGTTTACAAAAAGACCCCTTTTCTCAAGGCAAAGCCTCAGAGTGAGAATTCGAAAACCTGTTGTTGTTTTTTTTATTCAAATACTGTACTGAGTTTCTATACGAAGTCAAAATCAAATTTGATGGATGGATTGTCTAGGAATTTCTTCTTGCAGACGGAATGACGGACGCACGCACAAGGTGGCGACCCTGATTTCCCTCAAATTCTTACATGGGCATCATAAATCATAGTCAAGCTTCCGAAAATTATCTCCTAAGATATTATTTTAGTCTCATGACCGTCAGAATTTCGTATATAGGTTTGTACACAAATTGTGATGTTCTCACTCATTTATCTAGGCTCTCCAATTATTTATTTCACAGTGAGATAGATCAAGCTCTAATTACACAAACATGGCATATGTCTTCTCGTATACTGTAAATAACAAATTAATCAGATGACCAGGGGGATTCTGTTATTTGCACTGTAGAATTCCTTCTTATTCGACGGACTAACGTCTAACTTTTTGCATGAGCTGAAGCAAGGCTTTGATATGTATTTTATATAAAATGATTTAACTGACCGCCACTATCAACCGTCAAATCTGCAGACCATTTAAATATACCATTTAAACCGACAGTGAACTTTCAAATCAAAATCAGTCTTAAGCATTTTTGTTGGTTTTGCGATTTGAACGTGGTAATTACAGTTTATCTAAGTTACGACTTTTATGTCACATCCAAATTATTTATCTTTCATTTTATATCCTGACCACATATTAACCATATCGGAGGTCAAGAGATGTCAATTCCAATGTCCATACATTGCTTGTGCTACTGGATTTTTTTCAAGCGAGTATTAGATTTTCCTGATTCAATTATAAAAGGGAGCACAAATGCATAAACATGTCTTATATAATATAACAAGCACAGATTTCAAAATATACAAACAAAAACGAAATAACCACCTTAGGTCGCCAAATATTTTGCAATCATCTTTGATCCTTGAACAATGTACACGTATATTTGTGGCTATTTGTTCTTTAATAAACCGATGCTTTTGAGCTGCCAATTTCGATTTAATTCTATTAGTCGGTCGGACGCAGGGTGTGCAACTTTATTGTTCACTTGTCCTGCACATGGTGTCCCTCGCCTCATGGCTAAATGATAATTATACAAATAAAAATCTTCACCAGCCCAGGATTGAAAGCACATCGTGCTTCCGAATGAGCTAACTTAACATGTCTCAACTTAAATCATTAAATCAGACAAAACAGGAAAACACCACTACGTGACCATGCAATCATATTAATACTTTATATACCTCAGCATACCTAAGCCTGTCAGCCATTACGACATAGATTTAACCTTTGAAGCTTGTAAAAATGTAATTGTTCTGAACAGTAGACTATATTAAGTAAAGAAAATCCCTTCAGATACTTAAAAACGGATATATAATGTACAATGTATTGATTGGGATTAGTTTAATGTCCTTTTCATATTTCTCGATAACTGCGTATAACAAGCTACCGGTTAAAATTTTTTATTTCAAAAACATTTACTTAAGATGAAATATATCGAGTCAAACATGTTGTCCCAGATATTGTAAGGTAGAATCAAAGGCTCAGGATTTAACGATGTTTGAATCTGTCATGTCAAACTATTAATAGATATTTACGTCAATGTTGAGGCGATATTTGCGTTATTGGCTTGTTCAAATATGTATAACAGTATATTGTTCTTGGTCCTTAGTCAGGAATATCAAAGAATATGAGAAAGAATATACATTACTATCCCAACATTTTGAATTGCCCTAGAATAGAAACATTGAATTAGATACGAATGTCAATATTGAAAGAAATCAACGTATCTGCAGCCTTTATGCAATGACCGAAATAAACGAAAGACGAGTTTCACTTTATTTTCATAGTATTCTTTTTTAAAAACGATAACGAAAATAACTGATTCAAGTTTACTTTATCAATCAACCATGGTGCATCATACTGTTAAATCATATAAATAAACCGACCTAGAGTAAAGTAGCATATCTATGTCACTAAGCTTGTAACTACACACGGACATATTTTTCAATTTGAACTTTTTCATCTGAATATGAAGACACCGATATAAAACTTTGTTCCAAAGATGAAACCATTGGCTCACTTTGTTTAGTATTTGCAATTTCAATAATTTGTGTTGTGTATGTATAACAGCGATGAGTTGTGCAAACTTAAGTTAGAATAAAGTTCTGCTATGTTCTGAAACTAGGTGTTTCAATACACTTACAAATACAACTAATTGAATATTCTACAGACAAGACGTAACAGTTTCAAGGCGACGAAGTGGTATAAAACCGGTGCCAGAAAATTCTCTTTACAGCCTCGGACTTAAAGCGGCTCTGGCAAACATTATGAAAGACAAATTTTAGCTATCAATTTTCAAATTTCTAACCGCTTTCAAATATTCGAAAGTAAGTAATAAAGCTCTTTTTTTTTTAAATGAAAATGACTATTCATAGCTATAAAGAAACAAGGGAGCAAAAATATTTCGCGCTGCGAGACGCAAAATAAGTAAACAAAGTAAAACCATGAGTGAACCGGAATTCATCTGGTAAATACGTTATCTGTCGATTGCACCGATAATTGCCTCATATGTAGTTTACATTACGTATTGATTACGTCATTTGCTAGCAACTCAATCGTTATCGACATTAACCGAAGACTTACGACCTCGATCGATAATTTCCGATTGATTGATTGATTGATTGATTTATAAGGGGTTATCTTTATCCTTAAAATGGCTCAATTACACCTGAAAAATGTCTTATCAAAATACTCAAAGCGCTCAAAATAAACTACCCCCTCCTGAAATGTTGTGACACAAAGTCACACAAACTGTCCCTCGTTATATTCTCTGTTTATGTTTTTGAAATTTAATTTAGATATGCATTAAATACACAACCTTGATTTCTACTTATGGCTTTGAAGAATAAATAACGTAACCATCCATTTCAAAAGGTATTTGTCGGATCGCTGATCCTCGATTTCCGATTTCCTTCGATGTTAAACATTGTAAATTTGATATCTGGCTGAATTGATACTTGCAACTGTATCTGGGATGAAAAAATACCTACATATTCAGTGTTGTGTTTTCTATTTCATTGGGTTTTGTTAAATGTTGAAAGGACAGGGTGTGCATCTTAATAGAGAGTTTTTGGAAAGAGTTCATATAAAAATGATGAATGTTGGTAAAATATCAATCTTTGCTGCATAATCAAATAATTCTATAAATTAAGGCTATGAATATATTATTACGTTTATCTGTATATCATATTGTAACATAAAGAATGTTTGTAATTCTTAAATCAAGCAAACGCTAGCAAGTGTGTTTACTTCTGTGCATTTAAAGAAAAAGACAAAAAAGCGTTATTCTTTTGATTTGTTTTGCTCTACTCTCGCATAGGCATGGGTGCTTTAATTAAGTGAGAACCATGTCATTTCTGTCCTTCGCATCAATACATGTCTTAATCAGAGTTCCGTTGTAAATATAAAAGAGCTACTCATGAAATTTGATTAACATTGAACACTGGGAATTCCGATTTACAGAACATGCAAATCCTAGCATGTATCGAGCGTTTCTATAGATTTTTTTTTAAAAGAAAGAACGTATCCTACAAACGCATTTACTACTACTAGCTGTATTGCAATGAATTATATTGCACGATAGAAAGGAGTTTGTAAAGGTTTTCTTCATATATCATAGATTACAAACAAACCAAATTCATTGCGATTGTTGTCATTGAAACTCGATACTAAACAACAACAACAACAACACACACAAAAAGAAACACACACACAAAAACTTCGTGTATTTTCCTTTATAAAGACTAATTCATTCGATTTGACATTACACATTATAGCGCCATTAGTAAATGTTTTAATTTTAACGTATATATTTAGTAATATTTATATTAAGACAGTACTTTGTGGTTGTATTTCCGTAAAAGGGGGCCTTTGAACAGACTTTCAAGAAGTTTTGATATGGAAAAATTATCAGTTTTTCCAATAATGTTCAATGTCATTTTCAAGATAAGTATTTTTCTTTGTGTTAAATCTACTTGATTCACGGTCAATTTAATCCAATATATTCAATATGCCCTACTTTGAAATACGGAAATTTAACAAGGGAAGTCGTTAATCTTAAGCTGATTCCGATAACGACTGAATTGATGGCGGACGCCAAGGACGTAATTGATACACCATAGACACCACAAATAAGGCAATTTTGTGAAGTCGACAGATAACGTACTTACCCGATGAATTCCGGTTCTGTTCGGGTTGTACTTCGTTGACTTAGAGAGTTATCAACTCAAAATGTACATAGTAACCTTTGACCTCGATTTTGAACTTAAATGTATCTGTGGAATGACAAAACGTTACAGCTCTTACATTTTTAATAAGAAATACCTACCTTTCCTTGTTTATTCATAAGATAAAACGAAGAAAAAAATAGGTTAGTAAATATGAATTTCATAACGGATAAAATTACATTTTGAAGTGCTTAAAAGGCTAATAATTAATCAATTGCGGCTGTCATTCATATAAACAGTCGGCAAAAATCAAACAAATCAATAAGAACAGATATAAGTTTTAACTCAGACATTTGGCGCTAGTTTCAATAAGCTTTTTTGATGGTTTGGCGAGCTAAAGGTTCGAATTAGCTGTAGTAACGACGTATAGGTCGCTAACTTACCATTCTACTATTTGTTACATGCTACTGGCCATAAATTTGCAAAATAATGCCGTTTTAAATCGAAGTGTTATTTCCTGTCTGAGTCAATGGGCGGATGCCAACGTAATGAGTGTGCGGGGCAAGCGATTGGTAAACTCATAGAAGCTAAATGGGAGTTCGTGCAGACAATGAAACTGTGTTAACATTTATTTAAAACATTAGGTATGCGAGTCCAATTTCCATCATAAGGGTAACCGATTTATAGGTAATTCATAATTAAATACATGAACGCGAATTAGCTGCATCAGGACATGAGTCACAATAACAACCAACAAGACCTTTAATAGACAACAATACCAACTAAATTGATTATAAACATGGATATGTGTTTCATAGATTCCCATAGGATTCACTTTCTTTAATGAATAAATAGAGGGCCTTCTATCGGCGGCAATGAACTAACTGTCAAACTCATATGTGATAAGATCAAAGCAAAGGGATCGAATTAGCTGCATCAGGACATAATGCAAAGTATCGGCATTTAAGCAACCAACAAGAGCGTTAAAAACAACAACAATATGAATATAAACAAGGATTTGTTTCAAAGATACACATAGGGTGCCTTTCGCTTGAGGAATAAAATGAGGATCATCTATGGGCGGCTATGAAAGACCAAACTCATTAACAAGTCATTTATAAAGGGATAAAAATGGGCTTGCGAAATTCTGAAATTCTTTATAGATGTTTTCTGTATGTCATGCAGATACAAGTCCATGTGAGAATCAATTAACGATATTTCCACAAAACCTAAGGCTTTAGCATAGTCAGTCAAATTAGCTCAGTTGGTAGAGCACTTGACTTCAAACCTCAAGATCACGGGTTCGAGCCCTGGGCTGACCATATCAACTAGCTAACTACATTGTAATTGTCTTTCGGATGAGACGTTAAACCGAGGCCCCGTGTTACCATCTTATCCATCGAGCACGTTAAAGAACCAGGCGGGGCTCTCAGTAGTTTCGTCCTTTATCTATGCACTATCCCCCGTAACAACTAACCGTCTTCTGGGGGCGTCGCTCATATGGGCATGTGCTACGGTAGCGACGATAAATAAACGGAAACACACACAGGATTTACCTTAGGGCTATTGAAATGAAGTCTAATTTCTATAGTGTATAGAGAAACATATTTTAGCCAGATGACGTCGATTGATGTAAATGCAATCGTATACGTTTAAAATTTACTAAAACTATAAGTAAGATATGTTTTAAGTAAATTTACATAAGGGTTGAGTGGGTCTTGGACGGAAAAGATACAGAAAAAGTGATGAATGCGTCTATTACATTATCACACCTCCAAGATTGTTTGTTATACAAAGAAGATACCGTGTCTGCCAAAATAATTATTAACAGACTTTCCAATCGTTCCTAGTTGAAAGATGTCTCGCATAAAGAATGAAACATTTGATCCCTTTCTTGGCACTTATAATAAAACACCGAGAAAAGAAAACCTATAACAACCGCTGAATATACAAGGAATTGACTTAAATAACACACCTTTCTTCACATTTAGCTAGAAAAACGAGGTGGACTATTTCATTTGCCATCGTCTATCGAGCTATACGAGAACAATTCAATAATCTTATCCACCTAAACCATTTGGCTATAAGGGCTTTAACTAGGCATAAATGTTAATTTTCGTGAAATTCTACCAAAGACGATTTGATACTTTTATCTGTTTATAAATTCTAGTTGCATTGAACGCCATGAAAAGCCGCTTCAAGCGCAGTTTGTAACGCATCAGACTCCCTATCTCCAATGATTGGATGTCATGGGTCCGATCCCCGGCGGCGGCACATATCCTTTCCAACATTTGTCTCTCATCAATGGGTTGATCACCGTAAACCTAAGTAGGATAGCAGCTTGAGGCTAGGAAAGGATATAATTGTAATACTGGTGCAAGATAAACAAGGAATCCATTTTTAGGTACTCCAGCCGCCGCGATATAACTGAAAGGTGTTCAAAGCGGCGTTAAGCAAGAACGAAAAAAATCAACGAAGCCGAAATCTTAATATTAGTTGGACAATTTTTAACACGTAGCTTCTGTGTTTTGCCTTTAGTAACAACAGGTCATGCACTTCGTAAATGTTAATCTAAAATACCTGTGCCTCTACGTTGGCAGTGCTGGGACACACCCTAATCTAGAAATTTACACCTAAGCCGTTTACCTAGAAAGACCCGTGACAAATATTTGAATTTGATCTGAGACCTGTTAAGTGCGAGCTTTTTTCGTAAAACAACTAGAGATTAAATTGAAAGTCTCCAATTTAACATTTACAATGTATGTGTAAACTGACTGAAGCCACTGATTTCTCATCCGAAGAAGTATTGCCTTTCATACTGACGTTTGTTCATTACCTGTGACCAACAAATTTTAACAAGAGAAACCATTTTTACCTTTGGAACAACTTGCACAAAGACCGAGCTAGTTTGCGAGATGAAATTGACCAAATAGTTTCAGAGACAAGAAAATGTGACTGGAGGGACGCTACAACATTAGACGTTAGTCTTAAACAGAAAGGTGGAGATAACTTTATGAGTAAATGTACTTCATCTAAACCCCATTTAATGTATTCATAATACTTAGTCCATCTGTATTCAACATGAAATACCTTTTTAATTTACCTTGTGATGAATCTTTTGATATATAAAAAGGACAAGCCTATTAAAACTTCAACAAGGTGAATTCTGCCGATTCACCTATGAGAATGCTAGCTAAGGGGTTGTTCTCCTGAAAATCTAGTATCACTTATCTTGACCTCATCGTCGCCTAGTAGTCATTTTACAACATGGCAGTAATAAGTTTGCTTTGTGCAGGACTTTTTGTAAGGGTTTAAGCAAGATGTCTTAAAAAAACCAAACAACAAAAACACAATTCAATAACGAATGACAGCAAAGGTATCCATGCGAGTATGTATTCTTTTAAAGAGCATGCTTTCACAATAGATAATTGTAGAATATCGTCAAGTAAGAAAGGTGTGTTAATGAGAAAGTGATTCCCTCAATACCTTTTTTGGATAAATATATAACATTCCTTTGAAAAGGAACGTAAACAAAAATGACTTGAAAATAAAAAAAGCGAATGACGTCTTTACCACAGATTGTTACGTCACTAGAGATAAGGTTAGTACAATACCATAAATTCGTTGTCAGCGTATTCTTGTGACGTCGATTATATGATCATCTGTTTTTTAGTTTCAGCTTGATCAAACCTTTCTGCTTTAAAGAAAAACTCAAATATTTGGCGAAATTACAACAATTTATTAAATACAAGCATTATTTTATGAAATACAAGAAACGAATCGGAATAGCGTAATGTTTTCCCTTTGCAGATTAAGGTTTGATGTTAAAGTACACCGATTGTCAATATAGGTTACAAAATAACGTTGTCAAATCCAAATCCTTGGTTGGTTAAAATAAGTAAACTTAATTTCGTCTGACTTTCAAAACTTGTTGGCTTGACAGTCATATATCAGAAAAATAGACAGTACCCATAGAGACACTCAGACATATTTTGTCATAAACAATTATTCTACTTTGGTAGCTATTTTACAGCATGTACTGACTTAACTGTAAACCGTGTGAATTAAACAGCGTTTTAAGATTGAAATAGAGTTTCCCCTTGATTTTTATAATAAATTTCATTTAAAACTATTATATGCGTACTTATACTATTCATATAAAGTTTGAAAAAAACTTAAGCATGGCTATAGAATGTTGATTTAATAACAAAAATACAATAAACAAATTTCTTTCAATTTACAAAAAAATGAGCACATGCGTGACATTTTCAACCATTTCACATGTGCGCCCAGTCTGATCAGAAGATTCACTCTGCGCTCTGTAGATAGATACTGATCCAAAGCTTCTTCAAACAATCAGCGAATATTCTAATTGCCCCGAATGGCTGTTCAGGGTGCTCAATGTGTGCAAGTCACGCACATGCGAAATGGTTGGAAATGTCAAGCATTGGCTGAAATAATACTTTCTTCCCAATTGCTAAAAAACGAATCTATCGAAACGTGATCAACCGATTTGGAAGATATTCTTTTGAATTTAGGATCTTAACAAATTAAGAATAAAGTGTATTAAAGTAATTATCGACAATAGAAAAAGAAAACATTATCAGATAAGGTGCATTTCATTGTAATCTTTATACACATGCAATTATCTCTTAAAAGAAAACGCCGTATAAATAGATGATTTAGAAGTTAAACTAAAAAGGTTTTACAACTCAAAAATAAAGCCTCCGTCCAGTATGGTTACAAAGGGAGAATGAATGCGCAGGCAATCGGGCGACTCAAAAATTTTGCGAGTCGCTCAAGTCCAGACATAGAAAATCCTCGAACTTTCACGAGATAATAAATTAAATCAAACCAGTCAAAAATAAATGTCTTGATAATTCACATTGATGAATTTGGACACCAAGAGTCAAAAACAGACCATTATGTTGAATCAAAGGAAAAACGTATGGACACCAAAGTAGCCATATTTTCTACTCAATTGATCTGTAAATGGATCAGATTGTTGTCTCGAAACCCTTTTGTTTAAGAAACATGTAAAACAGCAAATCCCCTCCGCACAATTAACAATCTTCTGATTTCCTTGTACGAAGTTACTGCTAAAGTTTTGTAGATAATCTTTGTTCTTGTCTTGATAGTAAATGAACAAATGAACTGTTTGTATACCAAGCTTTGCGATACTAATTGTTTGACTACTTATTGTTTATCGTCATTACCATGCGATAATGGGAATCAAAATGAAGGCGGGAGATTTTTTATAGGCATCGGCAAAAACACACCACCTGTCATGTTAGCAGGAACTCTATTATTTTTCGAAAAATGGAAATCATTTGACTATTATTTTGTCAGGTATCTGTCATAAAAAACCCTTTTGAAATGGGAATCATCTAACTACTAGTTTTAAAGATATACAATGTTTCTTATCCTAATTATAGCAATCATTTTGAATGTCTAATTACAGAAAGTTGATGCATAATATTTATAAAAATGTATATAAATGTAACTAGATTCTTAAAGATTATTTTCAAGTCTCGAACATAAATTTGTATTGTCAGATTTTCCGATGAGAAAACTCTAAATATATGTTAATTTTACCTCTTCCATGTAAGGGATTTCTCAACCCCACCCCCACACACTTAATTCTTTTATTCTTGAGAACAAAGTAAATTCGAAATGATTTTCGTCAAACGATTTGCTTGGTTAATCTGGGCAGTCTGGATACAATGCAAATAGCCGATCATTATGTGCCACCAGCTGTTGACTATTGTGCAATCAGATATATCTATTAGATACGTATAAGGTACTTTGGTTCAAAGAATAGTTTATAGCATGATTTTGATTAAGTTTCTTACAATCCTCTAACCGTTTATCCATTTGTAGGTCAACACAGTTTCTTAGATTGAAATGAGATACAGACGATATTTAAATTGGCATGAATATAAAAAAATATGGAATTTCAGAGATTAGAAAAAAAGTGTAAAAGGGACTACTTTCATCACAATGTTTTTTTTTTTAAATTCCTTCTCGTTGTTTTTAGTTTACTCTGTTTTCTTGTTATATCTTGTACACCATCTTTGTTTCGTGAAAAATATCATCTGTACAATAAAGAGTTAGAATCTTTGCTGTTCTGTTACGTACCACCAATAATATTGCCCTGCCAGTGGGGAAAGAGTTACGTTAACTCACTTTTAGCAATGGCATAAAAAGCATGTAGTGGCTTGACATTGCATGCATATAGAGTGGCTCTTGAATGGCCTTCAACAGCCAAAATTCGACCACAATTCAAAAATTGAAAAACCTCCTACTTCATAAAATACCATCAACTTTTGTGTCAATTATGAGTATGTATCTTTAATGATCGCTTATAACCTTGTTATGGTTTACATTTCTTTATGTATCAATACATGTAAAAGAATCGGGTGCCAGACTATTGTCAATAGAAAATCTTGAGTTATGATCACCGATTCATAAATCTCGACTGTGAAAGTTATGATCTACTAGTAATGAAAGTACATGCAACGATTTCAGGACATCTGTTTATTGTAGTATTTCCAAATATTACTATAGGGTCATATATCTTCTTGGGGTGTACCATTTAAAAAAGCAAGCGATCCTTTCTTAAAATACTAAAACATGTATAAAATTATTTAAGAAACGTATTGATTGATTGGGATTTAGCGCCTCTTTTAACAGTATGTAAGTCATATCGCGGCGGCAAGAGCACGTTACCATGGATTCCTTGTATTTCTCTCACCGGCACTAACACAACGTCCTTTCCGAACCTCCAGCTACTCACCCCACCTATATTTGCGGTTATCCACCCATTGGTGGAAGACTAATGTCGGAAAGGATATTCGATGCGGCGGGGAATCGAACCCGTGATCCCATGATTAGGATTCCCACCACTTTGGAGATAATATTTTTGTTTGTTGTCCCGGATGTTTGAGCCTATCGCCGTAATCACAATGTATGAATACATCCATTAGCGTGATTAAGATTTTATCTTCATTATCAAATGAAAACAAAAAATATTCTATGGATCTGCTTCTTGCTCAAGCATACAAAATAGCTGATTGCTTTAAGTCTTATTCGTGGAAAATATATCATCAGCATCTGTGCATATAATAGTCAATGCAATTAAAAGAATATTTCCGGTAAAGAATAGGATGCATTCGACTCGATCTCAAAATGTAATGAAGTAAAAGTTAAAAAGTTGTTTTTCCTTTCTCGGAGCGAATATCTGGCTTTATTTCCTATAGTCTCCAACGGTTCGTATTTAAGTGGTCATTTAAGAGATGAAGAGAGTTATTTTTTTCTTTCATCGAGGTATGAAAACTAATAACACTTCGCATATTCATACATACGTGTGATTTTTTTTTTCAGTTCATACCGCCTTTCTTATATTTCTATAGCATCGAGCGAAAAAAGCAAAGACTTAACAAAATTTGATACTTTTTTGTATGAGACTATTTTTAGCAGAAGCATACGAAAAAGTCGTGTGCTCAAAATTTTTTTCATGGAAGTATGAATATTTTTTTTCGACCAATCAGAACGCCCGTCTTCGAAGTCGAAACTAAAAACTAATTTATTAATTTTATTTTGAAATTCTATTTTTTTTTTTCAGAAAGTGCATAAGAATCAGATTATCTGCAATCATGTTACATACATGATATTCAAGAATATAAATATAAAAGTTAATGTATAATCCATCAAGTTTGTTTTACAACGCACGGCTCACGAGTATTAGAGGCACCGAAACTACGTTTAATGTAGAACCATTAAGAGATAGATATAACAATGATATCATTTTGGCGTCATGATATAAGAAAAGAAGAAATTAATCTTGCAACGAAGTTTGAGAATGAAGAATTAATGGTCCTAGAATTTGAAAGCTATTGTTGAGCCATTAATTCTCCTTTAATATCAGAAATGAAATATTAAAGTATATGAGGCCGAGTTTTTGCTACAGCTCTCTCCAAAAGACATGGATCTTTACGTGAAAAGATATGAAATGTAAATCCGCGAAACGGTATCGTTCCATTAAAACCCATAGTAGTGAGGAATTCGTCGATGACATAGACTTTCCTTTAAAGGGAGGTATCGATCTTGATCAAAAGAAATTCCTGACTGACTAAAGATACGTTCATGCGAACATTTAATACGTAAATATGAGTCAGATATTGTCTTCATGGTTATCGTTGTAGTTATCTAGGATATCCATCTTAGAAATCACGGCATTCAGTTGTCGACACCGCATTACCTAATTTGCATATGACCAAAATAGAAACAGAAGAGTACAAAGGGACAGGGGAAACCACAAACGTCTTGAATTAAGTCACATTAAATGGTTATCGCAAAACCGGGGAAAAAAACTATATTAACTCTTACCACAGTTTTGGTCTGGTCTTTACATAATGGAATACCAGCTAGCGAACAAAATGTCTGCTGACGTCAGAGTATTGTATTCAATGGTTATATTTGAGGGAATTAAAATAATTAAAATCTGTGACATGAAAACAACATCGTTGCCTCCTGTGAAGAATATTTTTGTTTAAAATACTTTGTCATCATTCATTCAATTCTTTTATTGGGGATATAGAAAAACATACGAAAAGTAACTATTTTAATTTATATTTTCCTTGGTTTACATGCTCCTGGAACCAATATAAAAGTGTGGCCATGAAATTGATCAGAATCGCTATATTTGAGATTTTTGTCCGCGGTTGTTTCACAGGATAGAGATTACAACAAACAGCAAAATAGAATGAAAAAGATATCCCCAGATTTAAAATATCCGTTAACCCCCCCCCCCCCACCCAGAAAATAGCAATAAGAAATCCAGCCATTCCCCTTCATAAATGGTGCTTCTGATTAACGTTTTCCTATTTTGCCAAATTCAGACCTGTCCAAATTCAAAAGTTTTGTAGACGAAAATGTAAAGTGGATTTACTTTGAAAAATAACCATTTAGTAAGGGTAAAAACATTGTAGAAAAAGAAGAAATTACTTGTTGCAAGCATTTTTTTCTATAATGTTTTCTCAGAAATAAGGTTACAGAGAGGTAAAAAGCAGGGTGTAGACCGGAAAGGGTTGAATTTACTGCTCAAAGTTGACTTGATCTTAGTAGCTTGAAGTATTCTTTTCTCCTGAATCCAGTGAAGTAAAACAGCAACAAATAATAAAAATCGCAAAGAGTTCTGGTTGTGAATCTAGGAATAAAGAACCTTATATTCAAAGATTTCTTCTCGCTAAATAATTAATAATTTAATTTTTAGTTTCGTCTATCGAAAACGAGCGTTCTGACTGGTCGAATAAAATCATTCATTACTCCATGAACAAAATTTTGAGCACGCAGCGATTTTGTATGTTTCCGCACAAAAATAATCCCATACAAAAAGGTATCAAAATTTGTAAAGCTTTTTTTTTTTTGCTCGATGCTATTAAATTTTAAGAAGTGAAGAGAATATTGTTTGTTTTCATGGAGTGAATTCGCGAATTCTTACAGTGTGATAAGGTTTTTCGGTTCATACCACCATGAAAACAAAAAATATTCTCTTCATCTCTTATCAAAATTCACCCGGTATTTATTCATTTAAGCTCTGCTTAATGACGCTCAATGAGGGGATTTCCATTTGTTCAGTACACCGATTATCATTAAGCATAATGAACCAGACATTGATTGGAAATGGAGGTCTCGCACTTTTGTAATGAATATAGATATTTCAAGTTTTCTGGAAATCAATAGAAATATTCATAATTATCCTGAAGAAAAATAACAGAATATCATAACAAATGGATGAATATAGAATAAATCTAAAATATTTTAGGAATCAAAGTAAGTTTCTATATTTCAATTAAGGAATGAGTGATTAAAACGCGGTAGCTTCTGCAAAGAAATGTGATTTTATGCTTCGTTTTACTCTTGAACAGTTATTTAACCAGCAGAATTTTATTTTTATCTTCTTATTTATTTAAGAGATGAAGAGAATATTTTTTTGTTTTCATATAGTTATGAACCGAAAAACCTAATCACACTGTATGAATACGCGAAGCGGATTCATACATTGTGTGATTAAGTTTTTCGGTTCATACCTCCATGAAAACAAATAATATTCTCTTCATTTCTTATAATTGAATAGTATCGAGCGAAAAAACCAAAAGCTTTACAAATTTTGATACCTTTTTGTATGGGACTATTTTGTGTGGAAGCTTACAAAATCGCCGCGTGCTCAAATTCTGTTCATGGAGATATGATTTTTTTCGACCAATCAGAACGCTCGCTTTTGATAGACAAAACTAAAAATTAAGTTATTTCTTGGTGGAACACGTTCTGCATCACTTCCTAAAGTCATGGCATTCTGAAGGTTTATAGAAAATACCAGAAAATAGCATTTAAATGACACAATAGAAAGCGAAATGGACAACCATATTCAATACTATCCGTTGCGGCCCCAAATTCGTTTAAAGAGATCATAAGACTATTTATTGTTTTCATGGAGGTATGAACCTAAAATCTAATCACACTCATGAAAGTATGAACCGAAAAAACTAACTGTATGAATTCGATAAACCAACAAAAATGCTTCACATAAATTTTTGCCAATGTCTGGGTTCAAAGTTCATTTCTGGTCTAACAAAATGGTTTGAAATCGGCAGTTATAACCAAACATTAAAAAGCAGCTATCGGTAGTTAGATATCATTATACTCACAGAAATGTCATGCCAATATCAGGAACGATCAAAGAGCCAACAACACATTTTATGTATAGAAAGTTAAAGCAGACATATAGATATATTCGATACTTATGTTCGGAAGTTTAAGAGTTAATGTTAAATTACTTGTTACAGGCAATGTAATGTTCTCGCAATGGTTTCCTTGATTGTATTTACGGGCGCGTAAATATTGGATTGTGTGGTCAGGGATTAAGGGTTACAGCAAGAGGATAATATCTCTGATATGCGGTCAGAGTCGTCAGATTATTTCAGAGTCATATGAACTTACCAATCGCTGGCCCCACCCATAAACTCCATTGGTCCCGCCTGTTGACTCCAACAGAAGTTCCACTTCGATTTTAAACGACGTTATCTTGCAAAATTTATAGCCACTAGCTTATAACAAAAAGTAAAATAGCTGGTTGTCTACAAAAACAACGTAACAGTGGCTCAAATAACTAAATGGTTAATAAAAATTGCGGCTAAGGTTCAAAACTCATTCCTGGTACAAATACGTCATGTAATTGGTCGACGGGCTAGTTGAATGATAGACGCTCATTTTGAGCAACTGAAGGTCAGACCCAGGACAACGAAAATGACATCTTTCTGCCATTTAATAACGCGCTTATAGCGTTAAAATTTCTCTTGTGGAAGCAGGGGATGGTTGGGTTAAATATTATGTAAGAGCCCCACAACTCGTGAAAATATTCATTTGGTGTTTACTCGATGAAAGATAAATCAATCTTACACCGAAACAACGGATTATCCTCCATATCTTCACTTCTCTTTCAGTTTGTCTTCGTGTCTGTATCTTTGGTTAAATTATAACAATTATGAGTCGGCCTTATAGAGATATCTTGAAATGACATATCGCGGCTGTCGATTTTGGAATCAATCGAGCAAATGAATTATTGATTGTAATTGGTAGTGAACTATGAACTCTGAAATTTGCCGACATTGTTGTGATTTTGTTTTTGCCGACACAAATGTCGCAACTACAGATAGTTACGGCCTTAAGATCGACAGTCAAGCATTTTACTCTTTTGTTACTGGTCATACATTTAAGAAAACACGACCTGTAATATCGATGTGAAACTTACTCTCGGGACTCTATCTATGCAACAATTTGACTACAAGGAAGTGCTAGAAGAATTACCAAGAGAGGCATTGGCTCATAAGCCATCACTTGAGTCACTGACTACACATATTTTGAAAACAAAAGTGGTCTAAGCCTTTATCCAAAGTTGCTAAGTATCTAAATATACCTTGGATATATTGATACAGAATAAAGTTTGAAGATGTTTAAAGCCATGTCTCAAAACAAAATTAATTAGAAAAAACCATACTCTAGGCATAGTAGCATAAAATAATATGACGATTGATATCATAAGATCAAAATAATTTTACGCAGTAAGCCTACGCTCCATTAAAAATGCTTCGATATTTTAAATTGAGGCCTACGGCGAATTGAGGTTAGGTTACAAGTCAAAATGATGGCGTCAGAGATGCCGTCTTCCATTTTGCTAGAAATTCAAACGACTAGGGTACAATTCATCTCGGTCACGGAAATTAACGAAATCGACCGTAAAATTCAATCATCAGCGCCTGGGCATATTAATAGCCGATACCGAACATTTCCGGAGAATAATCGGGTACATTCGACTCGATTTCAAAATGCAAATAAACACCTGTTTAAATCGAAAATAAAAAACACAGAACATGCATTCCGAAAACACCTACCAAACCGTCCTTTCGCATATTGTTAGTAAGAAGTTTTTTGTCTACTTTAAATAGTGGCC
Organism: Fragum fragum; assembly: GCA_946902895.1. NCBI lineage: Eukaryota > Metazoa > Mollusca > Bivalvia > Cardiida > Cardiidae > Fragum > Fragum fragum. The sequence goes on along the minus strand of OX336373.1, from coordinate 47,060,647 downwards.
AAATAAATGAGAGGTTGTTTAAATTGTTGGTTTTTTTCCTTCGTGGAAGGGGAAATCTAGATTTTAAGCCAGAAACATATAGATTGTAGACTCTATACACTTTTATTTCAAAGATTTGAGAAAAATACCTAGTCTAAATAATCGAGTGTATTGGTCGATTGTTTCTTTGCTTGACTCCAGAGAACCGTCAGTTTTGTGATAGTCTACCAAATGTACTTGAAGAATACAAGCACGAATATAAATGTATACTGAAAAAGGACCCCTGGCATGAATCGCGATTCTCCGACCTCTAACTAACGTCTGTAAACGGAATCTACATATCGTTCTTTTTCAGATTTCAACAATAATAATTAAGGCATCTAGGACAATGTAGATATTTACTTCTGATACAGTACAAATTTATATTGATAAGTAACTTATAGTCTGTCATTTATTTAAAATACTTAAAGCGTTAAATTTCCTTCGATGACCAACCGCCGCAGGACTTTGATTTCCTATACAAGCAAATTAAAGAGAGAAAAAATCCCACTCCAGAGGCTATTATTCAGAAAGACAAGCTTTTCAATTACAGCTTTATATCTAACAAAAGAAGGCGTACTTTGCAATCAAAATGCTCTTTGTCAGACATTAGGTTTCATATTCAATCTACTAAAAGGCTTATTTATTGTCATTATTTGCAAGGACAGGAAAAAAATCGAAATGCATTATTCGCCGTAGAAGATTTGGTTCGACGCCAATTTGGCATTTTAAGCAACATATTGTTCTGAAGTCAATATTTTTATTTGCCTTGTATTGTACTTATGGTATTGTTGCTACACATTCAAATATATATGTAACTAGCAAATGACTAGTTGCGTCGGTCAATGAATGAATCAATCGAAGAATCAAATAATTCGTTTAGACCTGAATTGAACTTTAAACTCCGACATTCGGCGAACTTTATATTAAACATATTTTGTAGTTTTTGGCAACCTACACGTCATAACTACAACTTTCACTAGCTGTAGTTACGATGTTTGGCTAGCCAGTCAACCATTTATAACCTTTTACTTATTATTCGCCCGAAACTTTTCAAAATAACGCCGTATAATTAAATTGTTTGTTTCGTCTATCAAAAACGAGCGATCTGATTGGTCGAAAAATTTAATTCATACCTCCATGAACAAAATTTTGAGTACGCAGCCATTTTGAATGCTTCCGCACAAAATAGTTCGCTACAAAAAGGTATCAAAATTTGTTAAGGTGTTGCATTTTTCGCTCGATGCTATTAAATTATAAGAAATGAAGATAATATTTTTTGTTTTCATGGAGGTATGAACCGAAAAACCTAATCACACAATGTATGAATCCGCTTCGCGTATTCATACAGTGTGATTAGGTTTTTCGGTTCATACCTCCATGAAAACAAAAAATATTCTCTTCATCTCTTAAGTAATATCGAAGTGGAACTTATTTCGGGGCCAATGGGTGTGTCAATTAGAGTAAATGGGCGTTGCCATCGATTCGTCGATTGTACCTTCTATATCTCCTTACGCAGACCAAACTTACTCGGATTTGAGGACCCTCATATACTGTTTCTGTGCTTTATTACGTAACCAGTAATTGTTCAATAATAAGTTTCGTTTATGCTTGATATGTACATTGATTGATTGAATGGGGTTTTATGTCATTTTTAACAGTATTTGAGTCATATCGCGACGGCTAGAGCACCTTAAAATGGATCCCTGGTATTTCTCACACTAGTATTACTACTACATCCTTTCCTAGCCTCCTGCTGCTATCCCACTTAGGTGTACGATTATCCACCCATTGGTTAGAGACAAAGCACGATATGTTCATCTGATGGACATAAAAAACAAAGGAGAAAGAGTAAGCGTTATTTACAGATTACTGATCTAAAAGTCGATTGCTAGACCAAACCATTCTTTTAGACCGGATTGAAATTCCAGCATTCGTATGAAGTTTTTTTTTGTTGTTGTTGTTGATATGACTATCTGCAAATATTTCAATTTTCAGTTTCGTCGATCATAATCGGGCGTTCTGATTGGTCGAAAAAAATTATTCATAACTCCATGGACAAAATTTTGAGCACGCAGTAATTTTGTATGATTCCACACAAAATAGTCCCATAGAAAAAGAATAAAATTTGTGAAGTTTTTGCTCTTTTCGCTCGATGCTATTAAATTATAAGAAATGACGAGAATATGTTTTTTTTGTTTTCATGGAGGTATGAAACGAAAAAACTAATCACACTCATGTATGTATCCGCTTCGCGTATTAATACAGTGTGATTAGTGTTTTCGGTTCATACCTCCATGAACACTAATAGAAAATATTCTCTTCATCTCTTAAATGAATGAACACAAAATGTAAATCTAAGAGATTTGTGTTTATTCAATGTTTGTTTTTCTGTCCAAATTCGAGACGAATGAATGCAGACCCCTTTGAAACATAGATTGCGAAAAAAGGGACACAGGACTAGCCCTAAATAAGGCCAGTATTTTTTGCGGACACTTTGAAGTACAGTCCATTTTGCTCAAGCGACTATCTCTATTTAGCGACCACTTTCACAAGGCGAGCAGCATCAAAATGCCTTTGCAAAAACCAAGGATCCTCGTAGTTGGATGTTTTTGCTTATTAAAACTAACACGACTAAATTCTATCTTGGTGAATCTAATTAGAACCGTCTTAATCACACGATTCTGGTGAGTTCCATCAACGGGGAGAAGAATTCTAAAGAAAATGTAAGCAGTTGAAATGATCTCTTAAATATGTAAGAAAAAAGTTAATTATCCGACCTTTCTCATAAACGACCACCTTTGGTTGTCCCTTGAGTGGTCGCTTAATATAATGCACATCATGTAATAGTTAATAAGCGCCTTAGAGAGATAAGCAGCTAGATTAATTAGATATTAAAAAGACTTGGAACCTCGATTAATTCATTTTCCAGCCCCTTGCATTATGATATTTGAGCCTGCAGAGTCAATAAATCTTTTAGCTTCAGAGCACAGATTTTCCAGCCTGATAAAGTTTGACCCGTATATAATTTAATTGATATATTTTGGACTGAAATTCACGAATGATATTTGTCTATTACAAGTCTTATTACGCTTGGTTTTTTAAAATATGCACCAGAATAACAAACTATACAGATGCATTATTAAAACTAAGATAAGAAATTTTGTTTGTCCTTGGGATTTTGTCTACCAGGAAGTAATAAGGATCAAAGGAACCACTAAACGCTGGTGTAATTGCTGCACTTTGATTCAGACAGTGTCATTTTTGTTACAAAGAAACCAATTATTTCTGAAAGACGATGCGCCCAGAGGTCTACTATGAAAAATTGTCTATGCTACTTAAAGGCGTCAGCAAGGTGAAAGAAAATTTCTCCATAAATTCAATGGCTCTAGGAGATATACTTTACTTTTTGATTAAGTTTTTTAAAAAAATAAACGGAAAAACTGAATATTAAATCCCAAGTACGGATTTATGAAGTGGGGAAAAGCAATTCGCCTGTATCATTACTTTTGTCAATATCATCGATTTATCGGCAAAATGGATATGGTTTGTATTAAAAAAGAGTTCTAAGCAGTGGACAAACAATTATCATATGCTAAATTCCAAACAAAATTCTCACATTAAAAAGGTTGAATTAAATCAGCATCGATAAATGATCAACAATTTAATAAAAAAGGGAATATAAGCTATGTCCCGTCTAAATACAACATCAGTTGTTGAATAAGACTTACATCCCTACACAAACAATTAACCAGTGAATTTTATAGATCGAAGGCTAGGAAGAAAAAAAAACAAGTCTACGCAATTTTGTTATCGATTCGATTTTGTTATCGACAGGACGTTATTGCCAAGGACTTATATATACATGTATCTAAATCATCTAAATTTTACACCTATAAGAATGATGAATTCTTGTAGTGCCAGTAATAGCGTCCAGAGATTTTCGTTCAACCCAGAAGATATTTCAGAGACAAATAACACGTTTAAGCCCATTCCCACACGACAATTTTTTGGCAGGTCCAAATTTAAAGACGTTGCCCGCGACAAAAATTTTATTTGGTGAAAATTATAAGAAATGTTTGTCTTTCGGGTAGATAATAGTGTGTAAAAAGAAGAAATTGCTCGAAACAAGCATTTTTTTCATTTCAACAATGTTTTTCGAGTTTTTTTTAAAGAGGCGTGAAAAATCGTCACTTTGTGGGAATGGGATAAAAAAATAACCAAATTACATATTTCTTATTTCCTCCATGATAGGAGATCAGAATTAAAGTTCAATATACAAACATGCGCATAACCAAAATACATCTGACAAATGCATGTTTATAAAAAAAAAGTTGTGTTTGATAACTAATACTGTTAAAAAAAAAAAGAAAAAGAAAAGAAAAGTATTGAGCAGAAAAGAAAATAATGTAACACAAATAATGTGTAAGGGAAAGGTCGTGTCTGAGAAACGTCTTAGTCGCGCCGACAAATAATCGAAGGGCGAATTGATCCGCAAGTGATCGGTATGTCATTTGACGTGCAGTCACTCCATGGCCCGAGATTATTAAACTTTGTTCGATTCTAGTTGAGAATTTACTCAAATTTCAAGCTTAACAAAAATGCGGAGTTTCAATGTTAACTGTAGAATTTTCGTTATAAATTATGATTTACAAATGTAATGTTTAAATTTCACACACTTACATTTAGAATTTAAGCTAAAAGATTTCTTCAGTTTCGAATCAAATCTCATTATAAATGACATTTAAAACCTTTGTATTTGGGGAGGGAATCATTGTGGACAATGCAGAAATTGTTTATGACAAGTAGTTTTTACATTTTCCAGAATGTTTCCAAAGCATTTGTTCCTAAAAGGTGCCAAAAGAGGGCTTTTGAATGAGTAAAAGCCATATTGTCCCTCATAGAAAGAAAAAAAAAACGGTTTCATCAATCTATCACTAAGGTAAATAAGAGTCGTCTTAATATCGATATACAAAAGAAGCGTCTGAGTAAAGGTCTCTGGAAAGAGTATTTTTAGTTCTTCTGATCGATTTCAAATAAGATACTGACTAATGCGGATCCGACATTGATCATTATTATCTAAACAAAAATAAATATATTACGAATAGTATATACTAGACAATTTAAGACAATATACGAAAAGAATTCAATGTTTTCTCAAAATAATCTACAATGGAAGCATTCAGGTTTTACGGAAGCAAAACGCTTATATTTCAGCTACGGTGGAATAGCTTTTAAGCTGACACGGAAAAATTTTAACAAACGTCAATCTAAAAGGGAATTTTAACCCTTTCGGGTTTTTGTAAAAATAAGGATTAACAGGAAATCATAATCATTTAAAGGAAAATTTCCATCTCTATTGAATGATATAAGTGTTTCTATGTGTGTTTTTTTTTAAATAACTTACTACATAACACGTTCAGTAATTTAAGAATTCGGGGTGTTAAAGTTGGGTATATAATCTTTTTCTACGCCTAGCGTATGCAACCATTTTTACACTTTACTGCCTGCAAGTCGGCCATTAACTAACGGCGCACCTGTTAGCCACAGCACATTGGCTTATAGGTCCCATTTATAAAACTTGGTGGTGTGGAACAATGAATTAGTTTTTCATAACTAACCATCTTATATCTTTTTTATAGTTCAAGAACTGTTGGATTGCAGGAATTTACGGATCGCTGTACCCGTCCACTGCCTCAATTGACCACACCCAATGACTTAACAATAAATGATAGGCTAACACATGAACCAAGATATATGATTACATGTGTAAATCAAAATAAATAAATGCATGTACTGGAATTTTAGACAATATCATCAGATTGATTGATTGAATGAGGTTTAACGCCGCCTTTTACAGTATTTCAGTCACAACGCGGCGGCTGGAGCACCTAACAATGGACTCCTGGCATTTCTCACACACCAGTACTACCATTACATCCTTTCCTAGTCACCAGCTGCTATCTCACGAACTTTTACGATTATCCACCCATTGGTGAGAGACAAATGTCGGAACCCGTGACACGCGCTACCGACTGCGCTACGACGGAGGATTAATATCAACAGAAGACATCGGTTAAATTTCCCATCACTCTCAAACCAATAAATAAGAAACGGCTCAGACGACAAGATGAACATCCAAAACCATTTTATATGAAGATAGCAATGCATGCTCTTATTATCGAAATAAAGAGAAAAGAAAAGAAATGACTAATACTTTTGTTGTTGTTGTAGTTGCTAAAGTTCAAATGAACTTATATTATATTATTGTCATAGTACTATTGTTTTTTTGTTAGTTCAAATGAACTTATTATATCTTTGTCAGAAAAAAAATGGTAGTGATATATGATTTTACACGTTCATGAAGTCCTCGAAAACCCACTGGGACATGATTTTCCCCAACTTCGAAAATTATTCTAGGCATCGTGTGGCATCTTTTTTATTTGATTCTAGTGAACTGTAACACTCTCTATTCCTAATGTAAATCTATGAAGCACGAATACTTGTCGTCTTAAACCCATTACTGCATTTTAACGCATTATGCAAATGTTGCTTGGGAAAACCTTGTAGGAAAAGACAAAGTTGATTGTCACAGGCAGTTCTCCTTTTCCCTTAATTTTCCCTAACGCATATGGGGGTAATTTTTCACTTCAAGCTAACTTTGAAATGTTATATGAAACATCTGTGTATTTGGAGAAGTATAGTATTGGATTAAATTCTTGAATGACAGAAAAATCCAAAGAATAAAAAACACGTATGAAATAAGTATAGTAAGTTAAACGAAATCATCGGTACAATACTGTCTCTAACTTATTACCAGACCACAAAATTTAAGGCTGGTCCAAATTTAAAGGAGTTACAGACAACAATTTCAAGTTGGTGATTTCTTTTAAAGTTTTAGTCTTTTTGCTCAGAAAACATTGTGTATAATGAATAGGTTGCTTGCAATTTTTTCATTTTCTCAAGTTTTTCTTGATGTGCGCTAAAATTTACAGACTGTATAGACATACATTATAAGGTTTAGGGGAGGAAGGAATGGGTTATTTGTCAATCTGGTGTAATCCCAGCGGCTTTGATTCATGAGACCCCAGATGACACGAGACTGACAGGATATCTTTGATAAGATACGGTGGATATTAAGAGGTCTATTTACATCGACTCTCCCTCATAAGAAACACTTTGTTTGATTAATTCATTACCAAATGACGACAATTTAAACTTATACAAATTCAAAGGAGTTGCAGACGACGGTATTTAATTGATGAAATACTATTATTACCGTTATTTTCTTTTGCGGTTGTAACAAGCAATTTTTTCATTGTTCACAATGTCTTCCAAAGCTTCTTTATCTTTGGGTTTGTCAAATAGAGTTATTGCCAGGGAACGGGTTAAATCGTTCGAACCAAAACTTAAAAGGAAGATTCTGTAGTCTCTAATATGCATCATTTTTAAGGAAGGCCGGCAGCATTATCTGTTATCTTTAGCTTCTTGAATTTTCTTTTTCAGAAGTTGGCTATCATGATCTATCTAGTACATTAACTTTAGTTTCAGGCTCTATTGTAGGGGGGTCGTCAGCCCGATTAGCTCAGTTGGTAGAGCACTTGACTTCAAACCTCAAGGTCACGGGTTCGAGCCCTGGGCTGACCATATCAACTAACTAACTAATTGTCTTTCGGATGAGACGTTAAACCGAGGCCCCGTGTGACGATGCTATCCATCGAGCACGTTAAAGAACCAGGCGGAGCTCTCAGTAGTTTCGTCCTGTATCCTTGCACTATCCCCCGTAACAACTAACCGTCTTCTGGGGGCGTCGCTCATATGGGCATGTGCTACGGTAGCGACGATAAATAAATGGAAATACACACTCTATTGTAGGGGCAATACCTGTAAGTCGCCAGGATTGCTTTACACTAATTCGACCAACGCCAAAGTTCAAAGTATACTTGCGGTCAAAATGAATGATATGAATGGTCGATCGATTCTTTGATTAAGATCGCGATCCATCAATTGATGTTTTTATACAAAATCGAAAAGGCGTTTTACGGAACTGGAGCGTATTCTTTACTATGTGGTTTTTCTCTCTCTAAATAACCGTAAAATGGTTAGACTTCCTTCAGACCAAAGCATAGATAAAATGATATAACTACTAAATAAACAGTGCCCGTGGGACCATTCAGACATAATTTGTCATAAATAATTATCAAAAAATTACAATGCTTCACCGAATAAATATAGCTTGACCTTTAACTGTGTGACGTGAACCAATTCGGCGTCTGACAGGCAAGGCACACAAAACTTTTAAACATTTAGAATCATTTCGCCTGACGTCCAATTTTAGGAAACAATTTTCTAATTTCTAGAGGTGTACAAGTGCATCATAAAGAAGGATACCGATATTATCTCCCACGGAAAAAAATGACGTAATTCAATATTGAAATTTGGCCTTTATTTTTTCACTTTGATTTTTTTCATTTTCTAAACAACATTCACTTAAAAAATCACATTAAAATATCTCGACGACTTCTACTCAGTAAACAAACAAACAAAATGTATTTTGTTACTTAACCGTCTACCGTGACTTGTGATCTCTGGTGTTTCTAAATAAAGATTTCGAATTACAATAGCTTTTTCCTGTTACATCGAAACACATTTATAATGTAGAAGATGTAATCCGGACAAGGTCAACTATAGTTAACGTATATTTTTGATGTTGAACTTAGGCGTATCCAACGAAAATTTCTCGTTACAAAACTACTCGTCAAAGAAATGATTGATTGAATGGGGTTTAACACCACTTTTAACAATATTTCAGTCATATCGTTGTGACTGGAGCAGCTAATAGTGGATTCCTGGTATTTCTCACACCAGTACTACCATTACATCTTTTCCTAGCCTCCAGTTGCTATCCCACTTAGCAATACGATTATCCACTCATTGGAAAGGGACAAATGTCGGAAATGATATGTGCTGCCGTCGGGGATCGAATCCATGGCATCCCATGATAGAAGATTAGGAGTCTGGACCCTACCGACAGCTCTGTGACGGCGCAGTCAAGGGAATTTACTGACCGAAGATATTTTGATCTCGTCCTATTATATGTAAAGGAATTGCGACGGATAGATTTTACTTTCAGCTATGACCTGTATAGAGACGTATCCAAAAATGATATGAGTATCTGCTGACTGGAACTAGCATGCCCAATAATGTTGAAATTCATTCAGAAATGTAAAAGACATGCTCCAGACAAGGTCTTTTCCATCCATTATATCATCGGCCAAAAAAAAATTTCGCCTAACTCTAAACTGTGCCAAGTTTTTTGAAAACCATCAATCACAGAGCAGTGTCCCAGGCAATAACGATATTTTCACTAGACCTCCAGCTGCAACCTTCACTTTTGGAATACCCGAAAAACCTTTTCAAACGAAACTAATATTTTTTATTCGGAACAACGTGCCAAGCTGATAGGAAATTCGTATATGAACAAATCACTAAGTATTTGATACTATTAGCCATTGCTAAATGTAACGTATTAAGACTGAGAATTTTAACATTTTTAAAATGAATGCAGATTCCAAAACTAGAGCAAGATAATGATAAGCGTATAGCTGCATTAAAACGTTCTTCCCCCCCCCCCCGAAATTTCGTTTCAAACATTTGCGTTATTTGGCAAGTTCATCGCCGTAGCTAATTCAAGTTGTATATAAGTCTATGACTTTACCAACTAACTGCATTATGCATTAATTTCAGACCTCATGATTCACAAATATCTTCATTTGATACCTCATCTAAACCACCATGTTGGGGGTCAATGTGCGTTGCTGGGGATCCATCAAATTACCTTTCATTAAACTACTTATCAGAGCTATATACATCCTAAGCCGATTATTCTTGAATACCTGGTTTATGAATGTAATTTTCTTTACCAATTCCATTTATATTGAAATATATCTGCAATGCGTACTATGTAACACTTTATTACAAGTAGGTTGAGCTACTACAGGAATCTGATTTCGTCAAATCAATGAAAATAATCCCTATAAAATACAGTTCACTCAATCTAATAATTTTTTAATTAGAAACGAAAAAATATTTAAAACATTGCTTCTCTTAGTTCTTGAACGAATGTTTCTTTTAGTTCTTGAATGAATGAGAATGATTATGCGAATAAATGAATACTGATTTATGGCACTTCAACAACAAAGGGCCAAGTCAAATAACCCCTGAAATTGCCCCTTTTTAAGAAAAAGAAAATGTTATTGATTAATCTTTATTGCTATTGTAACAAAAGTTAAACACTTTTAGTCCACACAGAACAACAGAATTTTGGAAAATGCCAGAAAAATTGTTTAAATGGTTGAAAATAGTAGTTTTGACATTTTTGTCTCAATTTTCTCGAGGAGTTACAATAAATCACTTTCAAATACCAATGGACGAATGAAAATAAATAAAAAAAAATCATTCAAAACTTAACTTCTACATCACCCCGTTTTCACTTATATGATCGAAATTGTTTGAACTCAGGTAAATACAGTTATAATAAAACGATTGTTCTATCCAAGTATTGTTTTACTTTCTAGTTACGAAAAAGATCAGTATCAGAAAATGCAAGTAAGAAATGCTTAAAGCAGCTCTTGCACAGATTATGGACGATTTTTTTTTGTTCTCAGTTTTCATATCTCTAACTCTGATGCTTTCAGACAATTGAAAGGAGAGGATTTAGCTGAATTGAAATCAAAATGGCTGTTCATAAATTTAGAAAAAGGAAGAAAAATGCAAAAATATTGAGCGTTACGAGATGCTAAATTATTTAAAAAAAACAACAACAACAACAAAAAAAAAAAAACCCGAAAGGAACAAGACTGATTCAGCTCACCACGTTATCGATTCCACCGAAAATTGCCTTATTTGTAGTTTCCGTGACGACAAATAGCGTCATTTGCTTCCGCTAGCAAGTAAGTCGTTGTCGGCATTAACCAAAGACAAATGTTTCAAAGTAGGGCGTCTGGAATATACTACAATTGGATTCATAGTTAATTAAGAAGATTAAGGCGAAGAAAGAACATTTATTATGGACTTTTCAATAACTGTCTGCAAAGTAGATACTTTTTATACGTAGATAAAATTCTGTTCATGAGCAACTTGAAACAACAAATATGATTTTAATCATTATATACTACATTATATATTATTAGTCAATGTGTAGTTAAAGGTAGGGCGCCTATGATCCCGGAGCGCTACTCGTCGCGGGCGGGTATTTTTTCAATAATTGTTTTTTAATCTCACAAAACCCATTCCCACATAATGACCCATTTTGACGCCACCATAGACAAATAATTAAAAAAATCGCAACAAGCAATTTCATTATTTTCCACAATGTTTTTTCCTAGATCGTTAAAAAATCGAAAATTTCATTCACTTGAAATTGTCGTCGTCACCTCTATTCTATTAAAACCAGTCCAGAAGTTTTCTTTTGGTAATTTGTTAAACCATTTCCAAACGACAAATCGTCGATTTGTCCAAATTCAAAGATGTTGCAGACGACAGTCTATAGTTGATGAATTTTCAAAAAAATTGAGGAAAATGAAGAAATTGCTGTAATATCCAATTTCTTTATTTTCCAAAATGTTTTCGAAAGCTTGTTATCTTGTAGGTATCAAGATACGTGAGGGGAATGAATAATTACTTTGCTAATTCCAGAATGCCTCAAGCAAAGTGTGTCTTGTGCAAGAGAAAACGGAAATTACACCAACGTAGATCAGTCAATAATAAACAAGTGGCAAAGTAACTAGAACTTGAAACTACAAAAGATGATTTCATTTGTGGAAAATGTAGTCGACTAGCGGAAAAGCGGAAAAGGAAGCAACATTATCCAGTCCCTCAAAATGTAGCACCCGTCCAAGTCCAATTGTTAGATTAAAAATATTAAGTGTCTCAAAAGCCATTCATATTATTTCATATGTAGAAAGCATTGGCCTAAAGTAATTGTTATTCACCAAAGCTGAGAACGAGTGCCTTCTTGAATTACAATACGATTACTACAGACGAAAGCAAATGCTGTCCATCTCGCATGAATGATTCTCTGGATGACTTTAAACCTGTTATTTTGCTGTTGATGAATACTGCTGATCATTAATTTCTTAACAGTACACCTATCCTAAATCTTCTGAATAAAGTAATTGTTCACTCTGTTTGATATTTCAAAGGCAAGTGTAAGAGGAGCGATTAACTCAGTTTGTTGGACACTATTGGTAGATTTTGTTCAGGGCTTTTCTCATATCGCCAGAGAAGATATCACAAAGCACACTAGAAAGCTAACACAATCGCCTCTTGCAGGAAAAAAACGACAACTAATTCTAGTTTTAGATGGAACATATATTTATATTCGAAAGAGTAACAACTTTCAATTCAAGGCGGGCCTACAGTGTACATAGGCAGACACTAGTAAAGACGATGGTCATAGTGTCAATAAAAGGCTAATTTATAAGTATATTAGGCCCTTTTTACCCCGAGGATATATTTGTTGTTGATAGAGGCTTTAGGAACTCTAAAGAAATTTTATGGTATTGGCATCCAGGTACAATTGCCTGCTTTTGAGAAAAGGAACGAGAACCAGTCGACTATAGAAGATTCAATTATCATTGATTACAAAGGTAACTAATTTATTCAACAGTATAAAACTATTTAGATGCATGACTCTTCTATTGCATGTACATTAATATTATACTTGTCCGTTGGTCTTTTGAAAGAAAACAAGGGTCAAAACTATACACAATATCAATCCGTTATTGTTATAATTATTATTTTTGTTGTTGAGAATTAATAGATAGATAAATGACAAACGGCGCACCAATATACCTTTAAGACACAAAGAATGTATTAACATTATTTTATAGGTATTTTCATAAAATGATGTAGTTGGTAAGAATACAAAATCTGCAAATTTGATAAACATTTTGGTAAAAGGAGATTATGCTTGTAACCAGATTTGTATTCTCCTGATAGACAGTATTTCCCCCCTTTCATAGAGATCTTAACCAGACAAAAAATGGAACTCATAAATTGTGTTCTAAATCAGCTTCTATTGCTGCAATACTACTCATTGTAAAATTATTTCTATTAGTATACATTGTATATGGTTGTCATTTGTGGCTAGCAAAGATTCAACGTTGATAGCTTAAGTTAACAGAAAACACTTTGAGGTCTTTCCGGAATTTAACGAGTGCAAACTGCATCTTAATCAACTTAATATCTAGAGTGCCTTGCCATAAAAAGTAGTTCTTATGTACATCAGAAATATTGCGAACTCTGCCTTCAAGTTCATCTCCTAGGTATTTTTAGCTCACTTGAGCAGGATTATTCAAAATGAGTCTAATCAGAGTCTTCACTATGCGCACTACCTTGTATGGCCACATGAATTGTAGAGAACTCTTTCAAAAACATTTATTTAACCCATTTCCACTCAATCACGCTTTTCGAACATTCCAAATAAAAAGGTTCGGAAAACATTGTGGACAATGAAGAAATTGTTTGTAACAAGAGCCACGTCGGACATGGCCATCCCCGCCGTAAAAGCTTAATAGTAAACTGAAGCCTTTTAGATTTAGGCTTCTTGTGCACTGCATTTCCTCTCAATAATTCGATAATAGCTATTATACTTTCAAAGATATACTCTGGACAAAATCTAAGCCTTAGAAACAACAAAGGGCAATAACTCCGAAACTATGCAAGCAAGAGTTATTGGTCTTGTACACTGCACTTCTTCTCAACGAGACCTACCCACCTATCTATTTCAAGTTAATAGCTATTATTCTTTCAGAGATAAGCTCCGGACAAAATCTTAGTCGTTAAAACAACAAAAGACATTAACTCCAAAATTGTGTAAGCAACAGTTGTGGTTCTTGTGCACTGCACTTCTCCTCAATGAGATCTATCCACCTATGATAGCATATATACTTTAGGAGATATGCTCCGGACAAGCTTAGTGACGGAATAACGGAATGACAGAAAGACGGAATGACGGACGGAGACCATTGTAATATCACCTTCGCCGAAACGGCGGGGGATAACAAGCAATTCATGCAATGTCTAAAAAAATTTACCCTAAGGCAAAGATTTTCTTCATTTCAACTACTTGAAATTTTCGTCTTAAACCTCTTTCAATTTAAACCAGTCTAAAATTGTGTCATGCTGGTTAACTCCTAGGTTACTTTAACATCAAGATAGCCTTTGACAAAGAATATTACATAACAAAACCACGCTTTGCTAGCATACAGTACTTTCAGTGCATTGATTTCCTGATTTTGAGCGTAAAGCCTTCCTTGCGCAGTTTATGTTATTCACGTTGATATTTGACTAAATCACATGATCTTTGTTTCTTGTCTATAGTAGCTGAGCACAGTATGAACCCGTTACCATATAGTATCGCTTTCTGACGCCCCTAAGAAATACAGTTATGAAGACTTTTGGGTAAAAGCAGAGATATTGTTTATAACAATCGGTTTCTCCTTTTCACACAATCTTTCCTACCTTATTTCGATATTTTTCACATTAGATCTTCTGTGAAATATCATCTGCAACCTTTTTCAATTTGTACAAGTCTAGAGATTTGTCGGCTGATGACGGCTAAAATGATTAAATATCGCTACTTCTTATATATCTTTTAAGGTACGATTGGTAGTAGAGGCAGCCAATGCTCCAATTGACCAATCGCGGCTGTCAATCAAATAACCAGTCGACCAAGAAATCATTCATTTAGACCAGAAATGAGTTTTGATCTCCGGCAGTGGCCGCCATTTTCGCCCACCTTTTTTGTTGGTTTGGTGACTTTAACGTCGTACAACAGCTTATTTTAGCTGCAGTTACGAAGTTTATGTAGCCAAGGAACTATACTACTTATTTATTAAATGCACCTGGCCATATTTTTTCCCCAAATAACGCCGATATTCGAATCAAAGCTAATCTTCTTGCAACGAAGTAAACGGGCGGGACCAGCGATTGGTCAATTAAAAACTTGAATATTTGTCACATACAACCTACATATCAATTCCGTATATAGGAGATTGCTTGTGTATTGTCTGATCTCCCTGCAACTGGTATTTGCATCTCTAAATCCAACAAATGAAAGTGACATCACTGCAAGCCAGATTTTTGACAGGTTGTCGAACAGCTATGATCTGCAAAACTTCATAGAATCAATTACTTTTGAAAGGCGAATTTGATTCTAACTAAGCTGAGTGCTATCACTTGGAACATACCAGCTTAAACTTAGGTCTAGTTACGTTCAAAACTTTATTGACGGGGAATGCTACTTGCAATTGTTTAAAGAAGCTCCAGGTTCACTTAGAGCCCGATTCTCAAAGTCGTCATATTTCTTCAAGGTTATATCTTGTTGAGATTCTGACCATGGTACATGTTCTCATGTAGCTGCTGTTCTGGTACTTGGGCTTTACAATCCATTACGATTTCCCTTCGTATGATGTGCAGGATTGGGGTCGTTATTTATAGGATGCTGTCTATATTCAACAATTAGTCGATTCCCAAGACTCTGATGAAAATGTTGTTGGGGATTTGAAACAATATCTGTTCACTTTTATCGATACAAGTTGAAAGTTGCAATCTACGGCATCAACAATGTCTTATTTGTTAGTGTATACTCATTAGAAATAATGCAGTATGGCGTAAAACCTTCAACTTCTAAAACTAATTTGTTGCTCACCATAATTACTGCAAAATGTTATGCCGTTAAAAGATACATCATCCAATTAGCAAGCAGTCTCTCCTTATGAATTGGACCAATCTTGATGATTTTCTCTTGATAAGAATTTGTTAAATTAATGATTATCGCTATTGTTAATCGAAAGGTATATAGATGTACATGCATATAGTTACATGTATATAGGTTTTCATGTTTTAGAATTGATTGATTTTGCGGTAATTATATAACCTGTCATTTTTTTAAACCAAACCAAACAAACAAACAAAGGTCTTGGACATAAACCTAAGCCAATTACCAGACGACAAAATTTTAACTGGTATACATTTAAGTTGCAGGTGACAATTTTTAGTATATGAAACTTTAAACATCGTTGTCTTTTTGGATAGCAGTCATTGTGGATAATGAAGAAATTGTCCGTAAAATCGTTCCTTTTCCACAATAATTTAAAAAGTATAAAAAGTCAAAAGGATACATCCAACGGCAGGTTGAGTGGAAATGGAACTTAGAGGATATAAGTTAGAAACTGGCTTATTGACTATTCTTTCTTTTTGATTTCGTAACGATTTCACAGCGCCCAATGATTTGACGGATCTTATCGGAATTTGGGATAATTTTAGTTTCGCCAAAGATTTATCAGACCTTGAACTGTCTCAAAACTCGTAGATAAATTGTTCGATTCATTTGAAACAAAATCAATCTTTTTTTGACAAACATGCCCCTTTCAAAGAGAAAATTCAAATATAAAGATCACCAAAACATTGGTTTAATAAGAATATTATAATACTAAAACGAGTGATGCGTAGATCTGAGAGCCCACTGCCTATGAAAATTACGAATCTGCACTTCAAAAATATCACATCGAATTAAAAAATGAAAAGCAAGTGACTCCTAGCCAAACTGTATCAAACTCAAAGGGTAATTCTAAAAAGCTGAATGGATTATCTAAAGATCTAACAGGAAGCAGGTCTAAAATCCTTTGCCTGAAGATAACACCAACTTAGCTGATGCATTTCCCGACTATTTTATGGACAAAATAAACAAAGGCCGAGGTGGAAAAGCTAATAAATCAGCTTCAATTTAAATCTTTTGAACTGGACATTCTGCCAACTAATGTATTAAAGGTAGGTATCGATGTTTTTTTCATGTCACAGATTTTAATTATTTTTATTTTCTCTCGTATACTTTTTGAATACAATATGCCGAAAAGTAGTTTTGCAAAAGTCTGAGGTCGTTTATCAGAAAAAAGCAGGGTTTACGTAGGCCATTAATCTATTTTTGGATTAATGCGAGACCGTTGCGAAGAATACATGTTCATTCACGTGGTGCAAATATCCGTCGGAACCTTGGATTTAGTTTAACTACATCACACCAACGTTATCGTAACGTCACAATGAGTGATGTTCGCTAGTAGGTCTTTAATTCTGTAAAGATCAGTCCAAAACTATCGTAAATGTTATTAAACACTTACCGTTGTTTTGCACCAATCATTTCATGTGACATGAATTAGGACGTTGGTTGTTTCGCTAGTAAATTTGTTACCTTTAGTTGACTTTGGGTCATATGCAAATGATGTCATTCTATGTCGACAGTCGAATTCCATGATATCTAAAATAACCTGGATTCCGCTGAACCTTTCCGGTTTAACCACAAAAAGCCACATTAAGCCTATTAGATTACCACCAAGACAATACCTGACCCAACTTAAAGTATAAAATGTTCGTTTGGGTGTATTTTTCGGCACTTGGCAATTCTTTCTTATCTAGGTTTCGGAAACATCGATACCTCCCTTTAAGATCTTTTCTTAGAGAACTATTACCAACCATTACACATCTTATAAATTATGCTTTGACAGAAGGTATATTTCCATCCAAATGAAAAGAAGCAATTTTGAGATCACTGCTAAAATAGTCTGGTCTTCTGATCGTTCTCTGGCTACAGATCAGTCAGCAACCTCTTTTTCTTGTCAAAACTAATTGAAAAAGAAGCCCCTTATCGTTTAAACGATCACATTAACAATTTAGATCTTTCACCAAAGAATCAGTCAGTTTATAGGCCATTCCACTCTTGTGAGTCTGCACTTCTGAGACAAGTCAGTATGGGGTTTCAGGATCTGCACTGAAATGGATGGACTCGTACTTAAGACCGCGTAGGTGCAGTGTGTGTGTTAACTCTAACGTTTCCTCTGTATGGGAACTAGACTGTAGTGTGCAACAAGGGAACGGTCTAGGACTATGGCTTTACTTGACCTACGCAGGTACATTTTATGACATTGTACCTCCATCAATTTTAGTGTATTGATTTGCGGATTATCACACATCAAATAGGAGTTTTAAACCATTGCCAAATGAGGAGGCCGGCGCTATCAAAGGAACTGAAGAGTGAGCCACTCTCATTAACTGTTGGATGAATAGCAACAAACTAAAGATGAACGATTCAAAAACATAATTTATTCTTTTTGAAGGTCGTTCAAAGCTCAAAACATGCAGTATTACAGAAATTAACATATGTTGTGACATTGATAAACATCTGCAATGTATAAGATATCTCGGTGCCTTTTTAGACGCGTACCTAACCTTGACAGACCATGTAAACAGAAAATGTAAAACTGCCCTGTTCAATTACTTCAAGATTAAGAGCATCCGCATCTGTATAAAGAGGCAATTGAAAATCCGGTTCTATCTCTTGTGATATCCCACTTAGACTATTGCAACATCATTCTCTATGGCATTTCTCTATTTAGATTAATCAAAACTTCAATGTATTCAGAAATTCAGAACATGTGTGCTAAACTTGTGCTTAATCGTTCCAAGTACGGCTGAGCAAAACAGGCTTTATACGATCTGCAAAGCTCGAATTGAATTTAAAATTCTTATATATATGTTCAACTGCTCTGTAGGAAAAGCGCCAGCTTATTCAACAGAACTCCTTTCCCACAGAGAGCCAAAGCGAGCATTGAGATCATCAGAATTGTCTTTCAGGTGTTATAATGTACCTGTCAACAGAAGAAAAACATTCTCGGATAGTAGTTTCAGCACAATCGGTCCAAAATTATGGAATGAATTATCACTTACTCTCCGGAAAATCTAACTGTGGTTATCCTAAAATTGAAACTGAAATCACTGTTTTTTGATGACTTTTCGAAACTGTTTATATGGGAGTGTTTTTATATATGCAGTAGCTCTGAAGTTTACACTTTATTTGCTGGATCAACCATTAAATTGTTTGAATTGTCTGCCCTTTTAACATGTGATTTAATAATTCTTCTGTTGTTATTTTAGCATTTAACTTTTGTACAACGCCATTGAATACATTCATACGTAGAAATACACGTTTCATTAAATTGTCAAGTTTCAAGGATATAATTAATATCACAAATGTTAAGAACACAGAGATATTTTGTCTTTACATTTTCATAGCTCTAAATGAAGCGATGAATCATACATTTTCTAGTTCAAGAGAAAAAAAAAACATTCTCTTTTAAATTCCTAAACGAAAAAGTTATGATTTATTGACCGTTACAGCTTATAATTCAACTACAAATATAGTGTATTAAAGAAAAGGTAAGCTCACAGATGCTTCAGAACTGCAATAGCAAATGCGTTTGTACACTATAAAATTTAACAAAAAATGCTTTCTTGACACCATCCAGCTGTCTTCAGATTATCTGATATTGGTATCATCATAGCTTTTGTCTTAGATGTAGATCCAAGTTTTTGAATGTCAATTCCTGACCTGGTCATCACAACTCGAATCCATCGGCTTATTGCATCACGAGTTACTGGTTTATTCGGTTTTATATAACTAATTAACAAATTAACACATTTCCAACATGACTTGGTTCTAAATAAATATTCTTTTATGACACAAGTAACACAAAGCCTTTTATCTGGAGGGTATAATTTCATAACTTTTCCTTGCCTTCAAAATCTAAACAGATAATATATTTATACTATTTTTTTTTTCGTTTTTTTCTTAAAAACTCTCGAACATTTGCTAAACAACGATTTGGGATTATTTGGAAGCATGGTAAATTTTCAAATGCAATGCCCACAATGTTAGTCTCTATGTATGAAATGAAAATTATAAATAATAAATAAACAGTAAGAGTTGTTGCATAAATCCCCAAGCATCGTCAAAAATAGGTCAGTGTAGGATTCAAATATATATTTAGTGATCTGGTATTTTCCAGAGTGTTTAGATTCACGAAACAATAGATAGCACAAGACTGACAGGTGATATATGAGAAGATCTCAAGATTTTCTGATATCTTTTTTCACAATCTTCCTAAGGCAAACCCTTTGTTTTTATTAATTTATTCGGAAATGGAACTTAAAGAATGCACCCGTTGTTTCGATGCCGATTTATAAAATCAAAGGACTGAAAGTACTGAGAAGTTTGAATGCACTGAAAGGGTCATAACTGAGAATTCGGTTCAAATTCATTTATTACTTTCCGAGTAAGCTTCCTTCCTTTCAACTAAAACCAGCATTCCCATTCGTGTACATATGTGCATGAATAACGCATAAAAACATAAATCCACAAAGAAATAAAACCTAGCATTGTCTTAACCATTCCCAGACGGTGACGCTTTTAAATGACCCTCATTGTGAAAGCTTTGGAAAAACTTGGGGAAAATAAAGAAATTGCTTGTTACAAGCAATTTCTTCATTATCCACAATGTTTTCTATCCAAAAAGACCATGATTTTAAAGATTTCATCAACTTACAATTGTTCTCTGCTACTTTTTTGAATTTGGACTGGTCTAAAATTTTATCGTGTTGGAATGGGTTATAAGCTCGTGTCACGCACAGCAAAATTAGAATTTTCAACCATAACATTCTCCTTTTGATCATGATAAATACGTGAACTCCTTTTAGAATCTTGAAAACAGAGAATAACAGCTTCTACAGTAAGAAATCAATGATATCGATCATTATTTGATCCTCAATTCTATAACGATCATACTATACTTACCTAGATTTTCACTTAAAGTTTGTGAGTATACGTGGACATTTGCAGAAATGCGCGTAAACTTGTTTCAGGGTGATCAATTTGAAATACCGGTTTAGACTTAGGAAAAAAAGAATATTTAAAGCGTTGTGAGTAAAATTAAAAGAAAAAATGACATCAACGTTATTGTAACGTTATTGTTTGCACATGGAAGTTTTGCCTTTTTCATAAAATTCCTATAATATGACGAAGATAGTGTCAAATTATCTTCGGCGCCCTGTAGTCGCACGATTTTCTTATTCGTTATTCTGCTTTAGAACCGTAAAAATCTTAAGTAAAAAGGGCCAAGCTGAAAGCTAGATGACACTTGTTAAAGGTTTGATGTGTTATTGTTGATTTAAACTTGTAAATAACGACATACTAAAGCGCAATTATTTAGTAAATAAGTAGAAACCGGAAGTTGATATGTTTACATTCTAATGTTCAAAATCTTCTACTTACGTTTTGCATCTATTTGATTTTTATTGAGTGAAACCTATAAATCCCACAAAAATCGTGTTTGCTTGATGACTACGATCCCCTTAATCGCTTTAGAATGTTTTAAAGCACTGGGCGGCGTGAATATTGTAAAAAATGCAATTGCGACTTGAACCATATTTGTAAACACTGCCTATCTATGGTCACATGACTACCATATGTCACTTGAGATCACGTGATTTCCAAACAAGGGACGGCGAATCACACACAAACATAAAAAAATACTGCGCTGATTATTACCTTTTTTCAATAAATTCAAGCAATTTAAAGCATGTTTAGAAATCTCTAAGCGAATTTTTATATAATCCTTTACATGTGCCATATTATTGTCTTCGGCTACAACTAACTGATTGTCCGTGGCAAGTTGAGATGAGAAGTAACCCGAGGTGTATTCATATATAAGAGATCACGTGATATGTGTTATAAAAAAACCCCGAAACGAAATTGTCTTGTGTTCATTTTGCGGTTTTGTTAAATCTAAGTTGGAATTGCTCCGCATTCAAACTTCACTAGAATAATAGAAACAGAGCCTTAACATTCATTTTAGAGGAAAGTTATTGAAAGTGGTTAAACCAAGATAAATCTGCCAGTTTAAATGACTTGCTTTGTCATGGACTTTCCGGGTCTGATTTACAAGAATGGTTGTTCAATGAAATGTGACTTGACAATAAGAAGAAGTAGTGTAAGACCTGATGTTTCCAATAGAACGTCCTATCGTTTTGTTGGGTCATCAAAAAGAGCGACCAACAAAACTCTAGTGTGAAATCGTACTCGATGATGAGGAAGTTTCGGCTAAGGTTTCTGCTTAGCAGTTTACTGAATCAATGCGCGAAACTACTTTTTAAAATGTTCATACTCTGTTTTCTTTGGAATGGTAGACTGTATTGAGATATATATGAAAAAAAAACAACACACAATATCCTGTAATATTTTCACCTTATATAGCTGCTTATTATTCTAATTATATTCAATATGCAGGAGATTACACGATGAAAAAATATGTGGATTATTTTCAAAATCTAGCGCGCAACGTAGAAAGTGTTAAATTTTCATGAAGACTTTGTTGCCAGTCAAAAAAATGGCTCTTGATGAAACATATTCTGCGAAACATTCAACCAATCTAACCATAAATGTAGGAATTGCGTTAACGAAAATAGATGTGCGGGTACACAGACTGGTGGAAGGGCGAATGGAGATCAAACAGAGTCACGTACATCTTAGACAGTTTATCGAGGAAAAGAAATACAACAGCAGTAGCAACACAAGCTAAAACTGTTTCGATTTTGATTTGTTGACATATAAAATTCAACAATAATTCCATGGTTTGGATAAGTATTGTTCTTTATTTCGCATGCCGCCGTCATAGCGCAATCGGTAGTGCATTAGACTCCTAATCTTCAATCACGGGATGTCATGGGTTCGATTTCCAGCGGCGGCGAATATCCTTTCCGACATTTGTCTTCCACCAATCGGTGGATAATCGTAAACCTAAGTCGGATAGCAGCTGGAGGCTAAGAAAGGTGTAGTGGTATTACTGGTGTGAGAAATATTAGGAATCCATTGTAAGGTGCTCAAGCCGCCGCGATATGACTGAAATAATGTTTAAAGTGGCGTTAAACCCAACCACTTCAATCAATCAATCTTTTATTCCGCTATTAAATTTCATTTGTATCGAATAATATGTTAATGTATAAAAAAAATATCTTTAAAGTATTCGGAAACATTTTCCTTTTGAGATTGAATCAGTATATATGGATATAAAGGTTTAGAAAATACTCAAATGATATACGAGTACTGTGGTTTAACGCACTAAAAGCCTCGCTGTCTTCCAAGTGTAAACGATCACACTGCATTAATGCGAAAGAAATAAGACCGCTAATTGAAAGAAGAAACAGATAAGATTTATTCATTAGTAGCTATCAAGGATCAGTGATTTAATGGTGACATTTAAGACAGAGTATTTTCTGATGGACCGAACAGCTAAAATGAAATGGTTATCCTTAAGTTATTTGACATCCCTTGGATTTGTACGATTTTCATGTTTTTCTAATGCTATTAGAGGCTTAACATACTACCAAAAAGATCATTTTCGGCGAGAGTATGTTGCAGATTTTTTTCATTATATGTATGTTGTTATGGTAAATTTTACACAGAAGTCGCAAAACTGTTTCCTGAAGTGTAACATATATTGAATTAACATATTCTTCACTAGAGATAAAATGTAACTTGTCTATGAGATTATCTCGCCAAACCGATCATTTCAGTTTTGTGTTATTTTTTACTGGCAAAAAATGTTGCGAAAAACGCCTGACAAAAAGTAATGCTTGGATGCTTATATGTAATACTGACTTGTGGAAGCATTGAATCACAATGTTAAAAAATTATGCTATCATTGTCAAATATGGTGTTGTGTACAGACCACCTAAACAATCTAACTTTTATAGTGTACTAGAAGATGTATGTTCAAAATCTTCACATTTTAATGAATATGAATCTTATATTCTAGGTGATATTAATACAGATGTTTCTAAAAATAGTAAATGTGTTCATCTTAGCACTTTGAAGTCTTTTATAACCATGTTTGATCTTAATCAACTTATAAATGATTTTACCCGTGTCTGTTCCAGTTCTTCAACTACAATTGATTTAATCCTTGCTTCAGATAAAGATAAAGTTTTACAACATGGTATTTTGCAAACTACTTTCAGTGATCATTTCACGATTTATTGTACTAGAAAAGTTCATAAGAATGCAATTGGTAATCATAAAACAGTCAAGATCAGGTCGTTAAAGAATTACAGTAAAGAGAACTTGGAAAGAGATTTATTGGCTGTTGACTGGTCGCCTGTTATGCTATGTGATAATGCTTCTGATGCTTGGGTGCGGTTTAAATCTATTTTTCTGGAGGTAATTGATAAATTAGCTCCATTGAAAGAAATAAGAACTAAACAGAGAACTGAACCTTGGGTGAATGAAACTGTCCTACTCAATATTAAAGAACGTAAACAGGCTTTTTATAATTTTAAACGACAAAACACAGATGAAAATTATGAAATATTTAAGAACCTCAGAAACAAAACTCAAAGTATTATCAATAAAACAAAACAAGATTATTTTTCACAAATATTAAATGAGCATAACTCGGACTCCAAATCATTATGGAAATATCTTAAGCAGCTTGGAATGCCTTCCAAAAAGTCTGGTTGCTCTGCTGGACAGAGTATTGGTCTTG
This sequence comes from Fragum fragum, assembly GCA_946902895.1. Taxonomy (NCBI): domain Eukaryota; kingdom Metazoa; phylum Mollusca; class Bivalvia; order Cardiida; family Cardiidae; genus Fragum; species Fragum fragum. The sequence continues at coordinate 47,036,195 of OX336373.1, read as the reverse complement.
ATGTCAATGGTGATCTCTGTTTCGATAAAATCACAGTAGCCGAAAAGTTCAATGAGTTTTTCACAAATGTGGCATCAGATTTGGTATCAAAGCTCCCTTCCCCGTCGTTCAAATTTGGATATAGCTTTGTTTCTAAATTTTATTCTAACAAAGGTATTAGACCTAATAGTTTTTCTTTTTCACTAGTCAGTGAAAATAAGATCTACAAATATCTTAGTAATATTTGTCCAACAAAAGCTACAGGATTAGATGGTATAAATGCAAAATTCGTTGTCGATGGTTCTGCTTTAATAGCATGTCCTCTTTCACATGTAATTAATTTATCGTTGATTCAGGGAGTAGTTCCAGATGATCTAAAGTCAGCTAGAATTGTCCCTTTGTACAAAAAGAACAACAAAAAAGATGTAGGTAACTACAGACCTGTCTCAATTTTGAGTGTCATTTCAAAAGTTTTTGAGCGTGTTGTATATGATCAGCTTGAATCGTATCTTAATCAACAAAATATTTTATATAGCTTGCAGTCTGGTTTTAGAAGAAATTATTCAACAGATACATGTTTAATTCACTTAACTGATTTTATTCGTTTTCAATTAGATAAGGGTAACTTAGTAGGAATGGCTTTATTAGATCTCCAAAAAGCGTTTGATACAGTAGACCACTCCATACTTTTAATGAAACTTGAATGTATAGGCCTCAGTAATGACATTGTCCGATGGTTCAAGTCATATTTGTCATGTAGACAGCAACTTGTTGATATCTCTGGAACTTTTTCAAAACCATCGACTGTTACATGCGGTGTCCCACAAGGTTCAATCTTGGGCCCACTTCTTTTTCTTTTATATGTGAATGATATGCCAGCTGTTATCAAAAATAAACTTTTGTTGTATGCTGATGACTCTGCTATTTTAGTTGCAAATAAATCAAGGGCTTCAATTGAAAGTCAGCTTAGTGAAGATTTGAACTCAATAAGTGAGTGGCTATTAGACAACAAACTATCACTTCATCTTGGAAAAACAGAAACTATTCTTTTCGGTTCAAAACATAAATTGAAATCAAATTCATCTTTAAATGTTTCTTGTAATGGTGTTGAAATACAATCTTCAACCTCAGTTAAATACTTAGGGGTTACTATTGATCAGTCCTTGTCTGGTGACGATATTGCTACTTCCGTATTGCAGAAAGCTAACGCACGTTTAAAGTTTTTGTACAGAAAACGTAACTTCCTAACTGAACAGACTAAAAAACTTATTGCTACATCTCGTATCCAATGTCATTATGACTATGCGTGTTCAATTTGGTATAATGGTCTCAGCAAATCTTTGAAAACTAAACTCCAAACTACTCAAAACAAATTAATCCGTTTTGTTTTAAACTTAGAGCACAATGCACATATTTGTATTGTACATTTTAAAATGTTGAATTGGCTTCCTGTAGAAAAAAGAGTTGAACAGATTATTTTATGCAATGTTTTCAAAACAAAGAATGGCTTAAGTCCTGAATACATGAGTGATAATTTTGTCTCTTTTAATGCAGTTCACTCTAACAATACACGCTCTCATTCCTCGGGCAATTTCATTTTACCCAAGGTTGGCTCTAATGGTAAGAAAACTTTCGCTTTCAGTGGGTCTAAATTATGGAATTCTTTACCAAGTTCTCTTAAGCATGTTTCTAATCTTAACTCTTTTAAGTCTAAAGTAAAACTTTTCTTAATGAAATGAAATGAAATTTACGTTTTATTGTTTGTCGTCACATTGTGTGTCTTGTCTAGTCATTTATTTATTTTCCTTCAGTCCTTCATTTCCTATATAATTACTTTATGATTACTATGTAAGATGATGCCTTTCTATGCTTATGCTCCCATTAAAGGACCACAATGGAAATAAGATTTCGCATCATTTTTGTGTCATCCTTATAATGGATGTATAAACATAGTTTTAAGTAAAAAATCTTATTACATTATTATTATTATACATTTTTAACGGATCTAGAAATTTTAAAATTTATCTACTAGTTCAGATATTAAGACACATTACTTTTTAATGTGAAATGTATACAAACTATGTTGTTACTTTTATTATGAATAAACTATATATATATAGGTGTCAACACGTAGCATAGTTATATTTGAAAGTAGTGTGGCTTTGTCCAAATGTCGTATTGACCTGACTAAACCTTGCCTTATTATGTTAGAAGGTAAAGCGGTCAAGCCCAAATGCGGCGGTGACTTGTGTAAACATTGGACTAATTGATCGTATGATAGATGGTTTTGTCTACGTTTGATATTTGCCATACACAACAGTGCCGTATTATGTCAAAGAGTCGTATAAACATGTTCAAACGCAAAGATGACCTGTCTTTAGATAGAGTTATTATTTGACTTTAGTGGCGTTATCATGTCTGAACACGGTGACGACTTGTCAAAAGCATTGTATTTGTTTTTTAAGACAGAGTTCAGACAGGACAACATAACATTTAGACAAAACAACACCACTTTTTGATATTATATGAAAATATTTAGACAAGTAAACATCACATAAGAACATAATATCGATACTTTTGAACATGTTGAGACAGTGTTTTAACAAATCAAGTAGGTATTTGAACATTATAAGACCATCTTTTCACATGATATGATTAAGATGAGACACGGCAAGATTATATTCAAAATTTATAAAATCTCTTTTTACATATTAATAAGGTTATGCTTTTTACAATTAAATGCCTCGTTTAAACATGAAAATTCTTCTTTTTGACATGTTATGAAATGGTTTTGGAAAAAACCCATCACATTCAGGCTTATTAAATTGTGTGTTGACAAAACAAGACAATATGTATACAAGTCAACATGAAAAATAAAAAAAACTGTAACAATACTTTTTGACATAATAAGACGTTGTTGCACAATATCACTGCCATGTTTGGACAAATAACACTTCATTTTGACATAATAGTTCAGTCAGTCGACAGGTCAACCTAAAATCTAAAAAAAAAAGGTAACATTACTTTGAACATAATAAGACAAATCTGAGACTTTTCAGCACCATTTTTCATATAATAAGATTATCTTTAAATGGATCAAATTGATATTGAGACATTGTAACTCTACTGTTTGATTGATTGATTGAATGAATGGGGTTTAACGCCACTTTTTAACAGTATTTCAGTCATACCGCAGCGGCTTGAGCACCTTACAATAGATTCATGGAATATCTCACACCAGTACTACAACTACATCCTCTTAGCCTCCAGCTGCTATCCCACTTAGGTTTACGATTATCCACCCATTGGTGATAGACAAATGTCGGAAAAAATATTTGCCGCCGCCGGGGATCGAACCCATGACACCATATGATTAAATATTAGGATCTACTGCTTGATATAATGACATGATATGATAACATGATGTATAGACAAGTAAGCTTCAAATATTTACAAAATAAAACTTCTTTTTTTGCATGATAAGACAAAATTTAAACAAGGAAATAATATCACACATATTGGACCATCTTTACGAGTGACGGGATATCGAGAACATCATTTTCTCTAATATCCCTTCACCTAATGAATAGGTATTTTCTGTACGATTATCTTCAACCAGCCAATCAAAAGGTCAAACGCGATTTCCGTGACTGCAAATCAGAGGGCCTCTTACATACGGCTTCGGTAAAGCTTAATCCCTCAAGTCACGTGATAAGATACTGTATATCGCATAAAGAACCCTTTGCCCCCGACTACTTTGACCGTCGTTTTACTGCAAAAACTCCAATTAATTTTAGTTCTGATATATAAATTTGCTTTCGAATCATCTTTAATATCATACATGTATTTATCCTTTTAAAAAATACAAGGCAAATGAAAATGCAAATATAGATGAATTGTAAAAGGTATAAATTAGATTAAACTTAGACAATCATTTCGAATATATTAACCCATTAAATTGATACAATATATGTTTGACTTAAAAAAAGATATTGTTTTCAAGTAGCTAAAAAGGTTTTGCAGATTTTTCTTAAGAAAAAAGGCTTAAAACCTTTTTGGTGTATAATCCTTTTAGAATATATGTACATATAACGTTACAATTTCTCTTCAAGATAGAGATTGATAAATAGAATGGTTCTTTGCTTCGAATTTTTCAGAGTATAGGGAAAAACGAAAATTTTAGTTGCAAAATTTCTGGATATTTATTAACCCATTCCGACTCAGTGACGGTTTTAGACGCCCCATAAGAAAGAACTTTGGAAAACATTGTTGAAAATGAAGAAATTGCTTATAACATGCAATTTCGTGATTTTCCACAATCTTATCTACACAGAAAATTGAAAAAATCCAAAATATCATCAACTTTAAATTGTTGTCTGCAACTTCTTTGAATTAGAGATAGTCTAAAATTTTACCGTCTGGTAATGGGTTAACTCACAATCCTCCTAATTCGCACATATCTTGATACTGTGTTAAGTATCCGTTAGTTTGTTATATCAGCTACAGCTTTGACATCTGACGATTTTTTTCTTTTTTATTCGAACGCTCACACCAATAAGTCCATTAACAACACAACAAATTTATTTTGACCTCTGAAAAAAAAAACAAAAAAAAAACATAGGATTTTGTATTTTGTTTAAACTAAACGTTGTAAGACAATGAAACTTGCTTGTGTTAACTATTTTCTCAGTCCTCTTAGTATTTCTTTTAGTCGTCCTTTTTGAAGGGGTATACATTTACTTTAAAATGTAATGTAATTTAATCTAAATTTGTTATCTAGCAAATAGCTAAATAGTAATAATTTTTTGAATCGATGTACAAAATCATGTTTACTGATCTAACAAAAAAGCAGTTATTAAAATCGGCGAAAATATTACTCAATAAAGATGCATTTTGCGTTGATTGTTCTCAAAGTTTCGCTGTTAGAAACCAAGGAAAGGGTTAAAGGTGCAACTGTGAACATCTGGTAGACAATTATAGCCTCAGGGTCTGTGGACAAGGTAGACTGTATTATGAGATTTCACCCATTTTAATCTGATTTGTAAGAAACCCACTGATTGGACAGCCTCGTTTTCCGTCCCGTGATGTCACGCGTACAGAAATTCTCTATTCAATCTACCAAGGGTTAGATAAGTAGAACGTTCGCAGCCCTTGGTACGACGAGATGCTATTTGCGATGATAAGGTTAAAATAGCTTTTTTTGGTATGTCAACGCCAAACTCAGAAACATCAGTAATACTTGTTGACATGATAAGATATCGATAAGATAACTCAGCTCCATATTAAGACAAGATATTACTCCTTTTTGATTTAATAAGGCAACTATTAGGCAAGTCAACACCTCATTTGAACCTAAAAACGATACTTTACGAGAAAAAAAAAAAACACATGACAACACCATAATTTAATTCAAAAACGCTAGTTTTAAACAAGAACACGATGTTTAGGCAAGCCAATACCATAATTGGACATGATGACACTGTGTTTTGATAAATTGAGCAGAAGGTGGACATGTCCACATTATTGCTCATTACATCAGACAGATGTGGTGTTAGATAGTTATCAATGCCATATTAACAGTAAATGTTCTTTTTAAAAGTTCTTTCTTCGTTTTGAAATTTACTAACTTCATGTGAATTCTATTCATTATAGTATATTTTCAATGAGATTCTTTTAAACATCGTTGCACATCGGGTGAGGGTTATGCCGATAGCGCTTGACTTGCTAGCGAAAACAAATGACGCAATTGATTCGTCGTAGAAATCTCAAATAAGGCAATTTTCGGTGGGATCGATAGATAATGTGCTTATCCGATTAATTTCGGTTCCATTCGGGTTACTTCGTTACCTAATTTTGCGTTTCTTAAAACTGAATATTTTTGCTTCTTTTCTTTCTTTATATACGTCCGACGGGCTGTATCTTGGTATGGCCCGTCCCTCCGTCTGTCTGTCCATTAGTAATTTTTTGTGTGCGTAACTCGACCTACAGAAATTATCTTGAAATATCTACCCTTGAGTTGATAAAAATCACTAAATCTCATTTTTCCGCATCCTCTCTTACGGTATCAATGTGCACGACGTGAAACTTGTTACAATTTATATGATGTGCTTTAGACCTTTGAAATTCTAATCATTGTAGTCTTTCAAGAATTATTTGCTCTTAAATTGAAAAAAAAAAAAAAAAAAAAAAACACACACACACAAAAAAAAAAACTAGATGGTTGTCCCAGGAAAACTGATGTCGAGCCCGCAAAGATTTGTAAGTACTATGCCCAAGATAAGCACAATTTTAGTGTTTGACCTTGAGCTTTGACCTTGAACTTGAAGCTATCCAAAAATTTCCTTCAAATGCCACATCTACTCATGATGGGGAACAATTGTGCCAATTTACTTTGAAATCCATCCATAATTGTAGGACAAATGCTCCAGACAAGCACAGTTTTAGTGTTTGACCTTGAGATGTGACCTTGAACTTTAAGCTATCCAAAAAATTCTTTCAAATGGCAGATCTACTCATGATGGAGAATGATTGTGCCAAGTTATTTTGAAATCCACCCATTAATGTATAGGAGTAATTGTCCGGACGAATTCGGATGACCGGACGGACTAACGGACAAACTAACACACTGACGCACATACACCGACTTGTCATAGTGAAAACTATTTCTAGCTCACCGGAGGCGGGATCGACAAAAAATCACTATATTTCATGTATGGGCAACTCCTCCTTCAGTATCATTGGATTCGAACTGACACTTGCTACAAGAATCTCTATGATGTCTATTTGTATATAAGACCTTTGAAAATCGAATCACCCCAGCCTTTCATGAATTTTCTGCCTTTGAATTTAAACAAATCACCATATTTCTTTTGTGCCCAACTCCTCCTATAATTTCATTCAAAAGAAGTGGTAACTTTGCACAATGAATCTGCATAGTCTCTAGTGGTGCAATTAATCTTCAGAACTTAAAATAACTCCAGTTCTTCATCAATTATCTTCCCTTGAATTGAAAAAAATGCCTAATTTCTAGTAGAAGCAACTTTTCAAATGGTTATAACTTGTGCCTAGCAGTGATTGAAATTGGCTGAAATTTACAACAATGATTCTCCATGATGATACCTTATGATTGAGATTTTGTCTTTCCAGTGATTAATAAATTGTCTCTCCTTTTTTTAAGGAATTGTAAAGTATTTTCGTGTTTCTTGTGACCCATAGTTCTGTAAATACAAACTATGTTTCACAGTGACGAATCTTTATGCTGAAACAGTACAAACGATATATTCCGAAAGTGAAAGTCCCAACCCTGCTCAGCCTGCACAATCTGCGCAGTCTCACTTAACACTTTCCAGAATTCCGTCATATAAGACCAGTCACAATCGTATTCTTTGCGGTACTACCATTTTATTGATATCAAGATTTATTATCTGCCAGGGTCAGTTTTCAAGGTTGTCTTTATCAGAAAAAAATATGGTAAAATGTTATAATCCAATGACAAGCCCCTTCCGGCGAATATACGCCGCTCTGCAAAGTCCTTGTTTAAAGTTATAAACAGCTATTTTGATTACAGAATCAGCCATATCGCCCTCTTTTTCATGCCTAAAAGTATTACGGCTAGAATAATCTTAATGTTTTTTCCTTTTGGACTAAATGTAAAGATACTAAGTAAGACACTTTTTGTACCATAAATTTGGATCACCTTTGGCTGAAACAACAACAACAACAGCACTATCTCAAAAGAGTATTTATTAGGTGACTCACCCGACTATGAGACCCCTGATTGTCCTTGGTGTGAGCATATATGTTATATTTAAATTTCAAGCTAAAATTGAGAATATAGTATTTGTTTATATCTTAACACATACTTTCCGAATCAGCCTTGCAGCTTTTCTTTCTGTTAAACTTTTGGAAACATTCAAAATAGAATGTATCGAAAACATGTTTAGCGTTCCAGTCGCTCTTGTCGAACAAAAATCTTTTAAAGTTGTGTTCGTCTTTTTTTTTTACTCTTTCGTGTATGTTATCTGATACGGATACTGCTGAAATAGACCATTGTCGAATCGTATGAATAAATGCGTCAAACCAGAAATATACCATTCAAGAGTAAATGAAATAAAAGGCTCATAACGAATGAAATGAATAACTGCAATATTGTATGATAATGGTTGATAGGCGGAAATTAATCTGAATCGGGTCATTCCGTCTTGGCAGAGACTCGTAAAAATATATCATTATCATGTTCTTCTTCCTAGAAGTTGACCCTTACCTTAGATCAAATTTTTTTCTAGAATAATTTGGGAAAGTTTAAACTTGATTTATGACCATGATGACTTATTACTGAGCGTATAATATCTATCGGTCGAAGTACCAGCATAAGAAATGTTTCATATGTGTAGAAGCTTCTAGGTGGGATATTACTGTATTTTCTAGTGTTTTCAAACAACAGATCAAGAAAATGTTTCGAAAAAAGATCTTTTGAACTAAAAATTACAGTCTTTGACCAACCTCCCAGCACTACGTGATTTAAATTATAAAAATAAAACTAGAAAAATCGGGCGGAAAAACTTGCACGAAACAATCTTGTGACATATATTATTTCTTGGTATGGCTAAATTGCCGTTTCATTCCACATCTACACTATATCATACAACAACGGACTGACCTCGGTAAAAATTTTCGTCTGCGTTGACAAAAGCTTCTTCTTCTAAGCGTGGATTTTTTTTATTATTAGCCTGCTTTCAGACATGAACGCATACTTTGTAAGGCTTTATTTGTTTTTTATCGGACACAAAGCCATTAAGTAAAATGAAAATACCATCTTAATTTCCCCCGACACTTTTCATTTCAGGACATCTATTGCAAGAATACAGTTAAAAGTCGATTTGAAACAATGAACAGTTTATTAAATGGCTCGTTTCTAGATTTATTTTCATTTCAGTAAAGGCAGTAGACATTATACTTATGAACTGTATGACCACCAGCTAATTTAAGTATCAAACTATACAACATTCATCGCTTTGAAACAAAGTTTTAAAGAAAGATGACATGAATGCTGAAGTCTCAGTTTTTGGCGGGCCGAAACGTTCGCCTTATTGCGATTTCAGATTTTTCTGTCTAAAGATAGCGTATTTCCGTCATTGTGCTGGAAAATTAGCGTATTTCCGTCAGTTTCCAGAAAAAAATAGTATACCGATTTTCGTTTGGATTGCTAGACCAAGAAATGTTTAGCAATAGTCCTTTTTTCTAAGATATTGGTATACATTAAGCCCTTTTTATGGTAATATTTGTGCGACAAAATCATTTTACACCTTAATGAAAACGTACTCTGACATGAGTTCGCAAAAGGAAGCAATGGGTAAAGTGCTTCGGATGGAGTATATTTTGATCGTAAATGATCTTGTCAGAATCAACTTGTGGTTGTTGCCGTTTTAAAATTATGTCGATTTTACACGATTTTCAAAGCAGATATACGGCAATCTTCCAGGCGTTCACACAGACATGGATGATGTCATTTTATGGACTGTGTGGCCGGTTATCTGCCTGATTTAACGTAAGTATTAACAAGCTATTTGATTATTAAAAAAATTGACGTCAATTAGTTACATGTATGTAACCAATATATAAATCAAGTTTTTTTTTAAATACCTTATCATTAATGGCGTGTACCAGCTAAACATTGCCGAAAGCTAATTACAATTGTCCTTTAATGGTCTTGGTTTGGATGCTTTTAGGCCTCAGCTATTTTTTATAAATAGATTTACCGTTTTTAAAGCGGCTGAAAATATGTTTTACGGTAGAACATTATAAGGACCCGGGGGCTTTTTTAACCTTTTGTCGTTGTTTTTTTTTTAAATTTCAGACTGGTCGAAATTGAAAGAGGGTTCAGAAGACAATGAAAATAGTATGTAGTTTTAAATGAAACTATCTGATAAAAATATTGTGGAAAAAGAAGAAATTGCTTGTTACAAGAAATTTCTTCTTTTTCCACAATGTTTTCTCAAATATACCATTACAGCTTCGTAAAATCCCGGGTTTGTACAGGAAAGGGTTAAACATATTATTATATTATTTTGTGTAGAAGGCCACCAGGTGGTGAAAGCAATACTTTAAATCGTTATGACTTATTGTTTTTCCGGAGAATATTTGTTAAAAAATCCTTATTTGTTTCTATGTAAACCTCTTAAGTCATCGACTCAGGTGAGCTTGTAAAGAAAATGTAGACGAAAACGGATAGTGAGTGATTACGGTAGCTCACCTTGAGCACTTTTAGCTCAGTTGAGTTGAAAATAGATTGGATAATTACGAACCTTATAGAAAAATATTTGGAGTAATGCATGTCCATGCAAAAGTTCGCAGGTATTAAGAATAACGATAGCTTTCTGTCGATTTCCGTTTTTGTCAATGGTTTAAATAAAATATCGATCTAAATTCTGTGTTCAGGATTACAAAAAACAACAAATACATCAAAAACTTACTAATCTTAAGTTTTCCTTGTCCAAAAGTCGAAACGTAAAAGCATTAGAAATCTTAGCAGTTGATCTTAAAAGCAAAAAAGGACACCAGTTAATCAATTTGTCGAAGGTTAAATCATTTCAGGTGTTTTATTGTTTATTGATTAGTAATTGCTTCCTACCGATAACAGCCTTTGGCAGGTCGACTATTTACACGAAGCGGTTATCGTTTGAAGTGAGAGATAAAAACTTTTTAACATCTCTATGGCTGTTGTAGGGACAAAATAATGACAAAATGGCATCCTGATATATTTGTTAAAATTGCTTAGAGACCCCTCTACCAATTATTTCATAATAGGTCACAATCGTGATGTGATATATTTTGCCGAAAAGAAAACGAACATGAATTTCAAAAATCATTTTATGTTGGCAAGTTCCAGTCAGTGAGCGTGACCGGCAGAGTCAATGAGCGTGACCAGCGGAGTGAGTGAGCGTGACCTGTGGAGTGAGTGAGCGTGACCGGGGGAGTCAGTGAGCGTAACCAGCGGAGTCAGTGAGCGAGACCTGCGGAGTCAGCGAGCGGGACCTGCGGGGTCAGTCCAGCGGAGTCAGCTAGCGGGACCAGCGGTGTCAGTGAGCGAAACTGGCTATTTGATTGCTAACCAATTTATTTAGTAACTGTTGAGTGCTCATGGGGAAAATAAACTTAAAAAAGAATGACCAGAAAAAAAAACAACAATAAACATCCCCCAAACAAATCAAAGAACTAACCTCCTAAAATGCAGTCAGGTTTTAAAATTAGGATTGGGCACTGGAAATTTAGCAATTTTAAGATTATTTTGCTATATACAATAATTTAATTCACATCCAAAATTGTACTATTCTTTCAAAGCTTTAAATGATTTAGGACATTTTATGAGAGGATACGATCAAGTCTAAAACATGCATGTATGATTGTGTGCGGGAAACTCGCTTTTATAATATTGACTTGCTCTGTAAAAGTTGTATGGATCTGTGCCGAGGTTAACTGAGCACGAGTTAAACTGAGCTTATGTGTAGATGTTTAGCCGTAATACTCTGGCCGATTTCAATGAGAGCATTTAAAGTAATAATAGCCTACACAAATGTACTAGGACGAAAATGAAACGCCGGGTACCTAAAATGGTTGTTTTAAGGGATAAACTGCATGTATATTATTATATTCGTTTTTGTATGAAATGTTATCTGTATGGAACCAGCAGGTGCGAAGAGGTAAGGTAAGGTATTGTGTAGTTTTAAAGATGTGTATCGTTCAATATTATTCTAAGCCAAACAATAAAATTTATGTTGCATATTTTATGTATCCCGGCGTTTCTTTTTCCACCTAGTATATAATCACCTATTTAAGAGATGAAGAAAATATGTTTTGTTTCAATGGATGTATGAACCGATAAAACTAATAATACTGTATGAGCCCGCGTGTGATTAAGTTACTTGGTTCATACCTTTATTTAAACAAAATATATTCTTTATATTTCGTATAATGTAATAGTATCGATCGAAAAAAGCAAAACAAATTTTTGATAATTATTTGTATGGAACTACTTTGTGCGGAAGCATACAAAATGGCTGCGTGCTCAAAATTTTGTTCGTGGGAATTTTTTACAACCAATAAGAACGTCCGTTCTTGATAGACGAAACTAGAAATCAAATTATTGTGAAATGCTTGTATTTTGATAAATCTTCTTTATTCGGTTTGAGTAATGCTACATCATACCAGCAAAGCGCTTCGTTTACTTATCATTATCTGGGTTGAGGCATCGGAAAAGTAATTCACCGTGGACAATCAATTGTTAAATGCAATTGTTTAATCTGTGCTAAATGCAATCAACAAGCTTCACGGATATTTCTTGTATTCAAGAGCTATTTTTACGGATCCCTTTGTAAGTGATTCGGATATCCAAATTGTATGGCTTTTTTTCAAATAATATACTAAGATAGTATGAACTAGTGCGCACTGAACATCATTGCGTTGTGCTGCTCCTAGACACAAAGAGGGAAGTATAGAGTCAAGCATAACCTGGCCCAGTAACACTGGGTGTTTAAAACACGATGGGCTGCTTGTTTGTATCAAAAGAAAGTTTAATGATATCTAAAAGAGTAAGCCTTGTAATACAATTACCCCGCCATTCAGAAATCTGTGTTGTCTTAGTAATGAAGGAATCATTAAGGATTGTAATTAGGTACAAAAGATAATTAAGACAATAATGATGGCTAAATTAACGTCAATCATGAAGCCGTAAAGCAATCGATTTCCACACAAATGTTTCAGTGCCATTCACCTTATGCGCGTCGATGTTTTTGTTCTGCATTGCGTAATACTTTGAACATATTTTGGACTCTAAACGGCTCTTTTAAGGGTTTTCCTGAAATTTTGACAAAGGAAAAACATCTGCTTTTTCAAAAGTTATTCATGTCATTCTCACGCAAAATGTTCTTTCTTCGTGTAATCTACTATATTCACTATAAAATGAAAGTTAAAATACTGTACTTTTACTGCTATACTTTGAAACATCGGAATTGCCAAACTTAGACATATCGAAATTTATCGGGTGAGACCGTTAGTCTTCGGTTGAAGTCGATTACAACTGAATTGCTAGCGATAGCCAGTGATGCAATGGAAAGGTCATGGAAATCACAAATAAGGCAATGTTCGGAGAAATCGGAAGAAATGTATTTACTCGATGAATTCCGGCTCTACCTAGGTTGTAACTTGTTGACTTTCTTTTGATATCATATTTCATAAGTAAAGACTTCGAAGAAAAAATAAAGAAGTCTTTTTCACAATAAAGCATTTATCGTGGTGGAAACCTTGTAATTTCCGAATTATTTTCCAAGTCCAGCATCCACATCTTCGTTAAAAATCAATCGACTAAAACGAAAAATCGGCCTTGTTAGGAAACTCATTAATGCGGACTCACTTGCCAAAAATTAACTCAATGTTTGCCGACGTTTAGAAAAAAGTCCGGAAAACTGTTATTTACAACTAATTTTCTAAGTCCAGCATCCATATCTCCCTTAAAAAACGGAACAAACTCGAACTTTTTCTATAACTCATTAAATAGACAGACATAACAAAAATCAACTTAATACTTGCGTTTAGAAGAAAAATCCAGAAAACTGCTATTTCATTTTTTTCCCAAATCCAGCATCCGTATAGCTTCGCAGTGCGAAGGGGCTTGTCAGAGAAATATATTTTCTTTTTGAAAAACAAACTGTAATTTTAAGCTATTTTGCTAATTCAAGGGCAGATAAATTCAAAGCTGCTTGAGGTATCAAAGTAATGCATATCTGTCATGCAAAACTAGTCATCATAGAGATAAACTTTTTGCCCTCCGAGGTAGAAAAAATCGAATTAATCTATCGCTTATTTGGTCACTAAAGCAAACAAGGACCTTCTTAATATCGACATGCAAAACCAGGATATAAGTGATTTTCTCTTGAAATAGTATTTTGTGTTTCCTTGTCGATTTCAATTTGTGTTAGTTTACATTTTGAAACGGAGACGAATGCACTCGATTCTTCACTGGAAATTTTCGCCAATTTTCTGCATTGACTGTTATATGTATAGGTGCTGATGACTAAACTTTACAGATGATTTCGTTAATCTTCATGACTAATCTAGTTGTTTTAGTTACTAGCGTAAGTTAAAACGTCATCACCAATGGTGGGTCACATTTTAAAATATTGTACCTTCTTTTGTGAATTGTAGGCTTACTGCGTAGTATTATGTTGATTTTATGATTTAAATTGTCATATTTACTCATGCTTTGAGCCGGTAGTATGGTTTTCCTATTAATCTTATAGCGTGTTTTGGGGGAAGATATGGCTTTAAGCATAACATTATAATAAGGTTAATGAAGATAATAGTGTAATTGACATAAAAAAAAGCATTATAAAAGTCCAAAGATTCATTTACACGTGTATTGTATATTAATGATTTTTGTTATACTACCATATATCACGAAACGTCCAGAAGTGAATATCCAGACACTAACACACATTTTTGTCGTCGGTTTGGTCTCGTTTACAAATATAAAATCGATCCCTCAATCAAATATACACGTATTTCTCAGAATCTATTAAGAGTACAAACAACTACCTTTGATGATGTTACTTACTTATGGTGAACTTTTGGGATCACTACAAGAAGAGAAAAAGTTCTTAATTTCAATTTGACCAAATCCATTTGACGGATTGCTCGGATCATAATGTTTTATGACTATTAACCTTATAGATATGTGCATGCAAATTTGTGTGCTTGCTTCCGGATGAGAGCATCTTTTCACTTATTCTTTCCACTATTTGTGTCAATGCTGAATAATGCGACAAGTAAATTCATTTCCTCCTTTAATTAAAATGAGTTTTTTCTTGTTAGACCTAGCCTGATCTTTTCTCATGCAAGTTATTAGAGTTTCCATGCAAACAATAAAGAATTTTCGTATATCTTTTTACTCAGCCAAACATGATTTATTGGTTGAATTGGGTTTAACGCCACTTTTAATAGTATTTCAGTCATATCGCAGCAGTAAAGCTTAAAAATATTTGTTATATTGTTGCTTATTGAAGTTTTCAAATAATGCTGTTATAATAGATAAGTATGTTAGATTTCTTTCTAACGATACGTTTAGTATTCAATGTAGCGATTTCTTTAATCACAATTTTAACATTAAGGAATAAAATTGAAAACGCTCCTGTCGAATAAATCTTGGTCCTATCTGTGTAATCTTTAAATTATCACTTGGACGAATTAATTTCCATATTTCTTAATGAATCACTTTCCCATTTAAGCGCAACAGAAAAAAATGTATTTCTTAATGAATCACTTTCACATTTAAGCGCAACAGACAAAAAAATGTATTTCTTAATGAATCACTTTCACATTTAAGCGCAACAGAAAAAAAGGTGTATTTCTTAATGAATCACTTTCACATTTAAGCGCAACAGAAAAAAAAATGTGTTTCTTAATGAATCACTTTCACATTTAAGCGCAACAGACAAAAATATGTATTTCTTAATGAATCACTTTCACATTTAAGCGCAACAGAAAAAAAAATGTATTTTTTTTCTACTCCCGTATTAAACAGGTCCATTTCAATGGACAAATTCATCTGTTGAAGCGAACAATTTCGGCCTGGCCACAAGGTCACGCGTTATATTGAAATAAAAAATCATCATGGCATTTTCAGACATTTCATCTCAGTTACTATGATGTTTTAACGTTTTAAAAGGCGAGATTTAGGGAAAAAGACAAACTGGTGGAGAGTCGTAAACCGTAGTGGGATAGCAGCTACAGGCTATAAAAGGACCAATGGTGGTACTGATGCGATATATACCAGTAATACATTGTTAGGTGCTCGAGCCGCCGCGATATGTATGAAAAGTATTAAAAACGGCGTTAAACAAGAACAAGAAACGGGTCCTGATGTCGAAAAATGCAAAAATGCAAACAAATCATTAAGAAGAAAGTATCATATCCAATGTAAAACTCCAAACCATTGAAATAGAATTAAGTATCGAATTAATTTAAATATGCCCCCCTTTTAATAATAGTAGCCGTATATTTACTATTTCCGGCACAATCACGTGCTCTCTCGCTTTTCTGACCGGAAACTGTCGATCGTAATTAAAACTTTCAAGTGACATAAACATGATGTATGCTTGTTATGTTATAATAACAGACCTGTAGATAATTTTTAAAGAATATGGTGGCCATCCTCGAAATAATTCAGATTGTGGAGAGGGGTGTATATGCAAACCAGGGTGAAGTGCTGTGTTATTACAATTATCGAATCCCTTACGATATACGATATTAAACTTAAAGGGAGGTATCGATGTTTCTAAAACCTAGATAAGAAAAATTACCAAGGGCCGAAAAATAGACTCAAACGAACATTTAATACTCTAAGTTAGGTCAGATATTGTCTTGGTGGTTATCTAATAGACCTTTAGTGGCTTTTTCTGGTTATATCGGAAAGGTTCAGCGGAATTCCAGGTTAATTTTAGATATCACGGAATTCGGCTGTTGACATCGGATGACCTCATTTGCATATGACCCAGTCAAATGAAGGTAACAAATTTACTAGCGAAACAGCCAACGTCCTAAATCATGTCACATGAAAGGACTGATTTTTACAGACCGGCTAGCGAACATTACTCCTGATGACGTAACGATGACGTTGGTTTGATGTCATTTGAACTAGATGAAAGGTTCTAACGGTTATTCGCGCCAGATGAATGCCCTATAATCTTCGAAACTGTCTCGGATTAATCTAAAAATAAATTAATAGCCTACGTAGGCTATTAGGGAAATACCCTGCTTTTTTCTGATAAGCGACCTCATATTTTTGCAAAACTACTTTTCGGCATATTGTTTTCAAATAGTTTATGAGAGGAAATAAAAATAATTAAAATCTGTGAAATGAAAAAAACACCTTTAAAGTTTTTTTTTCGCGTGTAATATATAATCTTAACCGTACCCTCTACACACGCACAAAAAAGCGAAAATACAACTAACCAACGGGCGTTTTTATGAATCACCAGGCACCCGTACTAGCATTTTACGGAAATGTGACATGGATAAATGATATTGATCTTCATGGATAGCCTAAATCTTTCTACCAACCGATGCTTATCATTTCAAAGGACTTCAAGTAATAAAAAATCAGCAAATTATCCATCAAACAACATCGAATGGTTGAGTTTTGCCTTAAGTTGACCTTGATAAGTGGACTCGCCTTGACGGATGACCTTGGTTTTATAACCAACTGATGCCTATCAATGCAAGGAACCTATGTCCTAAATATGTGACAAGTAGCATGAAAGGTGTAAATAAAAGGATTTTTTTTGTTTATGTGTTAAAGCCATATCTCCCCCCTACACAATATAAAATTAATAAGAAACCATACTCCAGGCTCAAAAGCATAAATAAACATGACACTTGAAATTATAAAATAAACATAATCCTACGCAGTTAGCCTACAATTCGCGAAAGAAGGTATGATATTTTAAAACGTGACCCACCACAATTTTAGGTTTGTTTACATAAAACGATGACGTTAGTGATGACGTTTTAACTTTCACTAGTCGTTCATACTACTAGTCAACCAGCTAGGGCACGAATATTAGCGAAATTGTCCGTAAAGTTTAGTCATCAGCACCTGTGAATATAAATGTCAAAGATGAGCGAAGATTTCCGGTGAAGATTCGGGTACATTCCTTTCGATTTCAAACTTTTAACAAACACAAATTGAAATCGTGAAGAAAAACACAAAATACTCTTTCTAGAGAACATCACTCATACCCGGCTTTTGTATATTAATATTAAGAAGGCCCTAGTTTAATTTAGTGACCAAATAGGTGATAGATTATTTCAACTATTTTCTTCTTCCCCGAAGGGCAGATATGACTTTAAGTTGGCCTTCATAAATGGCGTTCATTGATGACCTTGACCGTCGAGGTAACTGTTGCCTTTCAGTGCAAGGAACATATTAGCCATGTATCTTAGAAAGTGTATAAATAACAGGATTGCACATCATAAATGACCTCGATAAGAAACTTGACTGAAAAAAATGGAATTTACCTTAAGCCCAAATTATGCCTTTCAATGTCCATAGTATGAGCTATGTATCATTTAGATGACAGCAAATTTTAATTTTATATTCAGTTGACCTTGCTAAGTGACCGTGATATTGACAATACCACCAAATGATACCTACTTATAAAATGAACCCATATCACATATATGAACCATGTATCCTGAACGATCTTAAAAAGTAATGTTTTCTTCCGTTTAGTTTACAAAATAAATGACCTTGACCAGTGACCTTAACGTTGATCTTACATCCAACCGCGGACATCGGTTAAAATTATACCAATGGTATTGTTAGTGCGGGGATATATAAAACAACGTCAATGAACAAAGACACAAACACAATATATAAAATTAAAAAAAATTTTTCCGGGGTATTGCAAATATAACGTCCGTCCAATATCTATCTAAAGGAAATGAGAAAGTGTAACATCATACAATTATTGGCAATACTCGAAAAAGAATAAAGTTGCCCTGTCATGGCAGAGACTGATACATTAAATCTGTGCTGGTTCCATAGATCGACGGATAAGTAAGCCTTAGCTTAAGATCATAATCCTTCAGCAAATATTTCGGTCAAGGGCAAATATGTTCTCTGACTGTTTCGTCGATTTGTTTTCGCTCTAACAGCAATTTTATAGATTAACCCGTTGGAAGACGACACAATTCTACACTGGTCAATATCGAAATAAGTTGAAGAAGCCAACTTTTATTTGATGAAGTATTTATTGAATTTGAATCGAATATTTAGTAGAGATATTATTGATGATAATGAAAGAATTGGTTGCCAAAAATGTTTCAGAAGCATGTTAAAGTGTTAATCAAATCAATAAAAGCTTATACCAAAAAACTGACCTTAATATACGTACCATGATACTTGTAGATTCGGTCGTCTGAAATATACCAAATGAACTGGAAACGTTTGAAGAGATATTTTTTGAAGAAGAAGTCAAGAATGATCCTGGATAATTGTCAATTTGCCAGTTGGTTTTAGAGGCCATTTATACAATTAAACGTAGAAAGATCTCATGAGTCATTGAACATTCCTGAAAAAATAGTTAATATTTTTCCAGTTTTTCAACAGAGATTACGGTTCAAAAGGCCCTCTCCAGCAAAAATCGTATTTATGGGCCAATCAAAATATTACGTGTTCTTTTGGAAACTTTCTCTAGCAGAACTTTCAAGCAAAGGCATTTCCAAATTGACCAAAAGCAGCTTAGAATGAAATGAGTTTCAAAGTAAGAGAGAGAGAGAAAGAGAGAGAGAGAACACTCATATTTGTCATTCCTTCAAAATTAGCATTAAAGAAATATTCCTTAAAAGAGTAGTCCAAGTGATAATAGTAGCATAAGACCACATTTGCAGATTAAAAAGTCCATCAAAGTACTTTGCACCCCGAGGAGCAACGATTTTAGCGTGATTGTTATGTTGGGATAACCTGTCTTTCTTAAAACCTCTAGACGTTTGAAAGAATGCATTTTGAGCTTATTTTTCAGACTTGGACATATACTCTATAAGCTTTCATTCGCTGTTAAAGTCAGACAAGCTATTATGCTATGTGACATTCTCTCGTTGTTGTCTCGAGATCATTTCCTATATGAGACTCGATCTTAACAGAGCGTCATACATTAATGTAGACTGGTTATAATTTTTAACCCTTGTCGTGCTGAATATTTGTCCTTTCTTCCAAAATTTTATTTTTTGTCAAATTTAGATCTACCTTTTGTACACATATTTCCTCAGCACCAAAAGAACAAGCAGGTGGTGTAGACTAAGATCAGACTGCACGTCTGTGCAAGCTGATCTTAGTCTATACACCTGTCAAAACTATCGTCAAACAGGAATATTCCAGGATAAGCATGACAAGGGTTAAAAGTCAATTCAGCCGCTGTTTGGTCTCATACACTAAACAAGTAAAAAGTCCTTTTATTTAGAATCTTCAGATAAAATAGCATTTTGCAAACAAACATCAGAGAGGCTCATCGGTTGCTTTCGTTTGAGATCAATCTGTTTTCCATTCAGATAGCAAAACAAGTATTTATCAATACTTAATGTATATTTCAAAATAGTTCTGTATCCTTCTTATAAACGACAGATAAAATAAATAACTAGTAGCCAAATATCCAGCTAGAAAACTGTATTATTTGCATCTCTATGACGGTGAGATACAATGCCGTCATAAGCGGATTTTGTTCTGCACAGTAAGAACAGTAAGAGTTCAATAGAGCAGGTAAAATCAATCCAAAAAACCGTGAGCTTCCATCTTCATAATTACACTAGTATTTCAATCGAATGACCAAACGATTTTTTGTAGAAATTATGATCATTCTCATTCAAAGAAAAAAAAATCATACCTTGTACTTACAAAAGTCTAATAGATGCACATTCCTTATTCCGGTGGAAGATGATCCCTTTTTCGTCTGACTCTTATTGTACACAAAGAAATGATTAATCATTACATATTAAACACCTGATGCTGTAAACTATTTTTAGCTAGCAAAGCGACAGACAAAATTTTGAGCTATTCTCAAAGTTCAACGAGTGCAAACCGCCAGTGGAGGCTTAACCACCAATTCCATCGAATGCCTACGCCATAAAAATAGTTCTTTATATATTTCAGGAATAATGCAAACCCTATTCAAATTGTAGAGAACTCTGTTAAAAGCATGCTATTTAACCCATTCTCACTCTATTCCGCTTTTTAAGCATCTCAAGAAAAAGCTTTAAAAACATTGTATTACAAATACATGTACAAGCAATTTCTTCGTTTTTCACAGTGTTTTCAAAAGCTTTTTTTTCTTGACGTGCTTAAAGGGCAAATATGTGCTGGAATAGGTTCAATGATAATTCCTAGGAACAATCTTATTACCATATAGGGACTGAACCCCCTTTTGAATATTCCCTATGGAAACAAACAGACAAACAAAAACCAAGCATAGAAGCTTGCATAAGTAGAATATCCGAATTACTATAAACTATTACACAATAGAGAACAATGTCCTTTACGTGTGGAGTGGATCATGAGTCATGATGCTGCAATTACATGGACATAGGGCATCGGGTCAGACAAAAAAAATGAAATGTAGCGCTGATATCGTTCTACAATGAGTCTAACAGACGCTTTTCTTACGTTAACAGGCGCACAAAGAAATGCTGACGTAGCAATGGACGTTACAGTGCTTTTTCATTGTACGTGTGTGTATTTGTTTCTTCCTTTTCTAACTGTAAGATAATATGTGAAGAATTACGACTAAATATTTTTCAGTCGATTTCTGGCTATAGTAATTGCAAACGAAATTAGAGTCCTCGCATTTTATAAACACTAATGCTTTGGCCCTTTGAGGCTAAACTGGTACTACTATTGACTTGTAAGTTTAAGCTTTGGTAAATTATTTTTGGATTTATAAAGAAAGTAGTTGGACCATGTAGTTCTCATAACTTTACGTCAGTTTTACATTACATTGAGCGGTTGCCTCGGTGTTTTAGGCAATCCTGACGTCTCCCTTGCAATATCAAACCTTAACCGGGACTCCTATTGATTTGATCCGTGTCTTAAATATCTAAACACTTAACTTATCAGGCATATGAAGGTCACCAATATCAATTAACCCTTTCCTGTTTCGCAAACTTTTAGGCCTGTTCAAATTCAAGGGTTTTGCAGACAAAAATGTAAAGTTGATTTAATTTGAAAAATAACCATTCATTAAGCTAGAAAATATTTTAGACATCTTTTCCGAAAGTTCCTTAAACCGCCGTCATAGCGCAGTTGGTAGCGCATCAGATTCCCAATCTTCAATCATGGGCTGTCATGGGTTCGATCCCCGGCGGCGGCACATATCCTTTCAGACTTTTGTCTCTCACCAACCTCAATAATCGTAAACCTCTGTGGGATAGCATTTGGAGGTTAGGAAAGGATGTAGTAGTGGTACTGGTGCGAGATATACATGTACCAGGAATCCATTGTTAGGTGATCCAGCCGCCGCGATGTTAGTGAAAAACGTTCAACTAGAAAAAAAAAAAAAAAAAAAAAAACTTCCCTAAGTACTCTTATTTAGCCAGATCTTCCATCCGAGGAAGGCAAATCTAGTTTAAACAATATATTGGACAGTAAAGCAAACAATATCTTTCTTATTATCAATATTCGAAAGGAGGGCATGAGTGTATTTTTTCGGAAAGCGTATCTTGTGGTTTTTATCATAGACCACTACAGACCATTATGGTTACATTCTGAGAACGACTCAATTGCACCCGATTCTTTACCAATATTGATCACTTATCGTCGGCATTGACCGTTAAAAGTACAGGTGCTGATGACTAAACTTAACGGAAGATTTCGATTATCTCCGTGTATGCACAAAAGTGGTTGCTGGTTGTTTGGATGACTTCAAAATGTGTAAAAGTCACTGTTGACGTCATATTTGTATATATCTAAACAAACGTTATTTTATTGTGGGTCAATGGAAAAGTAGATAATTTTCCTTTACCAAATTGTGATGAAAACCTGATTAAGAACCGCTATAAAATACTTTCATCTTTTTTAGGCTAAACGCGTAGAATTATTAAAAATTTCAATCGTCATATTTATTGATGCTAAAATTTGTTGTTCACCATCTATAATTACAGGCAAAGCGTGTCAAAAATAGGATCACTGAAATATAATACCGTTACCGAAATGTCCAGGATTTCAGTTTTGTTTTAGTATTAGAAGAATTACCAGGAAACCAATTAGGTCAAGAAGAAATCGAGAAAATTATGATCGCAAATATAATGTCATTCATGTAGTCATGAAGGAATCGATTTTCTCGAGAAATGCTCCAATATTGTTTTCTTTAATGAGTGCTATTTTCTGCTATGTTAACAGTTTGATGAACTTCTTAGGTAATTTACGAAAATTTGAATGAAACTTTGCAATACACATTTTCGTTAAGTAAGGGCAATTCTTAACATGCTGTATAAAATACCTTACTGAAGCGCTGTCAAATCAGAGTGCTTAAAGCACTGATAGATCTTGTTCAAATCAATATTTATTTTAGAAATCAACCTCATAAACAACTCGGAAAGGAAAACTATGAGCAGGAGGTGAAGACTAAGATCAGGCTGCACAAACGTTCAGTCTGATCTTAGTCTACACCACCTGCCAAAACCGGAATATTCTGGATTCAGCATTACTAGGGTTAATTTCATCTTGGTATTGCTGTTACCTACATGTACGTTTATTAGTCCTACTGAACACATTAGAATTGACAAATCACAGCTGTCAATCAAGAAACCAGCCGACCAATCTAATCATTTTCTCAGCCCGGACCTGAGCTCCGACATTGGCCGCCTTTTTGTTAACCATTTTGTTGGTTTGGCGACTTAAACGTGGAAACTACAGCTTATTCAAGCTGTAGTTACAACCTATAGGTCGCCAACTAACCATTTTACTTTTTTTGATACGTGCTGCTCGCCATAGATTTTGCAAAAAAAAAAACTCCGTTAAATACCAAAGCGGAACTGCCTGTCGGAGTTGATGACCGTGGCCTAAGGATTCAGCGGGCAGGGCAAGCGAATGGTCAAACTTCAACTTCGTCAATTAAGTCCACACGACAGTTAAGTCAATTTTGATGGCTTTTACATAACATAACATAACATATAGTTTATTCATCTGACTTGAACGTAGTCGTTCATCGTCAAAACATGAGAATTTACATACAAAACATATAAAACTACAAACATGTGGCAATGGCGGAAATGCAATACAAAACTAGATCGAAAATATGGCATATACAAAAAGAAAAAAGTCGGGAAGTGAAAAAGGTTGGTGAAAACAGTTAGTTTGAGATGTGGTAGAATTTACAGTCATCATGGATGTGGTCCAGCTATTAGTATGTTTATTCCTCTCCTAGTACATAATTATGAAGGCATGAAAAGCGATTGTTACAAGAAATGTTCATATACCATTTTTTCCCAATTTGGCCGTGCGCAATCTAGGTGCTAACAAAAATTATAGTTTGGGTATACAATGTGTCTTGTATATTTGAACTTAAATTTACATTTTACTGACAATTGCTCTGCATTAATGCTTGCTATTGCGTTTAATATCCATCGACGTCTTTTATTTGGCCACACTAGCAAAAATGCTTTACTTAAATGTGTGACAATGTAGGAATTCACAGTTCACTCTCGGTCTAAACGAATGATTTGATTAGCCGATTGCTATTTTGATTGACAACCGCGACCAGTCAATTTTATCGATAAATGTTTCATTGATAGTTCATATTTCGAATTATGATAACGACTTTAAAGGCTTTAAGGAATATATATGGTCTCTGTAAATGCTATCGGCACAAAAAAAACTTGCAAGTAGGCTATAAAACATACACAAAAGTAGTTACTGAAACATAGAAATTGAGTAAAACGGTTTACCACAAACTAAGGGACCTTTCCTGGAGCCTAAGAAAAGACAGAAAAATCGTATTATGATTTCCCAGCGACGTAGGGCGGAATAATGACACTACACTAAAGGAACCAGGCACGAAACTTATTTTCACCGTTTACAATAATTCTCTTAGTTACCATCAATACGTATTCAATGTGTTAACTCAATATATATATAAATTGCTATTTTTAACAGATGTCAACTGTAGGAAACTTGGGAATCACAGAGAGAAGTCTCTATACCTTGGTAGAGGTTATACGTAATATTACCGAAAAAATCCCGAATTGTTTAGAACTTTTGTTGATTTAAGATTGACAAGATTTAATACCGTGGAGTTAACGAGGACCTGTATATTTGATAATAATCCGAATAAGTCAGTTGTAAAATTACTGTCATCTTCTTTGCGTCCAAACAAATACTATGCGCCAGACAAGGGTGTATCGTTTGGGTCAAAAGTTCCCTTTAAGTCGTCTTAGTACAAAGAACGCGTGCACGCAAAAATAATATAGATAAATCAGTTTTATTTAAGCGCACGCGCTTATATTTTGAAAGTTCACGCGTTAAATAATGAGTGCACTTTCAAAACATGAGCGTGCAAGCATAAAAAGTAAACACCTTCATATTGTGCGTGCACTTCAAATTTAGGCGTACGCGCACATTTTTATACCCTTGAACGCTCAGTAATTATGCGCGCTCGCATCAATTTTGTGAGTGCACCTGTATTATTTACGCATGTGCGCGTTTATTTTAGCGTCTTCTACCTAAAGTGAGCTTACACCCATTTAGTGCGTCATACCAGACAGATAAACGGGCGATGTAAGTAGTTGTTTCATTATCGCATTCTTTTATAATTTTGGAAGTTAAAGCTTATGCAATGTCATTTTGAAAATCAATAAATATGGGGCGTTATTTTTCTATCAAAATTTTGCCCTTTCATGGAATTTCAATCGATTTTCTCAGTGTCCCTCTTCCGCTAAATGACCAATCGCGCGTGTCAATCAAGAAGTCAATCGACCAATCAAATTTTTCGATCAGCCCGGAATTAAGCTTTGAACTCTGACATTGGCCGGCATTTAAATAATAAACGTTTATGTTTGCTTGGCGAGTTAAACGTCGCTACTACAGCTTATCCAAGCGTAGTTACGACGAGTAGATCACTAACCAACCATGCTAATTCTTGGTAACATGATACTGGCCATAATTTTCGCAAAATAACGCCGTAAAAATCGAAGCGGAACTTCCAGTTGGAGTCAGTGGGTTTGGCAAAAGGAGTAATTAGGCGGGGCAGGCGATTGGTCAGCTCCCATGGTGTTGCCACATGTAGGATAGTTGAAGGATTTGTCTCAAACTTTTAAAAAATAGTTTCATCAACACTAGAAGCAGCTTTTCAAATTTCGTAGATTGCTCATATTAAATTCTTCGTCACTATGTAGATCGAGATGACGAAAGTAAACAAATTTAAATGACTACATGAGTTGTTAATAAGTAAAATCATTGCATGGAATGTAGCGTTTCGGGTAGTTATTGGTGTGTTATAAGGGGAGAAAACACCGGCATTATCGTGGAAAAACGTGTATTGATCAGATAATTGGTTCGCAGTCACACCCCCATTACAGTACAGTTTACTAATTTTTTACTTTGATTATCTCAAAATAAAATATAAAAAAATCTAAAAAGATAGGGTAAGTTTTTATCAACGACAGATCCTTTTGGAAGGAGACCTAAAGGTATGTTTCATACAAAAAACTCTGTGCCTAACACTTTGGGAGGAGAACAAAATTTTGTAAATGTGAACGGACAGACAGACTAACGGCATACCAACTGGATTTTCAAATGTGCCGTATTAGTCCTTGCGAAATATCGATACAGTGATAATGAATGAGTAGACGATTTAACTTTATGCGTTAACAAAATTGACATCTTGTAATATTGTCACTTTACATCAGTTTGGGACTAGGGAATTAAGTAGGATAATCGTTAATGAATGTTTTATAACGTATTTTGGAAAATACTGTCATAAACCGGTAATTTCTGTCAAATTAGATGCCAATTTTTACACTTAATTGATATCCCGGAGGAGATATAATGTTCTTGTTATACTTGTCGTCAACAAGTGACAGTTACTGTGTCTTTTTAGTATCCAGTAGGAAAAATGTACTTTACACAAGACTTTCATAAAATGATTCCATCGTTAATATTAAGAGATGAGATTTTTTTTGTTTTCATGCACGTGTGAACCGAAAAAACTAATCACACTGTATGAATACGCGAAGTGGATAAATATATAAGTGGGATTAGATTTTTCGGTTGATACCTCTATAAAACAAAAAATATTCTCTTCATTTCTTATAATTTAATAGCATCGAGCGAAAAAAGCAAAATCTTTACAAATTTGAATACTTTTTTGTATGGAATATTATGTGCGGAAGCATACAAAATGACTGCGTGCTCAAATTTTATTCATGGAGGTACGAATATTTTTTTGACCAATCAGAACGCCCATATTTGATAGACGAAACTAGAAATATACAAAACATGTTTATCATTTTAACAGAAGTCATTCTTTTAGAAATATCTTAATTGTCAAGTTTCTGTGAAATCAACTGTTTTAATAAAGGATATGTATCCCTTGTCCTGCTGACTATTTATCCTTTTTCCACTTTATTTTAAAATCTTGAGAAACAATCCAACCTTTAGTTTGATATTGTTGTCAAAGATTTTTCTCAAATCAACAAGAACGAACAGGTAGTGTAGGCTTTGATTAGACTGCACGTCTGTGCAGGCTGATCTTAGTCTATACACCTGCCAGAGCCATTGGCTTGGCAGGAATATTCCTGGATCAGCATGACAAGTGATAACAGTTATTATACACGATATTATATAGGGTATCGGTCCCTATATATCTTGAAAAAAAAAGGAGTAAAAAAAGAAAGCGTTTAATTAAAACAGTGTAGTTCGTCTAATTGACGAATGGATGGTCACGCCCACTGAGCTCCTACAGGAAATTCCACCTCGGTATTAATCGATGTAGAATGGTTGATCACGTAACTTTACGCACTTGTCTTAAAATACTAAATAAAAATTATGACATGTGACATCTGCAGACTTTGAACCCCAACATTAATGTGTTTTTGTTGGTTTGACGACTTATGTTTGTACTTACAGCTTACTGAATGTTTAGATCGCCACCCAACTATTTTACATTTTTTCTGAACATTAATCTTTCAAAATAATGCGATATAAAGTAGATGTGAAGCAAGGGGGCAATGGGCGGGTCCAGCGATCAGTCCTTTATTTCACAGTTATCCGAAGGACTATAACTGACTATAACTAGAACAGACTATAAATTGTGTAATTATATTCAAGGAGCAATATCGGGCTACATCCGTCTAATAAATGCTCTCTTTTTGTCTCTTTACAAATCGCAAAATTGTTCCTGAGCCAGAATATAACAAGAAAAATAGATGATAGCCAAATGGATCTCAAGGGGATATGGTAATCCATAATCTTTAAACCCCCCTGTGACTATATGATGACTACCTCAAAATGTAGACGGTAAAATATTACTTAGTTTATTTCAAATACATAGATTTGAAAATGTTTCCCAGTGCACACTTTACAATAGAATGTGCCCTTCTACACCCAAATTGAAACTCGGTGAGGGGGAATTTGAATAGCTATTCTAGAGAGAAATAAGGGGATGTATCTTCGTAAACGCCTGGGTCTAATTTTTTGTAACAGAGAGAACTTCAAAGACTTTCTTTGGTTTTATGTACAGAGCACAGAGCACTATTTGGAATACTAATCTAGGTAGTGACCAGGTAATGTAACATGCAAAACAATACAATATTGGTTATGTCGTTTAAGAAGAATTATATGAACATTATTTTATGTTATTGTAAAATGCGTGTCCCAGTCGGAGCTGATTAGGGCACCAGGAAATAATAAATAAATCAAAGTACTGAAAATTCTGTAACTAGCAAAGCATGATTGAATTTCGAAAAATCTTTCCCTGGTTGGGTAGAAAACATTGTGGACATTGAAGAAATTGCTTGTTACAAGTTTCCAAAGTTTTCTTTTTTTGGGGGGGTGGGGTGCTTAAAAGACGGAAATGATTGGGAATGGGTTAACTAGCATACTTTTGACAGAGTTCTCTACACTTTGTATAGAGCTTGCAATATTCCTGAAATACATAAGAAATATCTTTTATAGCGTAGGCATTTAACGGGTTTAGTAGTTAAGACTCCATTGGCAATTTGCACTCGTTGAACTTTGAGACGAAATTTTTCTGTTAACTTAAGCTATCAAAGCTGACGCTTTGCTAGCTGAAAATTGCAACCGATAAAATTGTGGTTTCTCAAATGAAGATTTTCAAGAATGCCGTCTTCGTTTGATTGAACATGTGGTGCGCCAATGATAAGACAAATTGACAACCCTTACATTGAAAAGAAAGTTTTCTCCCGGCTTAAATCAGAAAATTCCATTCTTGGCCTCATGACTGAAATACTCATACACAAATACTTAACGGGTATGTGAACGAGAAAGATTATTTGCTGCTTTATACTTAGATGGGAAACAACTCGAACGATGACGACCATCTGTTTATAAGACACATAATTATTATACAATTTAGAGACCCAAGAACAAATGTTACCAGAAATCTTTGAAACACTTCACGTGACATCTTTGAAACAAGAGGGCCAACATGGCTATAAATTGCTCATCAGAATTAGTTCATAGTGTTTCTAAGTCTGATAAGCTCAGCCCTACTAAGCCCACTTTTTTCATTAATAAAGATTTCACAAAACAGTTTTGAAATGGATAGCAAAAGGTTATTCCTTCCTAGCTTATTAGAAATTACCTTGATATTTTACGAATAGAATTCTTTTTGAGAACTATTTAAAGATTTTTTTATGCCTTATAAGTCTGTACTGCCTAACTTCCTTTCCAAATTTCTGTCAAATTCGGTTCAGATAGTCCCAATAGTGAAGACGACAAAGATTATTCAAAGAATTATTTCACCATTTCTCCAGGTTTTATAAACCCGGCCCTGCTGAATAAAAATTTCAAAAAAGTTTTATTTTAAAGGGCAACGAAGGAAAATTCCTATCAAGTGTAGTTCGAAATTGGCAACTGGTTCAGAGTAGAAGATTTTTTGAAGAATTGTTGACGATACACGACGCAAAACGGACACAGGGATAAAACAAAAGCCTAAGTTGAGCAGGTTGTGCTTAGTTGAACTAAAGAGCCGTTATTGATAAAAAATGAGCAATGGGTGAATATGAAAATACTAAAAATGATTAATGAAACATGTTAGATAATTAATTCGTTTCAGAAGTCCTTCTTAGCTCTTAAACTAATACACCAAAAAAATTACTTTATTTGGTGAGGTTATAAAATCTCCGTAAAGTATGCAATCTTTGTGCCGTTCTAGACAAAGGGCATTGCTTGAAAAATTAAACTTAATATACAAAAAAAAAATACGTGGAATTGTTTCAAGATAATGAACATTCTAAATGTGTATCTGGGAAGCAATTGAAACACTGGTTTATTCTTTTGTTTATCCAATTTTGATTATTGCAACATGATTATTGCAACAATATCCTTAATATCATTTCGCAAACAGAATAATAAAAGCTCCTACGTGTACAAAACATGTGCGTGTGCTCATCTGTTCCCAGTATGACAGTTTAAAACAGGCTTTATGTGATCTTACTTGGCTTCCGACCAAATACGAACTTGATTTAAATCCTCAGTAGCATTTACGGCTTCTCTTTGTGAAACGCCAGACCCTACTTAACTGCACTCTTGTTTTAATGTGTCAAAATTAGTTTTGAGATTTCTGTTTACTCCGTTGAAAACGAAACTGTTCATTTAAACAGGAGAAAAAACCTTATTTTGCAGAACCTTCAACCCGGTCCAGAGCTGGCAGATATTCTCGGGCTAGATAGAAGATAAGTAGGTTTTAATCAGGTAAAAGATGAATTACAATATATGGTAAAAACTAACATATGGAATTACGTATATCACCGTTTGTAATCTGTTACCATGTCTGCCATTTTCGAACCATAGATGCCGACCAAATAAAATACATAAGATAAAAATAAGATAAAATATATCCTATTCAAATTGACATAATGATTATAATGGCTCTAATCAAGAATTACAAAAATCAGTATCAAGGTTGGGAGTTAATAACTGGAATCGCAGATTCGTGTAAACATTACTACACTTTTTTAGCCATTGCACACCAGCTTATATTTTCTAAGTCTATCCGAAAAAGACCTTTGAAATTTAGATTCATTTGATGTTCTTTGAATCGAAAGCTGGTTTCATTTACAGAATTTAGATACATATTCACCCTTTTCTTTACCCTTTCAAACTTAAATTCTTCAATTTTCTATAGGATTTTGCTGTTTTCTTATTTTGATCGTCTTTGGAACCGTTTCATGTATATAGCCCCGATGAACAAAATACGCCAGTAGTATTTTTATCAAATAAATTTATGTTGATTCGCTTTAGCTCTGTTGATATATACAACCAAAGAGAAAACCATTTTTTGCGCTCGATTTCTACTCTTGAATGAGTTCGTTTGATAGGAAAAGTTTTTGATAAGATTGCTGTAAGCCAATAATGCATGCAAACGCACCAATAACGACGAATATTGATTCCGAAACTAGTGATTAGTTTAAATCAAATTGACAACGAAAACATGACATGAACCCTATCATGTTTTTTTGGTTCTCGGAGGACGAGGATGCAGCCGCCGCTTCGTCTATCTATCCGTCCGTCCGCCTCGATTTCTACACATCCCTTCGTTGAAATTCACATGAATTCCTTATGATATTGCACCGACGGATTTTTCACGCTCAAAGGTCAAGGTAACAGTTTAAGGTCACAAACTGATATTGAGCTTGCCTAGGTCATAGTTCCTTCAATTATGAATGGATTTCCATTTGACTTTTTGACAATGTCGTCTTGTAAAAAATACATTTGGAATGAATTTTGAAAGTGTTGAAGTATTTTAATACTAATTTGTGAATAAATTATTTACGGAAATACCCAGAAAGGTATGTTTTAGATTTTAAAGGTAGGTATCGATGTTTTTTTCATGTAACAGATTTCTATTGTTTTTATTTCCTCTCATAAACTATTTAAATACAATATGCCGCAAAGTAGTTTTGCAATAATATGAGGTCGCTTATCAGAAAAAAGCTGGGTATTTCCCTAATAGCCTACGTAGGCTATTAATCTATTTTTAGATTAATCCGAAACAGTTACGAAGAATATGGGGCATTCACGTGGCGTAAATAACCGTTGGAACCTTGCATTAAGTTCAAATTACATCAAAACAACGTCATCGTTACGTCATCAGGAGCTATGTTCGCTAGCCGATCTGTAAAGATCAGTCCTTTCTTTTGACATGATATAGGACGTTGTCTGTTTCGCTAGTAAATTAGTTACCA
The DNA here is from genome assembly GCA_946902895.1 of Fragum fragum. Taxonomy (NCBI): domain Eukaryota; kingdom Metazoa; phylum Mollusca; class Bivalvia; order Cardiida; family Cardiidae; genus Fragum; species Fragum fragum. Next base: position 47,004,251 of record OX336373.1, on the reverse strand, counting down.
TCATTTGACTGGGTCATATGCAAATGAGGTCATTCGATGTCGACAGCCGAATTCCGTGATATCTAAAAATAACCTGGAATTCCGCAGAAACTTTCCGCCATAACCACAAAAGGCCACTTTAGGTCTAATAGATTACCACCAAGACAATACCTGGCCTAACTTAAAGTATTGAATGTTCGTTTGAGTCTATTTTTCGGCACTTGGAAATTTTTTCTTATATAGGTTTCAGAAACATCGATACCTCCCTTTAAGAAATCTAGATATATATTGCGTATACAACAAACCCCATATAAAACAACAATGCAAAAAAGGAAATGATATACGTAATCTGTGACTCGATGATAAAAAACAAAAACTGTTTATTTCCTTTTTCCTTTAATCATATTAGCAAATTTATAAATCTTTACTCGTATAATTATGCATATATGAATTGATCACAATGTACTAAAAGATGTGACTAAACATTATGAAGCATTTCGTCTTGATACGTTTACCGTTGGGGTTAGGCAGCTCATTTACTGGATCTTATAAAGGCTTTGTGTCGCGACAGAATGAATCCTGATTGTCTAAAAGTATCCACAATTACTGGTACCCAGGAGACAGATTTTCTTATCAAAAGGCACAATATTCTGTAAGAAAATCTTACTGAGGGAGAAATTGCCAGTTATAGGTATTAGTCGTAAGGCTATTTCATTATTTTACTCAACCAAACTTACCAAAAACTGAAAGCAGATGACAAGTTTTTTTTTTTTTTTTCATCTGTCGAGAGTCTGGTCTATTTTTTTTCTGGGAGGTATAACCCGATTAGTTTTTGTGAATGTAAATTAATTTTAACCTGACATAACTTAGTTTGTCACAATACCTGCTTTCTAAATGGCGGAAACATTTGTTTCATAACTCCATGAAAAAAGAGAATACAGAAATGCTATTTGAGGCTTTCTTTGAAAAATTGGAATAGACTTGCTCATTTTAGACGTTCCAAGTGCTACAACCAATGGAAGAAGCCGTTTTTTTTTCTGTATGTCCCCAAGTTTGGAACAGAGAAAATCACCGCTGAATTAAGCGCCATTTAAATGTAATCAGGTCGCTTCTATAATTTGTTCCATAAAATATTTCGACGCCTTCCGTTCTTCACATTGAAAACATTTTCCAGTGTTATTTCTTCCCCATTTTTTCGATTGGCAGCAAGTTCAAAGTTTTAAAAAGGGCATCAGTGATACTTGATCTGAAGTGCATTCCAAAACAAACGATATATATATATATATTGGAATAATTCTAAGTTTGTTAGCTCACTTCTTATTTAAGGTGAAAACACAAGTGTAGTCAAATGACAATTCCACTTAGATATTTCCAAGTGATGGTTGTAATAACTCTGACTCGAGGGAAATTCGAACTATTTCAATTTGAAAACTTTTATTTTAATACTACTATTAATTTAATATTTCCGAAGTTTGTATTTCATTCTATGTAAAACGTCATTTAACATGTTTATAGCAGTTTTAGTCGCTTAATCAAATAACCTCCCTTTAAGATTTATATTATAAAAGTTGATTTATTTCCTCTATATGTCTGGTATTTTACCAAACGATTACACGTTTGTTTGTTGTTTTTCTTGTGTTTATATTGTTGTTTTTCAAAGTTTAAGAGTTTAATTAAATTCTAAATCAATGTAAATTGAATTAAGGTTGTTATCTATAATCTTAATTCAAGCCTTACTATGTAGTATACATTCTGCCCAACTCCGCTTTCGGGTATTACAGGCAGGTAATCTATCATACAAGTAATCCTGAAAAATGAACTCATGTATAACCAGGCGTTTCCAGACTATCATCGGTATTGGACACTTGTCACAGAGAAAAGTCAATTCACTAATGAAAGTGAATGCACATGTAATCAGGTACACATTTTTTAAGTAAAATTGTTACAATTTCAGGTCAATAGCTTTCTCATGTATCCCAGATAAGTTGATTCTTTTTCTAGACTAAGTGTTTTTAACGCATTTGGTCACAACGGAGATAAATATATGAAGTGAAACAGTATCAAAGTATTAACTTATTAAAAACATGTTCTCTTGCTAGTCTCTATGGTACAAAATGTAATTTTGTAAGGACATATGATGTCAAAAATGTGTTCAAATTCGAGAGATTACCGACTGATAATCTAACACCTTTGTTGGAATATCGTCTTAATAATAGTTGCTAAGACCCTTATTCTAGTTCAAAGCAACTCTTAAATATCTTTACGGCAACGCCAATCGAGATCCGTAAGAAAGTTTCACCTAGATTTTAACGGATTCATTTTGCAAATTTAGTGACCGGCGACATGTAACAAAAATATAATGATTGGTTTGGGACATGTTAATCGTACCTACGGCTTGAATAAGCTGCATTTACGGCATTTATGTCGCAAAACTAGCAGAAATGCTTCAAAGGAATGTCGGCAATATCGGTGTTCAAAGTTCACTTCTGTTCTTAATAAATGATTGAATTGGTTGGTCGATTTATCCTTTTATCGACATCTGCATCCATTGGTTGCTTGTCTTCGAGACACCTCTTGCCAAAAAAAGATCCAGGTCATTGAGCAGTTGCAGTCATTTAGTTGACTTTTTACAAATTTACAATTCTGAATAAGACTTTTTGTGAGAGGGTATCAAATTAATAAAATCTGAAAGAAAAATCAAGGAAAAATATAACATTGATACTCCCGTATCAAATGTTCGTTTAAGCGTATTTGTAAGCAATTGGAAAATTGTTCCTATGTAGGTTTCAGAAACATCGATACCTCCCTATAAAATACAAATGCCATCAAACTTCTTATCACGTTTTTTACAACAATACCTGTATCATTTATAAAAAATAAGTAGAAAAAAAAAATAATAAACTTGGTAAAAGTCGGGAGTGGGATTAACTTTAACCCATTCCAACACAGCAAAATTTTAGACTGGTCCAAATTGAAAGAAGCTGCAGACGACAATTTCAAGTTGATGAAGTTTTGAATTTTTTCGTCTTTTTGGATAGAAAACATTGTGGATAATGAAGAAATTGCTTGATACAAGCAATTTCTTCATTATCCACAATGTTTTCTAAAGTTTTTTTTCTTGAGGGGCGTAAAAAGGAGGGATTGAGTTGGAATGGGTTAAACGAACGACTGATAAGTTAATGATGAAGCTTGCGGAAATCTGTGAGCAAAACTCTACTACAGTGCACAACTTCGCTCGTGTACATCCGTTCAGTGCCATGGTATAGTTTGAAACAACGCATACAGTTTAGTTTGAGTGTAATTGTTCCCCTGATCGTTTTTGCAGCGAAATACAGGAAAACTCTAAGTAAAGGATGTATTAGACGAAGTCTAGCCATAATTAGCATATATATTGCTATTGACAAAAACCTATGTTTAGAAGCATTCGTGTATAGCCCTACTTGTGAAAGCTGGAATCGACCAATCGCGGCTGTCCGTCAAGGAATATCCGACAAATCAAATCATTCATTCAGCCAGGAATTGAGCTTGAACTCGAATATTGGTCTGTTAAACAATTTTGTACGTTTGGCGAATTAAACGTCGTTACTACAGCTTATTTAAGCTGCAGTTACGAGGTTTAGGCCGCTAACCAACCAATTTACTTGTTTGTTACATGCTGATGGTTGTTATCTTTGCAAACTAACGCCGTGAAATATCGAAGCGGAACTTCTTGTTGGAGTCCATGGGCGGGGCCAATGGAGTCATTTGGTAGGGCCGGCGATTGGTCAATTTTTTGACAGTCAAACATAGAACAATGCAAAACTAAGAAGTGTCATCTGTTTCCTTTACGCAACATTAGGAGAGGATTGTGGCAATTTCTGAGTTAAAAAAATCAAAAGTGAGATTCTTTTTCAAATCCGTAGTTATTCCATTTTTTATATATTACAAAGATTGTTTTCTGTTGAAGAATTGAAAATACTGGTTTGTAACTTTGTGGTCGATAATTTTTTTTACAAAAAAGGTGTACGCATGCTTATACCAATGCTTGAAAGCGGATAAAATTCAATTTTCGAAAAGGGGAATCATTTGTTGATATAGATTGTTCTCTTGATAATGAACATATATCCCGAAAACCAATTGAATGTGGTCAGTAATACCAGAATTATAACGAAATGTCAAAGTTTTTGGATGACGATGAGGAACTTGTCCATACCAATTACTATGGTTTTCTACGAAAACAGCCAAGCTGATAAATAACAAATTATATAACGGTTATCCGCGGTTATATGTAAACAAAATATCCGGTGAAAAGTTAGATGAGCCTTTCGGTAATATATAATCTTTTTCTCGTATTCCTCTCTTAGAAAGCTTTTCTTGAGTTTCATAGAAATTGGCGGTTCGCGACAGTCAATCAGAAAATCGATTGTTCAGTCAAATCATACTTTTTGACAGGAAGTCAAATTTGAACTCCAACAAATATGACTGCCTCGATGGCCGAGTGGTATAGGTGCTTGACTCATGATCTGAAGGTTACGGGTTCGAGCCCCAACGTCACCGGGGTGTGTTCACGGGCAAGACACTTAATAGCCAGCCCCAGTCTACCCAGCTGTAAAAGTGGGTAGCAGTGGGATTCAGCCACTGCCTCTCTTTCAGGGACGTGAAAACATCTGGATTGTGAGTGTATCACCTGCCAGTAATACCCGAAAGGGGAGTTAGGCAGTATAAATAGATATAGATATAGAATATGTTAAGACTTTTTGTTGATTTTGCGACCTTAACTTATTCAAGCTATAGTTACGACGTTAAGGTCGCCAACAATTGAGTTACACTTTAGTTTAAGTCCCTTACCGCTTTGTGTACAAAATAATGTCGTTCAGTATCTCAAACGGACTGCAATGTCGGACTCGGTAGGCGAGGAAATTAAATAAGAAATTCGAAAATCGATTTCAAATCGTAGTGACTTGAAAATAACTATTTACAATAACATGGAGTAACATCATCATGTAATACACAAAATTTTAAGACCTAATTTTGTAGAACTCATTGTTAACTCATCTAAAATACCTCCGTTGCGAAAGCAGTCTACCAAGTCATTGAGGATTAGAATCGATTTTCTTTTAGATCACTTTGGGACTGTGTGGGTAATCATGTATGCCGTTTAAAAGTTTCACCTTTTATCCGTCTTTTCCGACAAGTAGTTATCGAATTAATCTGGAGAGATCGGCAAAAGTTGTTATCGATTGTATTACTAAACATTTACAGATTCCCAATATATTCGTCGAAATACTTTTCAATTCATATCTTAGATAAAAAGAGGTGTGTATAATAACAAATGGTATCATTTGCTGTTTACTTCAGAAGATTATTTCGTTCAAGCAGTATCGTATGTACGTCTGACCAATTGATCAATCGCTGGCCCTGCCCATTTAATTCGTTTGGCCCGCCCACCGACTCCGATAGGAAGTCCTCCTTCGTTTCAAGCGGCGTCATTTTGTACATTTTTTGACAGAAGTATGCAAGAAAAGACTAGAATAGTTGGTTGGGGACTTAATCGTGGTAACTACAGCTTTAATATTACGTCGTTACGACGTCTAACTCGCCAAACTAACATAAAGATTAACGAAAAATGGCGGCTAAAGACTGAGTTCAAAACTCTTTTCCGGTCTAAATAAATCATTTTATTAGTTGACTGGTTATTTGATTGACAGCCGCGTTTGGTCAATTGAATTGCACGAAAGCCATTGCACACCAGCTTATATTTTCTAAGTCTATCCGAAAAAGACCTTTGAAATTTAGATTCATTTGATGTTCTTTGAATCGAAAGCTGGAATCATTTACAGACTTTAGATACATATTCACCCTTTTCTTTACCCTTTCAAACTTAAATTCTTCAATTTTCTGTAGAATATTGGTGTTTTCTTCTTTTGATCGTCTTTGGAACCGTTTCATGTATATAGCCCCGATGAACAAAATACACCAGTAGTATTTTTAGCAAATATATTTATGTTGATTCGCTTTAGCACTGTTTTTTATATACAACCAAAGAGAAAACCATTTTTTTGCGCTCGATTTCTACTCTTGAATGAGTTCGTTTGATAGGCAAGGTTTTTGTTAAGATTTTTGTAAGCCAATAATGCATGCAAAAGCACCAATAAGGACGAATATTGATTCCGAAACTAGTGATTAGTTTAAATCAAATTGACAACGAAAACATGACATGAACCCTATCATGATTTTGGGAGGACGAGGATGCAGCCGCCGCTTCGTCTATCTATCCGTCCGTCCGCCTCGATTTCTACACATCCCTTGGTTGAAATTCACGTGAATTCCTTATGATATTGCACCGACGGATTTTTCACGCTCAAAGGTCAAGGTAACAGTTTAAGGTCACAAATTGATATTGAGCTTGCCTAGATCATAGTTCCTTCAGTTATGGATGGATTTCCATATGACTTTTTGACAATGTCGTCTAGTAAAAAATACTTTTGGAATGAATTTTGAAAGTGTTGAAGTATTTTAATACTTAGTTGTGAATAAATTATTTACGGAAATACCCAGAAAGGTACGTTTTAGATTTTAAGAAATCTAGATATATATTGCGTATACAACAAACCCCATATCAAACAACAATGAATAAAAGGAAATGATATACGTAATCTGTGACACGATGATAAAAAACAAAAACTGTTTATTTCCCTTTTCCTTTAATCATATTAGCAAATTTATAAATCTTTACTCGTATAATTATGCATATATGAATTGATCACAATGAACTAAAAGATGTGACTATACATTATGAAGCATTTCGTCTTGATACGTTTACCGTTGGGGTTAGGCAGCTCATTTACTGGATCTTATAAAGGCTTTGTGTCGCGACAGAACGAATCCTGATTGTCTAAAAGTATCCACAATTACTGGTACCCAGGAGACAGATTTTCTTATCAAAAGGCACAATATTCTGTAAGAAAATCTTACTGAGGGAGAAATTGCCAGTTATAGATATTAGTCGTAAGGCTATTTCATTATTTTACTCAACCAAACTTACCAAAAACTGAAAGCAGATGACAAGTTTTTTTTTCTTCATCTGTCGAGAGTCTGGTCTATTTTTTTTCTGGAAGGTATAACCCGATTAGTTTTAGTGAATGTAAATTAATTTTAACCTGACATAGCTTAGTTTTTCACAATACCTGCTTTCTAAATGACAGAAACATTTGTTTCATAACTCCATGAAAAAAAAGAAGGATTTTTTTCTATGTGCGTTCACAGAAAAGTTTCATAAGAAGTGTCTTGTGGTTTTGACGTTTGCCATTTTGTGAATAAGAATTTTAGTTTGATACCCCGATTAAAAAAAACAAAACAAAAACACATTCGCTTCACATAACTTTTGACTTCTCACTCTCATTTAAGTGTAATTCTTGGTCACTCCAAATCTACTATAACAAGTGCTTTATTATTGATTGAGTTAATGCCATTTCCCTTTTGTAAGAAAACACATACATAAACACAATGATTTCTTACTAAGAAGATGTGCACAAGAACGGACCAATCTTGTATTCTTATCATTATAGTGGTATTGCACTTTTACATATTTTAGTAATTGGTCTGCTCAAATTATTTTTTTCTTCTTTTTTGTTGCGCTTTGAATTCGACTTGAAGAACTTGCCTTGTATCAGTGATATCAGGAGATTAATTTCACCGTATAGAAACATGGGTTAACCACTTTGAATCTAAGACTTAAAAACAGTGAAAATAGGGAAAATGTCCAGAATCACCGCCAAAATTCAACAACATCTACTGGGAAGTTGAAGGCCACGTGTTATGCAAGGGATGCAAATATATACTCCTACAGTATTTTTTTGAAAAGTATTGTTCAACCTAATTATACTGACCTCGTGAAGCAGTTTTAGGTGTGTCCTTCCACAAGGACAATGCGCTAGTATACAAGTCTACCGATTGCATGGATGTGATTCATAAATGTGATTTAACCCATTCCAACTCAATCCCTCCTTTTTACGCCCCTCAAGAAAAAAGCTTTGGAAAACATTGTGGAAAATGAAGAAATTGCTTGTATCAAGCAATTTCTTCATTATCCACAATGTTTTCTATCCAAAAAGACGAAAAAATTCAAAATTCCATCAACTGGAAATTGTCGTCTGCAGCTTCTATCAATTTGGACCAGTCTAAAATTTTGCTGTGTTGGAATGGGTTAATCACTTAAACCACTTAATGTACCTTATGTAACACTCTGGGACTAATACCTTTTCCCGAAGTTGAACAAAGAACTCAGTGAGCGTAATTTAGTAACTGGTAAAAAAAAACAACAACAAAAAAATTAACCAAACAAATTGTTGAATATGTTTTTTGGAGCCAAAGATGATAACTTCTACAAGGAAAGTATCCAAATACTCCAACATCGTTGGACAAAGTATGTAAGCTAAGCTTGCAACGTGACCACGTTGAAAAATAAATGAAATGATTTTGGTTAATCGGCTCCCCCATGGTCAAGGTAACTGACTCTTCAACTAATCCTCGTAAAATATCTTGGAACTGAATTCCTGCGATAAGGCATTTCAAGTAAATTCGCTGCAGAGTCATTTGTCTAGGTATTAGATTTTCTATTCATCAGATGTATGGAGACGAGACAATTAAATTATTGAGACTTAAGTAAGCTTTTGTGAAGACCGGCGGGATCGTATTTAGCATGACCTTAACATTTTAGCGTGATTTTCCTTATGTCATAAAAACTGGAATCCCACCAGAATTTTATAACCAGTCCACTTTATTTCAGAGACAAGTATTATTATCAGTTTGTAAAATGATAGAAGCTTAATTCATTTTCAACCCTGACAACCTTTTAACTTTTTTCTTGTTGTTGTCGTAAAAGAAAAAATATCATCTTACTCGACGTGGTTCCCTCTAAAATGTACAAATTGGATTTTCAATTCTAAGCCAGTTTTTGTCGCCGTTGTAATAAAACTAATCCCAGGAGATGTTTAGGACACCCAACACATAATTAAGACAATAAAGCTGGTATTGTATTCTTCATTGTGCAATATCATGGCTGCACTCGTTTGGGAAACGGTACCGTTTCTCTTGTTATTATCAGGAACGTTCCAATGACGCTCGAATGCATTAATAATGCTGTATAACGAAAATTTATATTAGCTGATTATTTTTTTAATAATTAAACTTTTAGTTTCGTCTTTCGCGGTCAACATGATAAAGTTGGACAATACTTTTCAATATAATACTGTAAGAGTATATCTTTTGCAACCTTTGCATATCATCTGGTTTTTCTACATCTTTATTTTTTTTATTATTTAGGTTTGAGTTTCGACTATCAAAAAAGGGCGTTCTGATCGGATAAAAAAAACATACCTCCATGAATATAATTTTAAGCACGCAGCCATTGTGTATGCTTCCGCATAAATTAGTTTGTTTGTTTGAATAGGGTTTCACGCCACGTTTAACAATTGTTGGTCATAGCGCGGCGGCTTGAGCACCTAACAATGGATTCGTGGTATATCTTGCACCAGGACCACCATCACATCCTTTCCTGGCCCCAAGCAGCTATTCCACCAAAGTTTACGACTATCCAACTTTTGGTGAGAGACAAATGTCGGAAAGGATATGTGCCGCTTCCGGGGATCGAACTCACGACACCCCAGGATTGGAGATTGGGATATTAGTTCTATACAGAAAAGTATAAAAATATGAAAAGTTTTTGCCTTTTTCGGTCGATACTATTAAATTTTAAGAAATGAAAGTACTGTTTTTGGTTTTCATCGTGGTATGCACTGAAAAACCTATTCACTATTATGTATGAATACGCGAAGAGAAAAAACTAATCACTCTTATATATGATTACGCGAAAGGTTTTTCGTTTCATTCTTACCATCTGTTTAATATAATGTTTGTATACTACATTGGTAATGGTACGTATAAAAGCCACATCATTTCGTTAATTACATAGTTTACCACTAACATTTGATAACTTTTTATGAATTTTGTAAATTTAAGAAGCTTATCATTTCATGCTTACATCCCTGGTTTTTAGGTCTGTAGGCTTGGAAAAAAACATTCAAGAGGAAGAAGAAATTGCCTATAAAAAGCAATTTCTTCTTTGTTATTTTTTTTCAATCAAGCTGACATTGAATTGTCGTTCGCATAAACTTAAAATATAGACAGGTCAAAAATTGTGCAATATAGGAAAATATTAAGCAAACGTTCATCTTAATGATATCAAATCACTACGGTGAATCAAATCATAGAAGATTTAGTGTAGTCCTTCATTTATTTATCTATAAAGTAAAGGTGTGAATGTCTTTTATCGAATAAGAGAGAAGCAGTCAGCAGCCCAATGTTCGGCTCCAGCACTCTACCGCCCGATTATTGGTCGCCAGCGAAAACCAAGCAACTAATTAAATTTGAAAGGCTTAGAAGAGTTAACACTTTTCATGAAATGTTTCATCATTTTCGGGGGATTTATTTTTTCAAAATTGGTACGTTAGCTCTATGTTATTTGCTCATTCCCGACTTTTCGATATATTGACAGTTTTAAAATAACTTACAAGAATATAGATTTTGTAAACGCACTATAACTTCACATTTCTGTATTGTGCTCTTTTTTCCCCAATTTCCTGTTAAACTGTGTTTCCAAAATAAAATAAAGTCTTCCGATCATATGATATTAGGAAACCAATGGACATCGACTAGGTAACATTCCTGACCGTTTTGTCACAAACTGAAATTCAAGCAATGGGGTTTATTTTTGTAGCGTAAGGCCCTTTTCGCAAGCTTCGTTGGGATTTAAACCTGGATTCATTTTAGTGCCGTTCATTGGCTTGAAATTCATGCTAGGACACAGACACCATTAGCGATAAACTTTTCAACAATTTTACATAAACATAACAACCATTGCATTTACTTAATTCTTGACAGCTTTACACAGGAGAAAGACATTGAAAACCTGCCCATTTAACAACAATTATTCTCGATAGAAATCCATTAGCACACATGAATACAGTGCAGCGGTGATCTGCCATCGCTCAAAACAGGGTTTTAGATTTCTAGCCATCACCAAGACTCAAAAACACCATGCAAAAAGGAGAAATATGATAGATAAATGGAATTACTTTAGAGTACAATTATAGTGTAGACCAAAATGTGGAATGGAGTGAGATTACGAGTCTCTTTTGTTGTTGGCGTTGGTGTTATTATTATTTTGTATCAAAACAACTTGAAAAGTTCGTTTGTTGTATTAGATAGATACCTCATTAATTGCTTGTAGCATTCATATTCGAATGATATCACCTTTCTGTTTACGAGCTATTTTTTTTTCTGTTCTCAACATTGTTAAATACAAATCGTTCATCTCGCTTTTCTCAGCTACAATGAAATCACACAAACTAGGTGTGGATTATCGGATAGAGGTCCTATTTGTCACTTACTGAATTCAAGTCCCCTTGATAATTGTGGTGGAATGTGGAGTTCACATTTCACTGTTCTCAGCAACTATGAATCACACAACTTCTAATGGTGCATCAGTTAAGGGTCTTGTACGTTACTAGCAGAATTGAGGTTTGCCTGGTATCTACTTTCTGTTTCACAGCAACCAACATTCCTGTATGTCACTTACTAAACTAAGACTTGTGCGACATCTACTTCTTATGTACCTTTACTTGTTTGCTTACAAAACATGGTAAGTATATGTTCGAATATTGTTTATCAACACATCTCTAGTTTGCTCATATTTAATATAAAATCATCATAGGGGCAGAGTCTTTTTAGAAAAGCGGGGGTATATTCTATAAGTATAAACCCACAGATTGATAGTTTAAAACTCTAACCAAATAGCATCGAAGATATGCTATAGCCAAAGATTACACTACACACTAAATGTGAAGGCTGATCTTATTCTATACCATGATGAGAGATAATGTGTGCATGTATACATGTTTTTATTTTTTCTATAATTTTCGCGGCAAATGTCCTTTCCAAAATTTGTCTCCCACAAACGGATGGATAATCATAAACTTAATGAAATGAGCATATTCGAAAATGAATTGAAAATGAATGAAAAACCACCGGGAATTTAAATAAAATAAAAGTACTGAAAGTACTGTAGGCTAGCAAAGCATGATTTTATTGAGTAATCTTCTTTGTCTAAGGTTATCATGATCAGTGGAATTTAGAAAAGTTTTGCCTTGTAGGGTAGAAAAAAGTGTGGACAATGAAGAAATATCTTGTTACAAGCAATTTCTTCATTGTAAAAAATGTTCTCCAAAGCTATTTTCTTGAGATTATTCAAAAACGCGATTGTATGGGATTGGGTTAAATAACACACTTTTGAAGGAGTTTCCTAATATTTGAATAGAGTTAATCCATGTGCCCATGAAAAGCAGTGGCAGAGATTGCAATATTCCTGAAATAAGAACTACTTTTTATGGCGTAGGCATTCAATGGGATTAGTGTTTAAGCCTCCAGTGGCAGTTTGCACTCGTTGAACTCTGAGAAGCCCTCAAATCTTTGTCTGATAACCACAATTTAAAGCCATACCTTCCCTCGGACGAGAAAATTATGTAAACAATCTATAGCTTATTTAGTCGCTAAATACAACAAAGGCCTTCTAAATATCAATATGCAAAAAGTGCAAAGGGAATGAGTCAAGTTCTTTGGAAAGATTATCTTGTCGATTTCAATTCGTGTTTGATTACATTTTGAGACCGAGAAGAATGTAGCGAATTCTTCACCGGAAATCTTCGCTAATCTTCGGCATTAACTGTTATATGCACACAACTTTAAAGGTAGGTATCGATGTTTTTTTCATGTCGCAGATTTTGATTATTCTTATTCCCTCTCATATAGTATTTCAATACAATATTCTGAAGAGTAATTTTGCTAAAATCAGAGGTCGTTTATCAGTATAAACCAGGGTATTTCCCTAATATCCTACCGAGGCTGTAAATCTATTTTCATTTTTAGCAAAGACAGTTGAAAAGAATACCGCATTTAGTTTGAACTTGCTCAATTCAATGTTATTATGTGACATGATTTAGGACCTTAGTTGTTCAACTTGACAATTTTTTACCTTCGGTTGACTAAGGGTCATACGCAAATGAGGTCATGTTTTAAATAACCTGGAATTCCGCTGAACCTTTCCTAGAATAAACGAAAAAGCGCTATTTTAAGCCGACCAGACTGCCGCGAAGACAATATCTAACTCAAATTTAAGTGTTAAGCGTCTGTATAAGCGTATTTTTAGGCAATTTGCAATGTTTTCTTATCGTGGTTTCAGAAACATCGATACCTACCTTTAATGACGGTTCCGTGAATCTACGTGAACTAGCGGGCTTTTTGAATGACTAGCGAAAGTTAAAATGTCATTACCGATTGTTTAAAACACTTGGTTTTCTATTTGCAATATTTTCTATCCAAATATTGTAAAATTTAAGGAAAAATACCCCCCATGTCGTTATTTTTTTTTTTTGCCTTGGATTAGGGGTAAAAAAATTTGATATAAACGGATGTTCAAGTAAAGGGTAAAACGTTGGGGGTAAAAAGAGCACATAAAGTCAACTTGTAGTGTAGCCAGTACCACAAAGACTTGTCGTACACTGTTTCTTTGAATGCCGTTTCCCTATAAGCTTGAAATGTATTTCTTAGACGTGAAAAGTGTTTCTTGTAATTGCTTCATTCAACCATTACTATATGTTAAAGCACCAATTACGAGGTATATGTATCCTGGAACTTGTAATTACTGTCAAATTGAATTGACACCGAAAACATGATATAGACGCTGATATAATTAATGTCTTGGAAGTAAAACATGGTTTTCCTTTTAATTTAAGTGCTAGAAAAAACAGTTCCAAGCTTAGACTTTTTTAATATAGATGAGGAGATCGCACATCTTCATTGTTCAAATCGGGCGCATGACTTGTATGTTTTTTAAATCAATTTTATGTAACATAATCTTGCATTGCAGCAAAGACTTTATGAAAGAAAAACAATCGCACAAATGATGAAATATGGCATCAATAAACGTTAATAAATTATCAAAACCGAATCCTAGTTTGGTGGATCTCATTTGAATCGTCTCAATGAAACGATTGTGGTGCATTGAGATGATCCTAATGAGTTCCATCAACAACTTACCAAATGTGAATTCTTCAATGATTTATGTGTGCAGTCGAACTGACCCTTTAAATATACTACAAAAAGTGTTCAGCGACCAAAATATGGCCGTCGCTTGAGTGGTCGCTTAAAACAAGTTTTACTGTATACAAGTTTGTAATGATAACTCTATCGAAATGTTAACTTCGATTATGTGAATCAATTTAATAAGTGCTTACAAAATAGCGTTGTGCACAAAATTTTGTTCTTCGAGGTAAGAATATATTTTACCAATCAGAACGGCCGTTTTTGATAGACGAAACTAAAAATTGAATTATAAGTTAATAATACCTGTTGGGTCTTTGATAAAGTAAATATCAATACCGAAAAATGAGCATGGCCATTTTCTATATATGTAAAATATTTTAATCTTCTTATTATTTAGAGATCATTCCGTTGAAGATATAACGGATGATATTCATTCTCAACACTTTAAGCTCCGATAGAATCATTTCCCAGCAGCTGAAGACTTTTGTGTCAGAAGTTTGGAGGGAAATTCATCCTAAAATAGAAGTTCTTAAAGGATGAGACAATTAATTTACAGGGTTTTAAATAAGATTTTTGTCGAGATGGGATAAATCTTGCCCGACTTAACCTTTCTACAGTTATTTCGTAAGGAGCGATTGAATGGATTCTAAACCAGACAATTTCAGGCTAACGACCGCTGCAGTGTCATACTTTAATTGTTATTTCAGAAATGACTTTCCAGTATTATATTTGCAGACTGCATATATTTTATCCAATTAACATCTAAATATGTCTAGAATTGTCTAGTATAGATGGAAATTCTCTTTTTCCGGATTATGAAATATGCAAGTTAAAACCTTTATTAAGTCCAGAAATAGTGCTTGCTTAAGGGCTTTTTTTGACGAAGACATTGGAATATATTTTCCTTATTATATCTACATTTCCTTATATTGTCAAAGATTCGTGTTAAAATCACATATTATTTCCGTCGTTTGACAGGCGAAGCGATTTCAGATTTGAATAGTGTGTGACAAGACAATGAATTCTTTTCTCATACTCATTTCTTCCCTATGTGATATTCAATTTTCAAAACATATTTTGAGAAGCAGTCTACTCCCTCTTTCATTTTTAATCAGTCTGAAATTTTGTCATCCGATAAGCCATTACAATGAAATTCAAGTCTCCTAGTCAGCGGATATATTGCGGGTTTGACATTTATATGCCTTCTATTTGCTTTTTAAATATTGAATTTTGGACTGATTCAGAATCAAAGACGTTGCGAATGACAATTGAATTTGGAAATAAATTGATAAATGAATTTCTAATTAGATAACGCTATTGATGCAATAGGAGAGCATGCTATTAACAAGGTATTTCTCGATTTTTCATTCTGTTTTGATAAGTATGTGAAGTGTCTTTATAAGGATGTTTATATCTTTCAATCAAGTTCTTCACTTTTTTTGTAAATGAATCAAAGAACTGAAAGTACTTTAAACTATCAAAGAATGCTTTTGTCAAGTAATCTTCTTGATAAATTAATAAACAAGGTTAAAGTAAACCAGGAATTCATCAGTTACGACATGAATCAATCTTCGACTGGTGCAAATTTCAAGTTGTTTGAATTTTGAAAATCTTTGTCTTGTAGGGTTAAAATCATTGTGGACTGTTAAAATAAATTTCTTCATTGTCCATAATGTTTTCCAAAGCTTTTTTCTTGGGATGCTTGAAAAGTAGGATTGAGTGGGAAATGGGTTCAATATCATGTTCTTGAAGGAATTCTTTACAATTTGAATAAAGTTAATTTATGTATAGGCATACAAAGCAGTCATACCTATTTTGTACACAATACGCTCAAACGAGCTAATTTTTTCTTTAACATAAGTTATCAAAGCTGCCGCTTTGCTACCTAAAAAGGAATTCAACAGAACATTTCCTCCGCCAAAATAGCCTGTGTCCCCTCCGATGCTTAACGTCAAATTATTTCTTGATACAATTATTTTCCGTTAAGCATCTTCCTGTTTGATATCTTTGCATATCTTAGCGCAAAAGTCACAGAGCGGATGGTTTTCTGCACTCTTATGCAACAGACCGTATAACTCCTAAAGAAAAATCCGATGTTGAATGAAATTATTTTTGCCTGTCTATAGATTTTCTAGAAGGATTTAGAAAAAATATGATAACGTAATTAAACCTTTAGAGACTCGCATGAAAGGGTGAAATACTTCCGTTAATCTATTCATTGCGGACATTAAAATAAAATAGCACGAAACGAATTTTAAAAATGCTTAAACATTCAACAAAACAAATTTTCTGGATTTGAAGCCATTTGATAATTTAAGACTTTGTTCCTTTTGGGTATTCTTAAATCAATGTTGTACTCTTTTTGCTCTGTAAATGAATTAGTTTACAACACAAGGTAAAATAATTAATTTCTGCGCCATGAAAGGGCTTGTTGACAGTATTACCAATTGGCAAAATTTGGACTGGTCCAAATAGGAAAAAATTTAGACGCAAAATTAAAGTTTATAAAAAAAGTAGATTTTTGCATCTGCTTAGATAGAAATAAGTTGCGAAATGAATAAAAACGCTTGTTGTAAGCAAGTCCCTGGATCTCCACAATATTTTCCCAATTGTTTTTCTTGAGTGGGTTAAGACTATTTGAAATCACATATTTCAAGCCCAATAGCCTATTTACATGTTTATCAAGTACTCATTATAATAGATTGATCGGTTTTCCGTATTTTTCGAAAAATTAAAATAGAAGAAATGGTTCATTTGGAAAAATGGAATTCACTTAGCTGCGCAATATTAAGGTTTTAGATGGTATCACGTTCTAACTCGACAGATCAATCGTTTTGATTCAAAGTGCGTGGCTTACGAAGTCTTCCAATGATATTTATTCGCTCATTTCATATCGTTTCGTATGAGTGAGAGAGATCTTTCATTTGAATAAGCCCTTTTTGATAAATAAGATTACCATGGTGGTCCTTAATTGCTCACCTGAGTGATCTTCTAAATAAAGTTCATTTCTGGTAAAAAAAGATGCCATAGTTTTTATTGCTTCTGGTTTTGATGAAGAAGATAAATAATATCGGACATTAATTTGATAATTCTACTTTCAATTAACTATATTATTATCCCATTCCCACACAGTCCCTCTTTTGTGTGTGTATTTCCGTTTAATCATCGTCGCTACCGTAGCACATGCCGATATGAGCGACGCCCAAGAAGACGTTAGTTGTTGGGGGATAGTGCAAGGATACAGGACGAAACTGCTGAGAGCTCCGCCTGGTTCTTTAACGTGCTCGGTGGATAGCACAGTCACACGGGGCCTCGGTTTAACGTCTCATCTGAAAGACAATTAGTTTGTTAGTTGATATGGTAAGCTCGAACCCGTGATCTTGAGGTTTGAAGTCAAGCGCTCTACTAATTGAGCTAATCGGGCTGACTTTTTGACACCTTTAAAAAATATGAACTCTGGAAAACATAGTGAAAATGAAGAAATCGAGACAGAATGTTTTCTACCCTCCCAGGTGACAAAGACTTTTAACATTCACCAGCTAAAAGTTGTCTTCAGCAACCATTTTGAGTTTAGACCGGTCTAAAAATTTGTCGTGTGGAAATCGGATAAAACACTATATTGAGCAACTCTTAGAATAATCTTCAACATCGAAGCGGGGGTTATCCGGTGTCCATTTAATGTCGATTCAGTTTATATGAAGATCTTTAATTACTCTCACTTTCAATGGGATATATATTTTAGACGCGAATCTCACAGACAATGATATCAAGAACAGTAACGATAATCAACATTATAAAAGGAGCATAATAAATGAGTAGTCATAGAATATTAAAGTTGATTTTACAGTGACCTTTAAAAAGTTACAGACGAGGTTTGTCCAGTTTTATGTGTAAAAAAAACTTGTTCCGTAATTTCTTTCCAGTAAGTAAATAAATGAGCTTACATTTGCTTCTTGGCCTTAAACAACGACGGCGTGTCAACCATCAAGACCACTATTACAACAAAATATATCACACTAGCTAAAAATTGGATGTATGCTCACATTGTTTTAGTTGCTTGATATATCCCCAACGTAAGAGACATTAGAACTATGGAAATTCTATTTCACATCAATCGCTCTCGATAAAGCTCGCTGCAATGATGTAATTTAGTTCAATAAAAAATTGATCGAATAGTCACGACGCATCTTTATCTTTTGTCCCAAGACAATGACTGAGATAACCTATATGTGTTATTTTCAATTTTAGGTTATGAACAAGAAGGCAAGTTTATTTCGTCATTAGATTAGATTAACAAAACAGAAAATATTTAGTTTAATAGATGAAGCGGAGTTTGCAGGGGTTGAATGCGTTTATCATACCAAGTGGAGCAAAATTACGGGGACTCGGGGTAGAATGAAATCTTTGATGTCGGTCAAAATTAAAAGGCTTCATCGTTTAATCAGCATTTTAGCATTAGCGAGATATATGGTGCTTGTCTTAAATGTCCAAATTCGGTGTCAAGGTCAAAACCGAAGCATTCACATATCACAAAAATCCCCTAATACTTAAAAATTTATTGTTGATTACCGAGCAACTAACAGACAATGTTCACATTTGGTCAGCAAGTAACAAACGCATATGCTACTTTATTGGAAGCGGGCTAAGATAATCTCGCCAGGTCATATTCAAATATCAAAGTAACAATACCCAAATTTTCTTTTGTCCAGAAAGGGCAGATAATTTATTCTTAATGTTTTTTGAAAATCCTTAGCGACATATCATTTTCATTCTTGTTAAAGAAAAGCATTATTAGGTGAAAAGGAACATCATTGTCAAAGGGAAACATTGAATAGTTGTAAAGCAACGGAGAAAAAATTATTTCACGAATTTAATGACTTTAACAACATAGATAAACCTAAAGTTAAGAATGTATCCAAGCATTTCATGATAGATCGCTATTTTACATATGCACTGGCAGACAACTTGTTCAAGTACGAGTGATAAATATAAAAACAAAAACCACAGAAAAAAAAACAAAAAACAAAACGGATTCACCCGTACAATGGGAGATATTGTATATGAAGAACAATCTATAACGAGTAAATTCTATCAATGAAATTTTTCAAATGACCTGTCGCAGGCTAAGCTGAAGATGGCTTGAAGCCGATGGAGTTTTATGCATCTCAGATAACGATCTTATATTGGTTTGTGCATGTGTACGAAATAGTAAAATTCATTGTTTAGAACCATTTGTTATATAGTTTAGCTTGAGCTTTTCTACAAGGCGATTTATTACTTGATTCTGTATGCTATCGAAGAGAAAATGATCTAACACCTAATAAAAACATTCTAAAACGATGATTCCATTTCCTTTGCTTCAACGAACGACACAAATAATGTGGCTATTCGGGTATTGTAAAAAAATATCTTGCGACAAAGCCATTTAGGTAAATCTACTACAGTGCAATTTGCCTAGATGTATAACCTATTCGCCAGATGCACGGAGACAAGACAATTAAATTATTGAGTCTTAAGTAAGTTTTTGTCAAGACCAGCGGGGTCGAGTCCGGCAAGGTCTTACAGGATTTGTGTGGTTCATTCGTATAATAAGATCTTCTTTGCCTCCAATCTCATAATTCTATCTAGTGATTAATGTCAGTGCCATACTATTTCGAACGAACATCAGCAAAAACAATGACAGTTTTTTTTTTTTGCTTTTTTTAAAGAAGAATCACTGGATAGCCAAAGGTTACTAATTCAGCTAACAGGGCCAGGGCTTCGACAGACTAAATTAGTCACAAACAACTACATGTATTCCCTCGGCAACTTTAAAACCGTAACTGCCCTTCAAACACACAACAAAATTTACCAGAAAACCATATCCAAGTCCCAAAATCATACACAAATATAGGGATTGAGAAATAATTTTTGATATTTTGT
Organism: Fragum fragum; assembly: GCA_946902895.1. Classification (NCBI taxonomy): domain Eukaryota; kingdom Metazoa; phylum Mollusca; class Bivalvia; order Cardiida; family Cardiidae; genus Fragum; species Fragum fragum. The sequence goes on along the minus strand of OX336373.1, from coordinate 46,984,211 downwards.
TAATAATTTAAGGTTTTTCTACATACATTTTTACATCAGTGAAGACGTTTAAACCTTTGCTAGTCATTCAAACAACAAGCTTGATTACGGAGATTATCAAACTCGTTCGTAAAGTTTAGTCGTTAGGACATTTTCGGTGAAGAATCGGGTGCATCAACCCGATCTCGACATGTAAGTAAACATGAGTTAGTGACCAAATGAACGATATATTTCTTAAACTGTCTTTCCTCCCTCAGGGGTGGGGGAGGGAGATCTGGCCTTAATTTTAACGAATCCTTATGCATGAGTAGCCCTGCAACGACTCGCCATTTTGAATTGGTCTTACATATTTATTTCAATAAGTTAATCAGCAGTTGAAGAGAATTTTGTTACATTTAAGTCCATATCTAATTCTTAACTCTTTACTGTACAATCATTGGTTCTTACGTCCTTGTGATATTCTGCTTGAGAAAACATTGAGGGAAAAGAAGAAATTGCTTGTAACAAGCAATTTCTTCTTTTTCCACAACATTTTATACCCTACTGAATGGTTACTTTTAAAAAAAAACCACTATAGATTGTCGTCTGCAAAATCTTTGAAATTGGACAGGTCTAAAAAAGTTTAAACCAGGAAAGGGAGAAAGCGTCTCAAACAGATTTCATTGAAAATTGATAAAGGAAAGGTATAGTATACGTAAAGTTTTAATGTCATTTTCGCGACGATAAATGTTCTGCCTTCGTGTTTAATCTAATCTACTGAATTCCATGTAAATGTAATTCAATGTAATATATTCCCAATGCCCTACTAACATTGGATTTTAATTGGATGAGGTCAGAAGACTTCGGTGACGATAACGACTGAATTGCTCGCGAAAGGCAATGACCTAATTTATACGTAATGGAAACTACAAAATGGTGATTTTCGATTCAATCGACAGATAACGTATTTACCATATTAATTCCGATTCCGCTCGGGTTGTACTGTTACGTACTTATTTTCTTACTTTTTTCAAAGTCATGAGAAGTCAATTTCATCATCCTATTCTTCAATGTCTTTAACTCTTTTAATAAGTTCCCCACTTTGTGCTTGATTACCACATGAACGTGTTGTTTTCCGGGAAACTCACGGTTTAACTTGTGATATATCGTTCTCTAGTAACACTTGGACCTACGACAGAATAAAGTATCCTACACGTCGATTTGTATGCAGACGGAAATTGATACATTTTTCGGTGATTACTTACGGATCCTTATCAGACGTTTATTTCACAATTGTGAAGAGGTTTTATTGGTGCCTTCCCAAAATCACGTTACAGAAATCATTCAAAAGACATCTCTAATGGCAAATTGAAAAGCTTAAACGTGTCCTGAACTTCATAGATTAACATGATCTTCATGATTTCTTAGGGGATAACCAGAAGCATTCAGTGCTTTCTTGTAGTTGTAATGATAAAACTATTCTGTATAGTTACAAAAGTAACGCAGTGTACGGTACAAACTGCTATGTTGGACTTATTGACGGATCGTGACTGTGAATAAAAGACTCAACCGACCAACAGAATCAGTATTGTAGACCGGAAATGAACCTTTAACCCCGATTTAGGTCGACATTTATGTGAAGCATATTTTGCGGTTCGGAACAGATTTATTCAAGCTGTAGTTACTACGTTACACAAAATATGCTACTTATCTAATACAATGTATATGTATTAACCGCCGTTTGATATTAAAGCTGAACTTGCCTATTGGAGCTCCCCTGGCGTTGCCAAGAAACTGTCAATTGACCAATCGCTAGCCCCGCCCACTAACTTCTTTTGCTCCTCCCATTGACTTCGACGGGAATTTCCCCTTCGTTTTTTTACAGCGTTATTTTGAAAAAAATATGGTAAGTAGCACAGTAGCCTGTGACGAACAAGTAAAATGGTAAGTGACTTAAACGTCGTTACTACAGCTTGAAAAAGCTGTTGTTACGACGTTTAAGTCGCCAAACCAACAATAAAGGTAAACAAAAATGGCGCCAATGTTTACACATTATGTGGCTGTACAACAATTTAACACAAGTTTCCGAGCGACAGCGATAGAGTATCCTACCACAAACTCACAGCAGAGTTGTCGTTCGTTACTCTCACCATAATTAACGAGATTCTTGTCAAACAAAGAAATGAAAGAAATATAATATTTTTGTTGTTTCACGTGAAAAAAAAATGATTAGAACATAATGAATATACTCAAATATACCTTATATGGGCCTTAAAACTAAAGAATTTTCCTTTACAACGCCTAACTACTTTTGTTATATATCTTGCGGAGAAAATATCTCATGTTTAGTCATAAGACCAATTGTAGTAGTAGTCGGTTTGTGACGAAATGACTTTATATTTAGCTCATTACAGAAGTGAGTGGGATATAGACCGGACTGCAAGAAAATGTTCATGTCAAGGATATACCATATTTTATTTTTTAGCGATCTCTGTGGAGATCTGCAATCAATGTTGATGATTACAATAAAAAAAAAAGCTTGACCAATCAAATTATTCGTTTCAACCAGGAATGATATTTGGACTCCAACATTTTATGTTAAGCATTTTTGTTTGTTTGGCGACATAAACGTGATATCTACTTTTTTTAAGCTGTAGTTACGATGTTTAGTTACAACCAACATGTTATTAACCGTAACGTTATTTATTTATTTACATGTGTACAATGTAGGCAAAAAAAATTCTTTTAATATTTAGTCGAACGTCCTCTCGGAGTCAGCGCGCATAGCTGGCAGTCCGTCAGTTGGAAAATATGGTCTCTTCCATTGGAAATTATTGATATGAATTAAATTATTAAATTTCAATTTGAGACTGCGTGATAAATATATTTTAGGTTATAGAGAAACAGAATGAATGAAAGAGCTTCATTTAACAGAATAATGGAAAAGCTGATAACGTCACGCAAATGTATACTTTATCTTCCGCTCTCGAGCAATGTTCAAATAACTATTGTAGATACCTATTTATAACACGAGCGCAAATGTGCACTTTGCCGGGGATAAATATCACCTTTTTACAAACTGAAACCTTTGATATCACAACCTTTGTGGTTAAAACCTATCGGCGCCTATCGATCGCTTAATGTGTTTTCTCTGTTTATAAGCAATATAATTTAACTTTTTTAACCTGCATTATGTGAGCATAAACATAAGTCTGTTTCGTTCTTATGGCACATTATCGCTGTTGGATTATTCATTCTCCATTCTTAGTTTACTAGCTTTCACTTCTGAAATATTATCATCTCAACGACTTCTTTGCAGACTAATTTCTTATGGGATTTGCCAAACACCAAGTATAGTATTGCTGTGTTGTCCTGCGAAATATTTTTTTCCTATGGCGACTTTTCTTATGTTAAATTTACACTACCGTCATACGCAACTTACATATCCCAAATTCCCCTCTTTTACAAATTCATTTTAAATTGTCTTATATTGGTCATGATGTCCAAACTCCATAAAGAAAAAAAGTCATCAATTCCCAAAACAAAACAAATCTAGTCGAAAAATATTGTTTGAATTTGTTGTACAATTCCTGGTTTTTACGTTCATATGATTACTAATTTAAGAAAAATATTGTGAAAAAAATTAAATAAATAAAAAAAATAAATTGCTTGTGACAAGCCATTTCTTCTTTTCTCACACTACTTTCTACCACATAGGATAGTATCATTTCAAATTGAACTAAATTTTCATTGTCGTCGCCGACAAATTGGACCAGCCTAAACTTTCAAACACGGCAAAGAGTTAAACAATTAAGTAACCAGGGAAATTGTATACGAGTCGTTTGTGCCTTTTTACGGTTTTAAAACATTAAGTATAACTCCCACACGAAGCACTCTATCGGGATAAAATGTCATTTATTTTACAAACAAAAACAACATACGCTACTGTGTTGTTATAATCAAATAGCGATCATTTGTCTCTTGGTGTAGACTGACTATCGTCTGCGCTTACATTACGCATGTTGAAAAGTGAAAGTTACCACGAGAACACATTATAAATTACCGGTAGACCCTACTTGGTCTATAAGTCCAACGGCGAGCATGTGTCACTTGATAGGGACCGATCTGCTTTTACAATTATAATTGCTTGTTCAAAATTAACGTTGTCTTTGAAATATATATAGCGAGAACAAGGTATAAGTGACCGAAAGACGCTAGCTGCCTGTGTTGTGTTTTTATTGGTTTTTGTACGTAAACAAGTGACATTTTACCGTCTGTGAGGTTTAACAAAAGTGTTGCTATTTGTGTGATTTTGACATTTTATCCCCGTTAAAGCATATAACTAAATATCGTCTATCGAATACTTATAATATCCCGTGTTCTCGGTTCGTAAACTTATAATTTAGTTTTAGTTTCATCTATCAAGAACGGAAATCTGCTTGAACGCAAAAAAAAAAAAAAAAAAAAAAATCATACCTCCCTGAATATATTTTTCGAGCACGCACTTTTTTGTGTGCTTCCGCAAACAAAAAGTATAACAAATTGTAAAGTTTTTTTTTCGCTCGATGCTATTAATTATAAAAAAAGGAGAGAATATTTCTTATTCTCATGGCGGTATGAACCGAAAAACCTAATCAAACTTAGGTATTCTTCGCGTCTTCATACAGTTTGATTTTGTTTTTCGGTTAATACCTACTTTAACTAAAAACAATAATCTCTTCATCTTTTAATAAAAACCGTTTTTTAACATGCAGTATGTGAGCATAGACTCAAGTCGGTCTTCATCAGGCGACACATTATGGTCGTTAAATAATATTTCATCCATTAACTTGTTTAAATTATTGGTTGGTTAGGAATACAGGTAAAAAATTGTGAAACGTAACGATATAACAACTTGAAGAGACCATTAAGTTCATTAAGTTTCATAATTTCGTTTTTGATTGACAAAATTCTTGTTTCAAGCAGTAGTTACGATGCTTTAGTTTAGTTTAAACATATTCTATTTGCATATATCAGACATGTACATGTTCATTTTCAATAGAAATCATGCAAAAAGGATTAGAACGGAAGCATAGCTTATAAAGTTCTTCTCCTTGTAGTTTATTAAAGACGTGTACAAATGTATTCAATTTTACTAACCAATTAATAGGATGTAAATAGGAATTTCATTAAAAAGGTTGAGAGTGCTTACTTCTATAAATCGTTCGCTTTATGTTATGATATAAAATGATAGTCAAAGATGGTTATTAAATTTTTGGATGAAAGGTGCTCTTACTATATATTTGTGTTAAAAAAAAGTTAGTACCTCTAAATCTATATATCTATTAGTATAAAATCAGACCAAGGAGTACTAAATAAAGCTAACAAAGTCAGGATTAGAGGTAATTAGATATGAAAGCGTTTGCTGTCCTCAATGTAACATTGAACCTCGTGAAAAATAACTGCATTTTCTTGATATGTTAGCTCGTTTTTTCCATTTAGTAATATGTCAGTATCAATATTGCCAAACCTCAAGAGAGCGTTCAGAAGCCTATTTCAAATCATAATATAATTATCACATTCAAAAAAATAATGTTCTGTCGTTTCATTTCCACCACAAATACAAAGGGGGGAGTCAACAACATTTTTCATGAACAAATGGTCGTTTAGAGAGCTATATTTATTTCTGATTAGCGCATGGGTGACCTGAAGCTTCCTTTCTCCAATAAAGAACAACTTGTTAGGAATAGGCTTGTTAGTATCAAGATGATTCTTAAAGATTGATAGTGAATTTTGTTCCCTTATTTCAATGGGCAATTCATTCCAGTCTTCTATGACTGATGGAAGAAAGGATCTTTTGAATAGCTCTGTTCGGCATCTAGGAATTCTATGATTTCGTGACCCGCGCAGGCTGTAAGAGGATGTGCTTTCTATACTTTCGGATACTAAAGAATTTAAATAAGTCGGACTTATTCCTTTCACCATTTTAAAATATAATATTAGCTTATGTTTACGCCTTCTACTTTCAAGAGATTCCCAGCCTGATTCCACATGAAGATCTGTAATAGATACCAATTTAGTACAGCCAGTTACTATTCTGGCACATTCATTTTGGATTTTATTTAGTTGATCCTTCAGGTGATTTGTACAATTATCCCATACAACATCTGCATATTCAATAATAGGGCGAATAAAAGTAAAATAAACAGTTTGAAGCGATTTCCGATCCAAACGGTTTTTTAAATTGCGCATTAAGTTTATTCTATTCCATGCTTTTCCTATAGAGTGCTTAATATGACTATCCCAAGTGCCATCATCTGATAAAAATATTCCTAGGTGTTTATGACTTTGAACAATTGGAATTCGAGTAGATGACATGTAGAGATGGGGGTGAGGAGGTCTATTAAATTTACGTGTTATAATTAATGACTCCGATTTCGAAGGATTAAATTTAACGATCCATTTTTGAGCCCAAGTATTAATTCTATCATGTCTGCTTGTAATTTTTGTCCACATAAATCAGGGTTGTCAATTTCTAGTGATAAGCTGGTGTCATCTGCGAAAAGGTTAATATTAGATTCCAAATCTGAGACTATGTCGTTAATATAAACTAAAAACAGTAAGGGACCCTGTATTGAACCCTGTGGGACACCTGCTTTTAAGATACACAAATCCGTTTAAGACAACTCTCTGATATCTATTTGATAAGTAATCGGCAAACCATTTTAAGAGTCGACCTTCTATGCCAGCACGATGCAATTTATACAAAAGACCTTTATGCCATACTTTATCAAAAGCTTTGCTAACATCAAAAAAGATCATTCGATATTCATTACCGCTGTCAATAGCTTTACATATTTTATGATATAACAAAAGCGTTTGGTTTACCGTGGAGTCACCAGGTAAAAAGCCTGACTGAAATGGAGTAAAAAAGTTTTTCGACGAAAGATACGAAAATACATGATTGTGAACGCTTTTTCAAGAGTGTTTAAGATAGAGATTGGTCTGTAGTTTGATGGAATAGCAGGATCACCACTCTTAAAAATTGGACAGACATTTGAAATTTTCCACGCCTCTGGCATTATACTTTTTTCTAAAGATGAATTAAAAAGATCACAAAGTGGTTTTGATAGTGGAAAGGCTCCTTCACGTAATATTCGATTATTAATTCCATCCGGACCAGGAGCTTTTCCAATGTTCAGTTCTTATAGAGTATTGTAGACTTCATCCTGAGTAACAGTTATAGTTTCAAGGGCTAATTCATATGGAGGGCGTTGTTCAGATTGTTGAGAGAGTCGTCGTCTTTCGATTGGTTTGCAAAAAATGAATTTAGAGCTCTTCATCAAAGAGTGGTGGTATTTCTGAACTTGGTACTATATGGATTCAAAAACAGTTTAATAGTATTCCACCAGTCACGAGAAGTTAATGATCCAGAATTCAATTTAGCTGCAAGGTTTTGAAAGTGTTCTTCTTTTCTTTGACGAATAAGAGAAATGATGGAATTCCGAAGTATTCTAAACCTATTCCAGTGGTGTACATTATTAGATTTCCTAGCGTTACTATACAATCTTTTTCTTTGCCTTATCTTTAGTTTGATTTCACTCGTTAGCCAAGGTGGTTCATAAGGCCTTACATTGACGACTTTGTTGGGGATAAATTTTTTAGCCTTTTGTAATATGATGTTTGTAATGTTACTGGTATATAAATCTATATCATCACATATTAAAGTATTCCAAGTAAAATTTGTAAGTTCTAATCTGAAATCATCATAGCTGCCCTCGTCATATTTCCAAATAGTCCCTTTGAATGATTTGTGTTTTGGTTTAATGAAATTAAAAACGCCGAATATGGGACAGTGATAACGAACATGGTTGTCTAGACACGGTTCACCAACTCCTGTTACTAAGATAGAATTTTTATTTGTTACCAGGAGAAGATCTATTATTGATGAAGAACTTTCGGTAAAGTGGGTGGGCTCGCTGATACATTGGTAAAGATGCTTTGGCACACCGACAGTTGTTTCATACTCACACGAAATACAAAGCTACATGAAGTGACACTGTACAATAAAATGTTGGTCTTCTTTTTATCATCCTAAGTAGTTAAAATCGCATTGTATTTGAAGAACTATCTGCATGTTATATCCTTTTCTACGCATATTTTTTTGCGACCTAACAATAAATTCTTCCATAGGACGACGAAAAAGTACAAATATTCGTTTGCTGTCGTTTTATTGGTTTTTATTATGTAAGATGATCTGCAAAGTTTCTTTAAGAATTGATAAATGACAAAATAATATAAAATAAATAAATTATAACATAAAAAACGTAACTTATGTTAGGCATCTTACCAGTGCGATAGATAAACAGAAATGGTTCAAATATAGACCTACCGTGGTACATGTTTCTACTATGAATAGTGGGTATTGAATGATTGAGCAAGATTTTATCAAACGAGTCATCTACTAGCAGATAAAATCAAGGCATTGCCAAGCACGAATTCGATATTCCCATATATTTCCATTTATACAATATGACAAGGATTTTTGAAGTAAACGAATTAATATTCTGTCATTTCTCTATGTAAGATATACCATCTATCGCCGTTGAAAAATGACGTATTTACATACCTTGAGTAACGTTATATTCATAGTAACGAAACCCATTTTATTATATACCTTGCAGTGAAATCTTCGAATTTCTCGGTGTAATAAATTTGGATATCGTCACTGGAGTGACGTTAACACTTTCCAGTTTCACTCTCTACCGTAATTTAGGAACTATTTTTTTTCCAATCCAGTGACATAATATAGATTCTATCAAAAAGATTGGTTTCGATATTTTAATAAAAAATAAAATAATAAGGTATATAATAAATAGAATAATCAACTTGTTATTCCAGATATGAAGACGAATATTTCACTCGATGCCTTGTTAGACGTTAAAAAAAACTCGTGCTGCGCACTCGTTTTTTCAACGCATAACAATGCATCCTCGTGAAATATTTTTTCATTTCTTGAATAACCAAGTGTTTATCCTCTATAGGATAGGCGTAAGTTAATTCGAAAAGTTATTACACGAGTGAAATAACACCGATGTTAAAAACGGGTTTTTTTCACACACACCGCCTGAGATCGTGTTACAGTTACCTTTACTTGATAGGGAAAACATGTTCTTGTGTGTGCTTTTTTCGTGTCACAGATTATCTCTCTCATATACTATTTAAAGTCATATTTTCCCCCATAAACTTTCCACGAAATTGGTAAAAAACTAGGGTCAAAGCATAAAATGACGATTAAATTATAATATCAAAATAATTCTACGCGATAAGCCTACATTTTATGAAAGAAGTTACGATATTTAAAATTGTGACCCACATTAATTTAAGGTTTGTTTACATAAAACCATGACGGCAGATATGACGTTTTCAAGTTCGCTAGTCTTTCAAACAACTATCTTGGTCACGGATATTAACGACTAGGTCCGTAAAGTCTAGTCATCAGCACCTGTGTATATAATAGTCAATGCAGTAAATTAGCGAACATTTAACGTGAATAATCGGATGCATTTGTCTCGATCTCAGAATGTAAACACAAACACGAGTTTAACCCATTCCCACATGACAAAATTTAAAGGGAGGTATCGATGTTTCTGAAACCTAGATAAGAAAAATTTGTCAAACGCCAAAAATACGCTAAAACGTACGTTTAATTCTTCAATTTGAGTCAGATATTGTCTTCGCGGTAATCTGATAGGCTTAAAATGACCTTTTTTGGTTATATAGGAAAGGTCCAGCGGTATTCCAGGTTATTTTTAGATATCCCGGAATTTGGTTGTGGATACCGCATGACTTCATTTGCATATGACCAAATCAACCGAAGACAACAAATTGATTAGCGGAACAATCAATGTCCTACATTATGTCAAATCAAATAGTTGTCGCTAAACTATAGTGTCTATATTCGTTTTAACGCTTATGACAGTTTTGGACTGATCTTTACAGAATTTAAGACCGGCTAGCGAACACAACTCCTGATAAAGTATGTATGACGTATTGATGACGTTGTTTGAGCAAAGTCAAACCGAATTCGGGATTCCAACGGTTATGCGCACCGCTTGAATGACCCAATATTTTTCGCAACTCTCTCGGCTTAATCTAAAAATAGATTAACAGCCTACGTAGGCTATTAGGGAAATACCGTTGTTTATTCAAATAAACGACCTCTGATTTAAGCAAAACTACTTTCCAGAATATTGTATTAAAATAGTTTGAGATGGAAAAAGAATAATCAAAATCGGTGACATGAAAAAAACATCGATAACGAAATGTTTTTTTCATGTCACAGATTTCAATTACTTTTATTTCCTCTCGTATACTATTTGAATACAACATGCCGAAAAGTAGTTTTGCAAAATTCTGAGGTCGCTTATCAGAAAAAAGCAGGGTATTTCCTTAATAGCCAACGTAGGCTATTAATCTATTTTTAGATTAATCCGAGACAGTTGCGAAGTATATATGATCATCCACGTGGTGCGAATAACCGTTTGAACCTTGAATTTGAGATCATTACATGCTAAACTGTAGAAGTATCGCTCCGGACAACAATAAAACAGTCAAAAATATACATCGAAGGGGGGTAATTCGGCCAACATACTAAAATTGTCATGAAAATTGGATATACATAATTTCATATCCACGCAATCGATATGCGCGAATTTCTAATCAGTGCTTGCAAAACTGTCGAAGATATGAATTCAGTAAAATTTACAAAAGTTCAGGGGGAGATAACAGGAGCTAACGATAGTCGGGTCAAGAAAATTGAGCATGCACAACTTAAAACTACCCGTGTATAGGTTTGGGAGCAGTGCATGAAATACTGGTAAAAAAAATCAAGTTTGTTTTACAATTTCAATAGAAGTATGATTATAAACATTGCATGTGTATTTCCGGATAAGTCTTTGCATAACTATAGGAGAAAGTTCCGGACGAAGTTGCGTTCATGAACAGATGGACGGACAGGCGGATGTCAGCCTTGCGTATGTGGGGTGAATATTTAGGACTCAATTTCTGAAAGTGGAAAATTGTCTATCAGTAAACGGCAGGTTTCAAAATCTTGAAATCATAGCGAAGAAGATTGGTGCTTCTGCCCTTCTTTCATTACCTAATATCCACAATTTCACATTTTATTACGTTGAATATGTGATTTTATGATATGGCCGAGTTGCGATAGTTTAACGCTACGATTTGTCGTAAAAGATTCTGCGCACGGATTTCAGAGAGAGTTATAACCAACATCTCTTTTTTTCATACTTTGATAGTTTCATCTCGCTCTGTGCTGAAAATACTACGCGGAGAAACACTCAATGTTAAATTAATGAATAAAAGCGTCAACGGATTTTACGTAGGCGAATAGTCAAAGTAAATACAAAGAATAATTTCTCAAGATCAGACAGGGTAAAAAAAAAAAAACTTCCATCAATATCCTGAATATTCAAGAAAAAAGCTATCGTATTTCTAGGTCATTTCTTAAGGAAAGGAGCCTAGTACGTACATGAATTTAACGTTAAATGTCAGGCTCTAACCTAAGATTGAATTTAATAACTGATCCACCAAGGATTATATGTACTCCTGTAAAAACTTGAAAAGCATCGACCTTCGTGAGAATGCGAGGGAGATGCAGAGTGGTCTTTGTTTAAATTTTCAGACACATTTGACAGAATGTTTGAATCGAGAACGCTTATTCTATGGTAATACACATGCTTTTCGAAATGTCATCTCTGGCTGCCTCTTCGGTTTTAGCATCTCTTTTATAGATTTACAGCATTTCTGTGTGGATACTTTAGGTCGGACGGGTCATAAATAATGTTAATGAGTCAATTAATTTCTATCAATCACCAATGTTTCAATTCTAGTAATTTATAGAGCCGGTAGCGGGAAAAAGTGTCCTACACACTAAAAATTAAACAGAATTAAATTATGAGCCCGTTAATCAAAAAGGCCCCTGCCTAGAAGTATAACCATCGATTTTTACCGGACTGCTTAGACAAAGTCCATACTTTTTCTCTTGATTAATATTTTGTATGTAAAGTGATTGTTTTCCTAATTGAAATGTTTGTTCTCAAAACGCAATAGTATTATTGGCCACAATTAGACCCCAAGCCTTTTTACGCCGCCGCCATGTAACCGCGATGGGCAAATAGAGTTAGTCATGTCCGTGTGTAAATGGATGCTTTGTGTGAGTGTATGTGTGTCCAACTCTTGTCTGGAGCGTATCTTCCGCATTATATGATGGATTTAAAATAACTTAACATAGTTGTTCCCTTTGATTAGTGTCGAGCGTAAAGTTATGTTTGATACTCCCAAGTTCAAGCTCTCGATTGAAAGTCACGTGACAAGCGGGGGCTTTCGTGTCTGCAATGTATTTCTAGTTTCACCGAGTTTTTGGAGGTTCTTATTGTCATAACAACATTTTGAGGTCTTCTCAGAGTTCAAATGAGTTCATTTTGTTACTTGAGGCTTAACCACTAAATCCAATGAATGCCTACGCCATAAAAAGTAATTATTTTGTATTTCAGGAATATGCAAGTTCACCTCCTAGTTCACCTCAATTCAGTATACCGTGTACAAAATGAGTCTGATCAGAATATTCAATATGCGCACTGCTTTTTATTGCCACATGAAAAAATGCTGTTTACCTCATTCCCGTCCAATCCCATTTTTAGACATCTTAAGAAAGAAGCTTTGGAAAACATTGCGAACAACGAAGAAATCGCTGGTAACAAAGCAATTTCTCCAATGTCCATAATGTTTTCTACCCTTCGAGGCAAATATTTTCCAAATTTCGACAACTTTAAATTGTCGTCTTCAACTTCTCTAAATCAAAACCAGTCTAAGATTTTGTTGTTTTGTATTGGGTTAACTCCTGGGTTATTTTAACCTCGTTTATTTATCATGATGACCTTTGACAAAGAAGATTACTTAACAAAACCATGCTTTGTCAGCTTACAGTACTTTGATTCTTGACATTAAACATCCTTTAGTTCCCTAAACTTTACACGTATAAAGAAATAGGGTATCTTTCCCTGCAAACGAGTGAGTCGTATATCATCTTACCTCGTCTACATTGTACAAGGGGTTGCATTATTCAACGTCATTTTTTGATATTGTGACATTGTCCACGTAATGAATATTCGATGATTTTTTTAGATGTCTTTCATGAAATATTCATCACCCTCAATTCAGTTATTTTCCTTTGTTTGCGAATAAAAAGTAATAAAATGAATGGCTGCTTGAAAAGCTTCTGTTCCTACATGTAGAATTATTTCTCAGCTGTAGTGTTTTCTTCATGAAAAATCGCCATTCGAGCGGCATCTATGACAAAATTAGTAATATAGCTAATTTATTTCACAATTCATTGAAACGTCTACGTAATCTGGCAATGGTTAATATATATGCTCTACTGGTGTGTACACAAAATGACCTGAAATGGCGTTGAAGCTCTATACACTTGGACACATTTTTCACAACGGCCATTTTAACCGTCAGAATTCATAGGTCTCGGTTGTGTCGAAAGCTTCTAAACTGTACGGGTGTACTTAACCAATTGCTGGTCCCGCCCACTTATTTCGTTGGACCAGCCCATTGACTGCGATAAGAAGTTTTACTTTGATTTTAAACAGCGTTTATTTTACAAAACGTTTGACCAGAAACAGGTAATAAAAACTAGAATGGTTGGTTGGAGACCTAAACGCAGTAACTATAGTTTGAACAAGCTGTAGTTACGACGTTAAAGTCGCAAAACCAACAAAAATTTTCACACTGATTGCGGCCAATATCGGAGTTCAAAGTCGAATTCCGGGCTGAATGAATGATTTGGTTGGTCGATTGATTCTTTGATTGACAGTCGCGATAGGTAATTAGCAAAAGCAATCGAACTAATACACAAAAACGTAATCTGTGCTGACGCTAAAAGGGTTTAGGTCAGACTGCATTCCTGTCATGTCTTCAAGAACATTTATGCAAGAGCTGAAAAACCTGACTTTCTAGAGGAAAATAGGCTATAAGGTAGGTTGTTATCTATGTTAAAAGGATACATACAAATAGAGTTAGGGTGGTTTTTTTTTGGGGGGGGGGGGGTACGCTCACACACAACAGTAATTACATGTACCTAATTAATGACGCTTTTAGCAAAAATAGAGATTTGGAAACAGTGTGCAAAATGAAGAAATGGCTTGTTAGCCCGAAGTTAAAAATATCCAAAATGTCATAAGCTTTGAATTATAGTCAACAAATCCTTTCAATTTAGACCAGTCTAAAACTTTGTCGTCTGGTAATAGGTTAAACAAAGGTCCTTAGTAGGTGACATAACTATCTCGTCCGAAGAAAATCTTATGAAATTCGAAAAGAAATGGAAGGTTGTATTACTGGTATAACATCTATCTGAGGCCGTACAACACTTACGGACAAACAACGTCTCTTCATAATGTCATTGTTTTGTCAAGAACAACATCATTATATGCTATTTAGTTATTGTTTTAGGTAAATATGTATTTAACTCGGGTACAACCGACGGAGGAATCCTTGCTTTGATCCTCCGATTTTCCAGTCATTCGAACGACAATTTTAATTGAGACTTTAATCGAGGCCCAGTGTCTATATAACACCCATTGTAGAGTAGGATATAAAACAAAGAACTTTTAACCAACCAATGGAATACTTAGAGATGTAAAATAAAATGATTAGACATTTTAATAAATACATATACATTCATGACGTCAAAGTTGATTGATGGAATCAACAACCACAAATTCTTCGGTCCTCTTCTGGTAACCAATACCCACGCAATTCCGCACTTTGACGTCCTCAAGAAAAAAACTTTGACAAACATTGTGGACAATGGAAAAATTGCCTGTAACAAGCAATTTCTCTAATTACCACAACTGCTTCTACCTTAAGAGGCAAAGATTTTCTAAATTCCACCAAGCTGAAATTGTCGTCTGAATCTTCTTTCAATTGTGACATGTCTAAATATTGTTGCGCGGTAATGGGTAACATCGCATCTTAGAACAAATGAAAGAAATGACTATCTGATCCCACCAACGGAACATGTAAACTTATTCTGGAAGGTTATTTAGCTGGGTTAACGTCATTAATGACGTCAAACACTCGACATATTTTGCATTGGTTCTTTGTGCCAAAAACCTAAAGGATTTTTACTTCGCATTAACAATGCCGCTACACGAATTCATCAGCCAGATCCGCTCTGTAGCCACATAATAATCTATTCCTAAACTAGACTGGAAAAGTTCTGGTAATATATTGCTTTATTTAAGTACATGTCCAGTCAATTTATATTATATGTGTACACGTAATGTTTTTTGCTTCTATCATTTTCATCTATATCATTGGAAAATATGTATATTCAGTTATTCTTCTGAAATACAGATCCATTTGCCTGTAGCTATAATTGATGTGTTTAGCATATACCTACTTTAATCATGAAATATGTAGATCATATATAAAAAAGTCAGACTTAAAACACCGTTGACTTTAAGAACATATTTGGACAAAACTAAACAACATTTTCATAATAACATCTTTGACCACCTCACCAAGATTGTATTTCATAGATAGTTGATTTAAATTCTTATCAGGACTTAGGAAAAACATTTTATTGAAAATTTTGTTACAAGTTCAGAATCAAAAATGAAAGAACTTAACCCATTCACGTGATCAAAAGATTCAGTGATGCTTTTCAAATTTTCTCATGCGATTAAGTTTGTTGTTTTACATTCTAGCATCACTTTCAAAATATAGTTATCTGGATCTTAAACAGAATGGATCTTTATTGTCGTCTTTTTTCTATCGTTTTCACTGACGTTTGTACATGTATTAACTTCACAATCGACTTTTGTTTGTGTTTTCCTTCATTCTTTTTCTGCTGCTAATAGAAATTAAATATATTGATACATTACCTGAATCCGCGCTGCATTTAGCCTGGACGAACTATTTGTCCGAGAGTACCCATTCCGAGAACTTTCTGTGTCCTTTGGTATGTGACTTTTAACGAGTATCCGAGCGATTAGACCGTATAACAATCCGGCAAGTAACAAAGGAATTATATAAAACAACAAAAAGTCCGTCAAATAGATAGCCAAATACTGACGTCTTGTTAAACGAAAGTCACAAAATTCAACAATTGTATCACTGCGTCTTTGGGACTTTAGGATTGTTAGTCCAAGCCACGGTGAGCAATAAAGTACCCCAAATAACCACAAACCAGCAATTATACGTTTGGCTCGTTTAACTGTACACACTGTTTGTGATTTCAAGGGATGGCAGATAGCTATATATCTTTCAACTGTAAAGGCCGTAATGGAAAGAGAAGACATGTCAACCCCGAGGTATTGAAGAAAAACGAGAAGTGAGCACATAGCTCGCCCAAACGGCCATTCGTTGATCTGAAAGAATGTCTCTGGTATGGCAGGCAGAGTTGCTGATATAAGAACCAGACAATCTGCGACTGACAGGCTGATCAGGTAACAATTAGTCGGTGTGTGCATGGTCTTTGTTCTAATTACCACAATAATCACCATAATGTTACCAATCATACCAATAAGGAATATTAATACATTTATACAAACAGAGATAACACGAAACAATGGGTTGTAAAGCAAAATTTTATGAGAAGAAGAATTTGTTGTCATGTTAGAATAAATGTCGTACATATCCAAATCCGCATTAAAATCAGAAGTAATGTTTTCGTAATCCATGCTGACTTTTCCGGAGGCTTAAATCCACGTTAATTCGTAGTTGATAAAATCGAATCAAATTAAACGAAAAGTAATTCACAAGTTAATCATAAGTACAAGTAATTCATTAGTTACTAGACTATTGTAAAGCCGCGTGATTTTTTTCTCTCTGTAAGCACTTTTTATCAACCGAATAACCAATATTCCTAAATACGTGTCTCCTAATGGAAGATTGAAGACGATCGCTATAAACGGAAGCGTTATTGAATAGTCTCGTTTTCCGCCTCTCCACATCACATACAACATTGACAAAGTTTTCTCAGATACTCGGAAAATCTTAAGATTATGGCCTTAAAAGTAGATTAACTGTTAAAACATGGCATAAAATTTCTGTATTTCAACTGATTTTTATGCATACTTAAGATCTCAACACAAGCAATGACACGAATAGACAAACCTACCGAGTGAAGTACAATTAAGAATAAATACATAAGTTAAAAATTAATATAACCAACCCATCTCCCTAAAGAGGGGAAAAGAAGAAGAAAAGTGTGGCTCAAAATATGTTTCACATACCTACTTTCCTGATGTATTAGAAAGCCTCTGTCAAAGTTGAAGTCAGCCTACAAAATAAAATTTGCGTAGTCAAAGGCTCATCAAACTAAATAAAATCTCGTTTCAAAATATACAAGGGGTTTTCAGGTAATTCATGGACTTTCCTGAATCTCAAAAACAATTCATGAAAAGTCCTTAAAACTCAGATGCGAAGGAACAATAATTACAAAGGTCTTTATGCACAATATAACTATGAGAATAAATACTACACTGCTTTCAACAGACGTTATTTTAGAAGCATACCGTATGCGTTTAAAGAGTTAATTTAATATGATATTTGAATTAGATCTATAAAAATCAACTCCACCATGAAGGTATAGAATCGGAGCTTTCAATGGCCAATGTTTTAACTGCAACCAAAGGGTGTAAAAAATATATACCCTGATTTTTAAAATTTACATCTAAATTTCACCCTGAACTCGCTCAGACCGGTGGCTTTGTTATGCCACATCATTTCACGCAGATAACTTTTCAAAATTAGAAAAAAGTCCAATGAGACCCAATGTTTTTGCATTAAAGAATATGCTGTATGCTGATGAATTATTCTGACATATAAAGACCTATCTATGTACTATGAAAAAGATTGGATTTTTAACAGAAAACCATATTTTATCCGTGATTCGAACTTTGACCTTAAAATATTTCCTTGACCTTGGTCAAACGGTCCTTTTTTATTCGCGACAAACCTGCTCATGCAAAATGATAATTCAGCTAAAAGTTAAAAAAAATACTAGCAGAGTTTGCAAACTTGGTGAAGGAATTCCACTTTTTATGATCCTATTTTGACTATTGACCTTGAGGCATAACCTTGACCACCGGCATTGACTCCTAAGTTTTGATATGCCACATCTGTACATGCTGATCATAAATTCTTCAAAGTTATTTGAAAATCAACCCGTTTTTGTAAGATATAAAGCGGAAACTACTTTTATTCTCTAATTCTCTAAGTGTAACCTTGAATTTAAATGTGCACCCCCGGATGTTTGAACGAAAAATCAAACTTTGCTGATTAATTATTCTGATGTTCTGTTTTAAAACAAACTCATTCACGTAAGTATTTTGGATTGGATTAAATTATAAACCAAAATGCTACCTTTACCTGTAATCGTGACTTTTACATTAAACATTGAACAAATTTTCATGAAAATTTGATAGAGGAAAGTTATCTGCTTTTCAAATAGGTATTAAAGGGAGGTATCGATGTTTCTGAAACCAAGACGAGAAAAAAATTGCCAATTGCCGAAAAATACTCTAAACCGAACAATTATAATTGAATATGGGTCAGATGTTATCTTGGCAGTAACCTGATAGGCTTAAGGTAGGTATCGATGTTTTTTTCATGTCACAGATTTTGATTTTTCTTATATCCTTTCATAAACTATTTGAATACAATATTCTGAAAAATAGTTTTGCGAAAATAAGAAGTCGCTTATCAGAGAAAAACAGGGTATTTTTCAAATAGCCTTCGTAGGCTGTTAATGTATTTTCAGATTAACCAGAGGCAGTTGCAAAAATAAAGGGCTATTCACGTTGTGCTAATAACCGTTTGATTATCGCATTTCAAAGCAAAGTCATCGTTTCGTCATCAGGAGTTATGTTCATGAATAACCACAAATAACATTATCGCTAAGACAATATCTGAATTATATTTAAGTATTAAATGTTCGTTGGATCTTTCGACACTAGGCAATTTCTTCTATACAAGGTTTGATAAACATCGATACCTCCCTATAACGTGGCTTTTTGCGGTTATATAGGAAAGATTCATCGGAATTCAAGGTTACCTTTAGATATCACGGAATTCGGCTATCGACACCGCATGACCCAATTTCCATAGGGCCCAATGTCAAGGGAAGGTAACAAATTGACAAGCAAAACAACCAACGTCCTAAATTATGTCACATCAAATGGTAAGCGTAAAACTAAGGTGAGTCTCTATTATTGAATGAACGCTTACGACAGTTTTGGACTGAGCTTTACAGAATTGAAGACCGGCTAGCGAACGTAACCTCTGGTGACGTAACGATGACGTTGGTTTGAAGAAATTAAACTGAATGCGGGATTCCAAAAGTAACAAGAGGGCCGTTGGCCCTGGGGCGCTCACCTGAGATAAAGGCTCTTTTTCTTTCAACAGTCTAATTTCATGTTAAGGTTAGGATTATGAAACAAGTGGGACACAATTACATATAAAGACTATGAACCTGGGAATCCAAAAATCTAAAATACAAATTCCAAGGCTTTAGAGCTTTAGTAAAGAAGGAAAACACTTTTTCCATGGGTTATAATTTTAGAAATAAGAAAGAAGTCTGTGAGCTGATGCTTCATGCCTATACCGCCCCCCCCCCCCTGGTTCCGCCCCTGGAGACCCTAGGATAATGATTTTAGCTATTTGTAAGAGATCAATATACTGATGCTTCATGCAAAATATCAAGGCTCTACGCCTTCTGGGTCAGGAGGTAAAGATTCTTAAAGATTATTTTGAAATTTCACTTTTGTTGCCATGGCAACCAGAGTTTTTAACGGATTTCAATTTTTTTAGCAAATTTTAACGGGGACCACCTAAGGAACATTTCTGCCAAATTTGGTTCAAATCGGCCCAGTGGTTTGAGAGGAAATGTCATTTAAAAAATCGCCCCTGGGGACCCGAGGATCATGATTTTAGCTATTTTGAAAGAGGTCAATATACTGATGCTACACGCAAAATATCAAGGCTCTACGCCTTCTTGGTCAGGAGGAGAAGATTTTTAAAGATTATTTTAAAATTCACTTTTGTTGCCATGGCAACCAGAGTTTTTAACAGATTTCAATTCTTTTATCTATTTTTGAAGGGGACCACGTAAGCAACATTTCTTCCAAATTTGGTTCAAATCGGCTCAGTGGTTTGAGAGAAGATGTCATTTAAAAATCGTTCTTTATTTCTAAATACACTCCCCTGGGGCTCCGCCCATGGGGACCCGAGGATCATGATTTTAGCTATTTTGAAAGAGGTCATTATACTGATGCTTCATGAAAAATATCAAGGCTCTACGCCTTCTGGGTCAGGAGGAGAATATTTTTAAAGATTATTTTAAAATTCACTTTTGTTGCCATGGCAACCAGAGTTTTTAACAGATTTCAATTCTTTTAGCTATTTTGAAGGGGACCACGTAAGCAACATTTCTGCCAAATTTGGTTCAAATCGGCCCAGTGGTTTGAGAGGAGATGTCATTTAAAAAATCGTTCTTTATTCCTATTTAAACCCCACCCCCCTGGGGCTCCGCCCCTAGGGATCCGAGGATCATGATTTTAGCTATTTTGATAGAGGTCAATATACTGATGCTTCATGCAATATATCAAGGCTCTACGCCTTCTGGGTCAGGAGGAGAAGATTTTTAAAGATTATTTTAAAATTTCACTTTTGTTGCCATGGCAACCAGAGTTTTTAACATATTTCAATTCTTTTAGCTATTTTTGAAGAGGACCACGTAAGCAATATTTCTGCCAAATTTGGTTCAAATTGGCCCAGTGGTTTAGGAGGAGATGTCGTTTAAGGAAATTTTTGACGGACGACGCACGACGGACGACGATCGGACGCCGGACAAAAGGGGATCACAATGGCTCCCTTGAGCACTACGTGCTCAGGTGAGCTAAAAAGCAACACGTGAATGACCAAATATTAAATGCAACTGTCTCGGCTTAAATTAAAAACAGATTCAAAGCCTTCGTAGGCTATTAGGGAAATACCCCATTCTTATCTAATAAACGACCTCTGATTTTCGTAAAGCTACTTTTCAGAATATTTATTTAAAGAGGATATCTATCCTTTTGAAACCTATACCAACTTATACTGCCTATAAACACGCTCAAACGAACGCATAGCACTTAAATTTGAGTCAGATATAGTCTTCGTAGTAATCTAAAAGGCTTAAAGTGTTTTTTTTTTTTTTTGTTAAATAGGAAGGTTCAGGCGGAATTCCAGATTATTTTTAGATATCGTGGAATACGGTTGTCGACACTGCATGACTTCTATGCATATGACCCAACTTCAACGAAAGGTAACAAATTAACAAGCGAAAAAAACCAACGTCCTAAATTATTCCACATGAAATGGTAAGCGCAAAACAAGAAACGGTAAGTGTCAGTATTCGTATTGACGCTTACGGCAGTTTTGGACTGATCTTTAGAGAATTGTTATTAGCGAGCCAACATAACTCCTAATGACGTAACGATGACGTTGATTTGAGCAAATCCAAACTGAATGCGGGATTCCAACGGATATACGCATCGCGTGAATTACCGAGTAATCTTTGTAACTGTCTCGGCTTAATCAAAAAAAAGATAAACAGCCTACGTAGGGTTTTAGGGGAAATACCCCGGTTTTTGATGATAAACGGCTTCTGATTTTCGCAAAAGTAATTTTCAAATATTGTATTGAAATAGTATATGGGAGGGAACAAGAATAATCAAAATCTATAACATGAAAAAAACACATCGATACCTACCTTAAAGTAGTGTATGAAAGGGTATAAGAATAATTCAAATCTGTGATAGTTAAAAAAATCGTCTTTACCTACCGTTAATGTCATTTTCACGAAACATATTCTTTCTTTGTGGGAAATCTACTTAATTCTCTAAAAAATTGAATAAATGCGACATATTCCCTCCTTTGAAACAATCGGAATTTATCGAGAGAGTTCGTTAGTCTTCTGGTGATGTCGATAACGACTGTATTGCGATTACGTCATCGAAACCACAAATAAGGCAATTTTCGGTGTAATCGACAGATTATTGTTTTGAAAGATCAGACCCAGTGTCAAAATTAACCAATCTCGTTAAATTATTCTATGAAAGTTTTGATAAAATCTGATGAAATCTGGGAATTTCAATGTGTGTTATGCCAATATTAAAATACTATTTTAACAAACACACTTTTCACGCGATACAAGACGGATCAGACCCGGTTTAAAAATCAACGGCCCTAATTAAGGTAAATCTTTCTTGAATAGAATCTAAATAAAACTTTGGACTTTGTGTTAACGAGGACAAGGAAAACTATTCATAAGGCCTCTTTTCCCATGACACATGACGGATCGGACCCGATTTCAAAGGAACGATCCTAATGTTAGTAAAACAATCTGTGAAAGTTTGAAGAGAATCCGAAAAACTGTTTATTTAGTTGTGCTAACGAGGATTTTGAAATTAAGTTTTTCCAAGGATCGAAAAGAGCGATCCTTATTACTCTAATTCTGTGAACCCGATGATAACTGTGGACGTTATTTTTATCAACGAGTATCTTTAAATGAAATTTTCGCACGGCCCCTATCCCCATTATACTCGACGAACTGAACACGATGTCCAATGGGAACGATCCTAATAATAGTAAAATCATTCTGTGATAGTTTGGAAAGATTCCGATAAAAACTTTGGACTTTATTGCATTAACGAGGACTTTTATATTAAAGCGCCTTCTGAACAGATTTTTATAAAGAATTGATATAGGAAGATTATCTGTCTTTACAATAGTTATTAATCTCACTTTCATGATAAATATTCTTCTTCGTGTTTATCCTACTAAATTTACTACTAAGTTTAATTTAATAAATAAATAAAGCGTTAAATGCGAAAGGAGCAATCCTTATAGTCTTCAGCCTGTAGAGCTGAAAACAAACAAACATAATCAACAACAACAACAAAAACACACACACACACACAAAAAAAAACGGTTGGCCAATAAAATCAATCATTTAGATCGAACTAACATTAAATGAATTTTTATTCAAAATTAAAATTAAATCGAATTCAGTGTGTAATTTCTGCGAGATAGCAGAAGAATCATTTATTTTTTTACTGCTGCCATATAAAGCAATTCTCGATATTTTATATAAAAATATCTTTTTCCTATCCAAATGATATCTTAAATAGCGAAAATGTACTACTCGGCTCTAAAAATGATGACATACAAATTCTAATTCTTAACTTTAAACGCTACATTTTCACATGTAAAGTTAGAAACTCTAAACCATCCATAAGATGCCTAATAAACGACCTGTCTCTATCATGGAATATACAAATCAAAGTGCCGTAAGCACTGTAATTGGTCGTCACTGAGAATTTGGACATATCGTTGCATTCCGACTTTAGAACTAGGGTAAAAAATCTTTAATTTCTATTGCTTTCACAACACGTAGGTTCTATGCTAGTGTATGATATTTCCGTGAATGTTTATTAGAACTAATATTATTTACAAGAACTTAAGACCTTGATGCAACATGGGTACCGACAAAAAAGCAACTTTTTGTGAAAACTGAATTTTTAATAATTCTCGATTGTTAAATAGTCATGGTTAGATCATCCCTGCAAGCTTTTTTTATAAAGCCAAAACAGAAAAAATATGGAAATATGATAACTTAAGTTTAAGAGCAAATGCTGACAGCAGGTCCATAAAATTTCAAAACCCTTTCTTTTTCTGGGCAGAAATTAACAAGTTCCTAAACAGCGCTGATTATAAACAAAGGAAAAAACAATTGATTCTTTTCTTTTGGCGAATTCTTTAGACAGCTTGAAAGCATAATAATCAAATTTGCTCTCCAGAAGAACTTTCAGTACTTTGATTAACTTATGGCTGGAAAATAATTGAGTGGCAGTATCATCTTTGTTTACACCTCGATATGATTGGGAAAAAAAAGTTGGTAAGACGCGTTCATCACTAGCGGAAAATCCTTGAAGCATTCATCTTTAAAGCGTGTGACCGTCCAGTTTTCCATTACTCCTTTTTGATAATTCTTAACTTGTGAAATGAAATGATTTTTTTCTGTTTTCCCGTCAGAATATACGTCTAGTTGGGTTAAAGGCAGTTTTGGTAAATTGCAGCGACACAATCTCGATTTTATGGTTCTATAAATTGGTCTACGACCAATTAAAAATGTCAGATACAGATCCCTCATCTCTTCGAAATCGGTCATTGGTTAGAAACCTTGGAGAAAAAAAACCTGTAAACTTCTATGATTCTCCTTCTGTAAGTTGTTCGTGTGATTTTTTTCCATCCTGCATTTAGTTAATATTCATTCTGTTTTGTAACTTGTATGTCTTTGTCACGAATTTTTCATGTATTTTTTTTTTTTAAAAAAATCGGTTTTTAATGAAATCATAAAAAGAACCTCTTTTTATATTTTTTCAAATCTAAAAACCAATATCGTCGATCGGGTGTTGACACATTGCAACTACAGCTTATGTAAGCAGCGCACGTTGTGACGACATTAAAATTAAGAATTTGTGCTTATGGCTAAATAAATTTGATATAAACTAAAAAAAAGGGTAAAGAAAGAAAACTTGTGCTCATCATTACACAGTTTAGGTTTGAACAGGTCTTAAATTTTGCGAAACAGAAGAGGGTTAATACTTGATCGAATGGTACAGGGTCTGAGCAAAGGTCTCTGGAAAGAGTATTTTGTGTTTTTCTGATCGATGTTTATTTACATTTTGAAATCGAGTAGAATGCATCAGATTCTCCATCGGAAACTCGTTGATCATCGGCATTGAGAGCTATATGCAAACATGCTGATGACTAAGCTTTACGGACTATTTCGTTAATCTCCGTGACTAGTTGTGTGAATGACTAGCGAAAGTTAAAACGTCATAACTCTATGTTAACAAACCTTAAAATGTGGTGAGTCACAATTTGAAATAACGAATATTCTGTCATGAATCGCAGGCTTACTGCATAGAATGATTTTAATTGTATTATTTATATGCTCTTGGGGCTCGAGTATGTTTTTAGCTCACCTGAGCACGAAGTGCTCATGGTAAGGTAATTCGATCGTCCTGTGCCCGTCGTGCGTCGTCCGTCGTGTGTCAACAATCTTAAAATGACATCTCCTTCCAACCGCTGGGCGGATGTCAATTGCAATCCGTTAAAAAATCTGGTTGCCATGGCAACAAAACTGAAATTTTATTTCAAATTTTAAAATTATCAATTCCTGACCCAGATCCTAGATATTTGACGTGAAGCATCAGTACAACAACCTCTTTCGGAATTGCTAAAATCATCACCCTCAGGTCTCCAGGGGCGGAAATCAAGGGGGTAGGGATGGGGCTTATAAAGTAATAAAGAATGATTTTTAAAACGACGTCTCCTCCCGATTTCATCCAGATTTGGCAGAAATATTCCTTAAGTGGTTCTCTTTTAAAATTGCTAATAGAACTGAAATCCGTTAAAAACTGGTTGAAATGGTAACAAAAGTGAAAATTCAATTGAACCTTAAAAATTATCTCCTCCTGACCCAGAAGGCGTAGATCCTTGATATTTGGCATGAAGCATCAGTACATCGACCTTTTTCGGAATTTCTAAATTCATCACCCTCGGGTCTCCAGGGACAGAGCCCCAGGGGGGGGGGGTAGGGATAAATGGAAATAAAAAGGATTTTTAAAACGACAGCTCCTCCTTATTCACTGGGCGGATTTCAACCAGATTTGGCAGGAATGTTCCTTAGGTAGTGCCCTTTCAAATTGCTAAAGAAATTGAAATCCGTTAAAGAACTCTGGTTGCCATGGTCACAAAACTGAAATTTAAATAAATCTTTAAAACTTATCTACTCCTAACCCAGAGCGCCAAGAGTCTTGATATTTTGCATGAAGCATCAGTTCATTGACCTCTTTCAGAATTGATAAAATCATCAACCTCAGGCCCTAAGCGGCGGAGTCCCAGGGGGATCGGGGCTTATACAGAAATTAAGAAGGATTTTTAAAACGACATCTCCTCCCAAACCACTAGGCCGATTTAAACCAAAGAATTTAAATCAGTTAATACTCTGGTTGCTATGACAACAAGAGTAAATTTGAAAAAAGAATAAAGATTAAAAAAAAAAACCATCTCCTCCTGACCCAGACTTTGAAGAATCTTGAATTTTGTATGAAGCATCAATACATTGAATCTTTAATTTTGCATGAAGCACCAATACATTGAACTCTTTCAAAGTCGTTAAAATTTCAGAGCAAAACGGCTAATCGAGATTTTAGTGAACCTAAGTAGAATGTTTAAGCCGAAATTGGGCAATTTTATCAAAGTTTCATTACTTAGAGTAAAAGCAGTAAAAAAAAAAATGCCAAATGTGGCATACAGAGGACAACATACTATCAGATAACTATGCTTACTGCCCTAGGAAAAACTTTCTGATGAAAAACAATGCAAGCAACACTAGAAAAGTATTGATCTTGTTCACGACTCAAAGTCTCGGACATTAGCGAAAATCACAACTCTCATGTCAGTTTGAGTAATGTTCTTTTTTATGCTATAAGAGTAACCTTCTTTTTAACGGCTTCTTGGATTTTTTCGTTACATTTATTTGGTGATTGAAATGATTTTGATATTTTCAGTGCTAATTGAACAGTAACTAAACAATTAAAACATTTTAGAAGCTAGGTGGCTTCCTGACATGAAAGATTTTATTTCCCTGAATGGAATTCGAACCCCCAGCGGTAAAAAGACTATTAATATGGAAGTCACTAGTTGCTTATGCAGTCACTGGTTGGTAAGGAAGTTAAAGTGTGCTAAGAAAGCTATCAGTTCAAACAGATGTCATTGGTTGCTGATGAAACAAGAAATTCAAAGATGTTTTTCTTACTCTTTTTAGTTGGAAGTAAAGGAAGGGAATAAATTGACCCCTAGGCCGGCACTAGTGACCCTCGGCGGGGGTCAGTATGACTCCGGGGTTTCAAGATTTAAGAAAGGTCTACTAGATACTGCTACATGCAAAATATCTTGGCTCTAGGTTTTGTGGTTCAATAGTTGTTGTTTTTTACTTTTTCTATATAAATTGTATGTAAAAATCAAGTGAGTCCTTTGAAGGAACCAAATTGATAATGAGAGTCATGATTTGAGAAAACTTGGTAGAGGTCCTGCAGATAATGCCACACAACAAATATGAAAACTCTAGGACCTGTTGTTTCAGACAAAGATACTTTTGAATTCTTCAAATTTTGAACCTCTTTTGTTTGCATTGGTAAAAGCCCACCCAAGGAACATTTACATGAACTTATTTCAAAATTGGACTGCCGTAGTATGAGATGCTGTTTTAAGCAAAGGTTGACAGAAAGAAGAAGGACATTCATCAATCCTTTAAGCTCATTTGGGTACTACGTGATTAAGTGAGCTAAAAAGCAATGATAAGGATCGACTTTGGTAAAAGATGTCCGGATCGCCGCCGTCATAGTGCAGTTGGTAGCGCATCAGCCTCCCAAACTTATGGGTAGTCACGAGTTCGAACATCAGCAAATCACAGCAGATCCGGCAGCACATATCCTTTCCAACATTTGGTTCTCACCAATGGGTGGATAATCGTAAATCTAAGTGGGGCAGCAGCTGGAGGCTAGGGAAGAAAGTAATGGTGGTACCGGTGCGAGATTCACAGGAATCCATTGTTAGGTGCTCCAGCCGCCGCGATATGAATGAAAAATTGTTAAAAGGGGCTTTGAACCGATTCCTACATACAAACGACAAACTAGTATTTTGCATAACGTAAATACCGTCGTGTTCTGAGTTCGGCATGTTCGCATTTTCGTTTTTTCATGCAACATCACGATAAAACATTTTAGGAATTCGAACAATCTGGATATAAAAGTCCTTTTTTGTGAATAGAATTGGCGTCAAACACAAACTGCATGTAATCTCCTCCTTAATGGCATAGAAGCATTTTCCGAGAAAATTGAAGGCTCGGGTTACAGGAAGCATGCAGACAAACACACTTGAAATAAAATTACAAAGGCATGCAATCTCCTGTTCAGAGCGAATGAGTATCAAGATATTGGTTGATGGTGCAAATTTCATCGGATTCATACAACGCGTAGTCTTCACCGGAATAGTGAAATTTAATCACGATAATGAAATCACCAATAGGAATGATGATGAAAATCATTGTGAAAATCTCCGACGATTCAATTTAGAAATTTGGAAGGCGGTTTCACATTCAAGATACATTTAAATGGACGTACAAGAAGAGAGTTATGGCAAAATGCTATATCTCCTCCTGTTTCACTTAATTATATTGCTGCACGTACTGACCTTTTTTCGTTTAAATGTACTTTATGTATACTGGTTGAGGCAATTGTTTTGAGAAAATGAAATCTTACACGCGATTAAGTCATATGCTATCCTTTATCATCAACATAATCAGAACATCGTCATCATAAATTGTACGTCTTCGTCAACACACGATCCAGACGACGTAAAAAACTTTGTCAGTAGAAAATGTCTAGTATCTCATTTGTATCGCAACATGTGTCCTCCGTTGGAGTTATCTTGTCATAATTTGGATAAGTTGACTCTAGGTCCTTTCTTCGCCTCCAGCATAAATATAGTTTATGGGTATTGCAAAGAAAGCCAATGAGGTCAGCATTTTTTATATGAAGATGCTATAGAGCTTATTCCAGAACGAAAAAATCTCATTTCAAGTTCCGGACTCTGCAACTGTAATTAATCTTATACGTTGTAAAGAATTATTAACCAACGAAGCAATTTAAACGATAACTAGATGCTGAATATTAGACCGATCCAAATCGAAAGAAGCTACAACATTTTAAAGGGCACTCAACTTGAGGAATAAGTGCAGAATACAATTATAGAAAAATTGAGAGACCCAGAGAATCGCTTGCTTTCTCATATTTGTTATAAACATATATTTTTTTCGGTTGTCAAAATTAGGGGTTGAATAAAAACGTTTGAATGACGACCTTGCGGTATAATATATAAATAATCACAACGAAAGGTTTTCGCATTAATGATTATGCACTTCTTGCTAGTAATGTACTGAACTTATTTTAGAAAGGTACTATATTAGACATTGTAAAGTACACAGCAATAAATCTAGTGTGTTATATTAGCGGGTGATACTAGAAAGACATGCTTACATCACATGATATATAAAGAAGATAAAGAAGAAACTTTCGCCTCTGCAGGAACACAAAACGGACAATACTTATTATTATTTCTCTCGTTCACACTAAACAGAGGCGAAAATAAATCGAATTTCTTTCTATTTTTTTAAAAGGCGTTCTTGCTTAAAAGGGATAATATAATTAAACAGGATAAAATCGTTGGCGTTTCTTCCTTGAAACTTAATCTATCCACCCGCTTAACTATTTTAATGATATTTCCTTTTATCGTCTTGAAACTCGGGATATCCGCAAAACGACATGAATTATCTTAGGATTTTAAGTATTCGTGAAAAGATTCAGGGTTGTTGCATAACATGGTCTAAAATAAAATCAGATTTTTTATCGCGTAAATGTTTATTGCTTTAATAATATATGATTAAAGGTTCAAAAGTTGACCAAAACATCAATTTGTCTTAACGAGCCCGTGATACTCCGCGATGCTCCTCTCCCATAGGGGTGAACATGGCCATCTGCGATGATAATAGAGCACTTTACTGGGAATCCAGATTTACCATAAACTAACTCATCTGTTTTTTCTGTCCGTCACGTAGAATTTGTGTTTGCATTCATTGATATCGTGACGAGACGAAATTATTGCTGTCGGTAACCATTAACTATTCGCACTCTTTTTCTGTCTGTCTTAGTGTCCACATGTCTGTCCGTCTGTGTACCGTCCGCTGCTTTGACGGGCGACAATAGATTTATTTTTGGGTGGAGCTTCTTCAAATTTGTTCATCCATATCTCCAATTAATATCTTTACATTCTTATTTCAAAATTGCTCCGATCGCTCGTTTCCAAGATGGCCAAAAAAGTGGTCTCGACTTTGGCACAAATTTGTACCTTTACTTCTCAATAGATTTTCTTAGAAAATTGTTTATGAATACCTCTGATATGATACAAAAAAAAAATAAAAGTCATCCGATTGCTTATTCCAAAGATGGTCAGAAAATGGTTTCGTCCTTTAAAGGGAGGTATCGATGTTTCTGAAACCTAGATGGTAATTTTTTTCCCAATCTCCTTAAACGAATATTCAGTACTAAGATATAGATCAAATGTTGTCTTGGCTGTTTGAGGTTATCTATGAAAAAAATCAGCAAAAATATTCGTTATTTTTACAAATCACGGCATATGACATCGCGTGACCCCATTTGTATATCAAAGGACTGAAAGTACTGAGAAGTTGGAATGCGCTGAAAGGGTCATAACAGTGGAATTCGGTTCAAATTCATTTTTTACTTTCCGAGTAAGCCTCCCTCCTTTAAAATTAAACCAGAATTCCCATTCGTGTACATATGTGCGTGAATAACGCACAAAAACATAAATTTACATACAGGATTGAAACTAGCATTGTCTTAACCCATTCCCAGACAGTGACGCTTTTAAATAACCCTCATTATGAAAGCTTTGGAAAACATTGTGGAAAATTAAGAAATTGCTTGTTACAAGCAATTTCTTCATTATCTACAATGATTTCTGCCCAAAAAGACCAGGATTTTAAAGATTTCACCAACTTACAATTGTCGTCTGCTACTTCTTGGAATTTGGACTGGTCTAAAATTTATCGTGTTGGAATAGGTTATAAGCTCTTGTCACACACAGCAAAATTAGAATTTTGGAAGCATAACATACTCCTTTTGATCAACTTTAACACGTGAACTCCTTTTAGAATCTTGAAAACAGAGAATAACAGCTTCTACAGTGAGAAATCAATGACCTCGATGATTATTAGACCCCCAACTCGGCCAATTCTGTTACGATAATACTAAACTCACGTTGATTTTCACTTCAAGTTTAATAGTTTACGTGGAAATTTGCGGAAATGCGCTGAAACTTGTTTCAGGGTAATCGATTTGAAATACCGGTTTAGACTTATAGAAAAAGAATATTTAAAGCGTTGTGAGTAAATTCAAAATAAAAAAGACGTTAACGTTATTTTAACGTTATTGTTTGCACATGGTAGTTTTGCCCTTTTCCTAAAAATTCCTATAATATGATGAAGATAGTATCAAGAAGTATTCGGTGCCCTGAACCGTAAAAATCTTAAGTAAAAAGGACAAGGCTGAAAGATAGATGACACTTGTTAAAGGTTTGATGTGTTATGATTGATCTAAACTTGTAAATAACGACATAATAAAGCGTAATTATTTAGTAAATAAGTAAAACTGGAAGTTGATATGTTTACATTCTAATTTTCAAAATCTTCTACTTCGTTTTGCATCCATTTGATTTTTATTTAGTAAAAGCTGTAAATCTAACAATAATCGCGTTTGCTTGATGCCTACGACCCCCCTTAATCGCTCTGGAATGTTTTAAAGCACTGGGCGGCTTGATTATTGTAAAGATGCATTTGCGACCTGAGCCATATTTGTTAACATTGCCTATCTATGGTCACATGACTACCACATGTCACTTGAGATCACGTGGTTACCAAACATGGCACGGCGAATCACACACACACACACCCACAAAAAAAAAAATACTGCGCTGATTATTGTCTTATTTTTCAATAATTTAAAGCAAACTAAAGCATGTTTAGAAGTCTCTAAACGAATTTTTATATCATCCTTTACATGTGCCATATTATTGTCTTCGGCTACAACTAACTGATTGTCCGTGGCAAGTTGA
Organism: Fragum fragum; assembly: GCA_946902895.1. NCBI lineage: Eukaryota > Metazoa > Mollusca > Bivalvia > Cardiida > Cardiidae > Fragum > Fragum fragum. The sequence continues at coordinate 46,952,375 of OX336373.1, read as the reverse complement.
GATGAGAAGTAACCCGAGGTGTATTCATATCTAAAAATTCACGTAATATGTGTTATCAAAAAACCCGAAATGAAATTGTCTTGTATTCATTTTGCGGTTTTGTTATATCTTAGTTGGAATTGCTCCGCATTCCAACTTAAAAACCAAAATTCAAATGACAAATCAAATAGTTAACGTCTTAATTTGTATTTTGCGAGTAGGCTATCGGGAAAGTAATCTTGTTCTCTGATTTACGTAAAACCACTTTTAAGGATTTTTTTTTCAAATAATACACGAGAGGGAATGAATTTTGTGTTTAGAAAAAAACATCAACAACAAAACACACACACACACAAACATCGATACGTCCTCATTTTAACAGCGACCTTGACGTCCCCACGTTTTTTGTACAGTAGTTTAAACATTCTATGAAAGATCGACAGGAAGATGATTACGAGATTTGTCCATGGGTAAGATTTCGAGGCCCAAAGAATTTTAAATCAAAGTACTAGTACTGATAAGTACTGTAAGCTAGCAAAGCACGGTTTTGTTCAATAATCTTCTCTGTCAAACCTTATAATGACAAAGAAACGAGGTTAGAGAAACCAATCAGTTAACCCATTCCCACACAATATCTTCTTTCTACGCCCCCCTAGGAAATAGTTGTGGAAAACAATGATGAAAATAAAGAAATTATTTATTACAAGTACTTTCTTCATTTTCCACATTGTTTTCTACCAAAAGAAATAAATATTTTAGAATTTTCTTCAATTTGAAATTGTCGTCTGCAACTACTTTGAAGACTCTGATCAGAGTCATTTTAATAAACGCGTACGCTCAAGTGAGCTAAAATTATCTAGGAGATGAACTTGCATGCATAGTTTGTAATATTCCTGAAAAAAAAAATTGGACTTCATTAATGGCGTAGGCATTAAACGGATTTAAGGGTTAAGCCTCCTGTGGCAGTTTGCACTCGTTTAACTTTTGAGACGACTTCAAAATTTGTCTGTTGACCTAAGCTTTTCAAGCTGACGCTTTGCTAACTAAACGAAAAAACGTAAAAGGCAGCCGAGTATAAATGATGATCTGAAATCATTCAATGAGAGATATAATCTTGACGTATAAAACTATTAGATTTGTACAAGCAAGAGCCGTTGGAGACAGATTATGCTCCCCGAATAAGGCTTTTGTCACAAAACTGTATGCCATTATTGGACAAAAAACTTTTTATTGAATGCAACTAGTTTGAGAGTTCAGTTCAAAAGAAATTTGAAGGTTTGACAAACATTGAAGGAATCTGTTTGGCTTCACAGGCCTGATTCTAGTTAAATTCAATATCATTATATGGTAATGGTTAAATATTTTACCTTGACTATCAAAGTTATCGATGAAAAATGTCTCTATACAACAGAAACAATAGACTGATTTATTTTAGAGTAGGATATTAACAAAATGTAAAGTTACATGGCATTCAGCCCCCTTTAAGCATGGTTAGGCTCATTGGGTCAAAAATTGAAATAAACGATACCTAGGGCATTTAATAAACAACATTTGTGTAAAGTAACAAGAAATTTTGGCAATTTGAAAAGGAGGTATATTTGAAAATAAATGACCGTCACAATTTGACCATGACCTTGACCAATGACCTTGAACTTAGTACCAACAAAAAGTCCATGTCATAAGCAATGCACATGTATACTTATTGGAGATGTAAAAGTTAAAATTTTCAAAATGATGACCTTGTCAAATGACCTTGACCTTGACAGATTGCCTTGACCTCGACAGATGACCTTGAACCTAATACCATGAGAAAGGTCATGTCACAAGCAATGCATATGTAAAATATGAAGGCTATGTCACTTACTATTGTTTACTTATAAAAAATTTTAAAGTTAAGTTTTTAGAAATTTTGACCTTGAGAAATGACCTTGATCATGACAGATGACCTTGAGCTTAGTACCAACAAAAAGTCCATTTCATAAGAAATGCACATGTGAAATATTATGGCTTTATCATCTACCATTGTAAACTTATAGACGATGTTAAAGTTAAGATTTTCAAAATTTTGACCTTAGGAAATGACCTTGATCTTTACAGATGATCTTGAACTTAGTACCAACAGAAAGTCCATGTCATAAGCAATGCACATGTAAAATATGAAGACTATATCACTTACCATTTTATACTTATGGGAGATGTTAAAGTTTTTTTTTGAATGACCTTGACCTCGACAGATGACTTTGAACTTAATACCAACAGAAAAGTTATGCAAAAAGCAATGCACGTGTGAATTATGAAGGTTATATCACTTACCATTGTAAACTTATGGACAATGTTAAGTTTAAAATGTTGTCCTTAAGAAACGACCTTGACCTCAACAGACGACCTTAAACTTAATACCAATAAAAGGTTTTGTCATAAACAATGCATGTGTGACATATAAGGGCTATATCAATTACCATTGTAAACTTATAGACAAAGTTAAAGTAAAGATTTTCGAAATTCTGACCTTGACACATGACCTTGATCTTGACTGATGACGTTGAACTTAATACCAACAAAAAAAGGCTTTGTCACAGGCAATGCACATGTGAAATATGAAGAATATATCTGTGACCAGTCAAAAGTTAGGGCCAATATAAGTTTTGCAGGACAAAAAAAGAGCTAATAACATTAAGGCCTCATTTCCCATGACACATTTTTTAAACGTAAATTTTCGATAGTTTAAAGTCAAGAAGATCTGATTTGCTACTCGAATATGAAATTTCATAAAATTCTGACAATTTGACGAGGAGAAATTGGCAAAAAAACCTATTTTTTACATTAAGGTCCCTTTTTCCATGACGCAGCCTTAAATTAAAAAAATTCAAAAAAACATCCAATGGAAATTTGCTAGGAAGATTATATATGAAGTTTCATCCAATTAGGCCTAGGGATTCCTGAGATATGACGACGGACGGGATGACGCGCGCACAAGCCGGCTACTATATGCTTCCCCCCCCCCCGAAATTTTGTTCGAGGATAATAAAAGTATTTAAGTATAATTTAGGTTTCTGATGTATTGCAAACCTTCTAATGACAAACTGTTTTTAGATTATACTAGTTTATCTTAGTTCGATTGCGGCGAAAGCTTTAAGCCTATAGAGTCGCTCTCGAACACACGAACCAGATGTTTTCACGTCCCTGAAAGAGAGGCAGTGGCTTAACCCCACTGCTTCCCACTTCTTCAGCTGGGTAGTCTGGGGCTGGCTATAAAGCGTTCTGCCCATGAACAAACCCCGGTGACGTAGGGGCTCGAACCTATGACCTTCAGATCACGAGTCAAGTACCTATACCACTCGACATCGAGGCAATCTGAATTTAATTTAACGTTGTGAGATATACTAAAATAAAAGATAGGTTCATTTTAGTAGACCAAATGTCTCTATCGAATACAGAATAACTATAGTCTGGTTGAGCAGTAAGGAAAAGGTACATCGTATATTATACATGTATATAGAACATTGAATTTGATATTTAAATCAAATCAAAGCAAATCAAAGTTAGATATCATTGGCTGCACCATAGGCCCCCTACAATCGATAACCGGACAAAACCATTTTATGACACTTGAAAATAATCTCTCTTACACACACTTACTGGAACGGTTTCGGTCACCCATCGATGATTTTTTTAGAGAACTAAACGGCGGTACGATACCTCACATTGTACTTGACCGCTCCTTTTCAGATGGTTAAATTCTAAGCAATATAGGTCTGAATCAAAGTACTGAAAGTAATGTAAGCTAGCAAAGCATAGTTTTGTTTAGTAATATTATTTGCCAAAGGTTATCATGATGAAAAAACTAGTTTAAAGTAATCCTGGAGTTATACAATTACAATATGACAAAATCTTTGACTGGTTTAAATTGAAAGAAGCTGTAGACGACAATTTAAAAAAATCTTTGTCGGTAAGAAAACATTGTGGACAATTGTCACAAGCAATTTCTTCAGTGTCCACAATGTTTTCCAAGGCTTTTCTCTTGGGATGCTTAAAATGCGGAATTGGTGGGAATGGGTTAAATAGCATGCTTTTTTAAATAGTTCTCAACATTTCAATACAGTTGCCAAAATCCTGAAATACACAAGAACTACTTTTTTGCGTAGGCATTCAATTGATTGAGTGGTGAAGCCTCCAGTGGCAGTTTGCACTCGTTGAACTTTAAACAACCTCAAAATATGTCTGTTAACTTAAGCTATTAAAGCTATCGCTTTGCTAGCTAATAACAAGAGGCCCATGAGGGCCTGAGATGCTCTACTGGTTATCAAGTTTTCCGTTAAAGAAATCTGATATTCAAGGAAGTTAATTGCTCAAAGAAGAATGCATAAAGAAAAAAAAGGGGCTTTATTCCCTTTATCATTTTAAGCAACAATCCTCAAGGCCCCTTTTCCCATGTTTCATGACGGATCCACTCCTTTTCCAAAAGAAAGTCACCTTATGACCCTACAATCATTCTGTGAATATTTCATCAGAATCTGACAATAATTGTGGACTTTATCACATAAACAGGATTGTTTTGAATGAAAATCAATAAGGCCCCTTTACCTGTGTTTTCTGACAACCCGACAATTGTCCTGTGAAATTTAAAAGACAACTTGATAATGATTGTGATCTTCATCACATACACAAGAATGTTTTGAATGATAATCTGTAAGGCCCCTTTCCCTGTGTTTCGAATGCCACAATTATTCCATGCATCTTTGAAGAGAATCCAATAAAACTGTTGACTTTATTGTGTTAACAAAGATATTAAATTCAAATTCTCATAAGGCCCCTTTTCCCGTGATATTTTACTGTTGGTTTTATCATTCTATGAAAGTTAAAAGAGAATCCAATGAAATATTGGGAATTCATTATGCTTACTAGAATATTTAAAAAAAAATAATATGTCCCCTTTTTACATGATAACTGATGGATTGTACCCAGTTCTGAAAAGAACCATCTAAGTATTTGTACAATCATTCTGTGAAATTTTGAAGTGAATCCGGTGAAATCAAGGGACATCATTGTGTTAACCAGAATATTCAAGAGAGTTTTTCATAAGGCCCCTTTTTATATGACCCTTGCTATAGTCAGATCCACTGTCAAAATCAACAATTGGAATGATGGTACAACCAATCTGTTTAATCTGTGGAATTTTTTGTGTTAATGAGTTTATAGTGAAATTTTCATTGGGCCCCTTTTCTCATAATACTTTACAGAACAAACCAAATTTCAAAAGGAACAATTCTAGTGAAGGTACAATCATTCTTTAAAAGTTAAAGAGAATCAATGAAAATGGTGGACTGAATTGTGTCAAGAATTTTTGTAACTTAATTTTCATAAGGCCCCTTTTTCCGCGAAACTTAACAAATCAGACCCAATTTACAAAGGAACAATCCTAATGATAGTTTGAAGAAAATGATAAAGACTGAGGACTTTATTGTAATAATGATGTTTTGTAATAAAATTTTTATAAGGTCCCCTTTCTTGTGTCACTTAACCAATTAGACCTAATCTACAAAGGAACAATCCAAATGATGGTACAATCATTCTATTAAAGTTTGAAGAAAATGATAAAGACTGAGGGCATTGTTGTGTTTATGAGGATTTGGTAATAACTTTTCATACAGCCCCTTTTCCTATTATACTAGACAGATCAGGCCCAATTTGGAAAGAAACAATCCTAATGATGGTACAAACATTCTGTGAAAGTTTGAACAGAATCTGATGAAAACTGCAGACTTTATCTTGGTGTCAAATTTTTAAAATAAAATTTTCATAAGGCTCCTTTTTCCTGTGATACTTGAAGGATCAGGTCTCATGTCAGCATCAACAATCGTGATTATTGTACAATGATTCTGTGAAGGTTTGAGTAAATTCCAATGAAAGCTCTGGACTTAGTTACAAGGATTATAGATAAAATTCTCTAAAGGCCCCTTTTCCCATGATACTAGACAGATCATGCCTAATTTGAAAAGAAAGAATCCTCATGATGGAATAATCATTCTGTGAAAGTTTTAACAGAATCTGATGAAAACTGTTGACTTTATTGTGGTACAATGATTTTAAAATTAAATTTCATAATGCTCCTTTTCCTGTGATACTTGACGGATCAGGTCTAATGCAAACATCAACAATCATTATTATTGTACAATTATTCTATGAATGTTTGAAGAAAATCCGATGAAAGCTCTGGACTTAGTAACAAGGATTTATAAATGAAATTTTCATAAGGCCCCTTTTCCTGTGCTTCTTTACAGTTCAAACTCTGTTATGAAAAGAATGATAGTTATGACCTTCCAATCATTCATTGAAAGTTTCAACAAAATCTGATCAAAGCTGTGGGCTTTATTGTGTTAACAGGGTTTATTAATTGAATTTTCATATAGCCCCTTTTCCCATGTTACTTGATGGATCTGAACCAATTCAAAAGGGAACTCTTCTTACAAAAGTATAATTATTCTGTTTGAGTATAAAGACAACCCCATCTCATCTGTGGACTTACAAGCATTAATTAAGATTTTTTAATTGAATTTTCCTAGGGCCCCTTTTCCTATGTTTCTCAATGGATCAGACCCAATTTGAAAGGAACAATCCTTATGATGGTACAATCATTATGTGAAAGTTTGAAGTCAATCAGGTGAAATCTAGGGCCATTACGTGTTAACTAAGATTTTTTTTATTAAATTTTCATAAGGCCCCTTTTCCCATGATACTTGATGGATTAAACATACTTCCGAAAGGAACAATCCATTTAATGTAATAATAATTCTGGGAATGCTTGAAGAGAATTTGTTGAAAACTATGGACTCTATTGTGTTTATGAGGACTTTTTCAATCCAGTTTTATCGGGCCCCTTTTTCCCGTGGTCCTTGACTGATCATACCAAGTTTTGAAAGGAACAATTCTTATGACGGTACAATCATTCTGTGAAAGTTTGAAGTCAATCAGATGAAAACTGTTGACTCTAGAGTGTTAACAAAGATCTTTGAATTAAATTTTAATAAGGCCCCTTTTCCTATGTTTCTTGAGGAATCATATCCGATTCCAAAAGGTACAATCCTTATGATGGTACAATCATTCTGTGAAAGTTTGAAGAGAATCCGTTGAAAATTGTTGGCTCTAGATTATTAATCAGAATTTTTTATTAAACATTTCATAAGGCCCCTTTTTCCTGTGTTTCTTGAAGGATCATACCAAATTACGAAAGGAATAATCCTTATGATAGTACAATCATTCTGTAAAAGTTTAAAGGGAATCCGATGAAAACTATTGACTCCAGAGTGTTAAAGAGTATTTCTTAAAAGATTTTTGGATTCAATTTTCATAAGGCCCCTTTTCCTGTGTTTCCTGATGGATCTGACAAAATTCACAAGGGAACAATCCTTATGATGGTACAAGCATTCTGTGAAAGTTTAAATACAATCTGATGAAAACTGTTGACTCTAGAGTGTTAACGAGAATTTTTTAATAAAATTTTCATAAGGCCCCTTTTCCCATGTATCATGACAGATCAGACCCATTTTCGAAAGGAAAGATCCTTATGATTGTACAATCATTCTGAGATAGTTTGAAGAGAATCCGATGAAAACTGTGGACTCTATCGCGTAAACGAGGATTTTTAATTGAATTTTTAATTAAATTTTCATAAGGCCCATTTTCCCATGTTTCTTGAAGGCTCATATCCATTTTCGAAAGGAATGAGCCTTATGATGGTACAATCATTCTGTGAAAGTTTGAAGAGAATCCGATTAAAACTGTGGACTTTTATCGCGTAAACGAAGATTTTTTAATTAAATTTTCATAAGGCCCCTTTTCCCGTGTTTCTTGACGGATCAGACCCATTTTCGAAAGGAACGATCCTTATGATGGTAAAATCATTCTGAGAAAGTTTGAAGAGAATTCGATGAAAACTGTGGACTCTATCGCGTAAACGAGGATTTTTAATTGAATTTTTAATTAAATTTTCATAAGGCCCCTTTTCCCGTGTTTCTTGACGGATCATACCAATTTTCGAAAGGAACGATCCTTATGATGGTACAATTATTTTGAGAAAGTTTGAAGAGAATACGATGAAAACTGTGGACTCTATCGGATAAACCAGGATTTTTAATTGAATTTAAATTAAATTTTCATAGGGCCCATTCCCGTGTTTCTTGAAGAATCATATCCATTTTCGAAAGGAATGATCCTTATGATGGTACAATCATTCTGTGAAAGTTTGAAGAGAATCCGATGAAAACTGTGGACTTTATCCCGTAAACGAAGATTTTTTTATTAAATTTTCATAAGGCCCCTTTTCCCGTGTTTCTTGACGGATCATACCAATTTTCGAAAGGAACGATCCTTATGATGTTACAATCATTTTGAGAAAGTTTGAAGAGAATCCGATGAAAACTGTGGACTTTATCGCGTAAACGAAGATTTTTAATTAAGTTTTAATTAGGCCCCTTTTCCCGTGGTTCTTGATGGATCTGACCCAATTTCGAAAGGAACGATCCTTATGATGGTACAATCATTCTGTGAAAGTTTGAAGAGAATCCGATGAAAACTGTGGACTTTATCGAGTAAACAAGGAAAAGTTCAACGGACGGACGACGGACGGACGGACGCCGGACGGGAAAAAGCCATCGCTGTAGCTCTAGTGGCCTTCGGCCAGTAGAGCTAAAAACACATAAAATAAACTTACTTGTTAAATGTCAGTGTTTATATCGAATACGGAACAAGCACACGAATAAACAAACAAAAACATCATGATTTTCGAAATTTACCTAATCTTTTGAAATAAACTTATCTGCATGTTCAACACTTAGGAAAGATATACTCATATGTCATTAAATGGTGACAAAAGCAAGTCACATCTATTAATGTGATTTGCTTATTTAAAGTCATATGCTTTTGGGGCTCGAGTATAGTTTGCTTAATTAAATTAACTATGTGGTTTTTGGGGGGATATGGCTTAAAAGTGCTCAAACAAATTGTTTAATAATATTTTGAATTGGAAAGCTTCAATAATATTGCTGAGATAAAAGACAGCGAATTTAAATGACACTCTCATGGAGTACAATTATAGACCGGTTTCACCCATAGTTCAAGGGAAGTAACTGCTCGAAATAAATAAGAATTTGCAAATTGCTTGTTTGTTTCCAAATATTCTTTTTTTTTTTTTTTTGAAAAAAGAATGTCAAAGCTATTTACAAACAGCCTCTAGTCTCAAATTTTTCAAATGAAAAAAGTCCGAAAAGATTATTCGAATTATACTGACATAAAATTATATATATTACTACAATGAAAATTGTTTAATTCTTTCACACCCTACATTATCAATGATTTACAAGTTACTGTTGGAAAATCAACCTTTTCCTTTTCTAAGAATGCTTATTTAAGTTAATTTGAAAATTGTTTAATTCTTCCGCACCCTACATTATCATTAATTCGCAAGTTATTGTTGAAAACAATTTCCTTTTTCTTAGAAAGTTTTTTAAGCTTCTTCCTCTTCAATTATATTATATTTATATTGACATATGCCATCTCTGTCAATTTCTTTTGAGAAGCTCCAAGCTATGTTGCTCTATAATATATCACTGGATATAGAGTGATGAATAATTGACCGGAAGGATTGGAACACTATTTTTAGCTAGCAAAGCGTCAGCTTTGATAACTTAAGTTTTTAGGTCTTCTCAAAGTTAAACGGGTGCAAACTGCCACTGGAGGCCTAACCACTAAAACCTTTGAATGCCTTTGCCATAAAAGTAGTTCTTATGTATTTCAGGAATATTTCAAACTCTATTCAAATTGTAGAGAACTCTTTTTGAAACATGTTATTTAACCCATTCCTACTCGATTCCGCTTTTTAAGCATCTCTAGAAAAAAAGTTTTGGAAAATATTTCGGACAATGAAGAATTTGCTTGTATCAAGCAATGTTTTCATTGTCCACAGTGTTTTTTACCACACAAGTGAACTATTTTCTAAATTCAACCATCTTGAAATTGTCGTCTGCAACTTCTTTCAATTTGAACCAGTCTAATATTTTGTCATGTCTAAATGGGTTAGCTGTTACTTAAACGTCGTTTATTTATCATGATGACCTTTTGGATAAAAAGAATATTTAACAAAAATATGCTTTGCAAGCTTGCAGTACTTTCAGTACTTTGATTTTCTCTTACGTTTACAGTTTTGTAGGAAGGGGTAGGATTAGGCTCCACAGCCTATTCATTTTTCTATATATAGTAATAGAAACCTTTTATTCTGAAAGTCCTCTAGATAATATGTTAATGACTTCAGCTAAACCCCTCTCCAAATCAAACTACCTGTATTTTCAACCATTGAAGCTGACATAAGTGGTACTCATATGAAGAATGGCAACTATTGTTATTTTTCGTGATTAAAAGATTACCAGCATGACAGCAAGCGTTACATGCCTACATTATGACGTTATGTTGTTTCGATAATACCAAAATAGCTACACCTGCCTGGAATCATATGGTTTGAATAATAGTTTCTACTTCTCCTTTTGTAGAACAAATTTTCTGATATATTATTGTGACTTTATTTAACATGTATGCATTATTTTTTACGCCCTGGAAATTAAAGTATGTTGGTGTTTTTTTTGTTTTTTTGTTTTTTTTTTGCATCAACATTGCAATTATTATGAGCGCAAATTTATATTTTTATTATATTAATTCATTGTATGAAATAGTTTCTGTTTTGATTTAAATATTTATTCATGATTTAGTAAAGTTTTCTAATAGTTTATATTATCCATTTCAAATGGATATCTTAAAAAGTGCATTTTCTCCATAAATACATGGAAAGTAACCCTTATCTTTCAGCATTATCTCACTTGTAAACCACGAACTTGGTGTTAATTTCAAATAGATTGCAACATGTAGCAAACTGTAACTGTACCTTAAATGCTCTTTATGAATAATATTGACCTTGTCCGGACCATACATTCTACATTTATAGATGTATTCAAGAATAACTTGTTAACAGTTGTTATTCTTGATGAGTGCTAGTGTCTTGCGAAATGGTTTTTGTGAAACGTTTAAGATCAAGGTCACAGTGAAAAGATGAAACGACAAAATTGACCTTATCCGCAGCATAAGTTTTACATTGAAACATAGAAGGAAAACTTTCAAATCTTTTTCACTGAAATAAGAAAGCATACAACATTGATATTTGGTATTTCTGGACTCATCAAGAGCAAATTTAAACTTATGTAGATACAAAGAAGACAATCTTTTACAGCAGGTCAAAGAATCATATAAAAATGGATTTCTGACTGCTGACTTACTTCGATAATTATCCTTTTTGATACTCCCAAGCTTTATCTCAGGTGAACGCTTTGGGGCAAATGAGTCTCTTTTTATGTTTTCATCGAGGTAATTACAAACACGCAGTTGTGTTTCATCAGTGGAAACAAACTGACGCCATCAAAACACATGAGCGTCATAAGCCTTATTTCAAGAGAAATTACCGATGAAATTAGGCCATTCAAAATGTTACTCCAAGATCATTTGTTTAGGTCGACTTGATGTTGTTTTTTTTTTTTTGCGACCATTATTCACGTCCTCTTTATATCTCATTTCAACTGACATATAGACGGAAAGTAAATGATAAGCAAAAGTTGTCTCGTATCATGTGGCACGACCACAACAGCTTTACTTCAAAATTTGTCATTATTGGCATCTATCGAGAAGCCAAAACTCTAAATTATCTCTTAATCAATTCAGTTAAAACAGTTAACTGCAGACATTTATGCTGAGAAGCGTATATTTTCATAGAGCAGTTGAATCCAGGTACATTTTTGTCGAGCCCGCTAGCGGTCAGCGAGACATAGTTGTCACAATTTCGCTTCGGTGTTGGTGCGTAAGTGCGAGCGTGCATGCGCCCCTCTTTTTGTCCGGAACATAACATCTACATTTATGGATGGATTTGCAAATAACTCTGTACATATATGTTCTTCTTGATGAGTGCTAGTGTCATGCGACGCACTTGTTGTGATACCTGAGAGATCAAGGTCACAGTTCAAGGTCTTACGAAAATAAGTAGGCACAGTTGCTCTCTGAATGAGTGCTAGTGTCATGCGAAACGTTTGTTGTGATACCTCCAAGGTCAAGGTCACAGTTGAAGGTAAAAAAATAAAATTGACCTTTCCCAGAGCATACCTTCTACAATTATTGGTGGATTTAAAGATAACTTGGCACGGTTGTTCTTATTGGTGAGTGCTAGTGTCATTGGAAATGTTTGTTGTGTTACCTCAAAGGTCAAGGTAACAGCTGAAGGTGAAACGACAAGATCGACTCTACTCGAAGCATAACTTCTACACTTATGGATAGCTCTGAAGATAATGTGACACAGTTGTTCTTCTTGATGAGTGCTAGTGTCGTATGATGCGTGCAAGGTTAAGGTCATTGTTGAAGGTGAAACGACCTTGTCCAGACTATGATTTCTACATTTATGGATGGATTTGAAAATAACTGGGCACATTTTGTTTTCTAGGTAAGTGCTAGTGTCATGCAAATTGTTTGTTGTGATACGTATAAGGTCAAGGTCAAAGTTTGAAAAAAAAATCCTTTCACCACATTTTCTGTACAAATTAGCGGGCTCGACATGTTGTCCCTGGACAACCTTTTTCTCATTTACGTGTTATGTGCAAAGAAATTTTAAGACTCAATTGAACAGGAAGAGTTTGGCAGACGATAATTCAGAATGGATTTGAAATTCAAATATCCTTTTGTCACAATACCTATTGTTTTCATTCTCATTTGATAGAGACAAATTTGACATTCGTTTAAAAACTACACAATTATTATTATAATAAGTTAAAGTCATTGTCGCATGTTTTCGTTAATACCACTCCTGGCCTATACTGCGATAAAGTGACCGCCTTAACCTGGCTTTTAGATTGATTCTAAAAAATGTAATTACTCGCCAAATCGGATTTATTGTATAAAATGTGATATGATAAATGTATTGAATGAATAGCTTTTACAGAATATCGACAGGTGATCTGACATGGGCGGCTAGACGGAGTTACAGAATGAAAGGAGAAAATGAAACCGATATATGTTGTACACTTAGTGATTTTACTACCAGTAGTTCTGAAAAGCCAAAAAAGGCGACTTGATTCTTTGACTAAGCCGTCAATGGTATTTGCATGCACCAAGCACTGGCGTGATTTCAAAAACTAATTTGAACTTTAAACTACGAATGTAAAGCCTGCTAGCAAACGAATAGATTCGAAGTAAACGCTACAATAAATTGGATTATTTCTTGAATAGAAAGGCATAATTAATTCAGGATGAATCCTGCAATAATGAATTCAACCATGTTCCCTATGAATTTATCCTGTAGCAATAATGTGCAGTTGATGATACTTAATGCATATTTTATTCATTGAATGTCTGCAGTGCTTCCTTTTCATGTCTATTGTTTTGGAAAAGATAGCATATTTACATGCGAACTCATCTAAATTCATATTCAATTTCTTTGAGTTAGTAAACACCGATTAAACAAACTATCCATAACCTTTCAATTAAAAAGTAGATTTTTTAAGGGGGGATTTTGAAGATATTCTTTCTTGATTATTATACTCTATTTGCTTAATTCAACTTTACATCAAGAATGTGTAGAAGAAAATGAAGATAACGATAGTATTCATACGAATTCGCAGAAAACGCTCTTTTTCAAAGATGATAAATGAAATGCACAAAACAACCATACTATTTTTCTAATTAGGCTTATACTTAATTTTCGCTTAATCTAAAAGCTTAAATCTCAATGAAAGAACATGTTAAAATGTTGTAATAATTTGAAAATATGAATGGCTGATTGTTTAAATGTGTTATTCTTTTTGCACTTTGAATGCTATAATATGCTCTTGTAGTTGTATTCAGTACGAAAGGATCCTCTGAAGCTATTCAGAAAGACGATGTGGGGAGAGGCACGAGTGTATATCTTTATGAGTGTTGACTTTCTTTTAACATTAAGCACACTCGATTCTATGGATCACGGTCACGGATCACGGCTGTTAATCTAAAAAAGGAAGGACCAACCGAATCATTTATTTCGATCGGCGGTGATCATTACACTTCAACATTCATTTGGTAGATGTCTTTGAGAAGAATTTGTGTTGGTTTTGTCAACTTAATTGTCGCGATTTGCGGCGTTCTGTGTGCTCATACACAACGTTGTAGGTCACCTCAAAGGTCTTCCGGATATCTGATTATGAGGACACTCGTGCTCAGAAAAAAAAACACATGAGGCTCCTCAGGCGATCAAAAGCGACCTTCAATGACTAAGCCCTAATCCGATACCTATCTTGGCGACCTAGGGAGATCCAACATGGCTCAATTAGCGATCAGTCCGGTCTGATCCTGTGAAAAGCCAAGGCGACCGACCGCGCCAATCGATTTTATAGGGCAGTCATGGATGAAAGACGTTTCACAGTTTGTCATGATATTTAGAGATGTTGCCTCGTCTAAGGTAATAATCAATCAAATTAATGACGACGTTGTCCTTTAGTAGCTTGCTATTAGCGCCTAAGAACCCTGAAGAACAAGCTGTAAAGGGACAACTTATGGGAGAGACATTCTTTGGTAGCAGACAGAAGATGTCTGTATGGACCTCTGTGTGAATGAACTTAGAGCAGAAGATATCGTGTGTGTGTTTGTGTGTTTCAATTACACGAGGATTATGCCTCTTTCAGTCTGTCCCTTAGATGGCTTCTTGTCGTTACTCATCTGAAAGTTGTTTTGTATATATATAGGTTTCAAAACACGAAATGATGATGGCCGAGACAGGTACTCTCAAAGCACCGATATATCGCGACATGGTCGTAACGGCGTTCTATCGTATCTCGACTTGATCGCAACAGAGCGTTATCAAACCGCCACCTTAAATGTCATCTCGTCCCTATTAGAAATTCGGAGCATTTTAAGCGTCATGATTTTTCTCACGATTCCTTTCCAGATTAGCGATTGGCTGGCCACCCACTGATCTCCATCAGGAATTACCATTTCAATATCAAACGGCTTTATTTTGCAAATATATCACTAGTTGTATGTGACAAAACAATAAAATGTTTGGGAGGTGAACTAAAAGTCGTAATTGTAGGTAGAATAAGTAATAGTTACGACATTTACACCAAATACATACTACTTCCGGTCAAAAGGTATTATTTGGTTGGTCTATCGATTTTTATATTGGGTTGAGAAAGCGAGAAAAGCTGGCTATGGCAATTAATTTTTCTTCTGGTTATTTATCGATATGATTTTTATCAACCGCTATTCAATGTTCACAGATGATTCATAGAGAATAAAATGGGCCTTTAAAAAGTGAGATAGCTGGTATAACGTCTGCGGTCCTCGTTATAATTGTTTCTATATTATTACTACCAGTAGATTATCGAGATTTCTCGGTCGGCTATCACTCCATATTTCAACTTAAAATTAGCAAATGATTAAACCTTTGTTCTGAAAGATTTGGGAAAGCTATAGTTCGTCTTAAGCTACTGCACGTCATCTAAGCGGGAATCAAGACACTTGTGGCGTCACCATATTGACGTGTAATGCACGTGCATACTGACGCGCTTTAAGAGACTGTGGACGGAATAAATCAGAATAGACCTTTTCATGCAAAGCGCAAGATGACTTAAAAGTCTGTATCCGTTAGACGCTTAGAAAGAAAATAACAACAAAAAATTTCCATTGCGGGGAGGATTGACTAACGGTTTCGTTTTTCGAAAGCCATATAATTGCGTCAAGTCACTTTAACTTCATTTTCCGATTTTTTACAATTAAAAGTATGGTCTTAAAATTTAGAAAATATTGTAGATAATATTTTTTTCTCCGTTGTCCGAAAAATGTTCTTCGGAAACATTAGAAGTACTCTATTTTATCGGCATAGAAATATAAACTAAAATGTAAGATAACCAGATATAATGTTTATGTTGAAACAAAAGCTTGTAATGAATGAATGGGAATGTACCATTGAAAGGTCATAATATTATCTCAAATTTTATTTACGATTGTTAGCCAATTGATGGTATTCTAGCAATAATATGCATATTGGACCCTTAATCTTCTAGTAAGTCTAATTTTTTTTAAATATTTAAGCTAGATTTTTAAAATGTAAGCCTATCCCAAAATGTATCCTGCAGAAAGAAACAAGAGGCCAATGAAGGCCTGAGACGCTCTACTGGTTATCAAGTTTTCCGTTAAAGAAATCTGATATTTAAGGAAGTTAATTGCTCAAAGAAGAATGCATACAGAAAAAAAGGGGCTTTATCCCCTTTATCATTTTGAGCAACAATCCTCAAGGCCCCTTTTCCCATGTTTCATGACGGATCCACTCCATTTCCAAAAGGAAGTTACCTTATGACCCTACAATCATTCTGTGAATATTTCATCAGAATCTGACAATAATTGTGGACTTAATCACATAAACAGGATTGTCAATAAGGCCCCTTTTCCTGTGTTTTCCGATGGATCAATTTCATTCCAAAAGGAATTTTCCTTACAGCCCGACAATTGTCCTGTGAAATTTAAAAGACAACTTGATAATGATTGTGATCTTCATCACATACACAAGAATGTTTTGAATGATAATCTGTAAGGCCCCTTTTCCTGTGTTTCAAATGCCACGATTATTCCATGCATCTTTGAAGAGAATCCAATAAAACTGTTGACTTTATTGTGTTAACAAAGATATTAAATTCAAGTTCTCATAAGGCCCCTTTTCCCGTGATATTTTACTGTTGGTTTTATCATTCTATGAAAGTTAAAAGTGAATCCGATGAAATATTTGGAATTCATTAAGTTTACTAGAATATTTTTAAAAAAAATCATATGTCCCCTTTTTACATGATACTTGATGGATTGTACCCAGTTCTGAAAAGAACCATCTAAGTATTTGTACAATCATTCTGTGTAATTTTGAAGTGAATCCGTCGAAATCAAGGGACATCATTTTTAAGAGTTTTTCATAAGGCCCCTTTTTATGTGACCCTTGCTAAAGTCAGACCCACTGTCAAAATCAACAATTGGAATGATGGTACAATCAATCTGTTTAATCTGTGGAATTTATTGTGTTAATGAGTTTATAGTGAAATATTCATAGGGCCCCTTTTCTCATGATACTTTACAGAACAAACCAAATTTCAAAAGGAACAATTCTAATGAAGGTAGAATCATTCTTTAAAAGTTAAAGAGAATCAATGAAAACAGTGGACTGAATTGTGTCAAGAATTTTTGTAACTAAATTTTCATAAGGCCCCTTTTTCCGTGAAACTTAACAAATCAGACCCAATGTACAAAGGAACAATCCTAGTGATAGTTGGAAGAAAATGATAAAGACTGAGGACTTTATTGTAATAATGCTGTTTTGTAATAAATTTTTTATAAGGTCCCTTTTCTTGTGTCACTTAACCAACCAAA
This sequence comes from Fragum fragum, assembly GCA_946902895.1. Classification (NCBI taxonomy): domain Eukaryota; kingdom Metazoa; phylum Mollusca; class Bivalvia; order Cardiida; family Cardiidae; genus Fragum; species Fragum fragum. The sequence continues at coordinate 46,934,933 of OX336373.1, read as the reverse complement.
CCTAATTTACAAAGGAACAATCCAAATGATGGTACAATCATTCTATTAAAGTTTGAAGAGATTCTGATAAAGACTGAGGGCATTGTTGTGTTTATGAGGATTTGGTAATAATTTTTCATACAGCCCCTTTTCCTATGATACTAGACAGATCAGGCCCAATTTGGAGAGGAACAATCCTTATGATGGTACAAACATTCTGTGAAAGTTTGAACAGAATCTGACGAAAACTGCAGACTTTATCTTGGTGTAAAATTTTTAAAATAAAATTTTCATAAGACTCCTTTTCCTGTGATACTTGAAGGATCAGGTCTCGTATCAGCATCAACAATCGTGATTATTGTACAATGATTCTTTGAAGGTTTGAATAAAATCCAATGAAAGCTCTGGACTTGGTTACAAGGATTATATATAAAATTCTCTAAATGCCCCTTTTCCCATGATACTAGACAGATCACGCCTAATTTGAAAAGAAAGAATCCTCATGATGGAATAATCATTCTGTGAAAGTTTTAACAGAATCTGATGAAAACTGTTGACTTTATTGTGGTACAATGATTTTAAAATTAAATTTCATAATGCTCCTTTTCCTGCGATACTTGGCGGATCAGGTCTAATGCAAACATCAACAATTATTATCATTGTACAATTATTCTGTGAATGTTTGAAGAAAATCCGATGAAAGCTCTGGACTTGGTAACAGGGTTTTATTAATTGAATTTTCATATAGCCCCTTTTCCCATGTTACTTGATGGATCTGAACCAATTCCAAAGGGAACTCTTCTTACAAAAGTATAATTATTCTGTTTGAGTATAAAGACAACCCCATCTCATCTGTGGACTTACAAGCATTAATTAAGATTTTTTTAATTGAATTTTCCTATGTTTCTCAATGGATCATACCCTATTTGAAAGGAACCATCCTTATGATGGTACAATCATTATGTGAAAGTTTGAAGTCAATCAGGTGAAATCTAGGGCCATTACGTGTTAACTAAGATTATTTTTATTAAATTTTCATAGGGCCCCTTTTCCCATGAAACTTGATGGATCAAACCTACTTCCGAAAGGAACAATCCATTTAATATGATAATCATTCTGGGAATGTTTGAAGAGAATTTGTTGAAAACTATGGACTCTATTGTGTTTATGAGGACTTTTTCAATCCAGTTTTAATTGGGCCCCCTTTTCCCGTGGTCCTTGACTGATCATACCAAATTTTGAAAGGAACAATTCTTAAGATGGTACAATCATTCTGTAAAAGTTTGAAGTCAATCAGATGAAAACTGTGGACTCTAGAGTGTTAACAAAGATCTTTGAATTAAATTTTAATAAGGCCCCTTTTCCTATGTTTCTTGAGGAATCATATCCGATTCCAAAAGGTACAATCCTTATGATGGTACAATCATTCTGTGAAAGTTTGAAGAGAATCCGTTGTAAATTGTTGGCTCTAGATTATTAATGAGAATTTTCTACTAAACATTTCATAAGGCCCATTTTTCCTGTGTTTCTTGAAGGATCATACCAAATTTCAAAAGGAATAATCCTTATGATAGTACAATCATTCTGTGAAAGTTTGAAGGGAATCCGATGAAAACTATTCACTCCAGAGTGTTTAAGAGTATTTCTTAAAAGATTTTTCGATTAAATTTTCATAAGGCCCCTTTTCCCGTGTTTCCTGATGGATCTGACCAAATTCCCAAAGGAATAATCCTTTGTGATGGTACAATCATTCTGTGAAAGTTTAAATACAATCTGATGAAAACTGTGGACTCTAGAGTGTTAACAAGAATTTTTTAATTAAATTTTCATAAGGCCCCTTTTCCCCTGTTTCAAGACAGATCAGACCCATTTTCGAAAGGAACGATCCTTATGATTGTACAATCATTCTGAGAAAGTTTGAAGAGAATCCCATGAAAACTGTGGACTCTATCGTCTAAACGAGGATTTTTAATGGAGTTTTTAATTGAATTTTCATAAGGCCCCTCTTCCCATGTTTCTTGACAGATCTTACCAAATTTCCAAAGGAACGATCCTTATGTCGGTACAATCATTCTTTGAAAGTATGAAGAGAATCCAATGAAAACTGTACACTCTATCGCGTAAACGAGGATTTTTAATGGAATTTTAATTAAATTTTCATGAGGCCCCTTTTCCCATGTTTCTTGACGGATCATACCCATTTTCGAACGGAACGATCCTTATGTTGGTACAATCATTCTGTTAAAGTTTGAAGAGAATCCAATGAAAACTGTGGATTCTATCGCGTAAACGAGGATTTTTAATTGAATTTTTAATGAATTTTCATAAGGCCCCTTTTCCCGTGTTTCTTGACGGATCATACCCATTTTCGAAAGGAATGATCCTTATGTTGGTACAATCATTCTGTGAAAGTTTGAAGAGAATCCAATGAAAACTGTGGACTCTATCGCGTAAACGAGGATTTTAAATTAAATTTTAAATGAATTTTCATAAGGCCCCTTTTCCCGTGTTTCTTGACGGATCATACCCATTTTCGAAAGGAACGATCCTTATGTTGGTACAATCATTCTATGAAAGTTTGAAGAGAATCTGGTGAGAACTTTGGACCCTATCGCGTAAACGAGGATTTTTTAATTAAATTTTCATAAGGCCCCTATTCCCGTCTTTCTTGCCGGATAATACCCATTTTCAAAAGGACCGATCCTTATGATGATACAATCATTCTGAGAAAGCTTGAAGAGAATCAGATGAAAACTGTGGACTCTATCTCGTAAACGAGGATTTTTAATTGAAATTTTTAATTAAATTTGCATAAGGCCCCTTTTCCCGTGTTTCTTGACGGATCATACCCATTTTCGAAAGGAACGATCCATATGATGGTACAATCATTCTGTTAAAGTTTGAAGAGAATCCAATGAAAACTGTGGATTCTATCGCGTAAACGAGGATTTTTAATTGAATTTTTAATGAATTTTCATAAGGCCCCTTTTCCCGTGTTTCTTGACGGATCATACCCATTTTCGAAAGGAATGATCCTTATGTTGGTACAATCATTCTGTGAAAGTTTGAAGAGAATCCAATGAAAACTGTGGACTCTATCGCGTAAACGAGGATTTTAAATTAAATTTTAATTGAATTTTCATAAGGCCCCTTTTCCCGTGTTTCTTGACGGATCATACCCATTTTCGAAAGGAACGATCCTTATGTTGGTACAATCATTCTATGAAAGTTTGAAGAGAATCTGATGAGAACTTTGGACCCTATCGCGTAAACGAGGATTTTTAATTGAATTTTTAATTAAATTTGCATAAGGCCCCTTTTCCCGTGTTTCTTGACGGATCATACCCATTTTCGAAAGGAACGATCCATATGATGGTACAATCAATTTGTGAAAGTTTGAAGAGAATCCGATGAAAACTGTGGACTTTATCGCGTAAACGAAGATTTTTTAATTAAGTTTTAATTAGGCCCCTTTTCCCGTGTTTCTTGACGGATCTGACCCAATTTCGAAAGGAACGATCCTTATGATGGTACAATCATTCTGTGAAAGTTTGAAGAGAATCCGATGAAAACTGTGGACTTTATCGCGTAAACAAGGAACAGTTTAACGGACGGACGACGGACGGACGCACGGACGGGAAAAAGCCATCGCTATAGCTCTAGTGGCCTTCGGCCAGTAGAGCTAAAAACAAGTTGAAATCCATTCAATGAAAATAAGCGTATACACCTTATTCGGTTGTGGAAAATGTTTAAAAAATAAACACCATGATATTATCGTGCCGATTGACAGACGCTCGACCGCATCCTAAGGATATCAGCTGAAATATAAAAAGATAAAATTTGTCTCATCAAATCATACACATATTAAATAGTGTTTAACGGATTCTTTTTGGCAATTTACCGGTTACATAATGACCCCATATGTATCGTGTTATACCGAAAGAAACCCTTTACACCAAGGCTGTTAACTTATCATTCTTCTGATCAGCTCTCTCTTATCATTATGATTACATTTAATCATTTCTGTCTTTCATAGTTTTCTTCGCACTAGTATCAAAATCGGCATCATCAATACGATTTATGTCATACATTCATCGTCGAAATAATGCTTCCTGTTTTCGCATTACGATATAGTCTTTTTAATTCATCATTACTATACATATTATTTATATCAAGAATGCTTTCCCCTTTGCGAATATGGAAAAAATGACATGTTGTAGTGCGGGCGTGTTTGATATTAAGAAAAGAAGAGAGAGGAGAGAGAGAGAGAGAGAAAGAGAGAGAAAGAGAGAGAGAGAAAGAGAGAGAGAATAAGAGGGACAGATCTACATTGATGGACACACAGATAGAAAGAAATTATTCAAAAACAGCATGCGTGTATTTTTTCTTCTTTATTTTCATAATAATAAAGTTTATACGCTTATACTTTGTAAAAAGGAAGCTTAAAAAAGAAAAAAATACACTTTGATAAAGATTTAGGAGATTGGTATCAACACAGGCCACTTTTTTGGCATATCTTAAAGAAAAGTACCGGTGATTTTTTCATGTCATAGATTTTGATCATTCTTATTCCCTTTCACATAACATTGTAATACAATACTTTGAAAAGTAGTTTTTCGAATATCAGAGGTCGTTTAACTGAGATAAATAGGGTATTTCCCAAAAATCCTACGTAGGCTATTAATCTAATTGAAATCCCTTTAAAACTCTGGTTGCCATGGCAACAAAATTGGAATTTTAATAAAAAATTTAAAAATCACTTCCCCCTAACGCAGGGGGCCTAGAGTCTCGATATATTCCGATGAAGCATCAGTACATTGACCTCTTTCAGAATTGCTCAAATCACCAACCTTAGGCCCCCAGGGGCGGAGCCCAAGGGGGGGGAGTAGGGTTGGTCTTATATAGAAATAAAGAAAGATTTTTTAAACAACATCTCCTCCTACACCACTAGGCTGATTTCAACCAAAGAATTTAATCAGTTGAAAACTCTGGTTCCACTGACAACAAGATTTAAATTGAAAAAAATGTCCCAAAAGTTGAATAATCTAGAATTTTGCATGAAACATCAGTACATTGACCTCTTTCAAAATTGGTAGAATTTTAAAGCCACAAGGTGACTAGGCGTAAATAGAAATAAAGAAGGCAACCCTTTCAAGACTATTTGGCCAATTTAAACCAAATTGGGCTTGTTGATTTTAGTTAAATGTGAAAGGAGGTTTTCTCCCGACCAAGTTTGTATTAGGCCTTGAAGAAAAAAATAGGTTTATCTCAGGTGAGCGCATGGGCACCTGGAATTCCGCTGAACTTTTCCTGTATAACCACAAAAGTCAGTCGGTTAATCTTAAATAGACTAAAAGCCTGCGTAGACTTTTCGGGAAATACCCTGTTCTTTCCCTGATAAGCGACCTCTGATTTCCACATAACTAATTTTCAGAGTATGGTATTTAAATAGTATTTGGGGGGTAATACAAAAAATTAAAAACTGTGACATGAAAAAAACATTGAACCCTACCTTTAAATGCTCTAAAAATTAGACAAAAAAATGAGTTAATCATGTCAATCAGGATTATTGTCACTTGCTCGTATTTCCAGGCCTATCGTGTGAAGCACAGGGTTCGCTATAATTGACGTGCCTCTCATACCAATTAGTGTACTGAAAAAAATCGGAAGGCTTATTCTTTTGTGCAGTGTCAATAGTTATAAACCATCGATTTCCGACACAAATAACTTACTGTAATTTGTTGTATATTATAATTCATCAAAGTGATCATTCGGTGACTGTACCGAGTGTTAAACTATTACTCTCTATTTTCGCTCTCTTGTATGAGTTAGGCGGAAGAGGGGTAAAAATATTAAAAAAAATAATCTTATTTCATTGAAAATATTATTGTATGAAAGGATGATTTTCGCCAAACCAGAGGTGCACGATATTCCATAGGGCGTGGAGACCGGACAGTTTTAAACTCTATTTAGCTACCAATACACGATATTATCAGCCATATTACTACATTTGGTCTGCATATGTCTGCTCCCAGGCTCTTTTCAGCCAAATCTTGATTTTGAACCTTATTTTTGCTCGTTTAAAATAGCAAATTTACATATGTGATAATTTATCGACTCCCCGCAACCGATCACATGATTTAGTCTCGACTTTATATTGCATCTAACGATATTTGTGTGACGCACGCGAGAGCGTGAAAAGGTCTATTTGTTTCTTTCATTTCACCTAAGAAATAGAATAATCTTTTGTTTTCGTGCAAGATCGATTCATCCCAGCAGTAAGCTATATTTTCGCGAATGGTGGAGCCAGTCGTGAAAATATAACTTTTTGTTGTTAAAAATAAAAACATGACTCTGAAACAGTCGATTATCCTGACAGTGTATACTTTATTCCTTTCGAAGCAGTACTATCTCTCTCTCTCTCTCTCTCTCTATCTCTCTCTCTCTCTCTCTCTCTCTCTCTCTCGAGAGAGAGAGAGAGAGAGAGAAAATAAGACATTAATCTGGTCGAAAATGCATTTTGTTTTGTAACCTTGTATTTTCGTCTTTGTTGTCTTTGTTCGTATATACGTTTAGGTATCGTCAAATGTTGTCTAGGACGCCGTGCCTACAGCTAAATCATTTGAGGTTTTGATCATATTTTGATAATATGAGTAACACAAACGGGATATGTACTGAAATTTTAAAGCTTGTGAGTGTTATAAAAGTTTCTAAGAAATACACAGAATTCAATTCCAAGTTTATTTGCTAGACAGGAGGCAGTAATGAAAGAAGTTAATTGGCAGAAATTTTCTATCAAAATCCACAACCTTTTAAATTCCGGCTTAATCTAATTTCATCTTGTGATTTGTAAAGAAAATCGATAGATAGCATGCATATACTTTGAAATCTTGTCGTACCAAGGGCGGCGAGAGTTCTACTTATTAGAGAAATAGGTGATCTCGATATCCCTTCACTCGTGAGAATGATACTTTGTCTAAGTAGAATCTTAGTTCGTAAAACCAAAATTTGGCGAAATAAATAATTTTCGAAATTTTGATTTAAAACTGGGGACTTTTAAATCGCAGGCTGTATTTGGTTGGCGAAAACAAAAGACTTTAAAGATAATTGATGGATCGCGTCTGCCAAACAAAAATCGAAAGACCAATTAAACCATACTTTTTACCCGGAATTGAGCTTTGAACTAAACAGCTGTCGGTGTTTATTTAAAGCATTTTCGTGGGTTGGTGACTTAAAGGTAGGTATCGATGTTTTTTTTCATGTCACAGATTTTAATTATTTTTATTTCCTCTCATAAACTATTTGAAAACAATTTGCCGAAAAGTAGTTTTGCAAACTTATGAGGTCGTTTATCAGAAAAAAGCAGGGTATTTCCTTAATAGCCTGCGTAGACTATTAATCTATTTTTAGATTAATTCGAGACAGTTACGAAGATTATAAGGCATTCACGTGGCGCGAATAACCGTTAGAACCTTGCATCTAGTTCAAATTACATCAAACATACGTCATCGTTACGTCATCAGGAGTAATGTTCGCTAGCCGGTCTGTAAAGATCAGTCCTTTCATGTGACATGATTTAGGACGTTGGCTGTTTCGCTAGTAAATTTGTTACCTTCATTTGACTGGGTCATATGCAAATGAGGTCATCCGATGTCGACAGCCGAATTCCGTGATATCTAAAAATAACCTGGAATTCCGCTGAACCTTTCCGATATAACCAGAAAAAGCCACTTTAGGTCTATTAGATAACCACCATGACAATACCTGCCCTAACTTCAAGTATTAAATGTTCGTTCTAGTCTATTTTTCGGCACTTGGTAATTTTTCTTATCTAGGTTTCAGAAACATCGATACCTCCCTTTAATTGTCATAGCTACACCTTATAATTCAAGACTAATATATTTAGGTCATCAACCGACCATTTTACTTTTAACCGTTTTTTTCCCCGGAGGAAATATCCAGTGACTGATCTGTGAATGTCGGCGGCGTTCGGTAGGACAGCTGTGCGAGCGATAACTTTATCAAGTGTGCGAAACTTTTCCTAAAATTCAGGACGGATTTTGATGATTTTTCAAATTTTAGTCTTCATGTTATCAATAGTTATAGTAATTGTGTCTGTTTGGAACAATAGAACATTTGAATATTTACCTATAGCCATCATGATAAAAAAAAAAAAAAAAAAGAAAAAATGGGAAAAAAAAGCTATTGTGAATCAAACGTGCAAAATCAGAGTAACTATCTTTCACCTATCTTTTCTACCGAAAGTAAATTGTGTAAGTTTTAAATAACTGTGCATGAAGAGATACATGTAATTGTATAAGTCAATAAAATCTATCGTGTCATCAAGGTTTTGCGCTTCATTTCAAACGTTTTTTTTTTGTCTCGTGTCCCTTTAATAATTGTCTCAACCTGGAAATATTTCAATAAAACATTCATTGATAGTGTGGTAAACATTTGTTTTCTATCATTTGTTTCTTTTCGGTTTGGGTCTTGCTTTTGTGTTTAATTCTTTTAACGTGTTTTTGGGTTGTCTCAATAATATTCTTGATAGTTAAACCTTTGATCTCTCAAAAATTTGTACATTAGAAGATAAAAATAAAAATAAATAAAAACGCACTTTATGTAATAGTGCCTAAGTTGATTGCTGAGAAATGCATCTGGTTTCTTGTCTTGGCTGTTTTAGCCATTATAGTTGATGTTGAAAGACAAAGAGATATTAATTGAAGCCATGATATAGGGTTAAAGACGCCTATATATTGCTGGAAAAGTTGTGATTATTATGCCAAAATCCACAGGCTTCAAAAGACCTACGAACCGAATGCTTTCGTCCGATATCTTCCGATAGGTCAGTTGCTATTCGATGTCAGTGTAATTATTTTACTTTACTAAACAACACAATTTAAGGCTGTTAAAAAACAGAGAAGTTAAGTGTGTCAATCTTGGGGAATTATCGGAAAATACGTGCAAATTTATGTTTGAGAAAAAGGAAAGTTGTTTGTTTCATGAAATTTCTCATTTTCTCACAATAATTTCGCATTGCTGTATTTTTCAACGTGTTTAAATGCGTGATTGTGGGGTAATGGTTGAAAGCGACCCTTACACATATTTCATAAAAAAATGATAAAGGAAAAAAATCCGATTTTGTGATAATTATTAAAGCCATATCTGCCCTCAAAACACACTATGAAATTAACAAGAAAAACATACTCCAGGTTCAAAAGCATTAATATAAGATCAACATAATTCTACGTAGTAAGCATACAATTTATGACTGAAGTTACGATATTTTAAAACGTGACCCAAACAAGTAAAGGTTTATTTACATAAAACCATGACGTCGGTGATGACGTTTCAACCTTCGCTAGTCCTTCAAACAGCTAGCTATGTCACGAAGATTAACGAAATCGTCCGTAAAAATTAGTCATATAACAATCAATGCCGAAGATTAGCGAACTCCGGTGAAGAATCGGGTGCAATCGTCTCTATTTCAAAATGTAAACAAACACAATTTGAAATCGACAAGAACAACACAAAATACTCTTTCTACAGACCATTACTTAATAAGTCCCTTGCTTGCCATAGAGACCAAATAAGCGATAGATTATTTCAACTAATTTAACTCGGAGGACAGATGTGGCTTTAATAACTAATACGATAAATGTTATTTCTTCCTGTTAAATCTACCAAATTCACCATTAATTCAATTTAATGAGATATATCCCTTCTGTCCAACTTTGAAATATCGGAATTTATTGGGTGAGGTCGTTTGTCTTCGGTTGTTGTCGGCTATCGGAAGCTCATGAAGTAATGGATACGTCATGGAAAGTAGAAATAAGGCAATATTCGGTGTAATCGACAGATTATGTATTTACCAAAGAACATGTAACTTCACATCATCCGCGTAAATTATGAGCCTGGATTGGTGATTTGTTAATCAAAGAAAAGAGGCGCATATCGTGGTTTTCGAACTCGCTTTTTATAACATATAGATAACCTTACCACCCCGGCACGAACATAGGGTACACATGCTAAGCATACAACATTCGTGTAGAAAAGATGAGCAGAGGATTTAGGAAAAACCTGATTTACCTTCACACTTAGACTCGTCTGTCTATGGTTTGAAGATTATTCATGTTATCACGGTTAATGTTAACACGGTTTTATTGCCAAATATTTTTTCACCCGTCACCTTAGTAACTTTCGTAAACACTTTTGATTCAGCGAGTGAATTAGCACACAAAAATGTCGCAGAAAGCGGGACAGGTAAAAACAAATATACATGTATAAAGTAACGCGTGTAACAAGCTTTCTGGAGATATCAGGCAAGGCAAACAGATCTCCAAACTCAAACATTTCATGTTTTGAAAAAAGGCATTTTCGTGCATAAGATCGGGAAAGTTACTTGAACATCGTAACATGCAAGATTACAAAGGGGCAGGCTTTTCGAGTGCTTGTAAAATTTGTAACAAACTTGTGACAACCTTGTAACTTCTTGTTACAGCAAATTACTTTAAAAACGCATTTTCATGCCATAAATCGGGAAAATTACTGTACAGACCTACTTTCCCAAAAAAATACAGAATGCATGCACAAAAGTCAATTATGTATATTTGTTATATATTGGCAACTTAAAACTGTTAATTCTTTGCTGTTTCTCTTTTCCTGTTACTTTTTCTCTGATACTTTCTCCCTTTTAGTCTCTTTCCTATAACCGTATACAGTATATAGGGGGATTAAATTTAGTGTATTAATATAGTTTAGTTTGGAATAAACCTTTTATGTCCGTTTCGTTATTAAGATTTTTATTTTATTGTATTTTATTTGATTAGAATTGCTGTTGTTTATAGAATACCAATTATTTACCGTTGGTTATTGAAAATTTTACAACGGTTTTGAGTGATAAGGCATAATGAATAACTCAGAAAAGTGGTTAAATTTTCAACAACCAACGGTTAGAATATCACGATTTGGACTCAAACCATGGGAAACAAACGCTGGCGTCTTAAAGCAATATGAAGTGCAGATTAGTTCTCTTGGTAACTTTATATTCCGATGGAAGACAACGATAAGAAATTCGTCGATTTTTCTGCCACCCGTGGATATTTAATGTTATCAAGGTATTTTAATTACAATAAATACAATAAATGCAACCTCGATTACACAATCATAGAAAAAAAACGAACGGTTAAACGTATTAATATATATATTTTTTTTTAAATTGAGCGACCTACTTTCAAGGTACGGCTGGCGTAGATTTTACCATGCTCGAATTGAATTGTTTTTACAAGGCTATATTCACGTGCCATGATAGAATCGTAGATGATACCATTTTTAAGACAATTTTTAAAGTGACTACCTGTAATTCCACGAATGGAAATACTTGGACAGGCAACATTGAGAAATGAGGGAAAATGCTGGGTTTATCTCAATAATTCAAAACTTCTTTTCTTTTAGGAAATTAAACTGTTTTAAGTCCTTATGTCTTAATTTTAATGGCGGATTATTTATCCCGAATCAGGAGAAAAATCAGGAGAAAAAAATGAAGTTAGAAGAAAGTAATTTCACTTGAATTTGTTCCCTTACCAAAATGTTTGTAGAAACTGTCATGTATTTTTTCTATCTCGGTGTGTTTTTTAATGGTTTACAGTGATAAATGGTTTACTGTGATAAATGGTTTACAGTGATAAAACTATTTCAGTTTGGTTTTGGTTTTTTTCGTTTTACTTCCTTCCTATGTGCACTATCTTATGGACAATGTCTTTAAAAAATACAGTCTCTTTTTTCTCATTGTGTACTTAAATTTCTTTCAAATACACTCAATCCAGCATACTGCAACTGCATAGCTTTCTACGTTTTAAAATATTATAATTTCGCATGCTCTATCTGTTCATTAAAAAATCTGAAATTGATTGAAACATTAAAAGATTTTTTTAAACGGAATAAACGTTTACTCTGATTTCCTATCAAATATACAAGATTTTCAACACCTTGGTGTAATTTAGAGATAAGACAATTAGCTTATCAGAATAGTCCAACATACACACCATTCCTAAAATTAATCCTTGAAAGACATGTTTTAACCCTTTCCGTTACAAACCTTGGATTTTACGAAAATGCGAATCTATATTTTAGAAAACATTGTGGAAAATAAAAGGAAATTACTTGTAACAAGCAATTTTTCCTTTTCCCACAATGTTTTATACCAGTTTGGAAAACTAGACTTTTCTGCGCGTTCCTTGATATAACATAGAAATAAAGAACAAAATCATTGAAAATCATCTTCTCCCAAACCATAAGGCCTATAGCTTTGATATTTGGTATGAATCATCATCTATTAACCCTTTGCCAAAATACTTCAAAGAATTATCGTATCTTAAACAATAGCCCTTTTCTGTGCCATCCCTGATTTTATATAGAAATAGAGAAGGAAAATAGAGAAAATCTTCTTCTCCAGACCTTAAAGCATGGAGCTTTGATATCAGCCTTACACCATCATCTATTGACCCTCTACCAAAGAATTGCCCTACTCTGAAAATAAGCCCTTTTCTGTGTGACCGCTTATTTTCCATAGAATTAAAGATTGATTGATTGATTGATTGATTGATTGATTGGTGTTTTACGCCGCTTTCAACAATCTTTCAGTTATATCGCGACGGCTGGAGCACCTAACAATGGAATCCTGGTATTTCTCACACCAGAACTACCATTACACCCTTTCCTAGCCTCCAGCTGCTATCCCACATAGGTCTACGATTATCGACCCATTGGAAAGAGACAAAGTCGGAAAGGATGAGTGCCGCCGTCAGGGATCGAACCCGGGTAGAATTAAAGAAGGAAATGTTTAAAAATCTTCTTCTCCCAAACAAATAGGCCCAGAGTTTTAATATTTTGTATGTATCAATGTCTATTGATCCTCTACCAAAATACTCAAAAATTTACCCTACACTGAAAATTAGCCCGTTTCTGTGTAATGCCTGATTTAACATAGAATTAAAGGAGGACTTTTTTGAAAATCTTCTTCTGCCACGCCATAAGTCCTAAGGCTTTAGTATTTTGTATGAATCAATATCTATTGACCCTCTGCCAAAATACTTCAAAGAATTACCGTACACTAAAAATCAGCCCGATTCAGTGTAATCCCTGTTTTAACATATGAATTAAGAAGGAAATCTTTGGTTATCTTCCCCCAAACCAAGGCCTAGAGCTTTAATATTTGGTGTGTACCAATATCTATTGACCCTTTTTCCAAAATACTTAATAGAATTACCGCATTCTGAAAATTAGCCCTTTTCGGTGCAATCAAAGATTTTAAAAAGGAATAAAAAAGAAATCTTTGAAAACCTTCTCCCTCTAATTCATTACGCCTAGAGCTTTGCTATTTAGTATGTATCAATGCCTATCGACGCTCTACCTAAATACTTCAAAGAATTGCCATACTCTGGAAATTAACTGTAAATAGTAGGATCTTCAATATACCTATAGGAGTGCTCTGGTACAAAAGTGCTTTGATTAAATAAATTCTTGAACAATCATACTCCGGGGAGCGATGTAGGACCATCAAGATTCACTCGTTAGATTAAGCCGAGAGCTGAAAAAATGGTTTATTCACGCGGTGCGTGTAACCGTTGGAATCCCGAGTTCAGTTTGAATTAGCTCATACCAACGTCATCAGGAGTAACATTTGCTAGTCGGTCTTCAATTCTGTAAAGATCAGTCCAAAACTACCGTAAGCGTCTATATGAATATAGACACTTTCCGTAGTTTTGCGCTAACCAGTCGGGATGCCATGATTTAAGGCGTTGGTTGTCAATGTGTTACCTTCCGTTGACTTTGGGTCATATGCAAATGAGATCATGCGGTTTCGACAACCGAATTCTGTGATATCTAAAAAATACCTGGTATTCCACTGCATTTTTTCTTTATAAACACAAAGACCACTTTAAGCCTACCAGTTTACCGCGAAGATAACATCTGACTCAAATTTAAGTGTTAAAAGTTTTTTCTTAATTAGGTTTCAGAAACATCGATACCTCCATTGGAAGCGGCACTTGCAAAGTTATGCAAAATAAAAGTTGTGGATCTCTGTTTTCGAATTTCTAACTGTAATGCTTTCAGACATTTGTAAGAAATGGGTTAAGCCGACTTATAGTTTGTAATTAATATGATATGTTCATATCCTTAAAAAGAGAAATAAACGAGGCGAGAACATTAGGCGTTACGAGACGCCAAAAAAATCAGCAAAATACAACAACTCCAATGGAACCGAAATTCATCGGCTAAATACGTTTTCTGTCGATTGCAATGAAAACTGCTTTATTTTTAATTTCAATGGCGTATCAATTACGTCATTAGCTTCCGTTAGCAATACAGTCGTTATCGATATCACCCGAATACAAACAACCTTAACCGATAAATTCTGACAGTTACGTATTTGAAAATTTAGAGCCAAAACTTTTATATTATAATCTGTGCAAGAGCCGCATTAAGCAAGATTCTTGAATTGTCTCGAGAAAATTGGCGAAAATAAACCCCTCGCTAATAAAACCCGATTTACAGTAGTGAGGTTGAATCTTTTCACATAAACGCACATTTTAAGCAATTAGATTCTAAAGAGAACATTTTAGCAGTCATTTGATATGGCACTTTTGTTTGTTACATGTTACTAACCTTAAATTTGGCAAAATTATGACGTTTAATATCGAAGTGGATATTCCTGTCGAAGCAGGTGGTCGTTGCTAGCAGGACCAGCGATTCGTCCATTAAATATATTCTGATACTGTTACATTAGTCATTGCGTAATTGTCAACTCCTTGCACTGATATTTCTCTCTGAATTTTAGGCGTCCTTCGTTTTGACATGGCGACATAAAACAGCAATATTCCTACAAACTGACATCCAGCTGTTATGTACTGCACGACATCGTACGATTTAGAGACATCTTTAATCAGACCTAGAAATAGAATAAAATACACAAATATGACCCTTTAAGCGAGAGGAGTGTGTCATGAAACTTGATTGGTACGTTTTGCTGCCCGCTCCGACTGACCCTCAAAGGAAACTCAATTTAGATATATAACGGCTTATGTTTTAAAATTGATGGCCAGTAGCATGTATCTAAAAGTTAAATGTTGGTTGGCGACCTAAGGTCGTATCTTAAGTTTCAATTAGCTGAAGTTATAACATTTAAGTCTTCAAAAAAAAAAAAAAAATGAAATAAAATAAAAACAACAACAACAATAAAAAAAAACCCGTTTCACATTAATGTTGGAGTTCAAAGTTGACTTCCCGTCTAAATTAATGATGTGATTGGTCGATTGTTTCTCTGAATGACATCCGTCATCCATCTATTAAGTACCTGAATGAGATATCAAAATCATTAACTAGGGGATATTAATGGCTTTGGATGTTTCTGGAAGTTTAACTAGGGACTCACTTACAAAATTAATTTTTCATAATTCTGATTATCGTTTATTGTACAGAAAATACTGAAAAGTATCGCCGTAGTAGGCATACCCTACAGGTTCCGGTCTCGTTAGTATTGCTTAACAATTACCTTTTTTTTTTTTTATCACGGCGCTGTATTAACATGGTATTACATGCTTACATGCTTGACTTTTAGCTCGTGTATTTAGGATGGTCTACGGTTTGAAATTAGTAACTTCTTAAACTTTTCCATTTTCCTTTTCTACACGTTTTGGTAAGTTAGCAGGTACAAGAAGACTAGTTCTCTATTTTCACACAATGAAAGGTATACTTGCAACGTTTGGTTAACAAATCATCGAATTCACTTCTCTTCTACGAACCAATAGAACAAAACATTTGCCAGTCTTTGCGTTGATTCTCAATCGCTAAACCACATCATTTAATGACCGCTGGATATATCGAATAAGAGAGAGAGAAAAAATATAAACGTCAGTAAATTATCCATTTAAAAACTCTAATATTAGCAAGTGAATAATAATTTTGTCGCCCATGAGACATTTTATTATGTTATTATATGTTTTATCATCGGTCCCGAGGAAACGCTTACCTTATATTATAGGGAAACGTCAATTTATATTAGACATAGTCTGGTATTGGCCGGCTATGAAAACAGATCGTGTTCAAGAACATAGCGGTATACTAAAGCTTATTTTCGTCCCTGTATTACAAGCATTAAACTCGATTATATTTCCAATCAGTGTACGATGTATATTCCGCTACATTATATTTCAATTACAACCCGCATTTCATTACCGAATTCGAAATAACTTTAGCATGAAATAGGATTCGGAAATAAAGTATAGTCTTAACTGGGTTTACACAGTGATTAAGTTGGTATTGCAATTTATTCGTGCGAAAATGGTTTCATTTTTTTAAAAAAAATAAGTGAGTTGATTTATTTGAAATAAATACATTTTCGTTAGTTTATATTCCAAAAAATAAGAAAATAATCGAGGTGAAACTTTTAAAGATGTGTATTTATTGAATTTATCATACGAAACACATCTGCATAAGCCGCCGTCATAGCGCAGTTGAAAGCGCGTCAGGCTGTCAATCTAGAGGTCCCGGGTTCGATCCCCGACGGCGGCACATATTCTTTCCGATATTTGTGTCTCACCAATGGGTGGATAATCATAACCCTAAGTGGGATAGTAGCTGGGGGCTAGGAAAGGATGTAGTGGTCGAACTGGTGTGAGAAATACCAGGATTCCATTGTTAGGTGCTCCAGCCGCCGCGATATAACTTGTTGAAAGCGGCGTAAAACCCCATTCAAATATATTAACATCTGCATAAAAACATAAGCATAATATGCACACTTAGTTAATCACCAAACCGTTTTTAATTCTTGGGACTATGACATTACAAAAAGGCCTGTCAACCCGTGTTTGACGTCTATAATATCATTATGAAAATGAGGTCATGGATTCGATCCCCGCCCGGGCGCGGCAAATATCGTTTTCAACATTTGTCAAAATTTTGAACAGGAATCCATGGTCAGGTGATCGAACCGACTTGGTATGAGTGAGTTACTATTTAAAATGGCGTTAAATTCCATTCATTATTTTTTATTGATTAGGCTTTCGGTCAAAGTAAAGATAGTTGTCAAACCTTCCTAAACTATAACTGTCGCCTGTAAGGGCTGACGAATATCCCCCTGATGCCGCCTCTTTTTAACCGAGGCCAAATTGTAACCATTGAAATGTAAGTCATTCGTGTATTATCATGTGGACATTTTTTACAAATTTAAAGACAATGAGGGGTAATGAAGGTGTAAAAAAGGGATTTTGTTCAACATTGAAGATGGAGATTATGGATTTCGTTCAACGACGAACATGGCGTTTATATTCTGGAATAAACATGTGAACCACTATTATCTTTTTAATCTGTCAACCTGTTCAGGAGATATGATTTATTCTTTATATATTGTATATAAGAAAATAAATCACAGGGGCATAACTCCTAAACCAGTTGATTAATCTTTATGAAAATTGCAGGTGCACAAGTTCCCGTTGCAAGGAAGATTTCGGTAAAGTTTCAGCAAAATTGGTCGGGAAATGTTGGAGGAGATGAGGAAACAAAGTAATGCCCACGGACGGACGGACTTACCGACCGTCAGACCGACGGACAGACCGACGGACACAGGGACAACTTAATTCCAGTATACCCCAACATAGCTTCGTACATGTGAACAACTTTTATTTTTTTAATCTGTCAACCTGTTCAGGATGTTTGATTTATTCTCTTTATATTGTATATAAGAAAATAACTAAAAGGGGCATAACTCCTGAACCAGTTAGTTTATAATAATGAAATTCAGGTGCACAAGTTCCCATTGTAAGGAAGATTTTGGTAAAGTTTCAGCAAAATTGGTATGGAAATATGGGAGGAGATGAGGACACAAAATCATATCCACGGACGGACAGACAGACGGACAACTTGATACCAGTAACCCCCCCCCTATAACTTCGTACATTTGAACCACTTTTATTTTTTAATCTGTCAACCTGTTTAAGAAGTTATGATTCTTTCTCTATTTATTGTATATAAGAAAATAAATCACAGGGGCATAACTCCTAAGCCAGTTGGTCAGTCTTAATGAAAATTGCAGGTGCACAAGTTCCAATTGCAAGAAAGATTTTGGTAAAGTTTCAGCAAAATTGGTTTGGAAATGTGGGAGGAGATGAGGACACAAAAATATGTCCTCGGATGGACGGACAAACGGACGGAAAAACTGATTCCAGTATACCCACATAACTTCGTTGTGGGGGTTTAACTATCGTTAGCTTTGGGAATTTCCATTGCATAGCTTCTTCGTCTGGGACATCTCATCAATAGTATATTCTTCAATAAAGCTCTTAAAAGCAGTTTCTAGATTAAAATGGGGAAGTAAATTGCGCGTTTGAACGTTCAATATTAGTAGTGAAAATGTTATGGATCAAATGATCTATATATTCTTGGTCTATCTGTGCCTTGCAGGCTTGTAATATATATTGAAAGAAAAGAAAATGACACATTCAACTTGTGAATAGAAATGTAGGCAACAGAGAATTGTTTAAGATTGCAAATTAGTTAAGATATGTTAAGACACGTTAATATTTCAGAAGTATCATTTCAAAGCAAATGTTTAGCTTAAAAATAAGCGTTGTCTAGAAATGTTTTTAAGTCCTTTTCATTATACCCGTTGACAATTTTACGTGTGATAATTTTCTCCGTTTTCCATAAGATGTTTTTTGTTTGTTTTACTTAGAAAAAGATGCACTCATTTATTTTCACAGATTTACAACGTGGAACAGAACAATAATAAGGCAATTGAAAATTTGTATTCTTTGGCTGTTTGGCCTTTATCATTTGTACAATCAAGACAAATCAAACGATGTCATTTCTACAGTCTTAATCGTATTAGAGAGTACGCCAAATTTAGACCAAAATGTACGTGTTTATCGTTTGTTTGGTCTATAGTGTTGGCAGTTTGGACATATATATACTTGTATCTAATTATTATTCTGACAAGATCCGTTTTGTTAATGATATAAATAAATAACAAACTAGAATTATATGTAATCTGGCAGAATTAAATAATTTTTACCGTTGTCTCGCGTATGATACGCGCTTTTTTATTTTAAGGTAGGTATGGAGGTTTTTTTCATCTCACAGATTTTGATTATTCTTATTACCTCCCTAATACTATTTTGATACAATATTCTTTAAAGTAGTTTTGCGAAATTCAGAGATCGTTTATCAGAATAAACCAGAGTATTTCCCTAGTAGCCTAAGTAGGCTGTTAATCTTTTTCTAGATTAAGTCGAGACGGTTGCAAAGAATATTGGGTAATTCAAGCAGTGCATATAACTGTTGGAATCCCGCATTCCCGAATTTGCTCAAACCAACGTCATCAGGAGTTATGTTCGCTAGCCGGTTCAAATTCTGTAAAGATTAGTCTAAAACTGCCGTAAGCGTCAATACGAATATACTTTCCTGTAACCATTTGGTTTGACATGATTTTCGACGTTGCTTATTAGTTACCTTCCGTTGATTTTGGGCCATATGCAAATGAGGTCATGCGATGTCGAAAACTGAATCCCTGACATCTAAAAATAACCAGAAATTCCGCTTAACCTTTCCTATATAACCAAATTAACCCGTTTTAAGCCCACCAGATTACCTAGCAGACAATATCTGACACACGTTTAAGTAAATAAAATAGTATATAGTTACTTCAGCGTCTGTTAGAGCTTTTTTCTTTTTAGTCAGTTGGCGATTTTTCTTATCTATGTTTCAGAAACATCGATAACTGCCTTATTACCAACTTTTAGTCCCTTTTAGTAACTTTTAATCGTTATACTATACGAGAAATTATGCTATGGGAAGTTATATTCAGCAGCAGCTTATCAATTCAGCTTTTGAAGAAGTAAGGAAACCACCTTTCCTTGATGTCACGATATAGGTAGTTTAGACTTAACGAATGCTGTCATATGAACCTGGGAAGTAAGTTGAGTATGGTCAATTGTCATGCTATATACAAACCAAAATTACGCAGTCATCTTTACCTGTTAGTATCAATTTTACATGCGTGGTTTCAACGAATGAGAGTCTAATGAAAAACAGCAATGAAGGACAAAACTTTCAAAAGCTGTTAAGTAAACCAGTTAAGTTTAGTAACTGTAATCAGGGCCAGTACAGCGGATGATACACCAAATGATGACAACGCAAACTGAGAATGATAGATACGTGGTCGTTATTCGCTAACTTACTAGACTTGTTGCTACTGGATACTCTGCTTTTGTCTGACAAAATAGCATATAGTTACTTCAGCAACTTACCATATGTAGGACCAGACACAGCTGAAAACACTCCTATTGATGAATATGCCAATCCTAGACCAACAGCTATTTGCTCGTCCTTGACTGTTTGTACAACTATGATGTTGACACTGGACGCTACACCCGATATTGTTAGCCCTGATATACCACATCCGATAAGAATTCCAGCCAACATTGGAGAATTGATTATCACAATCTGTCCAACGATTCCACAGATATTTAGAATAACTGGAACCATAAAACAATTCACACCTTTGAATTGTTTAGCAATGCCTGGAAGCATACGGGCAAAAAACCCAGTACCATACGTAATTGGAAAGGCTAATAGAGCTTGTTTTGATGACAGACCTTTCTGAATTAGTATGTCTACTACAAGGGCAAAATATCCATTTAGGGAGCCCATAGTAAGCCCAATACCTAGGATACTTAAAGTAAAGGGTGTTTTCAAAACATGTTTTACATTTAAACCAAGGGATTGTGCTTCTTTCTTCAATATATGAAAACTATCATAGAAAGATCTCTTTTCTAAATTTACTGAAGAAGAACTCATCTTTGTTGTTGCACTATCAAGTTGGAAGAACAGAACGGAAAGAGGTATAAAATTAAGATAAAAGCCTCCCATAAGTAAGAATGTTCCATTTAATCCATACACGTCCATCAGTATTTCAAACACATATGGTAGAACTGCGACTCCTAGACTAGCACCTGTATTTTGTAAAGCCAACAAGAGAAGTTTATTTTGTCCGGAGAAGATTCTACTTATTGAGGTTGTCCCGGCGATGAACAGAAACGAAACACCCACAACTGAAATAAAAGGCAAACGAATGACGTTTCCAGTGGGTGAAAGGACGTCTACAGAGGAAGACTACGTGGAGCTTTGGCTCGAAGACAGTTCATTTAAAGGCCCTATGGCTCTCGCAGGGACAAACTTTCTCTCAATAAAGAACACTGAAATAGTCGTTAAAATTAGCCCCTGTGATAATATTTTCAGAATAGGTCACAAACCCCTTATGAAAGCTTTTGCCAAACAGAAAACGGTATAAATTTAAACGTTATTTTTGCTACCCACGTAATATAAATTTGAAATTATTTTCGTGATTTGTCGGCAAAGCGATTTATAGCGGAATTGTGACCTATTCTTGATTCATTGAAAACGGGGTATGTAATCAATTTAATGAGTATTTCAGGATTCCCTTCACTGATAAATTTTCACCCGACAAGAGCAATAGAATCTTTTGAAATTTCGTTGGCTATCAAGAAATTCTTGCATTCATCTATCTATCAATAGAGCGGTGATCAAAGGATATAATAAAACAAATTATTCATTGTAAAGAACCTTAGTCTAATTTACTTTAAATGCTGATTCTTATTACTAAATTGCGATTTAGCGCACCATAAAGCCACGTATCTTTTTTTTTTTGGGGGGGGGGTAAATTAAACGTCGTAAGTGTAAGTTATTCAAGCTTTAGTTACGACGTTCAAGTTACATGTCAAATTCTTATACGTTTTGTTACAAGCAACTTACCATACGTTTTGCGAAAACACAAAAAATCCGTTTGCTACCATAGTCCAATCCCCAGTCTGCATCCATTATCATGGATGTACGGATGTCAGGATGCTTAACAGTAAATTAGTTTTAGCTATGGATGTGCCACCTCTTAAAGCGGCTCATAAACGGATTATGTCAAGAAAACCTTTCAGGAATCTGTAATGTGTTTAAGCTGATTTTGTAACGAAATTGACGGTTCATAACTTAAAAAAAAGTAAAAAATATTTTGTGCAACGAAATAAGTCGGCGAAGTGCAACTCAAATGAAACCGGAAAACGTTATCTATCGAGAGTAAAAATCAACAAAAACGAGGAAAGGAAACGTTTCCAGGTCTGTTTATGGTAGCAATTCAAGCGTTTTGTAGGATGACGTGAGCGTGTTTGTAACGACGATTCATTATTTGCCGTAAATAGTCACAATGTCAAACTTAAGTAGCTTAAAGATGGTTGTTTAATCTTTATCTATTACGCACCGATGGACACCAAAGGTTAAAAGGATGATTAACTTCATTGGAAAACTGTAAAATATGGTTAATATCATTTAACAGAGTTACAAACATGTTTTCTTAGATTACAGATGGTTTCGACAAAAAAGTGAAATATCTCAAAATTTACAATACAGACCCTTAATTTTTCAGTACTATCAAATGGTAAGATATAAGAAACAGTTAATTTTCTATACGATAGTTTGTTCAATCCTTGCCCTTATATGTACCATATTTTAAACCGAAGGAGACCTGTTACAATTATAGTACTTATATGACGACGGTAGTCCGAGAGAGGAAAAAGATAAAAGTATCGAATTAATGTAATTCTTCAGCAGACTACTGATTAAATAATGGTTAACAAACGGAAAACTCATTATGTTTTGATCTTTGTTGAATCTTAGGTGAGTGTACCTGATATAACACTGATGCAAATATACAGGTGTATAATGGCCGTCGCAAGGAAAGCAAATACGAAGCCAAGCGACACAAGACCGGATCCCACAGCCGCAACTTTGCACAAACCAAAACGGGCTATCATAAGACCTGCGAGCACCCCTGAAAATAAAATAAATTTGGTTTAACAATACTGACTTCTTTTTTTAAAAGATATTTGAAAATTTGAATAATTGTTCACAAGTACCATATTCCCTTGGTTTCTTTCGCTTTTCAATTTCTGTTATTACAAATAAAGTGATATTGAAAATTTTTTTGATGGCCACAGCATATTAAGTATATAAATATCTTAAATTATTTTTATCAGTATTTAAAAGGAATAATAAAGTGAAAGAATAGATTATACAAATAGCCATTTAAGTCGAATTACGGATTTTTCATACCATTTCTGTTTCTATTTCGCGCCAGTCATTTAGTACAATAAACAATATTTATTCTATACAGCATGTTGACCATTTGCTAACAAAATGTTGTAATACCGAACCCTGTTAAAATCAGACGCTTCATTTACGAATCATTACTCATTCAAAATTCTTTAGAAGGTAAAGTTATGGTATTACATAGAAATCTCAACAGCAAAAATGCCAATAGTCTGTAAATGGTGATTTTTCGAGGAAAATTTCTGAACACCTAACCATGTATTCCTTGTATTTCACTCACCGGTACTACCATTACATCCTTTTCGAGCACCCAGCAGCTCATTCTACTTCGGTTTACCATTATCCACCTATTTGTGAGAGACATACGTCTGATTGGATATTTCCCGCGTCCGCGGATCGAATCCAGGACCTAACGATTAGTAGTCAGACATTGTAGACAATTTAATACCGCCCTGTTTCCTCGGGAGGGTTGTAAACTTATTCCCATACAACAACGCTTTAGAACTTCCCCAAGGAAAAGAAACTTTGAACAATATTGTAGACAATGAAAATGCAGCTTGTTGCCTAAATTTTTTCATTCTCCACAATGATTTCTACTTCAAAAGTAGAAAAGTAAAAAAAAAAAAAAAAAAATCAACAGTGAAAAAAGTGGCCAATTTAAAAGTTTGTCGTCTGGTAAGGTTTGTTTGTCGTAGACACGTGACATTTTAAAAATTTCGCATGTAAAGACATGAGAGATTCGGAGAACAGTAAGTCCTAGTATTCAGTACTTTACCACTCCGGGACATGTTGACAGAGATTTTATCATAATACCAGCCATCAAAGCACAAATCCATATCACTTTCTATTCTATATGAATTCAATACCCCACATTTTAGGGAGTCAATATCATACAGTTCTAAACCTAAACTCACCTGAACTAAGCCCAACGCCAGTTAGTATAGACTGAACGGCCGCAGTCATGGATAGATTCTCGTTGAATTTATCCAAAATTCCATTCAAAAAGAAGCCGAAGACAAACAGAATACTGAAGATGAAGGTATTGATAAAAAAACCAACTGCAAGGATAACCAATTTGTACCTGCAACAGTGACAAGTGGCAATAAATAACAGTAGATAAAGAGGCAAACATTCAACGAGGCAAACTCATGAAATAATACAGCCAAACTTGTATTTAGCGACCACTCAAGGAATGTTGCTGTTTAAGAGAATTGTCGCTTAATATACCTTTTGTAACATATATGAAGGATCTGTTTGACTGTATACATAACAATGGCTAAGAGCAGAACGTCATAAGTGTCTATACAAAGTATAGACACTTAAGATGTTTCTACACTTAGCTAACGATACATTATTGAAGGCTTCTCACTTAATACTATGATGATGGAACGCATTTGATTAGTCTAACAGCATTTGATAACTTTATCATCAAAAATATCCAGTTATAAAATCATTTGATTTCGGTTAATAAAGTAGTCATTTAATTGAGGTGGTTGTTTGACCCAATATTTTGTTTGAATGAAGTTTAACGTCACTTTTAACAGTATTTCAGTCATATTCTTATATATATATATATACCTAATATATGACGGGTTCGATTCCTTGCGTCGGCGGCACAAATCCTTTTTGACATTTGTCTCTCATCAATGGATTGATGACGGTAAACATAAGTGAGATAGCAGTTGGATGTAATGGTTGCACTGATGTGAGATATACCGGGAATCCATTGTTAGGTGCTCTAGCCACTGCGAAATGACTGGTAAATTGTTAAAAGCGGTGTTTTGACTTTTCTGAAAGTTTCCCTTTTCGCTGAAAGGACTTACTTGTATAAACGGATGCCATTTCGAAACTGTTCGATTAGCTAACTGATGAATTGGAATTTCGGTATCAATAAGATTATGCTATTTAGTTATCGGCATAATAAAATTTACCATAGTTCATTCATTATTCTGTGTTAGGATTTTTATTCAGCATGGCAGAGGTTAAGTCATACTGTTATGAAAATACGTCTCGAATATTTTTGGTTTTTGGATTTGTAATGTTTCTTTAAATGCACTATTCAAATGACCAAAATACGCCCAAACGAGGAATAGTTGGTTTAATGTGAGCCATATATCCTCTTCAAGGTATTCCGATAAGTAAAAAGAGGCTTTTTGTCAAGCCCGCGTGCGGTGAAGGAGACATAGTTGCCACAATATCACTTTGGTGTTAGTACGTGCGTGCATCCGTCCGTCTGGAATTCTTTCCGGAGTATATTCTACATTTATGGATAGATTTGAAACTAACTTGTCACAACTGTTCTTCTTGATGGGTGCTAGTGTCATGCGAAACGTTTATTGTGATACCTCCTATGTCAAGGTCACAGATGAAAGTCAATCGGCAAAATTAGACCTTATCAACAGCATAACGTCTTCATTTATGGATAGATTTGAAAATAATTTTGCACAGTTGTTCTCCTTGATGGATGCTAGTGTCGTGTGAAACGTTTGTTGTGATACCTCTAATGTCAAGGTCACAGTTGAAGGTCAAACGACAAAATTGACCCTGTCCGCATTATTACTTCTTCATTTATGGGTAGATTTGAAAATCACTCGGCTCAGTTTTTCTTATTGATGAGTACTAGTGCCATGCGAAATACCTTCAAGGTCAAGTTCACAGTTGAAGTTGAAACGACAAAGTTGACCTTGTCCAGAGCATAACTTCTATATTCATTGATGGATTTGAAAATAACGTGGCCATGTTGTTCTGCTTGGTGGCTGCTAGCGTCATATGATACGTGTAAGGTCAATGTCACTGTTGATTGTGAAATGACCTTGTCCACAGCTTAACTTCTATATTCATTGATGGATTTGAAAATAACTATGTACAGCTTTTCTACTCGGTAAGGGCTAGTGTCACGTGGAACGTTTTTGATTTGTCCAAGGTCGAGGATACAGTTTAAAAATTATGTATACCATATTCTCTTGCGGGCTCGACATGTTGCCCTTTGACAACCTTTTTCTCGTTGTTGTGACATTGCAAGAGTTCAAGGGAATCACGAGTAATTTTTAGAATATTTTACATTCGGTTATCGACTCCGCATGACCTCATTTGCATAAGGCCAAAGTTCGATTTACGGCCAAAGAAAACATCGACAAAATGAAACAGCCGACGCCCTGAGTTTACAGCATTAAGTAGTAAGATCAAAACAATAGTAAGTGTCGATATTTATATAAACTCTTACGACATTTTTGACACAATAGAAAATCGGTTAGTGAATAAAGCTCTTGGTGACGCCAGGGAGTCGATGGTTTGAGCAAGGTGAATCTAAAAACAGATTGAAAGCCTACGTAGACCATTAAAGGTATCGATGTTTTTTGTTGTTGTTGTTTTCCGAGTCAAAGATTTTAAATGTTTTTTTTTTTCATTTTCATATATCATTTGAATGCGATTTTCTAAAAAAATACTTTTCAAAAATCAGAGATCGTTAATCAAAATAAATCAGGTTAATACCTCCCTTTTAAGGAAATTTTTAGTTTTATTTGAAAAACGATCTCTGATTTAAGCAAAACTACTTTTCAGAATATTGTATTCAACCGACATATGAGAGGTAATAAAATAATTGAAATCTACGACATAAAAAAAGAAACCAATCGATACCTCCCTTTAAACGAGGCTCTTATTTATGAATATATGTTACATACTTAGATGGAGCTGTGCGTGACATTTGAAACAACAGCACGTGTGCGTCGAGTAACATGTATGACTCGTTTCGGTCTATGCACCCTCAAAGACTAACCAGACTCTTTGTAATTCGCCATTGTAAATAGCTTCTAGCTCAAACTTCATTCGCACGAATAGCAAACAGACTACTCAATATCTGCCCTTCAGTGAAGGGCAGATATTGATTATTCTGTTCGCTGTTCATTATGGAAAAGGTCACGTAAATGTTTCAGTCGGTAACTCCCCCTGCTCCTTAACTCGGGATCATGAGTTCCAACCCCGGCTCGGCTTTCGCTGGCCAAAGTCATCGTGTAAGCCGTTTTTTGTCTCTGAAAAATTTGCGATTGATAAGTAGTAAGCCTACGTTAGCAGATGGTGGCTCGGATGTAATGTTGTAGATGTACTATTATGAGTCTCGACAGGGATCCGTAGTTTGATTGTGCATCAGCTGTTGCGGCATTACTGAGAAATGTGGCGTAAAACCAACACCAATGAATGAAATGAATTATACAGAGGCCCAAATGCCACCTGTCCTATATAAACATATAGCTTTTCGAGGTAATGAGAAAAATACATATATCCAAGAAAGACCACTAATTGCACAGGCTGACTTGGGGCGAAACGTGTCGTTTTTAATTCTTGTCAGAATTTATGATTACCATTCTACACAAACGTTTATTCATTTTCCAAAGTCCACAGCTAGCTAGTTAGAATTTCCTGTACCCAATCTCTTTCTTTCTTTTGCCCTTTTTAATTGCTTTTTATAACTATGTTCCCAATAGGCCCCTTTTTGCGTGACAGCTCACAAATATATAATTAGTCTTACCATTTTGATTTTTCCGCCATTCTCATTCATGGACTTCCTGAAGAAAAACTATATTTTCTGTATTCTAAGAAAAAGCATTGCCAATTAGGAGAAAATCAAGCCATTATGTCATTATTTATATTTTTTATACATGTATAATCCTGTTCATTTCATCGACTGAAACCACAAGTAGTCACGATGACTTAAAGTCAAATCTATCCATCTATGTATCTTTCCATGTATGACTGCGCATTTAATTGACCTCCTTGAGATTGTTTCTATTATGAGTTTCAAGATGTCGTAATAAATTATCTAGTTTAATTATCATCATAATACAAGAGCTGTTCGCGGACAGGAAAGTTCTGATAAACTTGAAAGATCGCTTGCCACGCTCACTAACTTCCGAGGGGCCTATTAGATTGCGAGCTAAACATCCTTACTACAGCTTGGATAAGCTGTAGTAACGACGTTTGATACACCAAACCAACAAAAATGCTTAACATACATATCGGCGTTCAAAGTCCTCTCTCGTTTTAAGTCAATGATTTATCGATCAATCAATTTTTAAGTTGAAAAGCGAAGTACTTTCAATTTAGATTGTACAAAACCGAAAATAGGAACAGAGTAATTAAATCCGGGCTTCCCATGATTACAATGATAGTATGCACCTAGGACAACTGTTCATGTCATCTTGCTGTAGGCAACCCGGTTGATATAGGGTCTATCCGGGTAAATACGGACGATTTTTGATAGCTTATAGCTTATAGCTTCGGTGTTCATAGCATGCGCAATGGAAATAATTGAAACCGGAAACAGGTGTGTATTTGTTCGATCATTATTCTACTCTGACCTTATCCTCACAACGAACGGTTTTCTGGGTCCGAGATACTTCAGAATTTCGTTTAAATCAACCTACCCAAATCAGTCAAAGTACGGACGCGGGAGGGAAAATACGGACACAATAATTTCAGTAGGGAAAATACGGACACCAATTAGTTTTTTTTTTAAAGAATCATTTAAAACAAAGGACTTATGTTAATGGAAGTCTTATATTCTCTCTAACGTTACTACTTCTGTCAACCAATTTAAAGAAGATTTTAATATTGGGTAATGTGCAGATAAACGTAAAATCTATATAGTCTCTCGTTTTAACGTATATATATCGAGATGTTTGATAAGTGTGTGAAGTTTGCAGGACAGTAGACATTAGACATTCGACCGAATGTCTAACTGGGAAATTAGACATTCAAATATCAATGTCTAACTGCCTAATTAGACATTAGACATTCGATTAGACATTCGACCGAGCCCGTTTTTGAATGTCTAACTGCCCAATTAGACATTAGACATGCCATTAGACATTCGACCAAACCCGTTTTTTGAATGTCTAACTGCCCAATTAGACATTAGACATTCGATGAGACATTCGACCAAACCCATTTTTTGAATGTCTAACTGCCCAACTAGACATTAGACATTCCATTAGACATTCGACCAAACCCCGTTTTTGAATGTCTAACTGCCCAATTAGACATTAGACATTCGATTAGACATTCGACCAACCCGCTTTTGCATGTCTAACTGCCCAATTAGACATTAGACATTCGATTAGACATCCGACCAAACCCGTTTTTGAATGTCTAACTGCCCAATTAGACATTAGACATTCGATTAAAATTCGACTAAACCCGTTTTTGAATGTCTAACTGCCCAATTAGACATTAGACATTCGATTAAAATTCGACCTAACCCGTTTTTGAATGTCTAACTGCCCTATTAGACATTAGACATTCGATTAGACATTCGACCAAACACTTTTTTGAATGTCTTACAGCACAATTAGACATTAGACATTCGATTAGAAATTCGACCACACCCGTTTTTAAATGTCTAACTGCCCAATAAGACATTCGATTAGACATTCGACAAAACACGTTTTTTGAATGTCTAACTGCCCAATTAGACATTAGACATTCGATTAGACATTCGAACAAACCCGTTTTTTTGAATGTCTAACTGCCCAACTGGACTTTAGACATTCGATTAGACATTCGCCCAAACACGGTTTTGAATGTCTAACTGCCCAATTAGACATAAGACATTCGACCAAACCCGTTTTTGAATGTCTCACTGCCCAATTGGACGTTAGACATTCGATTAGACATTCGTATAAACCCGTTTTTGATTGTCTAACTGCCAAAGTAGACATTTGAAATTCGATTAGACATTCGACCAAACCCGTTTATGAATGTCTAACTTGGAAATTAGACATTAGACATTCGATTAAACATTCGACCAAACCCGTTTTTGAATGTCTAACTGCCAAATTAGACATTAGACATTCGATTAGACATTCGACCAAACCCCGTTTTTGAATGTCTTACTGCCCAATAAGACATTAGACATTCGATTAGACATTCGACCAAACCCGTTTTTGAATGTCTAACTGCCCAATTAGACATTCGATTAGACATTCGACCAAACCCCGTTTTTGAATGTCTAACTGCCCAATTAGACATTAGACATTCGATTAGATATTCGACCAAACCCGATTTGAATGTCTAACTGCCCAATTAGATATTAGACATTCGATTAGACATTCGACCAAACCCGTTTTTGAATGTCTAACTGCCCAATTTGATATTAGACATTCGATTAGACATTCGACCAAACCCGTTTTTGAATGTCTAACTGTCCAATTAGGCATAAGACATTCGATTAGACATTCGCCCAAACCCATTTTTGAATGTCTAACTGCCCAATTAGACATAAGACATTCGACCAAATCCGTTTTTGAATGTCTAACTGCCCAATTAGACATTAGACATTCGATTAGACAGTCGACCAAACCCGTTTATGAATGTCTAACTGCCAAATTAGACATTGCACATTCGATTAGACATTCGACAAAACCCGTTTTTGAATGTCTAACCGCCAAATTAGACATTGCACATTCGATTAGACATTCGACAAAACCCGTTTTTGAATGTCTAACCGCCAAATTAGACATTGCACATTCGATTAGACATTCGACAAAACCCGTTTTTGAATGTCTAACTGCCTAATTAGACATTACACATTCGATTAGACATTTGACTTAACCCGTTTTTGAATGTCTAACTGCCTAATTAGACATTACACATTCGACTTAACCCGTTTTTGAATGTCTAACTGCCGTATTAGACATTAGACATTCGACCAAACCCGTTTTTGAATGTCTATCTGCTTAACTAGACAATAGACATTCGCTTAGACATTCGACCAAACCCGTTTTTGAATGTCTTACTGCCTAATTAGACATTAGACATTCGATTAGACATTCGTTCTAACCCGTTTTTGAATGTCTAACTGCCGTATTAGACATTCGATTAGACATTCGCCAAACCCGTTTTTGAATGTCTTACTGCCCAACTAGACATTAGACATTCGATTAGACATTCGACCAAACCCGTTTTTGAAAGTCTTACTGCCTAATTAGACATTGGAAAATTGGAAGACTTAACACTTTTGAAACATAACATATCAAAATTCCTTTGCGTATGGCATTAAATACACTTAAGTTTCTTTAATCAAATAAACGTTCTTTTAAAGATGTTTTTAAGCGATTGAAAGAGAAAATCATTGACTTTCAACTCTTTAGATGTCTTTTAACTCATTCGTTCTGATGTCAGTTTGACGCTGATTTCATCTACAAATTGATTGTAAATTTTGCCATACCCTATACCAAACGGAACATTTTGACCAAAATCGATAATTTAATCCAAATTACCGATTGATTGTTATTGTTTTCCGATGACAAAGATGAACAATTTATGATTAGAATTTCAAACGGTTTCATTCAAAGACTTCATAATTCTTTTAAATCTATCATTGCACGTCGAAAAAGGTGATAAGTAAGCTGATCAATGTCTAGGCCAAAGATATGGTCTAGGTAACCGGACAATAGCCCCTCCGGACAATATCCCCTTCTATGTTTTTTGACATGGCGGACATTATCCCCTTCGCCATTCTGACAGGGCGGACAAAATCCCCTTCCTCATATTAACAGGGCGGACATTATCCCCTTCATCGTTTTACTACTGCGGACAAAAGCCCCTTTCTGTAATATATCACAGACAATTCACGGTTTCTGGATTGGATATAATTCCGGTATTTCACCTGAAAACCAGTCAAAGATTGTAAAAATTATAATAATAATCAATGATACACTCTGATTCTACTGGCGACTGATATGTTGTAAAAACAACTCATACAAAATTGTAGCTACGATAATTCGGTCTCATACCAACACCATGTATAAAAAAGAGAAAAAGATAAGATCATATGGAAAAGGTAATAATATAGCTAATATTCAGCATGTTCTATTTTGTTAAGTCGGATTTATATCTTCGAGTCTCAGGACAACATATTTCCAGATGGCTTCGAATAGTAAAATGTTGACACGAGGTTCATTTTAAAGAAACATGCTGGTAAAGAGGGACAAGCTCCTCTTTGCCTTTACCATGACGTTTTCTAGAATACAAATTTTATGGAGTCGCTCGCATAGAAATGTGCAAAAGTATTCAGTTAAAAATTGAGCACCGGTTTATTATTCAATAAAAAAAGAGTAAAATTTATATTAATCTGGGCTTATTGTTCGTTTCGTTACTAAAGCCCGAAGAAACTTAGTACAATTTTACGAAGGGGATAATGTCCGCCGATCGAGGGGATGGTGTCCGCCATGCCCAATTAGACATTCGAATAGACATTCTACGAAACCCGTTTTTTAATGTCTTACTGTCCAATTAGACATAAGACATTCGATTAGACATGTTATCATAAAGTTAAAAAAATACGAGTAATCAAATAAAGTCAACATTATATCGGATGTCAAATTTTTCATGAAAAAACAAGAAACCCGTTTAAAACAACAATAACAACAACAAAACAAATGGACATGCTTCTTTTTCAGAAAATTCCGTTCAAAAATAGTTTTTTTAAATTTCAAAATATATAACTTATTTTTCCACTGCTTAAAGTGAAAAAAAAAAATAATTAACGCAATTATCGTATTAGAATATATATATACATGTAAATATGACCAGCTGATGGTAGAAAACCATTAAGTAGAACGGTGAAACCTTTACTAATTTTCTGTAAAATACTGAAATGCTTCCACACGCCAGGAACGCGTTAAAGACCGGCTAGGCACACGTTCTGTGTAACGTTTAGCCAACGTGTTTCTAGCGTGCTCGCAGCGTATGTGAACGTGTGCGTTGGCTGTCTCTAGTGTACTGAACGTGTTCGGAAGTATTTCAACTCGTTCGTAACACTCTGAGAAATTGTGAGCATGCACGACATCTGTCGATATACTCAGCGTGTAACAACGTGTGTCAGTGTGTCGATGGCGTGTGTGGAGCGTGTTGTTTAAAATCAAACACGTCCCGAACACGCTGGCTAAAACATAAAGGTGCTACTACAGCACTATTACACTCTAACTATTTCAAGAAATAAAATGAAGTGATCATATAAAGAATGGAAAGCTTTAACATAATAAGGTGGGCGTTTTACAGTTAAGATTTTACTCAGTACAATATACGTGTGTTTTCGGAGTAGACAAGTAACTAAAGCAAAAGATAAATATAGCTTAAGTAACTAGGTTCTGGTTGTTTGTATTACAATTGTTATAGTTGTTTGGTGGAAAACCTTTAACTTCATGTTGGCCGCTTTTAACATCAAATAGATAATTTGTTTTGTATTGATTTTTTATGTTTCTTTTTAATGGGAATTTACACCGCTTTTGTCAATCTTTCAGTGACTGGAGCACCTGACAACGGATTCCTTGTATTTCTCCTACAACTACAAACATTTCATCTTTTCTTGACCCCAGCCGCTACCCCACATAGGTCTACGATTATCAGCCCCATTAGTGGGAGACAGATAGTCGGAAAGGATGAGAGACCTGTAGACTGACAGTTCGACGCGATACCAACTGCGCTATGACGATGGCTTGATTTTTATTGTATTGGATGGCAAATGAGTTGCAAAGACTATATAATATGCATAGCGTTTACGAGAACTTTTAACGATAAAGGAAAAGGCCGATCAAAGTTGAGAAAATTAAATTCGATGATCTGTTATTTGTATTTAATTGATAAATAATGTACATTCGAGTATTCATTTTAAGTCTATGAGAGTAGGGATGCTTCACAATATGATGTATAATTTCGAAAACCGTTTGGTAGTCGCCAAAACATGGTAACGGTAAGGTCAGGCCAATCTTATGGGTATCAAATTATGACATAGCAAGTGAAGGGATATCAATTAGTGCATTGCTGGCCCCGCCCCTTGGCCTTCGTGGAGACATAACAACTCAGAAATTTTATAAAATGTCACTATACTCTTTTATTTTGATTAGGACATAAACCAAATACAAATCGATGTTGGACCTTTAGCACGTCTTGGCCACAGCTTATACAAGCTGTAGTTTGTTTCGACGATCAAGTCAACACACATATATTAACTTTTTCTCAAATGATATGATAGAAAAATGGCACGTTCGTTGTCTTTTGCACTTACAGATTTATCGCGAGATGATTTGGTACTTGTAAACCCCTACATAGATCATACGACATTTTACGGCTGATGTCAACTATTCGACGCACACTCCTGGTCTCTGTAAGGGGCATAAGCGATTACCTTGCTAATTGATTTTAATCTCAATGCTGGATTTTAATGTGGTTGGTTTTTCAATTGTATCGTGGATAACATAAATGCAAAACTCATACACTGAAGGACTCAAGAAACGCAAATTTCAGTTTTTTTTTATTTTTATTAGCCTTGCTGGGCGATGTTGTTTCCGTTGTAAGGGTTTACAGTTAATTCATTACATTAGCAAAGATTGTTCTAAATAACTACACGCCTAGGAGCAGTGGCATTCTAAAGGTATCTACCCCTACTACGAAAAACGACTAAAAAAAAAAAAAAAAAATAATAATAATAAACCCGTCACCGTTCTTTGGCAAATCAATGAAAGCTCAGTAAATTCAAGCATATCTAGATTTTTATAACATCTGAAACTGAAACTCAACATTTTGTCTTGAATATTGTCCGTAACAGCTGAATAAGATCTGCCATTGTTCTTGTAAAAGGCTTACTAGAGCCATTGAAAGATGTAGAGTCGTATTTAGGTTAAGCTTCCGCCGTCTTGCTATTACCTCCCTTAAATCTTTGGGTAGTTCCGGTGAAAAAATCGATGATATCATTAACAGGATGTTGCCAGTTCTTACTACGTGTCATCAATGTTGATACCCGAGATGATCTAGAGACTACTTTATTTTAACAGCTGAGCTTAATTTTTAGAGCTAAGTGACGTTTTACGTGCTCATAATCGTAAATGAGCAGACATGAAAGTGTATTTTTCGGATATACCCTAATTCCGGATATACGTATGAATTACCATAAAAAGAGCTTTTTTGGTCGAATGTCTAATCGAATTTCTAATGTCTAATTAGGCAGTTAGACATTCAAAAACGGGTTTGGTCGAATGTCTAATCGCATGTCTTATGTCTAATTGGGCAGTTAGACATTCAAAAACGGGTTTGGTCGAATGTCTAATCGAATGTCTAATGTCTAATTGGGCAGTTAGACATTCAAAAACGGGTTTGGTCGAATGTCTAATTGGGCAGTTAGACATTCAATAACGGGTTTGGTCGAATGTCTAATCGAATGTCTACTGTCTAATTGGGCAGTTATATTAAAAAAAGGGTTTGGTCGAATGTCTAATCGAATGTCTAATGCCTAATTCGGCAGTTAGACATTCAAAAGCGTGTTTGGTCGAATGACTAATCGAATGTCTAATTGGGCAGATGGACATTCAAAAACGGGCTTGGTCAAATGTCTAATCGAATGTCTAATGTCTAATTGGGCAGTTAGACATTCAATAACGGGTTTGGTCGAATGTCTAATGTCTAATTGGGCAGTTAGACATTAAAAAACGAGTTTGGTCGAATGTCTTATCGAATGTCTAATTGGGCAGTTAGACATTCAAAAACGGGTTTGGTCGAATGTCTAATGTCTAATTGGGCAGTTAGACATTCACAAACGGGTTCGGTCGAATGTCTAATCGAATGTCTAATGTCTAATTGGGCAGTTAAACATTCAAAAACGGGTTATGTCGAATGTCTAATCGAATGTCTTATGTCTAATTTGGCAGTTAGACATTCAAAAACGGGTTCGGTCGAATGTCTTATCGAATGTCTAATGTCTAATTGGGCAGTTAGACATTCAAAAACGGCTTTGATCGAATGTCTAATGTCTAATTGGGCAGTTTGACATTTAAAAACGGGTTTGGTCGAATGTCTAATCGAATGTCTAATTGGGCAGTTAGACATTCAAAAACGGGGTTTGGTCGAATGTCTAATGGAATGTCTTATGTCTAATTCGGCAGTTAGACATTCAAAAACGGGTTTGGTCGAATGTCTAATCGAATGTCTAATGTCTAATTGGGCAGTTAGACATTCAAAACGGGTTTGGTCGAATGTCTAATCGAATGTCTAATGTCTAATTCGGCAGTTAGACATTCTAAAACGGGTTTGGTCGAATGTCTAATGTCTAATTAGGCAGTTAGACATTGATATTTGAATGTCTAATTTCCCAGTTAGACATTCGGTCGAATGTCTTATGTTATGTCCTGCCAACTTCACACACTTATGTTTGATGATGTTTTTTATACTTTGTTATACTACTTTTGTAGCACAATACTTTTTGGAGAGTGACCACAAACATTGTAACTACAGCTTCGATAAACTATAGTTACAAGTTGTTGATCTGAGTACTGAGTATACTGATTAAATCTGATTTTTTGTTATTGTATTATTTAGCTCTCCAACCCCTCCACAGATAAACGGTATGTCAACAAAAAATTGATTCAATCCTACGTTCATGATGTAGAAACGCTAGCAAACGTTTGACATACTGAACGAAGGGTATTGATTATTCTTAAATGCTTTTCGGTGGATTATCGAGAAATAGCGGTATATATTATTACGTGATAACCTCACTGCCTAGCAAGTGAAATTATCAACAAGAGCTCCGCCTACGGGTGCCTATGCTCGGTTGTTGGGTGCTGGAAAGTGGAAAGTATAGGTTGCTCTTTTGATTGTGAACCTGTGTTCCAAGTTTCAAGAGAATGCCTTCAGTAGAAAAAGAGTTATCACGAACGTCAAAGTTTTCACACGACGACGACAACAACAACGAAATTGACACCAAGACGACAACCCTTTACCTAGGGTTTTCTCCGAAAACAGTCAAGCCAAAAACTTATACCCCGCTTTCGTTTATTTCAACCTATCTGACGTTATCTAAGCAGAGCACAATAATTGACGTCATCATGAACGCTGCATAGCAATCTCGTGAAAAATGACGCGCTTTAAATAAATTGTTCTAAAATGTTCACATTTGGTCTCATTTTTGCATTTAAGAAATAGAATAATGTGGGGTTTTTTTTTTCGAGTACGATCGATTGATATTTCATTTTGTGAAAAACAAAACCTATATTTTCTCTCATGGCTCCACCATTTGTGAAAATAAAGCTTTTGTTGTTCACTCATTGAAATATAAATCGATCGTATACTGAAACAAATGATTATCCTCTATGTCTCATATAATTTTAAGACGGCCAATGTACAATCACTATTTTTTCAACCTCGATATAATCAGTGTATCTTGATTCATTTGACCCGAGATTAACCTTTTCGAAAAGGTGTTTAATAATTGACCTTGACCGATGACAATAAGTGTTGCACTTTTTTTCCATTTCGACAATCTTTCTACCTTAGATGTCAAGTGAGTAACTATCATGACAAAAAAACAACAACAACAACAAAAACGCAAGTTAAACAACACCGGTAGACAATTTTTGTCCGTAGCATTACTCAAAAAGTATACAATTAATCTAGAATCATGCAAATTCACAGAAAAGATGTGAAGAAGAAGTGCAGTGCATAAGAATCATACCTCTATAGTTTTCATATTTTTCTATAAACTCATTACCCATTGTTAAATTGCTGACCTGCTCTTATAGGGGAAAGTGGGTGGGTGGGGGTGGGGGAGGGATTGGGGGCTAATGTTTTACAAATATCTATTGTCTTTCATTGACTTTTTAAATTTACATTATCACTAAGGCTTTCTCTCAATGTGTATATAATGTTTTTATCATTCACAAACGTTCAAATCATCTGTACCACTTGGGAGTTGAACTTCATACCCTGGATACATCCCTGTTTGTTACGTCTTTTTCCATTTAAACCACTTTAAAATTATCGTCTGCAACCAATATCAATTTGGACAAATCGAACCATTTGTGTTCAGTTTACAGTGAAATGATTGCAGTAAAAAATGCGACATTGCGTAGCCACATGAGAGAGAGAGAGACAGATAGACGGGGGATTGGAAAAAGAAAATATTGGAGAAAAAAAGTTAAATATTAGAGATTGGGGGAAAGTGGAAAAGTAAAAAGTGTGAAAGTGGGTGTGCGATAAAGAAAACGATACGATGAGAGATACATAGTACGGGGCCCTGTAAGTGACATTCTGTACACATTTTTTAATTCGTTTTAACGAAATATTAATTTGTTATGACAAAATACTAATTCGTTATTACGAAATATCAATTCGTTTTAACGAAATATTAATTCATTGAAACAAAAAACTAATTCGTTAAAACGTAATACTAATTCGTTTTAACGAAATACTAATTCGTTATGACGAAATATTAAATCGTTAAATCTAAATCCTAATTCGTTTTAATGAAATACTAATGCGTTAAAACAAAATACTAATTCGTTAAAACGAAATAGTATTTCTATAAAACGAAATACTAATTCGTTAAATCGAATTACTAGTTCGTTAAATCAAAATACTAATTCGTTTTAACAAAATACTAATTCGTTAAAACGAAATAGTATTTCGATAAAACGAAATACTAATTCGTTAAAACGAAATACTAATTCGTTAAATCGAAATACTAATTCGTTGAAAATACTAGTTGGTTTTAACAAATTGGCGATTTTAGGTTTTTCACACCTTTACTTGTGACTTGGGCAGCTTGGTCGGTTTCGAGCTGACCCGATGAATATTGCATCATTTACTGTATAGTAATTGTTCATGGTTATTATAATTCTATTATCTATTTATTTATTTATTAATATTTTCAAAATCGCACGAACATGTATAATGCAATGCTATGCTCCCACTGCCGATCCGATCTACTCGATCAACTCGATCGCCTGATTTCCCTGACCAAACCCGACCGAGCTCGACCAAAAGGCATAAACATGACTTCTTCTCGATCTTTACTCGATCTAGCCCAGCCCCTACACGTGTAATCACGACCCTTTCGCGATCGCAACCCGACCTCCATTCCGATGTCTACTCGAACATCCCGACCTTGACTCGATCACTACTCGATCCCTTCCCGACCATCTCGATCTCTATCCCATCTTTCCCCAACCACCATCCTTCCCAATTCTGCTCGAGCATCCCGACCTACTCGATCGTACACGGGTATTTTTGACATGGCAAAGCTATTCGGGTAGGAAGCCGGAGCGATGCCGACCACACTCGATCGCTCCGACCTCCCCCGTCACACATGCTGACCAAGCTTGATCAGTACTTGATCGCTTGATCGGACTTGGTCTAGATGATCGGATCGGCAGTGGGAACATAGCATTAGATATAAGGTATGTTTTTCTTCCATTACAATTGTTTACAAATGAAATCTCTTTCAAATACCAATTGTATCTGTTTTAATTGATACAATATTTATTTGGCAATTTATCAGATACAACAAATACATATACCCCCTTCGAGCATGTAGCAGAACCATTTAGGTCTTAAACTATGTGCAAGAAGCATAATGTATTTGGTGTAGGTGTGTATTCCCTAGTATTAATGATTACTGGTCCCCTGTAATGTCAAGAGTATACAATATATGCTAATACACATTTACCTTTGAATGATTAATTGATAGAAGTGCGAATTGGTCATTATGCAAATGTATTTTTCAGGATTAACGTAATTCAGCAATAAATACATCAAATCGATATGCATGAGAGAATTTTGAAACATTTCAGGTTTTCAAATGTTAGAGGAGATATGTATAGAAGAAAGCCAAATACAGAAATGAAATTATCTGCTGCGCCGGGTACAGTCGTTGCCATGACATTATCTATAACAACTGCGTTCAGTTCGGGAAGTATATCGAAAAAGTCACACGTGGATTTAATTTATAAGGCGAATGATGCAAAATCTAGCCTGATTGCTTCGGAACTAAAACTTGCAAGGCATTTCCCCCTTGTATTTAGGATGTAACACGAACTTTCAACATTTCGCATATGACTGCCTGGCAAGATCATGATGTCACGGGTATAAACATGTAATTGGCATCGCTTAGAGATTTCAAATATGGTAAAAAGAACGAAAGCATAGGCGTGTTTCTTTTAAGATAAAGAATTTTAAGATATCTTAAGAATTTTAATTAGGATATATCGCGCCGCGTCTTACAATTTTTAACTGAATCGCGTGAGATATCCTGCTTAGAAACCTTAAAAATCTTAAAAACCGCCGCAGTCAGTGTTTAATTCACACGAAAAGAGACCATCTGGGAACTTTGTAAAATAGATATTTGTAAAAGAGATCACGTCAAATAAAGCTTAACCGTAGGTCGGATTTCAAAAAGTCTTATACAGGGAGTGTAATGATCACCAGTTGTTGATTTACAAGTGCGAAAAGTTTGATCCTACTCGGCCTGCGCAATCCACGAAGTGCATGTGATTCAAAGCATTTATTAGGGAACTATTTCCTTGTAGAAACTGACATTTGAAGGTGGTACCTACAAGACTTTCACTTCCGAGCCTAAAGAATTTCATGGGTTGATGTGCAGAATGAAGATTTGCGAAAAATTTCTATCCCTAATGATACCACTATCCTGGCCTGTAATTCAAGACCAAATACTGCTCTTTAAAACGGACTAAGATTTAAGTCCGAACGGAATTTTTGGAAGGAGCAACAGATTGTGAAAATGGGTTTTTTTTGCTCTTTATTTAATGAGGCAAAAACGGACAGGAAGGTAACCTATTCTGTCATCATGTGGCGGAGGGTAACAACCGAGTCTTCCGAAACATACTATTTCGTTTTAACGAATTAGTATTTCGTTTTAACGAATTAGTATTTCGTTAAAACGAATGAATTTCTCGTTAAAACGATTTAGCGATTCGTTTTAACGATTAACTATTTCGTTATTACCAAAACATAAATGCACATATATGCTTATAATAACGCAGTAGAGAACACTTGCGTTTACTGCGGTTACCAGTCAAATTTCTTATAGCTTACTGTCACCATTCATTGTGACGGATTCTCATCACATCGTTATATTTTACCGTAGCTGACAGTTCCCGACAGGCTTATTAAATATTTAAGGACAAATATTTATGAGCATCAAGAAGAGTGACGTAAATCCGTCACTCTTCCTGGTGCTATTTACTGATTGGCTGATTCGTGAGCACGTGCCATCACAACTTTGGAATTTTGAAAATTATATAAAGAGTTTATAACCCCCGTGTTTAGCTTTGAAAGAATTATGTTTACTAAGAGAAATACGGCGTTACGTAACATACGCGGATTCTATTCAGCATTGACATAATAACCCCACTAACAGCAGTAATGAAACGGATTTTTAACTGCAGGCTTCAAAAAGTTGTGCGTTTGTTCCATACATTAATTTATCTTAGGACATGGTGACATTTAGTAGACAGCCTTATAGAACATGTAATTGGCTAAGTCCTATATTAAAGGTAGGTATCGATGTTTTTTCCATGTCAAAGATTTTAATTATTTTTCTTTACACTCGTATATCATTTGAATACAATATGCCGAAAAGAAGTTATGCTAAAATCTGGGGTCGCTTATCAGAAAAAAGCAGGGTATTTCCTTAAAAGCCTACGTAGGCTATTAATCTATTTTAGATTAATCCGAGACAGTTGCGAAGATTGTATGATCATTCATGTGGTGCGAATAACCGTTGGAACCTTGACTTTATTTTAAATTACATCACACAAACGTCATCGTTACGTCATCAGGAGTTATGTTCGCTAGCCAGTCGTTAATTCTGTAAAGATAAGTCCAAAACTGTGGTAAGTGTTATTACGAATATTTACACTTACCGTAGTTTTGCGCTTACCCTTTCATGTGACCTGAATTAGGACAATGGCTGCTTCGCTAGTAAATTTGTTTACCTTCAGTTGAATTTGGGTCATATGCAAATGAGGTCATTCGATGTCGTCAGCTGAATTCCATGATATCTAAAAATAACCTGGAATTTCGCTGAACCTTTCCGATATAACCACAAAAAGCCACTTTGGACCTATTAGTCTACCACCAAGACAATACCTGACTCAACTTAAATATTTAATTTTCGTTTGAGTGTATTTTTCGGCACTTGATAATTTTTTCTTATCTAGGTTTCAGAAACATCGATACTATCCTTTAATAACGTTAGTTAACGCTAAGATCTTGATCTTAATAGAAACTTCACAGTAGTTTAAGGTTACTGTGGTCACGTGGCATAGTCAAATTGTCATGTTTTTTTAAACCATACAATGATTGCTGAGATTCATCTTTGAAATGTGGGCATTAACACTTACGCAATCTAAAGGAGGTTATAGCACATAAAGTTGACTTCTTGACGTCATCCAGAGTCCGAACCCTTCTCAACCCGCCAAAATCTGTTCCAGTACCAAAGATTATTCAAATTAGAAGATTATATAGTGTTTCCGCTCTACTAGCGCTCGGCTAGCATATTTGTAGTCGAGCAATTTTGTAATGATATGATCTCCCACAAACTTTTTATCAATTAATTAACCGTAAGAGATATTCTGCTTAATATTGAAATAGGTTTCGTTATTATCAAAACTTTCGGAACACCCTTCCTAATGAAAACTATTTACATGTATTTAAACGGTTGCAGTACTTTATATGCTGAGTTGCTTTCCGGTAAAATATCGAGAACTTTCGGTAGATTATCACTTATTATTTAATGCTTTCCGGTGGATTATCGAGATTTTCTTCTCGGTACCCTTATCTATTGGTAATTTGGTAATTAACAAAACAAGTGAAATTGTGACCCGTCAGGCGAAGTGGGAACATCTGGTAAAGTGTCGACCCTAGTCAGATTTCGTGGATTCCGCAGGCCGACTAGGATCAAACTTTTCGCACTTGGCTGATTTTCTTAATCCAGAACTGGTGATCATTATACCTCCCTGTATAAGAATTTTTGAAATCCGACCTACGGTTAACCTTTAATTGACGTGATCTCTTTTACAAATATCTATTTTACAGAGATCCCAGATGGTCTCTTTTCGTGTTAATTAAACCCTGACTGCGGCGCGTTTTTAAGATTTTTAAGGTTATTAAGCAGGATATCTCACGCGATTCAGTTAAAAATTGTAGGACGCGGCGCGATACATCCTAATTAAAATTCTTAAGAAATCTTGAAATTCTTTATCTTAAAAAACCGCCTTTGCTTTCGTTCTTTTCACCATATTTGAAATCTCTAAGCGATGCCAATTACATATTTATACCCGTGACATCGTGATCTTGCCAGGCAGTCATATGCGAAATGTTGAAAGTTCGTGTTACATCCTAAATACGAGGGGGAAATGCCTTGCAATTCTTAGTTCCGAAGCAATCAGGCTAAATTTTGCATCATTCGCCTTACAAATTTAATCCACGTGTATACTTCCCGAACTGAACGCAGTTGTTATAGATAATGTCATGGAAACGACGGTACCCGGCGCAGCAGATAATTCCATTTCTGTATTTGGCTTTCTTCTATGCATATCTTCTCTAACACTTGAAAACCTGCAATGTTTCAAAATTCTCTCACCCATATCGATCTGATGTATTTATTGCTGAATTACGTTAATCCTGAAAAATACATTTGCACCAAATACATTATGCTTCTTGCACATAGTTTAAGACTTAAATGGCTGTGCTACATGCTCCAAGGGGGTATATGTATTTGTTGTATCTGACGAATTGCCAAATAAATATTGTATCAATTAAAACAGATACAATTGGTATTTGAAAGAGATTTCATTTGTAAAAAATTGTAATGGAAGAAAAACATATCTTTTATCTAATGCTATGTTCCCAATGCCGATCAGATCAACTCGACCAAGCCCGATCAAGCGATCGAGTACTGATCGAGCTTGGTCAGCATTTGTGACGGGGGAGGTCGGAGCGATCGAGTGTGGTCGGCATCGCTTCGGCTTCCTACCCCAATAGCTTTGCCATGTCAAAAATACACGTGTACGATCGAGTAGGTCGGGTTGCTCGAGCAGAATTGGGAAGGATGGTGGTCGGGGAAAGATGGGATAGCGATCGTATAGAGATCGAGATGGTCGGGAAGGGATCGAGTAGTGATCGAGTTAATGTCGGGATGATCGAGTAGACATCGGATTGAGGTCGGGTGGCGATCGCGAAAGGGTCGTGATTACTCGTGTAGGGGCTGGGCTCGATCGAGTAAAGATCGAGAAGAAGTCATGTATATGCCTTTTGGTCTAGCTTGGTCGGGTTTGGTCAGGAAAATCAGGCGATCGAGTAGATCGGATCGGCAGTGGGAGCATAGCAATGCATTATGTTCGTTCGATTTTGAAAATATAAATAAATAGATAAATAGGTAATAGAAATACAAATGATGATTATTATAATCATGAACAATTATTATACAGTAAATGATGCAATATTCACCGGCCAGCTCGAAACCGACCCAGCTGCCAAAGTCACAAGTAAAGGGGTGAGAAACCTAAAAGCGCCAATTTTTTAAAACCAACAAGTATTTCGTTTTAACGAATTAATATTTCGTTTTAATAAATTAGTATTTCGTTTTAATGAAATAGTATTTCGTTTAAACGAATTAGTATTTCGTTAAAA
Organism: Fragum fragum; assembly: GCA_946902895.1. Classification (NCBI taxonomy): domain Eukaryota; kingdom Metazoa; phylum Mollusca; class Bivalvia; order Cardiida; family Cardiidae; genus Fragum; species Fragum fragum. The sequence goes on along the minus strand of OX336373.1, from coordinate 46,890,302 downwards.
CGAATTAGTATTTCGTTTTATCGAAATACTATTTCTTTTAACGAATTAGTATTTGGTTTTAACGAATTAGTTTTTCGTTTTAATGAATTAATATTTCGTCAAAACGAATTGATATTTCGTAATAATGAATCAATATTTCGTTTTAACGAATCAATATTTCGTAAGTACGAATTAGTATTTTGTTTTATCGAAAACTATTTCGTTTTAACAAATTAATATTTCGTTAAAACGAATCAAAAAATGCGTACAGACTGTCACTCACAGGGCTCCGTGATAGGGAGAGTGTGAAGAGGATTTTGCGTGTACATTTGTGTATGTCCCTAATATCACAACTGCATTATAAAAAAACAACAAAAACTTTAAGTTGAAAATGGAGCCTACTTATGACATGATAACCGAAGAGTATGAATAACCGAAGAGTATGAATTTGTCACTGTATTTTGTGATTTTGTGTTTCCTTATTTTGAAATCAATTGATCTCCTTATTTGGTAATAAAATGAACAACACTTCAAGGAAAACTTAAACAATACATTATAATACACATTACCTTGAAAAAAATACAATGTATGTCAAGTCTACACCACTCATATTTGGCATAATGATAGTTCTCATCGATATGCATGTGCTAGGTAAACGGTATTTTTAACAGTATTTCAGTCATATCGCAGCGGCTGGAGCACCTTACAATGGATTCCTGGTATTTCTCATACCAGTGCTACCACTACATCCTTTCATATATAGCCTCTAGCTGCTATCCCACTTAGGTTTACGATTACCCACCCATTGATGAGAGATAAATGTCGGAAAGGATATGAGCCGCCGCCGGTGAACGAACCCATGACATCCCATTATCGAAAATTAGGAGTCTTATGCGCTACCGACTGGCTAAGACGGCGGCCTTCCCATTATAGACAAGTTGACGTTGAAGCTACTTGATTGTAGCCGGTTTGCTGCTTGGGTCACGTTGGGCGTACCAGGAATATCTGTAAATGGTGTTCAAATTAAACAAAGGGGCTTCATTTAACTACTATTACCAAATTTGCATTGATTTTCCTCACGAAAAAGAGAAATACGGAGGTCCAAATAACTTTTCAAACCTCCTCTTAATTCTTACCTTGAATGTCACCTTGCTACTAGTCATTTTTTATTCTCAACCTATTCCCACAATATAAAATTTGAGACAATCCCGAATTTAAAGAAGTTGCAGAAGACAAATTAAAGTTGATGAAGTCTTTAGATTTTTTTCTTCTGGGATAGAAAACATTGTGATAAGAAGTTGCTAGTTATAAACGATTTCATCGTTTTCTGTAATGTTTTCCAAAGGTTTCATATTGAGGGGCGTTAAAAAGTGTCATTATGTGGGAATGGGTTAAAGGTTTAAGTAATGCTTATTCAAGGAAAAAGAATTCTTAAAACTGTGACAGGAGCAAGTTATTTGATATTGTTACCTTGTTTTACTTTGGTTAACGTAACAAGTCAAAGTGTTAGCATAAGCTTTGCTTGCTGAATTTCTATTTAAGGTATATCTTCCCATATCTACCCCCCAAAACACACCGCGCTTACTATTTAGACCTTAGACTTTCAATCGTCATATTTATTTATACTATTGGACCCCGAGTAAGTTTTTCTTATTAATTTTGTTGTGTATTTTGGGGGAAGATGTGGCTTTAAAGCCAGATCTTCCCTCAAAACACACTAAAAAGTTAATAAGAAAGCCATGCCCCAGGCTCAAAAGCATACATTAATATGGCGATTGAAATTAAAAGATCAACACAATTCTACGCAGTGTAAGCCTACAATGCATGTAAGAAGTTTCGAAATTTTAAATTGTGACCCACCACAATTTAAGTTTTGTTTTTATAAATCTATGACGTCAGTAATGACGTTTTAACTTTCGCTAGTCCTTCAAACAAATAGCTAGGTCACGAAGATTAACGAAATCGTCCGTAATGTTTAGTCATCAGCACCTGTTCATTTAACGGTCAATACCGAACATTAGCGAAGATTTTCGGCGAAGAACCGGGTGACACGTCTCGATTTCAAAATGTCAACAAACAGAAATTGAAATCGACAAGAAAAAACATAAAATGCTTTTTCTATAACCCTGCTTATGCATATCGATATTATGAAGGCCCTTGATTGCATTAGTGGCAAAATAGGCGATAGATTATTTCAACTATTTTTCCTTCCTCGGAGTGTAGATATGGCTTTAATTAAAATCAGATAAAGAATCATGTTTAGTTATTTCTGGTTCCCCCGATTGTTTGTTCCTTCGCACAATCAGAGTGATGACAAGTAGTAGAGTTCCAAGAAGCTGACATCCCGCCGTTACCAAAAGGACTGTGTTGTAAGACTGGGAATGGTCTCTCATGGCACCTAGAATTAAGAATTTTTTTTTACAACAAGCAGCATGAAATACAAAATATTTTTGATCGGGGGCATATTGTTTTACCGGTGTCCGTCTGTCTGTCTGTCTGTCTGCAAAACGTAACCTGCCAACTAAACATTTACCTATAACTTCAACCCTGATTAAGTTACAATGCTAATATTTGGTAGGTAGATAGGTCCCAAAAATGCGCAACTGGGGAAGGTCATTTCATCAAGGTCAATGTCAAAATTTTAACCCTTTTCCCTAAAACTAAGAAAAAACCCCAATAAAATTCACCCGTTTCTAAAGAATTCCTGTTTCGGGGGCATAGTGATTCACAAACACATCTTGTTTAATTATGTAGATTTTTCGCTGAAATCCCCGACATTTATGATATCCTAGAATAAACACCGGGTCTAGCGGACAGGTACCCAGACTAGTATCAGAATCGGCACAATACGGAATACATGGATATACAATGAAATTTGATTATTTTGTACATAAATACCGACGGACCAGAAAACAACATTTTGACAATAAGAAAATAACAATGCATTATTATTTATTCACACACACCCTACTTGACTTATTTCTTATTGATTTAATCATAATCATTTTGTTTAACAAATTAATTGGTCATTCATATGATCATATTCGCACTGTATGAAAACAGTTTGGTCGTACTCGGACTTTCTGTCTATATATTTTTACCTCCGAATTCTACCCAAAGGATGCAACGTCTACATACCGCTTTTGAGAGGCGCACATAATCATGTTAACCTGAAGATTATAAAGCGCATATTTACATAACGAAATTGGTCTGTGTGGTAGAATACTCACATCGCACGCAAGAGCCTCCTAGTTCGAACCTGGCTACACGCTCCTTTCCCCCATCTCTCTCACTCTCTAGCTCTCTCTCTCTCTAGCTCAACTGGCTGAAAACCAACGAGCTTTTGTCATGATGTGGTGTCCGTCGTCCGTCCGTCGGTCAACTTTTACTTTAAAAATATTCTTCTCAGAAAGTACTGAACATAATTCAACCAAACTCAACAAAATTCACAGGAAGGATCCATGGGTGACTTTTATCAGATCCCTAAAAGTATTTTGATCGAGTGAAAAATATGTATATATACATGTAAATATATCGTTACAATACCTCAACGGGATGAAAATTATTGCGGACCGGTTGTGTCCCCTAGCGCACAAATTGGGAGATCTGCGCATAATCGCGATTTGGGTAGAAAGTGGCACCTCCGATAATCCGACCATCAAACTTTTTCTGCCCAGATAATATATCTCCTGTATACATATCTCAGGCTTTCAGCGCTTTCAGCCCTTTGATTTTTTATATCTTGGAATTGCCACATTTTAACAATGCCTGACATTCATCTTTAATAATACAAAAGTATTTTTTTATAAAACACTACTAACATGATGCGATCCTCACTATATGAAAATATTTACTGCGTTGAATCTATAATTGAAACAACGGAATCGAGATATAGCTCTACAGCGTTCAAAAGTTGTGTATATCATTAGCTACTTTTCGGGTTCTAAAAGAGACTTAAACTATTTATATTAGACACACCTGTTTGAACTTTGAGCAGCATAGTACCAGTCTTGTATCTTACATTTTTTTAAATTAACTTCTATCTCGGAATACTCTCAAAAAGAATAGACTCCGTCTAGCTCATGTTGTAGTTTTATGACGCAACAAGTAACGTCATTGACACAGATTATAAAATTCTTTCAGACATGCGAAAGAAGGTGAATAAGCTGATTTTGTAATGAAAATTACTGTTCAAAACTTTAATGGGAGATGTCGATGTTTAGGAAACCTAGGTAGGAAAAAATTCCAAACTGCTTAAAGAAACGCTAAAACAAAAATTTAAAACTAATATGTTATTCAGATATTGTTTTAACGGTGACAGACCTTAAAGGTAGGTATCCATGTTTTTTTCATGTCACAGATTTTGATTATTCTTATTCTCTCTCGTGTACTACTTCAATACAATATTTTAAAAAGTAGTTTTGCTTTAATCAGAGGTCGTTTATCTGAATAAACAACGGTATTTCCCTAATAGCCTACGTAGGCTATTAATCTATTTTTAGATTTAGCCGAGACAGTTGCGAAGAATATTGGGTCATACACGCGGTGCGTATAACCGTTGGAATCCCGTATTCAGTTTGAATTCGCTAAACGACGTCATCAACACGTCATCGGAAGTTATGTTCGCTAGCCGTTCTTCAATTCTGTAGAGATCAGTACAAAACTGTCAAAAGCATTAATACGAATATAGACACTTGCCACTGTTTTGCGCTGACAATATGATGACATAATTTAGGTCATTGATTGTTTCGCTTGTCAATTAGTCACCTTCCGTTGACCTTGGGTCATATGCAAAAGGAGTCATGCGTCGTCGACAACCAAATTCCGTGATATCTAAAAATAACCTGGAATTCCGCTGAACCTTTCTGAAATAACCAGAAAAGGCTACTTTAAGCCTATCAGATTACCGCAAAGACAATATCTGACTCAAATTTAAGTATTAAGCGTCCGTTTTAGCTTATCCTTTGGCGATTGACTTTTTTTTCTTATCTTGGATCAGAAACATCGATACCTCCCTTTAAGGGAGGTATTTCGAATTTAGGTGTATACCTCAATAAAAACAAAAAAATATAATTATTCACTTTATTTATTAAATGGCGTAGTTTACACTGTTAACAAAAAATGAATAAATGAAGATAAAAGCATTTGCACATTTATGTGAAGGTAGAACAAGTTAATAATGACCATTTTCATAAGAGAAAATTTTATCCGAGCCATTTCCAGTGCCTAATATCTTCACTTTGTTGTTTCCTTTCTTTTTTGTCTTGTGCCGGAATATACCAGTCTCATCAAAATCGAAGTGCTTGCTTGTAATTACTCTTAAAGCAGCCTTTGAACAGATTTTCGTTAAAATTTGATATAGAGAAATTGTCTGGTTTTCTAATAATTAATATTGTCATTTTCACGATAAATAATCTTTCTTATTGTTAAATCTACTTAATTCATTGTAAAATCATTTCAATGTGATATGTTCCCTATGGCTTACTTTGAAACCTCGGAATTTATCGGTTGCGGTTGTTAGTCGTCGGATGATATCGATAGCGACTTTTTGGCTAGCGGAAGCCAATGACGTTATTGTTACGTCATTGAAACAACAAATAAGGCAATTTTCGGTGTAATCGATCAATAAGGTATTTCACACATTAGTCCCGGTGTAACTTGCTGACTACTTTGCATCTCACAACGCCAAATATTTTTGCTTGTTTTCTTTCTTTTTCAAAGTTATGAATTCATTACAAAGGCAGCTTAATTATTGTCTTACAAATGTCTGAAAGGATTAGTTAAGGAATTGAGAGCCAACATTTTCTTTCATATTCTGTGCAAAAGCCGCTTTATTGTACTTGCTTCTTCTCGCTTATGTATGTGAAGTAAGGGTGTCGAATGGTATTAATATTGAAAAAAAAAATGATAATGTTATTACATAAATTTAAACAGCCGATATTTTATCTGGACATTTAACTGACATATTTAACGTAATTTTCGATTTAGGCTACTTTCCTAAAAGTTGGCCCGAAGGATTTATCATACCTATTCATAAGAAGGAAGACAAGTCGGACCCTAATAATTATAGGGGGATTACCCTGGTTAGCTGCCTTGGTAAATTATTCGTCAGTGTTTTAAATGAGCGGGTACATAATTGGTGTAACGAACAATGTAAGATATCCGATTCGCAATTTGGTTTTAAAAAAGGAAGCTGCACTACTGATGCTATTTTTGTTTTATCAAATTTAATCGATCATGTTCTTAATAAAAATCAGCGTTTATACTGTGCCTTTGTCGATTTTCAAAAGGCGTTCGATTCAATATATAGAAATGCTTTATGGTATAAGTTATTTAAACAAGGATTAGATGGGAAAATCCTTCGTATCTTTAAATCTATGTATGACATAGTAAAATCGTGTGTAAAATGTGGTAATGATATTTCGTGTTTTTTCAATATTTCAGTAGGTCTAAGACAGTGCCAAATAAACTCCCCTGTGTTATATGCCCTCTTTATAGAAGACATAGAAATATTTTTACAGGACGAGCCAAACTGTGGTATAAATTTTTATGACGTATGTCTGATAATTTTGTTATTTGCTGACGACATGGTCGTTATTGGTAACTCCGTAAATGACCTCTTAACAAGACTTAATAATCTTTCCAAATATTGCTCAATTTGGGGTATGAAGGTCAATATAGAAAAAACTAAAATAATTGTTTTTAGAAAAAGGGGTGGTTTGAAACAAAATGAAAAATGGACTTACAATGGAGATCCAATTGAAACCGTCAACGATTTTATTTATTTAGGGGTCATTTTTAATTACACTGGCAGTTTCGAGCTTAATAATCAATATCTAATCGGAAAAGCATCGAAAGCGATGTATATTCTTTTACGTAATATCAATAAATACCAAGTTAACACACGCATCTCTTTAAACCTTTTTGATGCCTTTGTTGGCTCCATTTTAAATTATGGATGTCCCGTTTGGGGCTTCACTAAATCAAAAGATTTTGAGAGACTGCATACAAAATTGTGTAAGGCCATTTTGGGAGTTAAAAGAAGTTGCTCTAATGCAACGGTATACGGCGAATTGGGTAGATACCCTATCTTTATAAATAGATATGTACAGATAATAAAATATTGGTCAAAATTATTGTCAACAGATAATATATTATTGAAAACAATTTACGATACTTCTTTCATCGATGATTTAAAAGGCAAAACTAACTGGTTCGCTAAATTAAAAGAAATCTTATTTTCCCATGGTTTTGGAGATGTTTGGGAAAACCCCACAAATTACGATCTTAAAAGTTTCACGTTGTTATTTAAAAGACGAGCTCAAGATATATATTTACAGAAGTGGTTTAACGATATCGAGCAAAGTAGTGTACTTTCTATTTTATATAAGTTCATAAAGCCTTCTTTTGAAATAAGTTTATATCTAGAAAAGAATATTCCTAAAGCACAACGAACACAACTTTCCAGAATTAGAATCTCATCACATAGCTTAAGAATAGAAACCGGAAGATATGGAAATAATAGAATCCCTAGGTCAGAACGAATATGCCCATGTTATCAATCAGGCCAATTAGAAGACGAGTTCCACTTTGTTTTCGATTGCAATTTATTTTCTGATATCAGAACAAAATTCAATAAACCCTACTTCTACAAAAACCCTACTTCTTACAAATTGATACAACTTTTAAATAGTACACACAGAACAACTCTAGTACGACTTAGTAAATACTTAAAAATGGCATTCGACCGACGCAGTACTATACTAAATACGTGATATTGAATTATTAAGTATTACTAAAGATACACTTTTACTGCTCAATACACTTGTCCTTTTGTTTTATTTCATATGTTTTATTTCATTTCTGATACTGAACGTTTGAAAACAACAGATATGTATTGAGTAGATATTTCAACCTTTTTGGCTCTCCACTATATATGTATGCGCACACACACACGTGCATATATATGTGTATATGTATATATGTATGTGTGTGTGTATATGGGTATATATATAGCCATCATGATAAAAGCTATTGTGAATCAAACGTGCAAATCAGAGTTACTATCTTTCATCTATCATTTCTACCGAAAGTAAATTGTATAATTGTTAAATTATTGTGTATGACGAGATACATGTAATTGTATAAGTCAATAAAATCTATCTATCTATCTACCTAAAGTAAATTGTTCGCTGTGAAAACGTTATTGTAATGTGGTTCTTCTTTTTTCATTCATTTGTATTCAAGAAGGAACCCGAATATTTCGATAAAGTCCCTTATTTTAAACCTACTGAATTTCCTTAAAAATACATTCAGTGAACGCGGGAAAAATCAGACACGCCAGAAAAATCCATTTTAAACACAATTGTGATTAGATCACGTCATTTTCCAGTAGATGAAGTCATGCGAAGAATAACGTTATTATGATTTTAGTAAGGCGAATTTCTTTAGCCTTTTTTTTTTCTTATCTTTTATAGTCAAATTTCGTTTTTAAGTTGGAATGCGGAGCAATTCCAACTAAGATTAAACAAAACCGCAAAATGAACACAAGACAATTTCATTTCAGGTTTCTTGATGGGAGTGACCTCACTGAAAATTACTTCCTGAGGTCGTTGTATAGTAAAAGTAGATCTTAAAGAAAATGTAGTTCTTGAAAGGCAGGGGTGATTTGAGTCTTAAACAGTGGTATATGCAATATTTGGTTTAATTTTGTAGTAATTCTGCATCTGTTCTGCTGTTTAAAAGTGCATTTTACCCTATCTTTGCAGGTCTATGTGTTATAGATGGTGTACAAAAATTGGAGATGTAAATTGGCGACATGTGATTTTCATGGTTGGAAAAAAGACGGTGCCTGGTAGTTAGAGTCCATTATTTCAAATCTCAAGTGACATGTGGTAGTCATGTTACCATAGATAGGCAATGTTAACAAATATGATTCAGGTCGCAAATGAATTTTTAAAATAAATACGACATCCTGAGGTTTAAAACATTCTAGGGCGATTAAGGGGGATCGTAGGCATCAAGCAAACGCGATTATTATGGGATTTACAGCTTATACTCAATAAAAATCAAATAGATGCAAAACGAAAGTAGATTTTGAAAATTTAGAATGTAAACACATCAACTTCCGGTTTCTACTTATTTACTAAATAATTACGCTTTATTATGTCGTTATTTACAAGTTAAAATCAATTATAACACATCGAACCTTTAACAAGTGTCATCTATCTTTCAGCTTGGTCCTTTTTACTTAAGATTTTTTACGGTTTTAAAGCCGAATAACGAATAAGGAAATCGCGCGACTACAGGGCGCCGAAGATAATTTGATACTATCTTCATCATATTATAAGAATTTTTAGGAAAGGGGCAAAAGTACCATGTGCAAACAATAACGTTACAATAACGTTAACGTCTTCTTTTTTTTTTTTTTTTTTTTTTTTTTTTTAATTTTACTCACAACGCTTTAAAAATTCTTTTTTTCCTAAGTCTAAACCGGTATTCAAATCGATCACCCTGAAACAAGTTTCCGCGCATTTCCTCAAATGTCCACATATACTCATAAACTTGAGGTGAAAATCTACGTGAGTTTAGTAGGATCGTTACAGAATTGGCCGAGTTGAGGTTCAAATATTCATCGAGGTCATTGATTTCTTACTGTAGAAGCTGTTATTCTAAAAAAATTCTAAAAGGAGTTCTCGTATTACAGTTGATCAAAAGGAGAATGTTTTGCTTGAAAATTCTAATTTTGCTGTGCGTAACATGAGCTTATAACCTATTCCAGCACGATAAAATTTTAAACCAGTCCAAATTCTAAGAAAGTAGCAGACGACAATTGTAAGTTGATGAAATCTTTAAAATCCTGGTCTTTTTGGACAGAAAACATTATGGATAATGAAGAAACTGCTTGTAACAAGCAATTTCTTCATTTTCACAATGTTTTCCAAAGCTTTCATAGTGATGGTCATTTAAAAGCGTCACTGTCTGGGAATGGGTTAAGACAATATTAGATTTTGTTTTTTGTATATGGATTTATGTTTTTGTGCGTTATTCACGCACATACATGTATGTACACGGATGAGAATACTGGTTTAAGTTTAATGAGGGAGGCTTACACGGAAAGTAATAAATGAATTTGAACCAAATTCCACAGTTATAACCCTTTCAACGCATTCCAACTTCTCAGTACTTTCAGCCCTTTGATTTATATGATAAATGGAATACTATGATGTAGTAGTGATACAAATTTTGCATAGGATTCTCGCCGCTTAAGAAAATTCTATATTTAAATCGACCATCGGTCTTATGACATATCAAAATTTCCTACGCGGCTCGAATCCAAAACAAGGTTTTATATAAAATCTTCAACACAAATATCCTGATATATGTTATACAGAATAAAACTTTTCTCTTCTTCTGAAGCTACGTCCCAACGACAAAAGTAGTAGAAAGAAAACGACTTTATTTTCAAGACAAGGTGTGCATTAAAGACATTTTTACATAACATTTATTTTATTGGACCAATATGCCGATTTCCTTTCATATTACTAAAAAAGTACGGGGCAAATACTACTAAATGTTAAATATGTTGTAATTGTATTATTACATCCTTAAATATAACAAGGGGAAAAAACCTACATGAATCAATTATACGTTTTCAGGATCTTATAAGATATTTGAAAAAAATATACATACCGTAAACAGGACCTGAAATCATCGAAAGAATACCAATGGTTGTGTAGATCATTCCAAACCCAATGGCAAAGTTTTTCTGGTTTGTGATTTGCGCAACGAATACCCCTTGCGCTGATATAACACCGGATAACGCCAGTCCTGATAACATCACTCCTGTGAGTATGCCTTCCTTTGACGAACAGAAAATTATTAGAAGTTGTCCGACAAGACCACAAGACCCAAACACAATTGGAAGCAATAAAGAGTTCACACCTTTCACCTGCTTCATCACACCAGGTAATAAACGGGCAATTAATCCAACGCCGTAGCTTACTGGGAACACTATCAAAGCCTCGTTTTCTTTTAAGCCTTTCCATTGAATGATATCAACTATCAGGGAAATATATCCATTTAAGGAAGCCATTATGATCCCCACACCCAAGCTACTTATTGTATAAGGCACTGAGAAAACATTTGAAATTTCATCTACAAAATTCGACGATTCTTCATTCAGCCGCGACAATACTTTTAGTATCATATTAGAATTTCGGCGTGTAGATGAAAGATTTAAATTATTCTTCTGTTTTTGATTCGGAGAACACTGTTTCTCTACAACAGCAAGGATCATTGATACAGGTATACAATTGAGGTAAAATCCGCCAATAATTAAAAATGCTCCATTTAGACCGTAGGCGTTAGCAAGGAAGTCCAGAGCATACGGAATTAGAGCTATAGACACACTAACACCAGCGTTCTGTATAGCTAGAGCCAACAACTTCTGAGATCCAATAAATTTCATACTTACGGCAGCTGAACAACTTATAAACATTATAGAAATCCCTAGACCTGAAAAAAATACAAGCATGCACTTAGCGAAGTTTAAGTAAAGTAGGAAAATGGTAGTATTGTCAGACTTGAGTGTTGATAGATATAGATCCAATCTGATTTTCCTGTTGTCTTATATTTTACACCGGTCTAAATTCAAAGGTTTTAATTTGAAAAGTTACCTTTCAGTAGAGAAGAAATTTTGTAAAGAAAGAAAAAAATGCTTGTTACAAGAAATTACTTCTTTTTTCTATATTGTTTCCTCATTGTTAGAATAACAGGGACCTAATTTGCATCAATTAGGTTAGAAACATGAATAGGAAAGTGTAATTCTATTAATCGGTATGAACCTATGCAATCGCATAGTTTTATAGATGATTCTAGGTTTTGAAAAATGACTTGAATGTAAACCCCCCTTGAGAAAAAAGGTACATCCTATAACAGAAACAATACTGATTTTAAAAAGGCATAAGAAGGATTTTTTAAAACCTCATCTTTCCCTAAAAAACACAGTAAGATAAATTAGAAAATTTTACCCGATGCCCTAAAGCTTAAATAAATATGACGGTTCAAATCATAAGATCAAATTAATTCTACGCGGTAAGCCTACAATTTAACGCCGACATTTAGTTTCTCAGTTGAACTTCCAGTTGGAGGTCAGTGGGCGGGCCCACCGATATGTTAATTCATATCAAAGAATTATACGTAATATTTAGTTTCGTCTATCAAAAACGAGCGTTCTGATTGGTCGAGAAAAATTATTCATAACTCCATGAACAAATTTTTAGCATGCAGCGATTTTGTATGCTTCTGCACAAAATAATCCCATACAAAAAGTTATCAAAATTTGTAAAGCTTTCGGGTTTTTTTTTTTGTTTTTCGCTCGATGCTGTTAAATTCTAAGACATGAAGAAAATATTTTTTTGTTTTCATGGAGGTATCAACCGAAAAAAGTAATCACACAATGTATGAATCCGCGTTGTTGGTGTGGCTATCTAAATGCCGTAACTACAGATATATTAATCTCTAGTGACTGTGATTGAGTCGCAAGCCAACGTTTTGCTTTATGTCCATTTACATAAGTTATGTAAACTAACATTGCTTATCTCAAACGAATAGCCTTCTTGGAAATCCATGGGTGTAGCATGCGATCCGTGACTTCTCATGATGGGGAATTTTTCAAATTTATCAATTGTTATATTATATTTTTATTGCGGTACTTCCGGCTGACTTTATGCTGAGCCAGGGTATCTCAATCGGTAACGCACTGTGCTCTCAATCTGGGGTCATGAATTCAAACCTCCACTCTGCCTACGATTCGTCAAAATAGATCTTGAAATTATCTCCAACAAATGATCAGCAATGCGCCTCTGTCGGATAAGAAGCTGATAGCTCTGACAGAATGTTGTTGATTTACTTGTTAAAAAATGATAGGAAGCAATGGTTAGGCGCACCAACCTCCGCGATATAACTGAAATACTGTCGAAAGTAGTATTCAATTCTATTCATTTGTTGAATAAAATCCTCTTCCTTGTTTTTAACACGACAAGTAGTTGGTTGACTTGATGTCGGATTACTATCTTTCCTTTAAACAGAACAGATTTTCTTGAAAAATTGTTGGGGGAAACCTACCTTTTTTAAAAGTGATTAATGTCATTTTCACGATTTTTGATTTCATTTCGCATTAAATCTACTTAATTCCTAATAAAATGCAGTTTGTGGTTTACTCCAATTGCCCTACTTTGAAACATCGGAATATATAGGATGAGGCCGTTAATTTTCGGATTATGTCGATAACGCCAGAATTGCTAGCGGTAGCCGATGACATATTTTATACATCATGGAAACCACAAATAAGACAATGTGCGGTAAAATCGAAAGATAATTACCTGCCAAGATTCCGATTGAAATGTACAAATGATACACAGATTTAGCAAAATATGATAGGAGAAAGCCAAGAGGACAAAGAATAGCTCCAGTCATCGAAACCTTCCGTAGTCCAAACATCGATATGAGCGACCCGCTGATGATACCTGAAATATCAATTCGGACAAATAGGCTGTCTCACTTGGTAAGTATAGTGAAGAGACGAAGAAATTGTTCTTTGTTTTGTTTTGTTTACGTGGAGGTATGAAACGAAAAACAGTAATCACATGGTCTCTTATAATTAACTATTTTGTGTGCAAGTATACAAAATAGCTGCGTGCTCAAAATTTTGTTTATTGAGTTATGAATATTTTTTTCGGCTAATCAGAACACTCGATTGTGATAGATGAAACCAAAGATTAAATTATAGACAAATGACCACTTTACATAAAAAGGCAGACTCAATTGAGTTGTAATGAATGCTGAAAAGAGCAAGATTCAATCAAAACCTTTAGGAAAATCTCCAAAATTAACCCAACGCCGCTGTCAATCAACAAATCGATCGACTAATCAAGATGCCCTTTTAGACTGGATGCGTACTTTGAACTCCAATTTTGGCCGACATTTATGTGAAGCAATTCTGTTGATTTGGCGACTTAAACGTCGTAACTTTGACTTATTCAAGTTACGACGTTTAAGTCGCCATACCAACGAAATGCCTTACATAAATGCCGATCATTGTTGGAGCTCAAAGACCATTTACAGTCTAAATGAATGATTTGACTGGTGGATTGATTCTTTCATTTATAATTACGATCCATCTGTTGGTAATGTCAAAGACCAAAAGACATCGAATGTACACGATCATGCCGTGAACCACCCTTTTAGCTCGCAATGTTTTCGCTCCATTGAATCAGAGGCTTGATTTCAGAATATCTGATTACAGCTTATAGAAATGATCGACAAAAAACGAAAATTATTGTTTGTTGTTTGGTACATATTTGAGCCATTTGCATAGTCATCATTTGACTACTACGCAAACGTAACAAAATCTTGTTAAAATTTAGTCACTTTAACCCTTGTCATGCTGAATTAAAATCCTTTATAGAAATTATATAATATCAAAGGAGTGACAGCACTAGAAGGTTTTAATGAGGGTTAATATTTCATATGAAAAATGATTATTTAAATGACTCTGGCTTGAAGGGGACAAACATGAGGTGTAGACCAAGATCAGACTGCACTTATGTGCAGGCTGATCTTTGTCTATACCTCCTGCCAAAACAGGAATATTCCGGGTTCAGCATGGCAAGGGTTAATTTGGAACCGGCGACGATTGTCGAAATTGAAACAGAATTCGAATTCATTGCCACTCACCTGAAGACAAGGTCACTCCTATAAGAATAGAATTGACTGTAACGGTCATGGATAGACTTTCCTGAAACTTGTCCTTCAGACTGTCTAGTAGAGCTCCGAAAGCGAACAGTATACCCATTACTAGAGTTGTTACATAAATAGCTACGGCTAACACCGTCCATTTCAACCTAAAATAAGAAATTACCTAGAAGTATAAAGTTGACGGACCGCGGCTGTCAATCAAAGAGCTATTCGACCAATCAAATCATTTACACGGACGGAAAATGAACGTTGAACCCCTACTTTGACATTATTCAAGCTGAAGATACAATGTTTAGGTCGCCAACCTACCAATCATTTTACATTTTGTCACATGCAACTGACCATAAACTTTGCAATATGACGCCGTTTATGCCATTCCCTCACAAGCCCTCCTTCTTTGCCCCTCAAGAAAAAAGCTTTAGAAAACATTGTGGAAAATGAAGAAGCTGAGTGTATCAAGTAATTTCTTCATATCCCCAATGATTTTTTTAACCCAACATGATGAAAAAGTTTAAATCCAATCAACTTGAAATTGCCCTCTGCAGCTTCTTTCAATTTGGACCAGTCTAGAATGTTGTGTTGGAATGGGTTAGATTTTTTCAAAGCTTTTCTCTTGGGGGCGTAAAAAGGAGGGAATGTGTTGAGTCGCAAATTTTATATATATACATATTTTCATCTTCATTTAAGCGAGAGGTTACTTAATAATACTATTACGCCTATAATTATCTGAATTAAAAGGTTTTTCAAAAATTCATATACACGGATGCATATCTTTACCACTTATCTTACCTTTTTTTCCCTTTCCTTTCTGGATAAACCAGATTTGATATAAGATATACACAGAAATAGACAAACATAAAGAGAGATGAACAAAAACTTGAGGACCAATATTATTTTCCCTTGAAACCTTAGAGTTAAACTAGAGTGTTGGATTTCAAGGGGTAAGTGAATCTTTACCATTAGATTTTAAAAGTTGGACAAGTATATTTTTTCCCTTTAACCCATTCCAACTCAATCCCTCCTTTTACGCCTTTCAAGAAAAAAGCTTTGGAAAACATTGTGGAAAATGAAGAAATTGCTTGTATGAAGCAATTTCCTTATTATCCACAATTTTTTCTATCCAAAAAGATGATTTTTTTTTAAATTCCATCAACTTGAAATTGTCGTCTGCATGTTCTTTCAATTTGGACCAGTCTAAAATTTTGTCAAGTGGGAATGAGTAAGTATATTTTTTCCCTTTAATCTGTGAATCTTGTTCCCAATTGACCAATCGCGGATGCCAATCAAAAAATCAATCGACCGAGCAGACCATTCACTCAGCCCGGAAAAAAGTTTGAACTTCGACATTTGCCGTAATTTTTGTGAAACAGTTTTGTTGGTATGACGATATAAACGTCGTATTTTTACGACGTTTAGGTCGCCAAAAAACCATTTCAGTTTTGTTACATGGTACTGGCTATGAACTTTGAAAATAAGCCGATTAAAATAGAAGCGGGACTTCCTGACGGTTTATCCATATCTTTTATAGGTATATAACAAATTGTAACTCGTTACAAGCAAAAATCTTTGACAACACAACATTAGCGACTGTGTTGTCATAACCAAATAGCGTCTATCGTTCACTAATCATTTGTTCTCTGTATTAAAGTAATAAAACTCTTGAACAGATTTTCATGAAAAATTGATATAGTGGAATTACCTGCTTCCAAATAGTCATCAATGTCATTTACGCGATAAATATTCTTTTTCGTGTCAAATTATCAAATTTAGTATAAATTTAATTTATTGTGAAATATTTCCTATGCCTAAATGTAAAATAAATCGAAATTTATCGGTTGAGGTCGTAAGTCTTCGGATGATGTCGACAAAGACTGAATTGCTAACGGAATCTGATGACGTAACTGATACGTAATAGAAACCACAAATAACGCAATTTACGGCACAATCGATAGATCAGGTATTTACACGAAGAAATCTGGTTGTACTTCGTTATCTGATTTTGCGCCTAGTACCGCGAAATATTTTTGCTATTTTTTTATATATATATTTTTATGTTCATTAAAAAATCAGCTTAATCACCTCCTTTTGAATATCTGAAATAGTTACGGTAAGAAATCTGTAAATTGAATGCCATTTTTTTTCAATATCTTTACAAGAAGCGTTTTAACTTTTAAGAGTGTGTTGCCGCCGTCATAGCGCAGTATGTAGCGCATTAGACTCCTAATCTTCAATCATGGGATGCCATGGGTTCGATCCCCGGCGGCGGCACGTATCCTTACCGACATTTATCTCTCACCAATGAGTGGATAGCAGCTGGAGGCTAGGAAAAGATGTAGTGGTATTACTGGTGTGAGAAATACCGGAAACCATTGTTTAGTGCTCCAGCCGCCGCGATATGACTGAAATACTGTTAAACCCAAATAAACCAATTAATCAATCAGTTTAGACTGTGTTATATGAACGTCATGCAGTCATCGTCATGTGACGAGTCGCGACATAGTGGTAGCGCGTCAGACTCTCAATTTAAAGGTCCAGGTTCCGATCTCCAGTCGCGGTAAATATCCTTCCTGACACTTGTCCCCCATCAATGGTTCGATAATCGTAAACCTAAGTGCATGGGATGAGAGCCTGAAGCTCGGAAAGAATGTAGTGGTCGCACCGGTGTTAGAAATACAGGACTCTATGGTTTGATGCTTCAACTGCCGCGATATGATTGAAATAATGTTAAAAGTGGTGTTTAACCCATTCAATCAATCAAATCTCGTCAGGTGACACATTTTCGCCGTTAGATTTTACCTATAATCAACTGAAAGAATTCCACATCGGTTATTCTTTATCCATAAGAATAATATATTTACTAAAAACTTATTATAATGAGACCAAATTACATTGGATTTAGGGAGATGTGTCGAATGATCTATGTACACAATCGGTTCAATCCTCCATTTATTTCACAAACAATGTATTTTAACCGATCATTCTCTTACGCGACTACTTTTTTGTCGACCCATCAATGATGATTTAGTACAAGATTTACTGAATACATTTAGAATAAACAGCTTACCATTCTATTTTGCCCTTCTTTTCCATACTTCACTGACTTCTATGTAAATGAAGGCTGATACATGTAAGTGAATAAAATTTGTAATTTTTAACCTTTTCATTGTCACCCATTACCTTAATCGACCTTAAAGCAGAAGAGAAAATGAATTAAAAAAAAAAAGATATTCGAGTGGAAAAATAAGTGTCGCAAGTAAATAGCATGTATTCTCTTTCCATATAAGATATCACTGAATAGGGGATAAAAATTGACCAATCGCGGTTGTCAATCAAATAATACGTCGACCAATGAAATCATTCATCCATACTGGAAATTAACTTTGAGCTCCTACATTGGCCACCGTTTATATCAAGCATTTTTGGCGGTTTGGAGACTTAATTGTTGTTACTACAGCTTATTCAAGCTGTAGTTGTAGTTACAACTTTTAGGTCGTAAACCAGTGTACTGTTTTATTACATGCTATTGGCAACATAACAAAAAATGAAAAAAAAAAAAAAAAAAAATAACGCAGTTAAATATTAAAGCGGAACTTCTTGTCAAAGGCCGGGACTAGCGATTGGTCAAATGGTCTGAATGATGATGGCTTGACAAAAAGACTTCCCACCTTAAGTAACGATGGACAAGACTGACCTCGCCATGGACATATGCTTTTGTAAAGCATTTCAGTAATTAGTAATTGACTAAAACCACTGTCAATCAAGAAATCAATCGAACAATCAAAACATTCATTCAGTCCGAAATTTATCTTTGATCTCTGACATTGGTCTCTATTTGTGCGAAACATTTTGATGATTTTGCGACTTAAACGCCCTAACTTCCGCTTATTCAAGCCGTAGTTACAACGTTTATGTCACCAACAAACCATTTTACTTTTTTGTTACATGCTAATGGCCTTAAACTTTGCTTGATAGCGTCGTTTAATCAAAGTACTGAAAGTTCTGTTAGCTAGCAAATATGGCTGAATTTAGAGAACCGTTCCCTTGTTGGGTAGAAAACATTTTGGACAATGAAGAAATTGTTACAAGCAATTTCTTCATTGTCCACAATGTTTTCCAAAGTTTTTTTCTTGGGATGCTTAAAGGCGGAATTGAGTGGGAATTGGTTAAATAGCATGTCTCTAGAGAGAGCTCTACAATTTAAATAGAGTTTTCAATATATGAATATAACTATTTTTTATGGCGTAGGCATTCCATGGATTTAGTGGTTAAGCCTCCAGTGACAGTTTGCACTCGTTGAACTTTGAGAAGACCTCAAAATTTTGTCTGTTAACTTAAGCTATCAATACAATACAATACAATACAATACAAATACCTTTATTTTCCTCACAATTTACAATTATGTTATACATGTAACAAATTGCAAAAACATGTGAACAAGTGAAATACACAAAAAACTGCTTGGGTAGTATGAACAGATGGGGAAAGCGGACTGTCCATGCCTTGCATTATAAGAAAACTACATGAAAACATTTTAAAATGTATCGACGTATTTACGTCATAGATGACTGCTTACAATAACAAAGTTTACAAATAAATATACTGACCGAAAAAAGAAAACGCGTAGAAGATTGGGAAAAGGTAGTATAATCGTGTATCATCGAGTAGAAGTTCGATTTTTGAAGTAAGAGATAATCAATTTCATGAAAGTTGCAACGTTATTGACTTCTCTTTTGTTAGTTAAATTCATAATATCTTGAAATTTCAGAATATTCGGGGACTTATAAAATTTTCTGTTTATATACTTAATTCTCTGGTTTTTAAATCTATTACAAATCAAGAGGTAGTGCATTTCATCACCAACATCACCTGATTTGCAAAGTGTGCATTTGCGTTCTGGATAGGCAATGGTGCTATTTGTGTTATTTCTCCAGCGGCCTGTTTCGACTGGAAGTTTATGATTACCAATTCTGAAATGTAACATTGGAATTCTTAGTTGAGATGGTAATGTAATCAAGTAATTTTCAATGCCGAAGTTAAGTTTATAGCAAGAGTATAGTTTACCTTTCTGTGACAATTGTGATTGTGCGTACCAATTTTGTTTAAATTGATCTATCAATGTTTGTTTAACTAGCTTGTGTGTATTTTTATTAACTAGCAAATCTTGCCCGAGCCATAAATAGGCATTACCTGTAGTGTTAAGAATATTCTTTACTTCATTTGTCCATTTATTTTCCAAATTGTTGGTGATCATGTGTTGATAGACACGGTACGAGATTTTTGAATGTTTGGAGTTAACTAGTTTTGACCAAAAGTTTATCATTCGTGATTTAATTTCAACATCAAGAGGGTATCTTCCTAGTTCGCCGTATAACATATATCGCGGAGTGCTTCTTTTTGTTTTTGTTATTTTACGAAGGAAGTTACAATGAAATTGTTCAATAATATCAGTTTTAACAAATCCCCATACTTCACATCCGTAAGTAAGAATTGGAACAATGGTGGAATCGAACAATTTTAATTGGAGATCAAATGGTAGATCAATATTCGATATCCTTACAAAGAGTTGAAAAAGTGCCTTCCTGGCCTGGTTTATATTATGTTGGATACAATTTAAAAAGCCACCAGACGAAGAAAAGTATACACCGAGATACTTGTATGATTTCACAATTTCTATTTTCTCTTTATTTATATCAAATTTATATTTTTGCGGTCTATTTGTGCCGAATATCACTATTTTTGTTTTAGACATATTTATTTTCAGTTTCCACTTTTGACGCTTTGCTAGTTAAAAATCGAAGCAGAACTGCCTGTCTGAGTCAATTGTTGGGGGCTAACGTAGTACTTAGGCGGGGCCAGCGATTGGCCAATTGTAAAAGCCAAAATAAAGTATTAATCTCAGTGTAATTCGCTATCCTATTTATAACACTTCACTAATTGCGATATAAACCAGGAAAAGGTACAACATATATCAACTGTAAGTGATAAGAATGGGGACCTTTTGAGGGGACGAACAACATCTACAGTCAATCTTGCTCCCGCGGACCACTTCTATAACGTATCCACTTCTGTTTAGCGTTAAAATGATTCTAACGAGTCCCAAAAGACGTAGAATTTAGCTAGAATTCTGTAATTACATGTAAGTAGTAATGTACGTGACCCTGCGTACTCGCATTTAGTACGCAGGGTCACGTACATGGGATTTTTGCGTTTTCGGGACTCTACGTACTAAACGCGAGTACGTAGAAGTAGTCTGAGTCCCCACAAACAAAAATCCATATGTCTAGACCGGGGCGTTCATGTGGACTTAGTCTTTTTATGAGTAGTATGGACTTAATCTTTTTCCGTGAGAAGTGTGGACTTAGTCTTTTTTGGAATGTGCGAATGCATTGTGTTATGAAAATGAGAGAACAAGGGACTTTGACAATTTTGTGCGAAAGAAAATGAATTCTTTCTAGTGAAGTGGTGGCCCTGAAAAGGGCCGTTTGTTGTTTGGTGACTGTCTCAGTTCTTGTTTTTCGTCTTTGGGGTCTTTGGAATCTTGAAGTTGTCGATGTTTTTGCCATATTTCCCCAAACCGGTGGCTGAAGGTATAATGTAACCTCTTTCTTTACAATGTTCCGGTATAATGTATCCTCTTTCTTTACATTGTCTCTTGCTTGGTTTGGTTTCGGTTGATGATGAAGATGGTCTTTTCGTCGACGAAGATTGTGGTGATTGCTTCTTTTTCATTATTGTCATGATACTATCCACGAGGTTGTGAAAATTGGTCCGTTCAAAGTCAAATTCAACAGGAATCTTTACCGGTGATGGTTTGAAAGATACTGGTGGTTGCCCCTGTTGTTGACATATCTTTTGAACATTGTGGTTTAGAATCTGTATCATCTCTGATAGCGACTTGAAATCCATGAAAGATTTGTTGAACGTGTTCAATTCAGTAAGTATAGTTTTCATGATCGTTTCTTGTCGCGAGTTCATCGATTTCAATTCAGCAAGAATGTTCTGAAGAATTACATCGTTGTTACTCACTGAATGTAAAGTCTGCTGAAACGTTGATGATTCTTCCTCTTGTCTTGGTAACTGACAAGTCTCCGTCCCGAGTGTTGATTCCATGATCGTCGCTAACAAATCATTATCATGAGTGAAATTTGGCTGAGAAATAACTCCTGCTAAATTGTAATCCGTATTCATTTTACGTGTGTTCGCTTCAAAGGTTGCTGAGCGAGTGATGGAGTAATGTTCAATTATCCTATAACGTAGGTTGCGTGAGCTTCAATGAAATGTTGATGACGTAATTTTCATTTTATTTGGCGCGCGCGTTAGTGGACTTAGTCGATTTTTGATGATTTTTATTGCTCGGTTTAATTCTTGATACTTAATAGTAATCAAAGTTAAAAATGTTTCAAAGACTGTTTTCTTAGTAACGATTTTATCTAAAATGATAGTTAGATTTACTATTCATGTTGACTTAGTCTTTTCATGAGAAGTGTGGACTTAATCTTTTTCCATGAGAAGTGTCTTTTTGTGAATGTGCGAATGTATTGTGTTATGAAAATGAGAGAACAAGGGACTTTGACAATTTTGTGTGAAAGAAAATGAATTCTTTCTAGTGAAGTGGTGGCCCTGAAAAGGGCCGTTTTGTTGGACATAAGAAGTTTTTCTTATGTCCAGTATTCTTCTTCCCTATAGATCCCTGGGAGGTTAGGGTGAACCCTCTCCTTCCGCGGCTGGCCGATCGGTGCCATGAACTCATTCAGTACCCAGTCATCAGCCATCTTAGCTGTCCATCTGGCAGCATCCCTCCTAGCGCTATACCGGATTCGCTCTAGCTCCAGAAGATGGCATGGTGGTGGATGTTTTATGTATATGACGGCAAACGACCTAACGTATCCTTCTGAGTTCATTTTGCTGAATGTACAGAGAATGAATTCTGTGGGAAATCAGGTCTCCTTTTATATCCGATGTAAAATTGAGAACGTATAGTCCCCGATGACGTAATTTTCATTTTATTTGGCGCGCGCGTTTGTGGACTTAGTCGATTTTGATGATTTTCATTGCTCGATGTAATTTTTTGATACTTTAACTTAATCTAAGTTAAAAATGCATCAAAGACTGTTTTCTTAGTAACGATTTTTATCTAAAATGATAGTTAGAATTACTATTCATGTTGACTTAGTCTTTTCATGTGTAGTATGGACTTAATCTTTTTCCATGAGAAGTGTGGACTTAGTCTTTTTCGGAATGTGCGAATGAATTGCCTTATGAATATTAGAGAATGTGCGATTGCATTGCGTTATGAAAATGAGGGAAATAAGGGCTTTGACAATTTTGTGCGAAAGAAAATGAATTCTTTCTAGTGAAGTGGTGGCCCTGAAAAGGGCCGTTTGTTGTTTGGTGACTCTCTATTAGAGATGACTGCAACCAAATCTGGCGTCACAAATTGGACAATGTCTTCTTGTTCTCCTCTTTATGGTCAATCTATCACCATCCCTCATAATTATTCTTTTTCCATGAGAAGTGTGGACTTAGTCGTTTTGGGAATGTGCTAATGAATTGCCTTATGAATATTAGAGAATGTGCGATTGCATTGCGTTATGAAAATGAGGGAAATAAGGGCTTTGACAATTTTGTGCGAAAGAAAATGAATTCTTTCTAGTGAAGTGGTGGCCCTTAAAAAGGGCCGTTTGTTGTTTGGTGACTCTCTATTAGAGATGACTGCAACCAAATCTGGCGTCACAAATTGGACAATGTCTTCTTGTTCTCCTCTTTATGGTCAATCTATCACCATCCCTCATAATTATTCTTTTGCGTTGAATACCCAAGTAAATAACATCAGGCAAATCAGTAGCTTGTGTCTGTTCAACGGCAATTTCTTGGTGAGGAATGATTCGAGTTTCTCTAATCATCTCCTGTACGCGGGTTAGTCGATGTGCAATATGTAACATCTCCCTAGCTATGTCGGTGAGTTCTATGCGAATCGCCTCCATGATTAATGAATGTGAATCAAATGAGAAAGTGCAGTGTATTTATACCAGAAGAAGGGGATTGACCTACTTTCACCAATAATTAAGAAAAGCACGGACCTTGCCGGAGACACCCTCGAGCTTTTCTTAATTATTGGTGAAAGTAGGTCAATCCCCTTCTTCTGGTATATAATGAGGTGTTGTTCATTTTTTCTCATCTTGTAAGATGAATTCCATCTTAGATTTCTTTCAACGACTTTTCCGTGTCAAGAAAATGAAGAAGCAAGTGGAAGTGGATGAAACTCAACAAACGAAGAATGCGTTGTATGAGTTTATGCTTCGACGGGGATATGATTTTTACAACAAGAAGAAGATTGTGAAGATGGGAAATTTGTATCCTGATCTTTCCGGCTTCAAACCACCAACTGAACATTGTAGGTGGAAAGAAAGAATGGTTAAATTATATCCAACCATGTCTTCCTTTCATGTAAAACCAAAGAAGATGTACCCTGATCTTTCAGAGTATAAGCCTCCCACGGAATGTAGTGAATGGAAGGATAAAATGCTGCAATTATATCCAAGTTTAACTTCTTTTCATTGAAATGATGTTGAACTTGGAGAAATCAAAAGGTCCTTTTCAGGACCATCCAATTGTCTTGAAAGTTTCAACCTGACCGCAATGAATTGTAGGGTAAAGTGAAAAAAGGTCAAATATGTTTTTCAAATTTTATTAAAGATAAAATGGATGGAACATACAATCAGAAATATAACCGAACATTTTATAACTTATAAGATTTTAAAACAATATTATCTACAATGTCTTTATGTGTAGCGTCTCTCATACATTAAAATGTCCTAGTTGTGTTTCCTTTTCTTCTTTGGTATGTCAGATTCCGTCTTTGATTTTCTCTTTCTCGATGTCTTTGTTTCGTCAATCACAAGTGTTGGACATATTTCATTTCCTGATGGTCCGAGGTTTTACAGAAGAAACAATTTTGTTCTTCATCGTTAGTTTTGTTTTTGTCTTTAGATGATATTTTTCTCCACCATTTCCTCTCCTTGGTTATCATGGTATCCTGAGAGAGTGTTTTCTCAGATTGATCAGTGATATTTTCCTGAGATGACTTTTGCTCAGGAATGTCTTCGGCGATATTTTCCTTATGCGATAGTTTCTCAATTTTATTTTCCACTTTCTCAGCTTTGTAATCCTTGCTTTGGCTCGATGATTTTCCATTGTTTCCAACCGAACTTTGATCCATTTTTATTTTATCGATAACAGTTTGTGTTTCAACAGAAAATGTTGCCTTACTTTTCACTTTTGGAAATGAAAACCTTGCTTTACTGTTCTTTCTACCACTTGGTAGACAATATCTATTGAATTCATTGCAGTGCGATAGAAATGCACCAACGTAATCCATGTTGACGAGTTCTGGTGTTCGATCCAGTTGTCTTGAAATCATAACTTCGTGAGTAATAGGATTCACATACACAAAACCATAGTAGTTATCCCTTTTCTCCTTCGATGGACAGTCTTTAGCAAAATGTCCATCACCGTGACAGATGAAACAAAATCCATGTCTTTTCTTTCCTGGAGCATACATCTCATCTATTGAAAGAGTATCAAATACATTCTGCTTCGTTATCTGATATTCACCTTTGTCGGTCTGGTAAGACATGAACTCCCCAACGTATGGTCCAATATGAAGAATTTCGTAGTTCGGTGGAATGTTTGTTATTTCGTATTCATGAGTGTACGGGTTAACATACACATGCATACGTTGGCTGTTCTTAATCTTATTCACAACTTCTGAAACAATGTCTTTGCAATTCATTTTTTCAGTTGAATCAGACATGGCTTTTCACTGTAAAGAACTGTGAGTGAATGATAAAATGTAATAAACCTACCTCCTATTTATACAGATATGAGGTGATGAGCCATCAGTACAACTATAAGATCCCCTGTCTTGTTTCATTTCGGTATCAATTGTTCTCTATCCACTGAAAGAGACATCATGTCAAAAAGAAAAAGAAATGACGATGATTTGCTTCCACTTAATAAACATCGTTGGAAAAGAATTATTGATTACAGTGACTCGGATGAAGAGTCTAACAATGTAAATCTCGAGAGTGAATCTGAGGAAGATGTACCGATGCAAGATCTTACAGATACATCTAACGATGAAGATGATTTTCTGAGACCAAAGAAAAAAATAGTAAAACCTATAGAGTCCGAGGATGAAGAAGAAGAAATGCAAAGTTTGAGAGATGGAATACCAATGAGAAATTTGTACAACCTATCTGAAGTGACGTGCAAGAAGTCCAGATTATTTAGAACTGATTCTCATGTATTATCAGTAACATTCAAACAATTTGATGATTTACCACCTCAACAACTGGAAAGCTTATTTGATGATATTACAGGACGAATCAATGAGACGTTGGAAACTGAACCAGATGACAAAATTAGAGTATCCATTAACCATCCATCCTTGGTTATAGGGATTCATATTCCTTTCATGGATGTTCGTGATTTGAATGGTGAAGTATTTCTGAATGAAATTGAAAGAGTTATGCAGTCAAACACCGAATTCAGAGTAGATGATGGAGATTTGAGTTTCAATGTAACACATACACGTTTACCTTTAGGTGGTGGAAGCAAAAGATTGAATACCGAACTCGATACAAAAGTTTTTGCGAAGAAAAAACAGTCGATTGTTGAAATTAAGAATGCAGAAGACAGTATGTGCTTTGCAAGAGCAATTGTAGTTGGATTGCACCATGTCAATCGAGATGATACAGATGAATGGAAAAGAAAGTGGAATCATATTATGCGTTCAAACAAGTCATTACAGAAAAAAGAAGCTGAACGTCTACTGATGGAAGTTGGAATTTCACCACACAGACCCTGCGGGGTAGATGAATATAAGATTATGCAGACTTATCTGTATGAGCAGAACTATGTGATCAAAGTTCACCAACAACACTCGAAAGTGGAGATGACATTTCTACATCCAGTAATGAATCATGACAGTAAAGCAATACATTTGTATTACCATCAAGGACATTATGACTATATTACAAGCATAACAGGATTTTTATCTTGTGTCTATTTTTGTGAATTTTGTGATACTGGATATGATCACAGAGATCGTCATTATTGTGAGTACATTTGTTCAGCTTGTTTCACATCCCCGCCTTGTGAAAATGAAATAGAAATTCAATGTCCTACATGCAAAAGGCATTTCTTTAGTCGTGATTGCTTTGATAATCATAGAAAAGTAGAAGGTAGAAAAAGGAAATCAATTTGTAACCTAGTCCAAATTTGTAGTAGATGTAGACAACAACATAACGTGAGAACAAATAACCATGTTTGCAAAGGAATGAAAAGGTGTCGTTTCTGCAAGAAAATTACAAATTTTGACCATCGTTGTTATATTCCGCCTTACGAAAGTAAGATTCAGAAATGTAACATTGAAAGTAAAAAAAGAAAGCAAAAAAAGCAAAATGAAGAAAAAGATGAACAAAGTGAAGATGAAGAAAAAATGAAACCTTTGTTCATTTTCTATGATTTTGAATGCAAACAATATACGGGAGTTCATATTCCAAATTATTGTATTGCACAAAGAGCATGTAACACATGTATAAATAAGTCACTTGACTATCATTGTTCAACATGCAGTGAGTTTGCTGAAGGAAGAGAGGTTATATTTCAAGGTGTTAGTACACTCAATGATTTTTGTAACTGGCTTTTTTCAGAACAGCATAAGGGGGTAACTGCTATTGCTCACAATGCGAAAGGTTACGATGCCCATTTCATTTTGAATGAAATTATAAGAATTGGAAATCATCCCCCTTCTCTCATCTTGAATGGTAATAATATCATGAAACTTGAGTTGAACGGAGTCCGTTTGATTGACTCTTATAACTTCATGAATTTTAGACTTGGAAAGTTCCCTGAAACATTTGGTCTTGAAGAAATGAAAAAGGGTTTCTTTCCCCATCTTGCAAACACTGATCAATTCTGGGAATACAATGGTCCTTATCTTGATACATCATATTACATGAGTGACTCAATGTCTTCAGAACTTAGACAAGAGTTCATGGAGTGGTATAATGAAAAGGTAAAGAACAAGGTCACATTCAATTTTCAAAAAGAGATGGAGTCATACTGTCGATCAGATGTTGATATTCTCAGAAGAGGATGTGGTCATTTCAGACAAGTTTTCATTGAGTATGGTGGTAAAGATCCACTACTTGAGGCAATTACGATTGCGGATGCATGTAACAAAGTGTGGAGGAGTAGATATTTACCTAAAGGGGAAATTGCAATCATCTCTAGTAAGGATTCTTCCCGGCGTCGTTTCTCTATGAAAGCTATTCGTTGGCTTCAGAGTGTTGCAAATGAAAAAGGGGTTCATATTCAGCATGCTCGAAATGGGGGTGAATATGAAATTGGTCCTTATACTGTTGACGGATTCGATAAAGAATCAAATACAGTGTATGAATTTTTTGGCGATCTCTTCCATGGTTGTCCAGTATGTTACCCAGATCGTTCTCAAACCAGTCCATTCTGTGGAAAAAGCATGCAAAGTCTGTATGAGGAATCAATGTTTCGTATAGAACACCTAAAGAAGAAAGGGTATAAAGTAGAATACATTTGGGAACATGAATTCGATGCCAGGGTTAAGAAAGATAAGATTTATCGCAAAGTTATCAATGATATTTTCCCCTACTCCGACCCAATAGATCCTAGGGATGGGTTGTATGGTGGGAGATGTAATGCGGTGAAGATCTCTCATGAGATTGGTGAATCAAGTGAGAAAGAAATTAAGTACATCGACATTTGCTCTCTGTATCCCTATGTATGCAAATACAAGAACTATCCTGTTGGACATCCAAAAGTTTTTACAAGCGAAAGTATTGACATCCAAAACATACGTCAATATGAAGGTCTTGTCAAATGTAAGGTCCTACCACCTGATAATTTGCTTCACCCTATTCTACCAGTACATTGTAACAACAAAATGATGTTCCCACTTTGTAGAACATGTGGGGAAAATAGTTCACAGACTTGCTCTCACAATGAAGATGAAAGAGCTCTGATAGGAACATGGGTTACTGTTGAACTGTTTAAGGCATTGGAAAGTGGTTATCGTCTACTTCATGTATTTGAAATTTGGCATTTTAGATCTCTCTCCAACAATTTCTTCAAAGGGTATGTTGACAACTTTCTGAAAATCAAACAAGAAGCCAGTGGTTATCCTGAATGGTGTAAAACCCAATCTGACAAAGATACATTCATTCAGGATTACCACAGAGATGAAGGAATTAGCTTAGATCCAACAATGATTAAGAAAAATAAAGGTAGAAGAGCCTTTGCAAAGATCATGTTAAATTGTCTTTGGGGAAAACTTGCTCAAAGAGAGGTGTTGACCCAGTCAGAGTATATAGCTGAACCGTCCAAGTACTTTGAATTGGTCAATAATCCAAATTATATTGTGAAGCATGTAGAGATATTTGATGAGGAATGTCCATTCATTCTTGTCAATTATGAATCAAAGTTAGATCATGTTGAGACTCATAGCACAGCCAATGTCATTGTAGGTTCATACGTTACGGCCTATGCAAGACTTGAATTGTACAGTATTCTTGAGAAACTAAATGATAGAGTGTTATACTTTGACACTGATAGTTGCATGTACATTCATGATCCAAAGCTATGGAATCCACCTATCATTAATAGTAGATTAGGGAAATGGACTGATGAAGAGCCAAATTCCAAAATTATTAAATTCAGGGGTTTAGGTCCTAAGAACTATGCATATGAAATGGTCACAGAGAAGGGGAATATTGAGAGCAAATGCAAAGTAAAAGGAATAACCTTTGACTATAAAACTTCCAAATCAGTCAATTTTGATGCATTTACAAAATGTATGCTAGATCGAACCACAGAAATTAAGATAACCTATGATTGTAGAATCAGAAGACATAGGGATAGGAAAGTCACCAGTGAACCCCAAACAAAAACATTTAGATCAGTGTATACAAAGAGGGTGATGATCAATGAAACAGATACTGTTCCATTTGGTCATGCTAGAGTTAGGGTATAAATAGAGTCAGGAAATATAACTAGTCATTCCTTGTGAACAAGCTGAACAGTGTACATTGCTTTTGAAAGATTAATTTGTATCATTGTTAATGTAAAAATGTTATTGTATCAGTGAATATTGTAAAGAAGAGATGAAACGATGTTTGTTGTAGTGCATTTAATACTATGTTTGACAAGTGATTTCATCAAACGAAGACAAATGGAACATGACATGGAGATAGAAACAAAACGTTTATTGGAACTGCTAGAGAATCACACATCTGAAATGGAGACAAAAATGTAAAATGATAACATTCATTGCATCTATTCTATACTATATATCAACGGTGAATTCAAATATGACACCTGATCAACTACCACTTCCAATTGAGTTGCGTGAAAATATCTACAGAATATTCATTGGTAATCATACTTTGGATAAAGATGTGAAAGAGGAGCTAAAAATGGCTTCCGTTTCAATGTGGATAAAAAAGATGCGAAATGGAAATAGGAAAGGAAAACCTGCAATCGAGATGTATAGAATGAGAAGTTTTATTCAGGAAATGATTGATGATACACAGTTACATGAAAGAGAAATTCAAGCAATGACAAGTGCCTTACATCATGAATTCTACTTTTGGGATAGGGATACATATCAGTGGACATTTCACACGAAGATGATAAATGGGAGAACATGTGAGAGTTTCACTGAGAGACTTAAAAGAAAGTGCAAACAGTTCAATTTTTATGTAGTATACAAACAAATTCGAACAACACATTATTCAACTATCACATCATCTCTTGAAGAAGTAGATGCTGTAAACGGTTTCATTGTCTTCGACAGAGATGTGTCAAGGAAAATAGTTTGTGCTACTACTTTATAAACATTAGTATTTCCTCTTGTTGAATTAACTTATCAAAAAGTGGTTGGAGAAGAATGTACATTTTTCTTTCCATATGAACTTGGGAATCGTGAAGTCGGAAAGACAATCATCTTACTTTCCAAATCTCAATTGGAATCATATTGGTCATGGCTTAATCAACGTAGAGGTGGATATGATCACCAGCAATGAACACATGTTTCATCTTTTCTATGATTTTGAAATGACATTATTTAAATGTAAATATTTGAATGTGAAAATGTTAAATGTAAAAGAAATGTTAAATGTAAAAAACAAAAAAACTTTTTTATTTTTAGAAAAAAGATGAAACATGTGTCTTTTTAAACAAAATAAAAAAGTTTTTTTTAAAAAACACGTGGTTTTTTTAAACAAAATAAAAAAGTTTTTTTTTGTTTTTTTACATTTAACATTTCTTTTACATTTAACATTTTCACATTCAAATATTTACATTTAAATAATGTCATTTCAAAATCATAGAAAAAAGATGAAACATGTGTTTTTTAAAAACAAAATAAAAAAGTTTTTTTAAAAAACACGTTTTTTTTGTTTGAAAAAGTTTTTTAAAAAACCTTTTTTGTTTTTGAAAAATGTAAATATGTTACATGAAAAAAATGTTTGAATAAAAATGTTTGAATAAAAATGTTTGAATAAAAGTTATAAACATAAATGCATCTTTGTCATTTTATTCTTACCCTCTGAACAATAAAGATATGGATGTGGATGTTTTATCCCTCTTATTTCACCATCCATGTAATATTTTCATCTCTGGACCAAGTGGATGTGGTAAAACAGAATTCGTGCATAAACTGATTGATTATCGTGAAGACTTGTTTGACATTCCACCAAAGAAAGTCATTTGGTGTTATAAAGAATGGCAAAATGCCTACGGTATCATGAAAGAGAAGTTTAATCTCATTAAATTCATCGATGGGATACCTGAAGATGAAAATGAAATTGTTAGTGATACATCGATACCTCACCTAGTCGTATTTGATGATATGTTAGGTGACAAAGATGAAGAAAAAATCAAACTATGGTTCACAAGAAAAGGTCATCACCGAAATGCAAGTGTAATTTATGTTACACAAAACATGTTTTCACAGTCTAAGTCAAGTAGAACCATAAGTTTGAATTCCAGATATATGATACTTTTCCGCAATGAACGTGATAATAACCAGATAAAAACTTTAGCAAATCAAATGCAGGCGCAACATTTGATTCCTGCCTACAATGATGCAACATCAATGCATCATGGTTATTTGGTCCTTGATTTTCATTCTCACACAGACAAAGGGTTGAGATTAAGAACTGATATTTTCCATCGATGGTATACAAAGAATGAAGATCAAGGTCCAATTATTTATTCCCCTGTATAAATGGATGAACTTGTGATCATCTAAGTCCAGTTTCATGTTTAATGTCATTGAGTGAACATGGCTTTACCAAGATCATCCCAAACAGTGATCCATGCCTTACAAAATTTAAGACGGCAAACAAATAAGTATGAAAGAGAAGCATTATTGAATGCAGGGTTAAAGGAGATATTAAAATGGTTTTCTTTGGCAGCACAAAATATCATTGAAAATAGGATAAAGCTAACAAAGCAAACTATTACATATATGAATAAACATAAAGAGGATGTAGCAAGACTTGCAGATCCAAACATTGATGAACAAATTAAACGTAAAATCATATTGAAACCTGGCGGTGGTGGATTCCTTGGTGGTGTTATAATCAGAAGTCTTTTAAGATGGGATGGTGAAAAAACTGCAAGAAAATTTGGCGATGATAGAAAATCTTCAAAGAGAAAATCGCCAAAGAAAGAATCTTCAAAGAGAAAAAGTTCTCCAAAGAAAAAATCTGCGAAATCTCCAAAGAAAAAGGAGAAAAAGAACCGTCCAATGAAAATAAATGAAAAATTTGTAACAATGCGAAGACCACACAAGATTTCATCCAGTGCTAGGAAAAGTCTTACACCAAGTATAAGGACAAGTCTTTCACCCAGTGTTACACCTAGTGTTACACCTAGTGTTACACCCAGACTTTCACCCATTGTAATGAGCTCACCTCGATCACCACAAACACCAATGCAATTACCCCCACATTCATTTCTTTCAAGTTCTATGACTCCGAATTTATCTGTACGTTTTTCAACTCCTATTTCAAGTTCTGATGATGATTTTATTGAACCACAACGAATGCCAAAATCACGTCAGCAAATATTAAGAAAACGACTTATGAATTTCCAAAAGAAATATAAGTCTTTCATTACACCAACAACATCTAGGAAATAATTAACATTTCAACCTATTTCGTCACTGTCTTTAACACCATCATAAATGAAAGAATATCGCAAAGCAGACAAAGAAAGAAAAAAGTTGATACAAGAATACAATGAAATGCATCCATCCAGTCCGTTAATGGAGAAAGCAAATTATGGAACTGCGCCATTTTCACCCTTGACAAGTCTAGATATGAATAAAGTGTCTTCACCTGCTAGAATTGCACTTTCGGCATTACGAGAAAAGTTTTTAAGTCAATAAATACTTTGTTCATATCATGATTTGTATCATTTGTGTTTCAACATAAGAAAGGATAACATGGCGAAAAAGCTTAAAAAGGCTCCTTTAATTAGGAAGCATGGACATATTGTGATGACACTAATGAAATCTTCACCAAAATTAAGAAAAAAGTTGATCAAAGAATTATCATCTCCAGTGATAAGATGTATATCAGAATGTTGTCACAATGTTTTAAAAGGGAATGTACACCTAACAGATGGTCAGAAGAAGAAGTTGTATCCAAACCGTCAACATCTTCGGAATCTAGCTTCAAAATCAGTGTCTGTGAAAAAGAAGAAACGTATTTTGAATCAAAAAGGTGGATTTCTTCCATTATTAGGGTCTGCATTAATACCATTATTAGGTAAAGCTGTCATTGGAGGTATCGGTGGTGCATTGAAAGCTTTATAGTTCTTTGTAAGCAAATCTTTATCCTAAGATTACAAAAATGTCAGTAAGGAAAATGGTTATTGTACCTTTTCAAGTACTAGATGATATAAAACAATGGAGAAAAGAAAAAAGTCAAAATCCTATTTTACCACAGAATCCACAAATTGAAAATGTTGCACATCTTCATAAAGATATGAAAAATACATTAGAAAGAGCTGACCTCTCTGAATCAGAAAAAGCACAAAAATATGGTGAAACATTATTTAAATTAGAAAATTCATTTGAAAAAGTGAAGAATCCAACATTAAACCAATCGAAAAATCCAGAACCAGTTTCAAATTCAAAATCAGTTTCGTTGCATGAACGTATCCTAGAAAGTGTACCACAAACCATGCAAAGGAAAGCAAAACTTTTGTTGAATATTCTTAGAGATAATGATAACATATCATGGGATAATCAAGGCATTGTAACATACAAAGGAAAAACTATCCCTGGTTCAAATATCATTGATCTTATCAATGATTCCTTGCGTAAGAGAAAGGGAATTGAACCTAAAGGATGGCAAGTGTTCTCTAAAGGTTTACATGAAAGTAATGTTCCACAAGAAGTGATTGGGAACTTATCAAGATGGCAATGGATGCAAAAACACTATCCTGACAGTGAATCTAGTGAATCAGAAATAAGTTTCAGTACTCCCATCAAAAGTCCTTTAAGTAGATCTTTTAAAAGTCCAAAAATGAAAACTATTAGGAAAAAAACAATGAGTCATTTAAGAAAAATGTCACCATACACAAGCACTAAAGAAAAAGAAAAAGAAAAGATTTCTATACTCAAAAACTTTTTGATATAAAAAAAGAAGACACTCCTAAAAGTCTTCAGTCATGGGAAGCATATTGAAGCAAAAGTCCAAAGATGCAGTATTAAGAAAATTATATTATGATTTAGGTAAAAATAAAGTTGCCTATTCAAGTATAAAAAATTTACATCAAGCAGCAAAAGCGATTTTGAAAAAAATATCATATCAAGATGTTAAGAATTGGCTACAAGGTGAATCAACATACACCTTACAATAACCTATTCGACGTAAATTTCGAAGACGAAAAACAATTGTGGCAGGAATTGATCATCAATGGCAAGCTGATTTAGCAGACATGCAACAGTATACAAAGGAAAATAACGGTTTTAGATATTTACTTTGTATCATTGATGTTTTTTCGAAATATGCATGGGTGATACCTGTCAAGAATAAAATGGGGAAAACATTGATAACTGCATTTCAACCTATTCTTAAAACAAGAAAACCATTATCATTACAAACAGATAAAGGAAGTGAGTTCAAAAACCAAGACTTTCAAAAGTTTTTAAAAAAGAAAAAGATTCATTTTTTCACGACAGATAATCCAGAAACAAAAGCAAGTGTTGTTGAAAGATTTCAACGTACATTAAAAACAAGAATGTGGAAATATTTTACCCATGAAAAAACACGAAGATTCATTGATGTTCTTCAAAAGTTTGTGCATAATTATAACAATTCTTTTCATCGAAGTATAAAAGCAAATCCTTCAGATGTAAATCACTCTAATGAAGCAGAAATTTCAGAAAACTTGTATTCAAAAGTGAGAAATAGTTCCCCAAAAAGTTTGAACAAAAAAAGTTTGAACAAAAAAAGTTCAAAAAGAGCAAAACTTAAGAAAGGTGACCGTGTACGTATCAATAAAACAAAACATACATTTGAAAAAGGATATCTTCCGAACTGGACACAAGAATTATTTGAAATCACACATGTCAATTCAAAGACATCTCCAATTACATACAAAATAAAAGATTTAGCAGATGAACCTATCCTTGGATCATTTTATGAACAGGAATTACAACTTATAAAAGATAATGAGGTTTGTGAAATAGATTCAGTTCTTGATAAACGTACAAGACGTGAGGGTAAAAAGTTAATAAGAGAAATCAAAGTAAATTGGAAAGGATACCCCAAAAAGTTTCAAAGTTGGATACCAGAATCCTCTCTATTGTGAATTTTCATAATATATAACATATTATAAAAGACATTATCATTCAACATGCATTCACAGTTAGAAGCTGGCGGTGATAGTGTTAGTCAATCAACTCCATTTACATGTTTTGGAAATCGTGTTCCTAAAAACCAGTTTACTTATGTTTCACAAATTATAGTCATTTACGCAATCATTGCTACATCTATAGTACATTTAAGTATACAAAGTGATAATCGTGAATTGTGGTTGATTCTTCTCAGTAGTTCTCTTGGCTACATTTTACCATCTCCAGGACTAAAATTCACAAAACAGAACAGACAATCAGCTTTTGATTTCATTGATGGTAAAAAAAAATGAATTCCTTTTACATAACACTTCCAAGTGATAGTTCTTTGAACTATTTCCCAACTAACACTCAATGTTGTTTCAAGGTAAAGTTACCCAAAACTGTACATATTGATAAGGAAACTTGGGAAGTTGGATTAACACAATTGATAACACCAAGTCAATTCTTAAACATATGTGAAGAAGAAACTAGATTCGATATCATCACTGCAGATGTTGAAATATTCAAAAAAATATCTGATGAAAAAAAGAGAAAAGGTGACCCATTGGAATTCAGTGTCGTAGATTCCAATTCACATGGAATAGCGGTGAAGTGGGCACTTAAATTCCACTTTTCACCAGGGTCCTACAGTTCACCATCTCATGTTTTTGATGTAATCAATGAATGTATTGATAATGAAATTGGAAAACCTCTTCATGCTAAAGGAGCAAGTATTCATATTTCATACTCTGAATCATCAAAA
Organism: Fragum fragum; assembly: GCA_946902895.1. NCBI lineage: Eukaryota > Metazoa > Mollusca > Bivalvia > Cardiida > Cardiidae > Fragum > Fragum fragum. Next base: position 46,853,847 of record OX336373.1, on the reverse strand, counting down.
CGTCCAAAGTTTGAATTTTTCAACATAACAAAAACAGGAATAAAATTCAATCCTTCATTATTTCAAAAACTTGGTGGAGATCCTATTTTTAATGGGAGAACCATTTTCAAAGGCAAAAGTGTTTTTGAAATGTTCAAATATTCACCAAACATTGATGCAGGATATAATCATTTGTTTGTATATTCTGACATTGTTGAACATTCCATTGTTGGTGATACATTAGCACCAATCCTTCGAGTTGTTCCATTTAAGGCATCTAATTCCATTGAAAATAATAATGGAAGTCAACATATCCATCATGAAATTATATCTCCACACTACTTTCCAGTATCAAAATCAGATTTTGATTTTATTCACATTAATATAACAGGAGATTCTGGTCATCCTATTCATTTTGTCATTTGCAAGACAATAGTAAAGCTGCATTTCCGTAAAGGTGATACAAACTAATTTTTAAAAATAAAAAAATGATTCCTGTTTATAAAGGTGTAAGACATCAGTATGGCTTTGGATTAGGATCTTTGTTTAAATCGGCCTTACGAACAGTAACACCATTGATAAAACCTATGGTAAAATCAGGAATGAATGCCTTAAAAGATGAAGGTATCAAACAAGGAATAGGAATAGCACAAGACATTTTGCTGCATCGTAAAAATCCTAAAAAAGTTCTCAAGTCACGGGGAAAACAATCCTTGAAACATTTGACAAAAAGATTGCTTTCTAGTATAAATAAAAAAGATTCCACCAAACCACTTCAGTCTCATTCTCGATCTAATCGTGGCAAGATCACATCGAAAAAGCACATAGTTAAGTCAGCTAGACCATTAGACATTTTTGATTAAATTCTTTGATTAAATTTTTGGATTGAATTCTTGAGTTCAAACATCAATCAGAAAAATGATGCAAAGTGGATCATGTGAATGCAGTAAAACTGAATTAGATGTAACATCAGTACCACCAACCATGACAAGCATGCAGGAAACACAATGGGTTGAACATTATCCTGTTTCATCAATTGCAAATGATTCACCAATAGAGTTTATGATTCCACCACAAACAGAATTTTGGACAGACTTATCACAGTCCTATTTGTATGTGAAATTCAAGATTGTTCAAGCAGCAGACGGTTCACCTTTAGGAGCTAATGACAATATTGCACCAGTCAATAATTTCTTACATAGCATGTTCAGCAACATTGATCTGTACCTGAATAACAAATTAGTAACCAGTGGAAGTGACAATTATCCCTACAGAGCCTACATTGAAAACCTTATGTCATATAGTCCAGAGAGCAAAGATACCCATTTAAAAGCAGGAGAACTCTGGATTAAAGACACGGCAGAACATATGAATGATCTTCAAGTCGATGGAGATAATGCTGGGTTAAAAGCACGAAAAGCTGTTATTTCAGAAAGCAAGACTGTGGAATTATTTGGACGTCTTCATCTAGATGTCTTTCTCCAGGAAAAATATCTTCCTAATGGAGTAGAAATCCGACTTAGATTAAACAAAGCACGACCAGAATTCTGCATAACGGGGCATACAGGTGCACCAAGAGTGAAGATCCAGTTTGAAACGGTTAGTTTCCACGTTAGGAATGTTGAACTGTCGCCAGTCGTTGCAAATAACCTGAATCAACTTATTGCACAGAACAACATGAGAATTCCTATTCGTAGAGTAGAAGTTAAAACATTTTCTATCACAGACGGTACTCGATCTAAAGTGGAAGACCATCTATTCCAAGGACAGTTGCCAAAACGTATTTTCATTGGAATGGTAACAAATGGAGCCTTTAATGGAAGTTATACATCAAACCCATTCAACTTCACCCATTTCAACGTAACAAAGATAGGTTTATCATGCAACGGTCACAGTATTCATGGTAAACCGTTTCAACCCGACTTCACAAAAGGACTTACACTGAGATCATATTTATCTTTGTTCAATGCCACCAAATCCATTGGAGCTGACAAATCGTTTGGTATAACAAAAGAGGAATATGATGCTGGATTTGCACTGTGGGGGTTTGATCTTACACCAGATCAAGGCAGTGAAGAAGGTCAGCTACATCCTATAAAAACCGGAGGGTTGAGAATAGAGCTTCAGTTTGCAGGCGCCCTTGCAAGAGTCGTCAACGTTATTGTGTTTGCTGAATTCGATAATCAAATCGAAATCAACAATCTCAGAGAAGTTATCACGGATTATTAAAATCATGCTTGGTTACCAGTATGCAATTAAACTGAGGGAAGAAGCAGAAAAGGTGAAATATTCATCAAAGCATGAAACAGTACGCAAAAATGACATTCACAACAGTTTACAGAAGTGTATGGTGAATCAGCTGCAGGAACTTATCATTGAAGAAGTCCATAATAGCTGCAATGGATGTCAGATAGATCATCCTAGTCAAATAGAACATCCTGTCTGCTTATTCATGAATAGGGAAGAACATACAGACTTGTTTATTGAACGAGCAATGATAAACGTAAACCCCTACAAGATCATGGAAACATGGTATCCACAACTTGAAGAATTAAAACTCAACGAGCAGGAATCCGTAGAAGCCTATCGGTTATGGCAAAGTATAAAAAAGAACATTCTGTTTGGATTCACTGATAGTTGGTGTGAGAAAGTGAAAGAGTCCTGGAAATAACAATGTACACTGGTGAAATAAAACATGTGTTGGATCATGGAATATGGGTAAAAAGACTTCAACCAAGAGTATGTGCTAAAGACTTGCTACCAAAACAAAAGCCTTCACATGTAAAGGCATACATCATTAATACAGCAGGATCAGATAAATCAGGAGAACATTGGGTAGCAGTCATATTTTATCCAGATGGAAAAGCAATCTACTTTGACTCTTATGGTCTCCCACCACTTGAAAAGGAAATATTACATTTCATCCGAAATAATTCATGTTCTTGGACTTACAACAAACAGATGATTCAGAGTAGACATGGAAGAGTTTGTGGACAATACTGCATCTTTGCCCTGGATGGAACATCAAGAGGATTTAAGTTACAGAAACTTCTCAGAAAGACATTTGGTACACAGAATCTCAGCAAGAATGATTGTATTGTTGCATCGTGGTTCATACAGACATTTTACAGAATTCTATAGACATTGTGTTATGTAAATATCGTCTTATTGTAAATATGTTCATGTTTTTTTTTTTTGTTCTCAGTTTCCAGTTCATAGTTCAATAAAATATAGAAAATGAAACATTGGTGTTTTTGTTTTTATTTATTTCCCCAATCTTTCCTTGAATGTTCATGGTAAAGGTAAAAAGAATTGTTTCCATGATAAAGACAGGCTATAATACCCTGATTTCATGCTTGGAGAAAACACGACTTTACATCAAAACGTCCACACTTCTCATGGAAAAGACAAAGTCCATACTACTCATAAAAAGACTAAGTCCACATGAACGCCCCGGTCTAGACATATGGATTTTTGTTTGTGGGGACTCAGACTACTTCTACGTACTCGCGTTTAGTACGTAGAGTCCCGAAAACGCAAAAATCCCATGTACGTGACCCTGCGTACTAAATGCGAGTACGCAGGGTCACGTACATTACTACTCATGTAGTTATGTACGCAATCGAATCAATTATTCATATATTTCACAAAAACGTATTTTAAGCAACCATTCTCTTAAGCGACCAAGTTTTCGTCGTCATATAAGTGTACTTGTAATACAAGTTTTATTGTATTAGAAGTCTTAGATTTCGAGAAAATATATCGGGAATTATAACTTCGACGGGCTACCACTTCGGAATTCCGCTAACAAATATTTGAAAAAAATGAACAGTCTAGTAAAGGTCAACCAGACTTACTAATTTCATGAATAACCGTACAAAAAAGTCTGAAACGTTTACATTCATTCATTGAGCCGTAGAAGGCTTCCGATCTAAGTGTATTCTTAACCCTTATCATGCTGACTAGAAATTCTCTTCAGAGTTGCATTATAATCAAAGGGCTTAATACACTAGAAGTACTTATTTTATGTTGATATCTGTTTTGAAATTTTATCCTGTAATTAACTCTGACTGTAGAGGGGCGAGCAGGGGCTGTAGACTAAGATCAGACTGCCGAGATAGAAATATTCCGGGCTCAGCATGACAAGGGTTAACAAGTTCGACACCTCTAACCCTCTCGAAATGGCTAATTGGAAAGACAAATTACCCTGTAAATATGTAGTTGGGATTTTGAAAAGTCAACTCATTAACTAAACAAGCGCCTTGGAAAAAGTCAAATCGACACACTTCGGAGATCTTTCGACAAACTTCGGAGATCATTCAGAGAACGTCTTCATAACAAACATTGTGACTTCATCTTGACACGAACTCTTACCAGTTCCATCATATGGTTTTGGTAGTCAAACCTTACTGACGTATATGTAATGTTAGCGAGATATGAAATCCGTTGCAATCTTAATAAGTTATACACCAAGCACGGAAGTGTAAACTTAGTAGAAGATGACCTCTTTTATAACAATATACACGTGTTTGTTATTTAAAAAGCTAATCACACTGTATGAATACGCGAAGCGGATTCATATATAAGTGCGATTAGGTTTTTCGGTTCATACCTCCATGAAAACAAAAAAATAGTCTCTTCATTTCTTATAATTTAATGACATCAAGCGAAAAAAAGAGAAAGATTTTTACATATTATGATACATTTTTATAGAACTATTTTGTGCGCAAGTATACAAAAAAGCTGCGTGCTCAAAATTTTGTTAATTGAAGTATATTTTTTTTTCGACCAACCAGAACGCTTGTTTTTGATAGACGAAACTTAACATTAAATTATTTCATAATTAACAAAAGAGTTGGTTTAAATTTGGAAATGGTCTAAAAATACTTTTACATGTAATGACTTGTGTAACTTGTGTATGTATGCGTCTAGCATAATTTTGGCCGACCACATATATTTGTTGCAATATTTTTTGTTGAATTATACAGCTATTCGAAATATATGTTCCTTTTCTAAATAAACTGAAATCACGCCCTTTTCTCCGCAATTACTAGTTTTCACGGCACTCTGTTAAATGGTAAATTGCTCTGTATGGTGAAGGGTCGCTGACTCCGCTGGCAGGAAGGTCGACCTAAGCCATTACCAGACGGACAATTTTAGACTGGTTCAAATTGAAAAGAGGCGACAAATTAATGTTAATGAAATTTTAATTTTTTCCACTTTCTAGGTAGAAATCATTGTGTAAAATGAAGAAATTGCTTGTAATAGCTTTTTCTTCGTTTTCCACGATGTTTTCCAAAGCCTTTTTACTAACGGGGCGTCACTTTGTGGGAATTGGTTAAACAATAATCGATGTTATTTTGAAAAATATAATGTATTATGTTACAAGCCCCCCCCCCCCCCCCAAAAAAAAAAGAGCAGATGGATGGCGACTGAAACGTCGCAACTATAGCTTTTGAATCGCCAAAACATAACAACAAAAAAAGCTTTACATAAATATCGACCAAAGTTGGAGTTCAAAGTTTCTCGTTGTTATAAGTATGCTACCTACAAGTCGTTATTTTCTATATTAGTGTTCTGTTATAAATTCGAGAAAAACTGTTAAATCAAAATTCAGGGAGATCACCCGGATCTGTAATGTTCCTTACATTGAAGAAGTTATCTCCTTTGATTTACCCTCTGGCTAAGGCGAAAATCCTTTCCGACATTTGTCTCCTACCAATGGGTAGGAAATCGTAAACCTAAGTAGAAAGAGCAGGTAGATGCTCGAAAGGGATGTAGTGGTAGTACATGTGTGAAAATACCAGGAATATGTGGTGAGATGCTCCAGTCGCCAAGATATGACTTGAATACTCTTAAAAGGAGCGTTACGCCCGAATTCAATAAATCTATTCTTTGGATTTAGCGAATAAAAGAGGCTCTTGGGCAGATTTTTTATGATATCTTCATCAAACATCAGTTTGATCACCAAGAATTATTTTTTGCATTTCTGAAATCTTATATGGTTTAAAGGTTACTGTATCGATCATGTTTCTGATCGAATTTTCAAACAGTTTTTCGTTGGTGAAATATCAAAATAACACAAGAACGGTGATCGATCGTGAAGGAACAAAACATGGGATAAGCCGTTGGCTAGAGGTATGCATTTTTTTTACTAGGCGGGTATGTCAGCTTTTTTTCAGTTGCTCTTATTTTATTCCTTCTAAACTGTCTAATGATGTTTAGTGTTATGTAAAGAACTAAGTTTATTAATTTGACATACGAAAATGATCTGCTTTACCCATAGTTAGTAATGGCATTTTCACGAAAAATATTCTCTCTTCGTCTAAATATACTAAATTTATTAGATTTAGTTCATTGTGATATATTTCCTATACCCTAAACATCGGAATTAATCTTGTGAAGCCGTTGGTCTACGGGAAGCGGAAGCCAATGACGTAACTGATACGTCATGAAAACCACTAATAAGGTAATTTCGTTGCAATAGACAGATAACGTATTGAGCTGGTGAATTTCGCTTCCCTTTGGGTTATACTTCTTTGGTTAATCCTGAAATTCCACATCTTTCAAATCTTAAAAGATAAATAAGAAATAACCTGGCGGATTATCAACCAACGAGGAAAATGACTCCCAGGCCGCGAAAATCGGAATTTTGTGTTTTCTACATTATAACCTGACAAATTAATCTACTTTTTTCAACAGAAACTCAAATAAAACCAAAATACTGAAAAGTACTTTAAGCTATCAAATCAAGGTTGTTATTCAGTAGTCAAACGATAGCAGCTGGGGGTTTGGAAACGATGTAGTGGTAGTGCTGGTGTGAGAAATATCAGGAATCCATTGTTAGATGCTCCAGCCGCCGCGATATGAAAGAAATACTGTTAAAAGTGGCGTTCAACCCAAATCAATTAAACAATCAATTTATCAATCTTTATCAAACGTTATCATGATGATTAAACGAGGAGTTTACCTATGCCCACACAATCCCTCCTTTTACACCCCTTTTAGAACTTTGTTATGGAAAACATTGTGAAATATAGAATATGCTTGTTACAAGCAATTCTTCTTTTTCCACATTGTTTTCTACCTAGAGGGATAAATATTTTAGAATTTTCAACAACCGCAACTTCCTTGAAAACTCTGACCTGAGTCATTGTGTACATGATGTGCTCAAGTGAGCTTAAAATACTAACGAGATGAACTTACAGGCAGAGATTGAAATATTCCTGAAATACATAAGAACTAATTTTTATGGCGTAGGCATTTAACGGGTTAAGTGGTTTTATTCTAAACGGACCGGGTTGTTACCCACACAAGCGGTAGGATAAATTCTTATGACAGTATTATATGACCGCGTGGTCTTATGTATTATGGCCCTTGTCTTCCACCCGTTCTTCCGTTGCGCAACTCCTAAAGTTTCATTAAGAATGAACTGAAACTCACAATGTCTATTTGTGCATGCCGCAAAAATTATAAGATCCATAAAGTCGTTTTTGAATTATCTACCCTTTACCTAGCAAACTAGTCTAAAATTATATGAGCCTGTGCGTGACATTTCCAATAATTACACATGTGCGCCAAGTAAAGACTCAGATCAGCCTGTGCATCTGTACAGTTTGATCTGAGTCTTTACTTGGCGCTCTGTAAAGATACTGACCAAAAGCTTCTTCAAACAATCAGCGAAATTCTAATTGCCCCGAATGGCTGTCCAGGGTGCTCAATGTGTGCGAGTCACGCACATGCAAAATTGTTGGAAATGTCACGCATGGGCTCATATAGTTTTTGTGTGGGCAATTCATCCTGCATTTTTCATCGGAATGACTGATGTTCTCTATGGTGTCTATTTATGCACGAAACAAAATATGTTGATCTCTTAGGTTGTTTCGGAATTATCTGCTCTTGACTTGGCAAAATAGCTTGTAGTTTTTATTGTGAGTGCAACTCCTCTACCATTTTCAATTGGAACAAGTTTAGTGACGGAAGGACGGAATGACGGACGGAGACCATTACTATATCCCGTTCGCCGAAACGGCGGGGGATAATAAACTGAAACTTGTCACAATATACAATGATATCTAGTTGTGAATGAGACAAAAATGTTTTCTCCTCAAGACGTTTTGGAACTGCCTACCCTTGACTTAGTAAATTAGTTTGAAAATACAGTTTGAACGTGTGATATTTTGTTTGTATTTGTTTTCACTGACAATCCATTTTGGGCGTATTTGCGTCGCTCTGCTAAGCCTTTGTTTTACACGCATCAAGAAGGTCTGAACAACCCGTGAGTATATTACAAAACAGAATTTTAGCAAATTTATATTATCGCTGGAAAAAAAGAAATAACGAGTCGCTAAACTCGCCCACTGAACTCCCGGTCGGTATGCCTTATTCGATTGGTTAATCGGGTTTATGATTGATAGTGGCAACCCACGGACGTGTGATAAACTATTTACTTCGAACGCACAGAACCGCTGCCACAGCGAAGTGATAGTGCGTAGGACTCCTAGTCTATGGGTCCTGGGTTCGATCCCCGGACGCGGTAAATATCCTTTCCGACATTTGTTTCCCACCAATGGGTGGATAATCGTAAACCGAAGTTGGATGAGCAGCTGGAGGCTCGGAAAGGATGTAGTGATAGTACTACTGTGAAAAATACTAAGAATACAAAGATGTTGCAGGCCACCATATTTAGTTGACGACATTTTAGAATTTCGTTTTACTTTTTGGGTTGAAAACATTGTTAATTATGAAGAATTTACTTGCCACAAGCAGTTTCTTCATTTTCTACAATGTTTTCCGTATCTTTTTTTCCTGGGGTCAGAGAAAGCGTAATTGTGTGAGAAAGGGCCTAGTTATTGAATTGTTTGCTATGAGTTGAATGATGTCCATGCAATTTTTAATTCAATTTATGGAATTAGCTTCATTTTTATGTGTTTGATCGATTACCAGACGGCAACATTGTAGACTGGTCCACATTGAAAGGAATTGCAGACGACAATTTAAAGTTTATAAAATTATATATTTTTCAACTTTTTGGGTTGAAAATATTGTGGTTCAAGCATGCCATTTTTTGAGAACATATTCCCAATTATTTTCTTTGGGTTGTCAAAAGCGTCATTCTGTGGGAATGGGTTAAATGCGCAATTAAGTTAAAGTGAGCCAAAAGTTGCCTGCAAAATTAACTTAATAATGTATTTTTGCAAGGCATCCACCAGAACGGTACCAAAATAAAAAGAAATAAAACAAATGTTAAACTTTGAATTTTAATGTTTCTATTTTCACTAGATGACTCTCGTTATAAAATGTGTATTCGTAGTGAAGCACCTTTTTACATAGAACAAATCTGGATTTCGATCTAAGAACAAAGCCTTTCATTAACAATTAACAAACAGTAACAAACTGATTAGGTATGGTAACATAATAAAACAGTACAATACAATGTATACATAAACACTTGGAACTATATCGCAATTAACCCGCGATTTGTTTTCTAGTACATGGGCTATTTTTATGGCTACTAGTTAATTCTCAAGCTTGTTTTTCAACATAATGAAATGCTCCCTGATTCGGTGGTCGAGTGATAGGAGACCTAGACTTGTGATTTCGTGACTGGTGGAGTCTTCAGACAAGAACATAAAAGCTTTGAAATTGGATAGGGTGAAAGCTGCTGCCTCTAACAAACAAACAAGCAAACAAACAATCAAACACACCCACAAAAAGATGATTTTGGTGTTCGAGAGGGACTCTTTAATCTTAAAGTTTCCGTCCCAATCGATCAGAAATTCTAAATTTCATTGTCTAAATAACTTTTAAAAATACAACAGTTTCCTCACACTATACATATCCACATCAATTCACTTATAGTTACTGTATACTTTACTCGTAAAATTACAAGATTGTCCACTGTGTTATTCTAAGCAGTTAACTTAAATACTAAGCGTGTTTTCTTTATTCCATCAACATCTTTTTTTTTTGTCTGCTTTCAAATAACTTGGGTATAGCGTCTGTCTATCAAGAATTTTTCGACCGAATAAATTATTCATATAGACCGGAAGTAAATTTTGAATTCTGTAATTTGTCGACATTTATGTGAATTAATGTTGTTCGTTCTTAAGTGTGTGCGCTGCATATCATTCAAGCTGTAGTTATCACGTTTATGTCGCAAGCAAACCATTTTAATATTTTGCTACATTTTACTGGCCATAGATTATACAAAACAGTCAAATAATATCGAAGTGGAACTTCCTGTTACAGCTCAGTGGGTATGACCAGCGATCCCCTAATTTCATTTAGAAAAGTTTAATTATTTGAAACTTGAAAATAGCGATACAGATTATCTCGTTTGCTTTAACTGAATTTTTAGCCCTCAAAATGGCTAATTCCGACTTCACATTCACTGATTCTATAAAATTCAAAAAAGTAAGTTTACGCATAGGGTTCTTGTATATATTGTAACTATCCGAAGAACAAAGTCGTACCTTTACGCTAGGTGATTGTAATGTGCCCTGAAGAGATATTGGAGAGACCTCTATTTTATGCTCGTCCTTCGTAAATAATATCGTTAACCCTTTCCTGCACAATGACGATTTTGACGCCCTTCAAGAAAAACAATTGGGAAAAAATTGTGGAAAATGAAGAAATTGCTTGTAATAAGCAATTTCTACTTTTTCCACAATGTTTTTCAGCCAAGAGAAATGAAAAAATCTAAAATTTCATTAATCTTAAGGTGTCGTCTGCAACGCCATTCAATTTCGACCAGTTTATAATGTTGCCGTCTGATAATGGGCAAAACGACACCCCTCCCTCCGACAACTCTCATATTTGTTAATATACTTGCTCAAACGTGTGCTGTTAAAATAATAGTGGAATTGATATAACCAACTTATTATATCGTTACAGGAATGACCAATTGGCATATCGCCTCTGTCATTGAAACAACCGACTGACCAATCAAATCGTTCATTCAGACCATAAGTCCAATATTGACATACAACATTAATGCCAAACTGTTTCGTTTTGTGGCGGCTAAAAGGTAGTAGTTACAGCTGACTTATTTTTTAGATACGACGTTCTGTTCGCCTTTCAGACATTTGGTGATTACTCTCTGCGCAAGGCTATATACTGTTCATATGAATTTATCAGTATTTGATAACCGATTTCGTCATCTGGTGCGGCTAGCAATTTGTCGGGAGAAACAAATACACCCTCCCCACCCAGAAAAAATAGTACCTTTAGTTATCTTTGGTAAAAAATCATGACCTTAAGATCCCTTGCTGTTCTAAGCTTAAAAAAGGAATCGCTGCTACAAAGAACCTTTTTGTTTCACTTCAAACATTCCAAAACAACGACGCTTTTGGAAACCAGAAAGAAACAAAGCTTTGGAACACATTGTGGAATAGAAGAAATTGCTTGTTACAAGCAATTTCTGCATTATCCACAATGTTTTCTATAACAGCCCCCCCCCCCCAAAAAAAGAAAGAAAGAACACCAAAACGTAACAATATTGCTGAAATTTCATTAACTTAGAATTTTCGTCTGCAACTTCTTCCAATTTGGACCTGTCTAAAATTTTGTCATCTCGTAAAGGGTTAATTTTCTTTCTTCTTCATTCACCGGGAAACTAATTTTGGCAGAATACTTATTAAACATCGCGACATCTTGATCCCAGTAGTCCAACCCTACGTAAAAGAGGCTTTACCATACTGGGGAAATGTAACATACTTCTCGCAGTATCATAATTTATGTAAGATTGCATGTTCATATGAAGTATTCGTTGGCGAATTAATTCCTTATTCATTAGAGACTAGTTCAATATGTATCATTTTCTCTCAAAGCCTCAGTATGAATTTTGCGTTTAAGAAAACAAATTAATCAAATTTTCATTTTACATGTACATATATAAATAAGCAGCATAATTATGTTTATAAAAGGCTGAAAACATGTGTAACTCGAAGCTGAACAAAGCACTGATTGATCTTCACATTCTTCCGTATATTTCCAGTTCCCACATCTAGGAAAGTTTCGAGGTGTTTTCACCATCTCATGTGGCTCACCGACTTGTAACACAAGGGACATACCCATCGCTAGGTGAAAATCCACGTGGCAATGGAAGAACCAAAATCCTGGAATATAGTTATCGATTTATCTTCCTCAGAGAAAAGAAGCAACAATATATTTTATACACCCAATAGACCAATAGACGAAATCCTAATTGATCAATCGAAACTGTCAATTAAATAACCAGTCGACCAATGAAATCATTTATTGAGACAAGACATGAGTTTTGATCTCCAACATTGACATCCATTTTTGTTAATCTTTTTTGTTGGTTTGGCGACTTACACGTCGTAACTACAGCTTGTTCAAGCTGTTGTTACGACGTTTAGGTCGCAAACTAACTTTACGACATTTCTGTTACATACTACTTGTAATATCCCCCTCCCCATAATAAAGCCGTTTAAAATCGAAGCGGGACTTCATGCCAAAGTCTATGGGCGGGGCTAACGGTGTAAGTGGGCGGGGCCAGCGATTGGTCAAATACATAACATTTTGGTACTACTTCTCTTTATTCATATTAATTTCATTTTACAAATACAGATGTGTCCTTTAAATTCTTGTATTCGGATTGGATGAAATATTTTTCGTAAATTCAAATCAGTCTTGAAAAAGGACACATTTCTATTCTAGGCACAAAGTAATTCCATAATATGATGTCTTTAACTGTAATAACTATTTCTACATATACTATTTTACGGCATACACATTAGCAATATTAGATTATAGGAAATGAAGTGAACGATTCGTTTAAATTGACATATTGATTAAAAGAAATCACACTTTTGTATGAATTCACCTGGCGGGTTCAACTAGTATAATCATACCTCTATCAAACAACAACAACAGCTACAACAAAGTATTTTTGTCTCAGTCTTTCAAAAAATCTCCTCACATCTTAATACTTTATAACTTTCAAAGATCTCACCTGGGTTATCCGCTTTAAATGTCACAATAGCATATCCACCGTCAGGGACCATCACTGTATCCTTCTTAACAGGATTCCGTAAATTTCTCTTTAGTTGTCCACGCCGATCCATTATCTCTACTTCTTCTCGAGTTAGAGTCTTGTTAATCTGGATAAGTGAATCGAACATACACAGTAACATATTTATGCAAAGTCACTTTAAGCGTTCCCTTATACGTATACTTACATATTGTTCTACCTTAATACCTTAGTACCTTATTGTTTGTCGGTCTTACTTTATTAAGATGGGCGGTTTTTTTTTTTTTTTTTTTTTTTTTGTAAATTTTATTCGTATCGTTTCGATAATAAACTTTTGTTGGAATATTATGAACTGAAAGCACATTTTAAACCCTATAAGACTATTCGAATTTGAATTTAATTAGCGTTAGATCACGACTCTTGAATTAAGAGGACGTTATGTCTGCTTTTTTGCTAGCTCTTTTTAGATTTTACTTTGTATTGAAACAATATACTTGAACGGGCAGGTTTTTGCAAGCACACAAATCGTTTCATTTTTTTTCTCCTTTTCGTGAAGAAATGATTTTTTTTTTGTCAATTTACAATACAAGAATCTCGATAGACTTATCTAAAGAAACTAATACATCAAATTGCGACCAGTCAAGACAAGCTGTGACATTTTAAACATTTACTTGAAAAGGAGAAATGCTATCGTTGAGCAATATATGTCGGTATATATAACCGTAAACACTGTAAAGAGTTAATTCTAGATTTACAAAAATATGCGATTCGATCTTGATAAGCGTGTGCAGTCTGCATTTTAGCCAGGGTCAATACTCTTTGCAATTTCGAGATGACTTCTTTTCAAATGACGTATCACCAATATTCGTCTTCGTGTATTAACTCATTACCAAATGTTAAAAATTTAGACTGGTCCAAATTGAAGGGAGTTGCAGATGACACTTAACAGTTTCTGAATTGTTTTTTTTTTCATCTTTCTTGATAGAGAGAATTGTGTGAAATAAAGAAATTGCGTTCTGTGAAATGAAGAAATTGCTTGTTACAAGCATTTTCTTCATTTACACGATGTTTTCCCAATCATCTTTCTTGAGGGGCGTCAACGGGCATCAATGTGTGGGAATGGATAAGACAATTTTATCATGTTGACTGGTTACCGTTAATTTTAGGTAAACCAGATTAATGAAATATAATGATTTTTTAGAAATAAATTTGTTCATTGGATTGAGCTAATGAAACGCAGAGCACCAGAGAAAATCGCAATCTAGTTTTGCTGTCGTACCTTCTCGTTAAACAATATTAGTCGAATATATAACAGTATACAGTATAAAGTGTAAATTCTAGACCAGAAAAATATGCACAACAAAGATCCGATAAAAATATGCACCACAAAGATTCGTTAGTGATCAGCGTGCGAGGTCTGCAGTCTAGCTTTGGTAATTAATTTCAAGATGATAGATTTTCGCATGATGTGTAACAAATATTCTAATTTCGTGTATTAACCTTTTCCCGTTCAATCTCTTGTTTTTACATCCCTGTGATTATTCAAATGAGCAAATATTGTTGAAAATTAATAAATTGCTTGTAGGTTTAACAAGCAATTTCTTCTTTTTCTGCAATATTTTCTATCCTACTGAATGGTTATTTTTCAAATTAGACTAACTCAATATTTTCGTTTACCTTCTCTAAACCCAGGACATGAAAGCTGTGCCCGTGTAAATGCATTGGATGAAATCCAAGTCCATTCTTTCCCTCAGATATCATCACAAGCTCTACCACATCATTGAGAGAAACCTTCAGTCTGTGTAAACACCGACAAAACTCCAAACGACAGTTGGTCCTTAATGAAGTCTCGTTGCAGAAAATGTCCTATATTCCAAACGGACAAAAAATGATGAAAATCCTCAAATAACTCTTAAGCCTTGATGAACATAAAATGGTTGACTCAGATTGAAATCATTTTCAGATACATGTATATTCAAGACGGAGAGGTAGATCGTCGCAAAGTTTTATACTTCCACCTACGAAGTAGAGGGGGTATATTGGTTTCACTATGTCTGTCTGTTTGTCCATCCGTCTATTCATCTGACCATAGACCTTTTCGTTTCCGTGCTCTAACACAAGCAAACATTGACCTACAACCTTGGAACTTTATATAATAGTTGCCAATGACTCAAGGAAGAGCACAATTGAACTTTGGTTGAAAACGGTTTCCATACTCTAAGTCAAGAACCAATTGACCTACAAACTTGAATTGATTTACGATTAACGCCACTTTTAACATTATTTCAGTCATATCGCAGCGGCCGCAACACCTAAAAATGGATTCCTGGTATTTCTCAAACCAGTACTGCCATTACATCCTTTCCTAGCCTCCAGCTACCACCCCACTTAGGTTTACGATTATCCACCCATTGATGAGAGACAAATGTCGGAAAAGATATGTGCCGACGCCAGGGATCGAACCCATGACATCCCATGATAGAGGATTTGGAGTCTGATGCGCTACCGACTGTGCCTTGACGGCGGCTTACATACTTGAAACTTCATACAATTGTTGTCAATGACCTAAAGAAGAACCTTATAGTTTTTGGGGCACGTAGACCACAGTTCAAGGTCACAATTGAACGTTTGTTTTCTATTTCCGTGCTCTAACTCATAAGCCATTGACCTATTACCTTTAAACTTTATTCACACGTTGTCCATGTTCCAAAGAGGTGTCCTTTTGGGTCATATAGGTCAAAGACCAAGGTCACGACATTATTGGCTATTGTAGGTCAAATGTCAACTGTGCTACTTCAGTGAAAAAGCACTGGTGGGTGGATGAGTCTGCTTTGTGGCAATTCTAGTTTGTTTGTTCATACAGACCTGATTTTCTAAATAACCGTTCAGTACTTTACCAGAAAGACCGGAGTATTTTCTATTAGAAACAGATCCCACTTGAAATTATTTTTTATTATTGATTTATAGATGAAGCTTTAGTGAGTGAATAACGGTCAATTTTGTCCATACCTGTACAGACAAAATTAACCTTTGATCACCTTCCATAACTTGTACACCTATAGAAGCATGTGAAAGGATTTGTGATCTCATTACTTCTTACAATACGCTTTATCTTATGGCGATCTCACCTCTGTCATTTCTTCTAGTTGAGATATCAACGGTGACCATGGCATGGCATTTGTAATATGATTAATTTGCAGGGCATAAAGATGGCTGTCTCTGTTCTGTGGGCTCACAAAATCACTGAGGGGATAATACTCTGAGTGGAGCGATATATCATTTTGTACTTGATTAAAGTCCATAGTTAGATAGAACTTTTTGACGTTGTGTGCCGTGAAGATAGCATCGATCGGATGATCTGACGTCATGTCCGCGACTGTTTTATACTGTTTCTCGAAGTAAAATGGGTTACCGGTCTGAAATTAGAGATAAAATGATGACTGAAGCTTACAATGTAAAAGTTGTACTGTACATACAGCAATTTTAGATTGCGTAGATAGATACTGATAGTTCCCACTTCAATGTCTAAATCTTCATTTCTCGTTTGGAATAGTATTCAGCTGTGTAATGATGTAATTTTCATGTTGAGCTTTAAGAACATCGTCGTATTAATAACCTAAAATAAAATCAAAATGGCTGCCATAACTGGCATGCCATGTTAGATAGTTGATATCTGATTGTTATATTGTTTTATCCATTCCCTCTCAATCTCGATTTTTTCGTCACTTAAGAATAGAATAAAGAATTTAAAATCATTGTGCTAAATGAAGAAATTGATCATTACAAGTAATTCCTTTATTGTCCACAATCTCAATGCTTTCTACTATTACGCTTATTATGCTTTTTATAACTCGAAAGAATAATAAACCAATACATCCTGATTTGTTTATGTCTAATTTTAAAATACCAAACGTAAAAATCATAAGCATCTAGGTATATTTATATCAGAAGACGGTACATGGGACTATCATATTAGAAATATGGTCGATAAAGCTTGGGCTAGAATAGATATATTGCGGACTCTTAAATATCGTTTAGATAAGAAATCACTTCAAACTATTTATTTCTCTTTTATTCGACCATTAATTGAATATGCAGACATAATATGGGATAACTGCCCACAAAATTTAAAAGAAACGCTCGACAAAATTCAGAAAGAATGCGCAAGAATCGTGACTGGTTGTATCAATTGGCATCACTCGAAAATCTAGAGACTGAAACAGGTTGGGAATCTCTGCAGGATAGGAGAACAAAACAAAAATTAATATTATATTTCAAAATATTCAAAGGCTTAAGTCCTGATTATTTGAATTCATTAGTGCCCCCAACTGCTGGCATCACAACGTCGTATAGGCTACGCGGTTCACAAAATTATCGAGTTCCACCGTGCAAAACAGAAGTTTTTAAAAAGTCATTCCTTTCCCACACAATTGAAGAATGGAATAAACTAGCGATTGAAATTCGCAATCAAAACTCATTGTCGCGTTTTAAAAGTTACCTTAATCGAAACAAACCAAATCCTAAAAACTTGTATTCTATAGGTGAAAGAAAACTACAAGTCATCCACACACGAATTAGAAATCATTGAAGCTCTCTTAATCAGCATTTATTTGACAAAAACATTGTCGATTACCCTCTCTGTAAGTGTGGTATGGCCGAAACGAGCCAACACTTTTTTCGAATGTGCAGACTATGATACTTTTAGAAATAGTCTCTTTCAGTGTTTGATAACGTCGACATAACCATGCTTCTTTTTGGAAAAGATGACTTGACTTACCGCGACAATGAAAATATTTTTCTTGAAGTCCATAACTTTATCCGCGAAAGTAAAAGGGTCTCGCAAAGATATTATTATTATTGTTCCATTCTCGGTTGATAAGCAGAATGTTAATGTGATATTGTACTAGAAGAACAGAAACTAACAAATTTCAAATGAACACTTCCTTATCTTACCTCTTTCATTACTCTTCCTTACTTTTTAGTCCTCTCCTCTTTCTAAACCTTTATTGTTATAATGTTATTTTTCTTCAGTGTTTATATACTTACGACTAGTACTCATACAAGGCCATCTTTATGGAGAAGAGCTCTATAAGCCTTGCTTTCGTTCTGATCCAATTTGCCTTAAATTCAGGTTAGTTGTATAGTAGTATGAATATCTTAGTCACAAATAAAATATGTTTAAACTAATGCTTTCTAATATTCAAAAAAAAGAAAAAGAAAGTTTGTCAAAACCAAATCAACTGATCTCGTCTGCAATATTATTTTACGCTGTTAATGGCTATATCAGTCTAGGCATCCCTGAAATCGTATTCACTCGTGCAAATAGAACTGGTGCTAATGTGCCACCATTTAATAGGAATATTACAGCCAAACCGCCGTTTTAAGACGTTTCGCGTTTCAGAACAAGAATTTGATTTATATTGTTTTATTAGTAACTTCATTGAGACATTCAAATCTCTAACAGACGAGCGAACAATGTCTACCTAAATTAAGATATCAAAAACAATGCTCACCAATCCTTGTCTGTCCCCGTCTTCATATGTCTTTCCTGTATACGGATCCATGTTCATGGCTCCTTGGTATCTCAATATAGCCGTCTGTGAAACCTTTCTTTTGGAGCAGCCTCCTAGCGCAATCACATGTATCCAATAATTACCCATCGCTTGGTTAGCCTTAACTACAAAATCGTACCTAAAATGTACAATAAAGTGTAGAAGATTGATGCTGCATGGGGAAGAGTCTAAATAGGGTAATCAGGTTAAAGGTTCGTAAAAAAAGCGATTACTAGTATTTTTAATTTTTGAAATTTGCTTTATAGCAAATTAACGCAAGATTCCATTTTTCGCAATGACTGCAGTCGTTTGATATCTTAACGCCAAGTTGGATTTATTCTAGTAAGAAAGTGTATTTCAGGGTAAAACATTGAAAAGGAAAAAAAGTACGAGTAATTAAGCCTCTACGAAACATTTTCAACCATTCCAAAGTTGCGCGATGTGCAGACGCCGAGTATCCTGGACAGTAACTCAGAGTATTTAGAATGATCGCTGGTCATCTTAAGAAGGCTTTAGTGGGTGTCTATCTTTAGGGCACATAGTGAAGACGCTGATCAGACTTTGTGGATGCACACAACGATCTAAGACTTTATTTTGCGTAAATGTGTAATATTTGATACTGTACGATATCATTTTACCCATTATCTGACAAAAGAATTTTAGATTAGTCCAACTTGCAAGAAGTTACAGACGACGTTTCAAAGAGTCTAGAAAGAAGATAAGTGGGACGGAAGCCTTGTTAATAAAAGGAGAAATTTCTTGCTACAAACAATTTCCCCTTTCACACTGAAAGTGCTTTTGTAAAATAAAATCAATGTTTTTTGATGGGGTCAAGACCGAGACTGCCATGGAATAGTTTAAACATAGTTATCTACAATAACATTTCTTTTTTAAAAACACATCTTTAGTTTTTAATACCTATATACACAAAATACACGAAAGTCCCCTTCTTACGAATTTATTATATCATCGTTGGTCGAGCAAAATGTCGTAAATACAGCTTGAATAAAGGTGTATTTACGACATTTTGCTCGACCAACGATGATATGGTAGCTAAAAGTCATTTGTCGATCATACGAGTTTCAAATCATTCTGATTTTACGAAGGATTCACGAGAATATGTTTTACCTTTCCCCAGCAAATATTACAAAACTGTCCACCTCCGTTGGATGCATGTCTAAACCATCACTGGCAATAAGAGTCAAATTGTGTCTCTCTACAGACACCTTCAGCGGGCAGTTGACCACACCATTACTGATCATCCGAAACCGGTACCGCTTCCCTTGTTGGACACTGTAGATATGAAACTAAGCCAGCGATCTTCATAGGTACATGCACGCGATAGACACGTTATAGTGGTCAGCATTTCATGAACGATTTCTATCTTTCATACAAAACACTTTTTTTTCTTATTTTAGTCAATTCGTAAATTTCGTAGACAAGCATGCACTAATTTACGTGAGCAATGCAAACGTTCATGAAATATTTCCCTTTTATATACAATAAATTGTAGCTGTGGACAGTTGACGACCCTGGTACTATGTCCGTGGTCGAGAGGTCGGCTTCCTAATCAAATTGTCAAAGGGTTCGACCTTAGTCCTCTCATTGGCCAGTTGCTGGTCAAGCCTATTTGGCTACGCCAGTAGCATGTCACAAATACGTAGAATGATTTGTTGGCTACCTAAATGGCGTAGCTACAGCTTGAACAAGTTACGACGTTTAAGTCGCAAAACTAACAAAAATGTTTCACAAAAATGGCAGCCATTGTAGGAGTTCAAATCTCGATTCCGAGCTGAATGAATTATTTCATTGGTCGAAATATTCCTTGTTTAAAAGCCGCGACTTGTCAATAGGTTGTCAATTGGTTGTGATTAAAAAACAACTCTGTGGACGGTTTTCACATGCATAGTGCATCATTTGAAATTTTTGGTCTGATTCTTGTTTACTATCAAAGTTATTTTCTAAGTATAATCGACGAATCGTAAAAGGTCGAATTTTTAATCCCCTACCGGCGAAGCCGAAGGGGACTATAGGTTTGTACTCCGTCCGTCTGTCCGCCCGTCCGTCTGTCAGTCCGGACTCATCAGTTTTCCGGACTTTTTTTCTTAAACCTGAGAGATATTTAGCTGATTTTTTTATGTGAGAGTCCGCATCAACGAGTTACAGAACAAGGTTGAGTTTGGTTCCGGTCCATTGATTTTTGAGGAAGATATGGATGCTGGACGTAGAAAATTACCAGGAAATTTCAGTTTTCCGGCCTTTGTTTCTTAACCTTCAGACATATTGAGCTGATTTTTTGGTATGTGAGTCCGTATCAATTAGTTGCAGAACACGTTTAAGTTTGTTTCAAGTCCATTGATTTTTGAGGAAGATATGGATGCTGGAATTAGAAGATTACAATTAAACTTCAGTTTTCCGGACATTTTTTCTTAACCCTCAGAGATATTGAGCTGATTTTTGGTATGTAAGTCCGTATCAATTAGTTGCAGAACACGTTTAAGTTTGTATCCGGTCCATCGATTTTTGAGGAAGATATGGATGCTGGACTTAGAAGATTACAATTAAACTTCAGTTTTCCGGACTATTTTCTTAACTCTCAGAGATATTGAGCTGATTTTTGGTATGTGAGTCCGTATCAATTAGTTGCAGAACACAGTTAAGTTTGTTTCCGGTCCATTGATTTTGAGGAAGATATGGATGCGGGACTTAGAAGATTACAATTAAACTTCAGTTTTCCGGACTTTTTTTTTCTTAACCCTCAGAGATATTGAGCTGATTTTTGGTATGTGAGTCCGCATCAATTAGTTTCAGAACAAGTTTAAGTTTGTTTCCGGTCAATTGTTTTTTGAGGAAGATACGGATGCTCGACTTAGATGATTACCGGGAAATTAAGTGTTCCGGACTATTTTCTTAACCCTCGAAGGTATTGAGCTGATTTTTGGTATGTGAATCCACATCAATGAGGTATAGATCAAGTTTAAGTTTGGTTTCGGTCCATTGATTTTTGAGGAAGATACAGATGCTGGACTAAAAAAAAAAATTCAGAAATTTCAGTTTTCCGGATTTTTTTCTAAACCCTTTGTGATATGAAGGTGGTTTTTGTTATGTGAGTCAATACTAATAAGTTACGGAACAAGTGTAAGTTTTGTTCCGGTCCATTGATTTTTGAGGAAGATATGGATGCTAGACTTGGGAAATTACAGTTTTTCCAGTCTTTTTTCATAACACTTGCAGGTATTGAGCTGATTTTTGATAAGAGAGTCAGCATTGATGAATTACAGAACGAGTTCAAGTTCTGTTCCAGTCCATTGATTTTTAACAAGATATGGATGCTTTTGCAAAATAAGTTACATATGAATAATATTGAGTTTAATTGCAGTCCATGCCTTTCGAAGGCTTGTAAAGGATGTTAGGGTGGTACTGGTGAGAGAGATACCTGGAATCCAGCCACTGTTATATTGACTGAACAAATTGTTAAAAGTGGTTGCATGAAGTGATCAAGGAAAAATATTTTGATAACCGAAAAGTATTCATAATCCTAGACAGATTTTTGAAAGCTTTTGTTCAAAATTTACTTGGGCTTTAGGGTCTTAATTCTCTTAAAACAGATGACTTTATGAAGTTTAATTTAGCTTAAAACAAAAAGAAACGCCTATTTTTTATGTTTGTGTGTATGTGTGTGTGTTTAAAAATTGCTCATGAGATCTGATACAACTGTAATATTTTGGAGGGGCAGTAATCCATTTACCACCCAAAAAGTATATTGCTCTAGGGATATATTTAAAGCCGGTAGGGGACTTGGTATTGCCATGCAATACTTCAAAATGCTTGTTTATTTTAAAGTGGTTACTACTCAGTTTAATTTTTCCGGAGATGATTATGAAAGATTCGGTTAACTTTACGACGAATCAAATAATTTCTTTAGTTTTACCATTATTCATTTGAAATGTTCAAAAACATAATGTCGTTGCGCGATCAAAATGTTGTAACTACAGCTTTATTCAATCTGTAATTACGACATTTTTCACACCCAGCGAAAATAAAACACGAGAAATGTTTTTTGTAAAAAGAATATGTACCTGAAGACAGCATGCGGCACGTAAGCCAGTCCATCGCCGTGATCTGACGTCCCGTCCTGTGGTGTTGTTGTTTTATCAGTGGACGATGATGATGGGGTATCCACCATTCCGTGTGAACCGTGAGGGGATGACGTCTCTGACCCAAATGATCTTGCAAACCCTGAATTGTAATGAGGATAAAAAGAGAATCGTTTAAAATATTTTTTTTAAAATAAATAAATACGTGAATTAAAAAAAAGGTCTGAGGTCATTCAAGGCCGGTTCTACCAGATACACTATTCAGTGACGAAAAATGGTGATTCTAAAACTAATTAATTTCCTTTAAGATAGGGTCCACATATGCTCATCATAACCAAAAACTTAAATGCTGTATGTTCTAAATTTAAATTGATCAATCGCGTATGTAAGTTAAGAATCAGTGGAACTATTCACGTACACTGAAAGTGAACTTTGAACTCCAACATTTGGGTGTGACCGGCGACCCGTTAATTGTTAGACAATTTAACCCATTCCCACACGATAGAATTTTAGACCAGTCCAAATTGAAAGAAGTTGCAGATGACAATTTTAAGTTGATGAAGTCTTCAAAATATTTGTCTTCGAAGGTAGAAAACATTGTGAATAATGAAGAAATTGCTTGTAACAAGCAATTTCTTCATTATCCACAATGTTTTCCAAAGCTTTTATCTTGAGGGGAGTTTAAAAGCGTCATTGTCTGGGAATGGGTTAAATCATCCATTTAATTCGGAACTTCAGTATGGACCTCCGACTTGTCACTTACATAATTTCTTCGATTTGCGTTTAGCACGTTTTAAATTTTCGCTATGGCCTTTTCTTTGATGAATATTTTGTTTCAAACTTAAGTTTGTGTACATCGTTTTTATCGTTTTTCATATAAAGATTTATAATCTAAATGATAATAAACATTAAAGATCTTTTATTAACAACCAGCAATCTTAGACGATGGTTTAATTTCCGATCTTAAATACCCTGTGTTGCAGTAAGAACATATTATCTTATTTCGGCAAGTGTTTCCAGCTGAAAACGTTAGAACAATATACGTGCAATACTTTGTATCCATCAAAACAAACATACAATCAAAGGTACAAATACCAGAGGTCTAAATAAGAGGGAGTAACAGCCTTGTAAAATCCTCATTTCTAAACGAAACCCTATATTGTTGGTACTCATTTGAAACAATTCAAATTATACCTACAACATAGGGTTCAAGACAGTATTTGGTGAAATATTTAAATCTGAAATGCGAATTACACCCTATATCTTCAGTTCTGAATACCATTGATTAGAATTGAACTTGCTACTCCGCTGGCTCCACTATGGTGATGTAATGAATATTTTGACGTGGTAAACTGATCTGACCAATCCTGGACGATTATCGTATGTTCGGGTAGGTCATGATCATACAGACGCATGTTGTTAGTTGTATTAGTGTCACGAACTACTATCGCGCCGTACACGCCGTCACCACGTTGTAACCCAGAATGAGAGTGCCAATAATGTGTACCAGGCTCCTCTACTGTAAACCTGAATGAAATGTTTTTAAAGGTAAAATATAGAGATGTAGTATAAATACAGTCAATCTTGCTCAAGCGACCACCTCCATAAAGCGACCACTGTCATTGTTCAGTATCAAAATTAGAAATTAGAACTTTCCTTTCTAAAATCTAATGGTTTTCATAGTTGGGTGTTTTTAGTAAATAGAAATAAATTATATGGCGGTTGAAGTCATAAGAATCGTCTCTAATGAGTTCCATCATCATAGAATCAAGTGAGAATCCAGTGATTTATGTATGAGTCAAATCGATACCTCATATATACCACTTTAAAAGGGTATTAAGTGACCATATTCTTAAACGACAAATTTTGGCCGTCCCTTGAGTAGTCGCTTAATACAAGTTTAACAGTATTTTAGTACTGCATAGCATAGTCATTCAACTGACAATCGACCAAAACGATGGCAAACTGGATTGTGAAACATCCTGAACCTCTCAAGATCAACTCAGCGTTTCTATCGCATGATAAGCATTGTACTAACGCAATATCAATGGTCCTGTGTGACCGAGTGTTTAGGGTAGCAGCCTCGTGATCTGAGAGATATCAAAGGTTGCGGGTTAGAATTCCAGGCGTGCCTCAGACCCATAGCTTAGCAGTAGTGCTACACTATAAGCACATGCGTATATGGATTACGCCATGATATAACTATAAGATTGTTCAAAGTGGGGTTTAAGCCTGTATCTAGCGAATTGTATCTAATATAACAGTTGTAAAAAATAATTGAAGTAGAATTCAAAACAAAAATATCGAACAGTAGTTTTTTATCAAAGAATGATTTTTGTACCTTAACACGAAATTAGACTTTTGAAAGAAAAAAAGCCTTTATCTTAGGTGAGGGCACCAGGTCCATCGGCCCTCTTGTTTGTTTGTTTGCTTTCATTCAGAACCAATTACCTACAACCAAGAAACTTAATACATTTTTTGTTGCCAATGTTCTAAGGTAGTAAAATACTGCTTTGGTCAAGGGTCAATGTAACAATTGAACTTGGGTTGAAAACAGGTTACAGACTTTCAAAGTCTTAGTACTTGTTGTCCTTTGCTAGAAATAACAGTATCGGCTCAACACCTGGAAAAGAAGATCCCATCACCTTATCTTTAAGGGGATATAGACATACTTTCTCTTTGAGCATTTTATATCTTTACCTATCTCACAAGACCTAATTCTTAGTCTTTGCATTTACAATTGAGATTCCTTTAGCACTAACAATGACAATAAAATATACAATAAGGCATAGATATGACTTACTTACAAATTAACCCTTGTCATGCTGAAATGTAATATTTTTGCTTTGGCAGGAGTCTGATGTAGTCTGCACCACCTGCTTGTCCTTTTTAAACCAGAAATGTTCAAAAGATAATTTCTTATAAGAAAAAGTAACCTTCACTTGGTGCATCCAGTCCTTTGATTTTCAAATAAAATCGGTAGAAGTTTTATAATTTTGCACGACAAGGATTAAAAATATCGTAGCCTAAAGCCAACCCTTTTTTTGTAAACATTTTGTCGTTTCGTACCTGTATTGAAACATGGAATGTGCTGATATGGGACACTGTGTTATCATCGGTACTCCATCCATATGTGGCGAACCTTTCTGTAAGAGTCCATGCCAGTGTATGGCCGTACCTTCATAATCGTGTAACTCGTTATATACATTCACAATAACTTTATCTCCTTTACACACCTGTAACAAGCGGAAATCTTGGAATCAACACGTTACACTCGAAGACTTGATTAACCGTTTATGCACGTTTACAACATTACCAGAATGCAAAATCTTAGACCGGTCTAGTACAAATTCAAAGATGCTGCAGACGACAATCTTTAGTTGATGACATTTCAAATATTTGTCTTTTAGGAAATAAGTTATTGCCGATAATGAAGAAATTACTCACAAAAAGCATTTTTTTCTTTATCCATAATGTTTTCAAAAAGCCTTTTTAGGAACTCAGAAAAAGCAGGATTGTGTAGATATGAGTTAAAAAAATACTAATATCAAATGTTCACACCACGGATGATGAAATCTCAAACCGAGATGGATGATTTAGACATCTCTGCCAGGTTTTTGCTCTGGAGAAAGTATCAGTTGAATTGAGGCAAGAGCATTTCCTTCTTTACATCAGGGTCCGAGATTATGAAACTTTTCTCGTACTCAATTGATAATCGATTCGAAATAAAAAAAATATTTATTAGGTTAAATTCTTCGATAACTGCGTGAAAATGAAGCATTGCATGGGCAAATTGTAATCTATAACACAAAATCTACAGTTCACGAAGAAACACAAGATTTTATCTAAACTTGGAGTTTGAGTAAATTCTCATTTGAGTACGAACGTTTTTTATAATCTCGGGCCCTGATAGTCTTAATTCAAGCTGTAGTTACGAGCTTTTCCTAGAAAACCATCGAAATACATCGAAATATATTTTGATTAAGCCAAACGTATATTTAAAAAAGAAAACTACATTCGGAATAAAAATCCAAGTATTTTTCAGTATTCAGGAAGAGCTACACATGTTAAACTAAACCCACACAACAAAGTTATAAACTGGTCCAAATGAAACTGCAGACGAAAATTTCAAGTTGATCGAACTTTCATTTCTTTCGTCTCTTTTCTTCATTTTTCACAATATTTTAAAAACTGTTTTTTCCCTGAGGGGCGTAAAAAGGAGAGATTGTATGGTAATGGGGCAGTGCTACCGACTTTCGGTAGATAGGTTGTGACTAAAAGTGTCTTTAGATAATCGGCTGACATTCTATAAAAAGTTTTTGGTTGACTCGCCTGATCAGAGTCTACGACTTATAAGCATGTTAACTTGTCCTGAATGTCATGCACAGGTTCTATTTCTTTCAACTAATTCCTTCACGATCCGGCCTTTTACACGCCCCAAAAAACGTGTAAAACATATTCACAAACTTCCGCAACGTCTTTAAAATTTAGACAAGTCCAAATTCTTATCATCTGGCATATATTAATCAGTCCTATAAAACTTACATGAATCCCTGGTCCGGGCATCATTCTGTTTACGACTTTGATAGCCCTCCGGGCTCCATCTCCCGGGACACAGTGTGGTCTGTAACAGTCTATCTTGGTGTGAGGACAATTATAACAGGCTCGTGAGAGTGTCTGGTAGTGTTCCACGGTGAAATTGTATTCACAATATCTTGGACCGGAGGAGGCGAGGCAATCTCGTTCACATGGATGATCCATATAGTCTGTTTTTAAATCGTAAAGTGACGGATCGCGAATATCAATCAAAGAAACGATCGACCAATAAAATCACTCATTCAAACCGGAAGTGAACCTTGAACATCGACTTTGATCGACATTTATTTTGAAGCATTTTTGTTGGTTTTGCAATTTAAACGTCGTAACTACAGCTTATACAAGCGACTGTTACGACGCTTAGGTCGCAAACCAATAATTCTACTTTCTATTAAAAGATGCTGGTCATAAATTTTGCAAAATAATGCCCTTTTATATTGATATGCAACTTCCTGTTGGAGCCAAGTGGGCGTGACTAGCGTAGTCAGTAGATGGAGCCAGCAATCCATCAATTTGTTTGATTGGTTGATTTAATGGGTTATTTCAGTATTTTAGTCTTATTGCGGCGGCTGGAGCACCTAACAATGAATTCTTGGTATTTCTCACACCAGTACTATCACTACATCCTTTCCTAACCTCCAGCTCTCCCACTTAGGTTTATGATTATCCACCCATTGGTGAGAGACATATGTCGGAAAGGATATGTGCCGCCACCGGGGATCGAACCCATGATATCCCATGATTGAAGATGAGGAGTCTGATGCGCTATCGACTGCGATATGACGGCGGCCCCGTCAATAAGAAAGTAATTTACCGCATTTTAATATTGTATCTGAATTTTAAGACATTGTTAAATAGCAATTCATGACAAAAAAATAAATGTAAGCATTCGTCTTGCTGTACAGTCCTTCATGCCACCTTTACTTGGATCAGTTCAATTGACGGCTCGTTGATGTCAATCAAAATATAGTTTGACCAATTAAGCCATTCATTCACACTGAAAGTGAGTGCTTAGCTATGACATATCAATAACTCTCTGTTATTCTGGCGACTTTAATGTCGTAACTGCAGCTGATTTAAGATGTAATCACGACGGTTAGGACGCTTGTCCCTGTCTATATATTATGGAAACTAGCGTGGCGATCGTTTGGTATCATAGATGTAGTACCATGTCAGAGGTCGAGGGACAGGTCGAGCAATCCGTCAATTGACAAAGTTTTGGTATACACCATTTACATCGATCTAGCGTTTCGAGAGATCTATTTTTTCCAAATAAACAGTGCTCTTTAGTTTTAAAAACTGGTTGTAAAAGTAACTTTTAATCATGGATTTAGAAGATAATAACAATATTCGAGGCATCAACCCATCATATTGCCTTTAAAGTCCTTGACACTAGCAAAGATTTAAAATCCCATGAATACCAATGCTCCAACTACCTTATACCCATTGGAAATATAGCAGATATGTAAATTTGTTTACAGAAATGAAGAGAATATTCATTTTTTTGTTTTGTTTTCGTTGCTGTATGAACGTAAAAGCGTAATAACATTATTGTGTACAATCGCTTCGCTTAAGGTTCATACCTCAATGTGTTCATACCTCAATGTAAAAAAATATTCTCTTCATATCCTATAATTTAATGCCATTCAGTAAATCAAAGCACACATCTTACTAGTTTTGAGTAAGATTTTATAGACATTATGTGTGCAAGCATACAAAATAGTTTCGTGCTCGGAATATTATTCGTGGAAGCGTAATTTAGAAAAATCAGCCAATCAAACCGCTTTATTCTCGATAGACGAAATTAAAATTAATTATTCGATAACAATGATATTACTTACCCAACTTTTCCGGTAAATTCCAGGGCAGAACAGTGTCAACGGGTAAAATGAAAAATATAGACAGAACAATCGGCAAAAACATGCTTCTGAAAAAAATCTGAATGAATGAAATACATGGTAAAACACATTCAGGCATAGCACCATTGTGATTTGACAAAGTTTTACTCTGCTTCAAACTACAAACTGCTTCAAGAGACCATTTGTGGTTTTAAGTAACAAAACAAAACAAATACTACTGAGAACAGGGGAGACTATATTGTTACAAATGTTTTCGTCTGTACAAGATATTTACATCTAATCGGTGCTTGTATTTGAAGCATTTAAAAAGGGATGTTTTGTGATAAAGCAAGTTTTATTTTGAAAAAAATTAAATTCATGTGCAAAAAAATCGAAAATAAGCGATATGAATCCCTGCTACGAGATATTTATCTCTGATCGGTGCTTGTATTTGAAGCGTTTAAAAAGAGGTGTTTTGTGGTAAATCATGTTTATTTTGGAGACATAAAATCCATGTGCAAAATATCGAAAAGGGGAGATATAAAATTATAATGATTTTTTTCCCTATTACGAAATATTTACCTCGAATCGATTCATGTATTTGAAGCGTTTTTAAAGAGATGTTTTGTGGTTAAACCATGTTTATTTTCTATCCATGTGCAAAAAAAATCGAAAGAGGAGAAGAGGTCCA
Organism: Fragum fragum; assembly: GCA_946902895.1. NCBI lineage: Eukaryota > Metazoa > Mollusca > Bivalvia > Cardiida > Cardiidae > Fragum > Fragum fragum. Next base: position 46,824,097 of record OX336373.1, on the reverse strand, counting down.
TGATTATCCACCTATTGGTGGGTAACAATTGTCGGAAGCGACCATGGGTCATATCAAGGACGTCATGATTGAGATCCCGACGCGCTACCAACTACGCTATGGCCGCAGCTGGAGCGTTTTGTTTGATTTGAATTGTATTCATGAGTCGAATGGTGAAGGATCGATTTTAAATGAAATTAAATGGGATAAACGTCAATTTTCTATTGTTCTATACTGTTTATTTATTTATTTATTTATTTATTTTCATTTTTTTTTCATTGAAGATAGATAATAATAAATATTTATATACATTTCTATTTCCACAAACACTGACCTCTTTTTCAAATTGACCCAAGACACGAGCCTGATTACCCAAAACCTGAGTCCAATTATCGACCTCGAAAAACAAATCAACAAAAACATTTGAATATCAAAAATATAACGGGCGTTTATATAACCATATTGCGAGCACAATCAATGAATAGAACATTCTTTGTGTGACAATCTGAAAGACGCAGCGTAGACAGTTCATAACTTCTGTCATCTTTCGTTGACATCGCTTTGATGAATATGACAACCTGTTTGAAGAAAGTCAAATCCTTCACAAAAATAGATTTTGAAGGAGCACGGTATTCATATCGCTCTATCAAGCTCTATTGGCGCAAGTAAAGTATTATTTGTTACGTCAATATTTAAAGCCAACTATAAACGTCATTAACTACGTCATATAGGAGGTATGATAGTTCGCCATCTTGAAATTGAGTATATCTTCGGGAATTGAATAGGATGGGTTCGGGTGATAAAGAAGTGACTCGAAGGAATACAATGAGTTGACAAAAATAAATATTGGTATTCTTGTGTTTTAGATCGAAAAAAAACAAAAAAAAAAAACACGTCAATTACTACACACAAGTGAAGCTTTGACAAAGGAAAGAATTGATGTTTTAGTTTTTTTTTCTTAAAAGCATGATGAAAACCAATGCTCTAAAATGCTCTGGATAGATTTACGATAGTTTAAGTATTCCCAACAGCCAAACGTCTTTGACATAACTAGTAAAAGACGAATATTGTAAACGGTTGGTAACTTAACTAATTCCTGCACAATTCCTCTTTTTGACGCCCCAAGAAAGAGGCTTTGGAAAACATTGTAATATCGAAATTACTTGCAATGAGCAATTCCTTCATTAAACACAATGTTATCTACCCAAAAGACAAAGATTAAAAAAAACAGCACATTATACTTTTCGTCTGCAACTTACGAGAGTAAAAGTTTGTCGATTGGTAATGGGTTAAAAGTGCAAATAATACTTATACAACTTAACACAAATGAATTCGTGTAATCGCCAATTGATTATCTTTTTGAATGGTGAGTCTTTGCCATCTTCAGATTAACTGTCATCAACCTTTTATTTACGTAGTCGGTTCAAAAAATGTCTACTTGTCATTCGGGAATAGATCATGTGATCTTTACATGTGTTTATTCAAAAATAAAACAAATTTTCTCTGTGAGACATAAGAATGTTAAGTTCTTACAGCCTGGTAACTTTTAAATAGAGCCGTGACGTGACATTTCTGACCATTAAATGCGCCATGTAAAGACTCAGATCAGCCTGTGCATCCGCTGCATAGGCAGATACAGCCTAAAAGAGATTTTTTATGTAATTTACCTATCGCGGCTCTCAATCAAATGACCAGTCAACCAATAAAATCATTCATTTAGACCAGAATTACGTTTTAGGTCGCCAACCAACCACATAATTATTTTGTTATATGCTAATAGCTATGATTTGCAAAGTAACGTCTTTTAAAATTGAAGCGGAACTTCCTGTTGGGGTCAATGGGCGTGGCTAAAGGACTAAGTGGGCGGGGCCAGCGATTGGTCAATTCTGAATGCCCTGGGTTGATTGCTGTCCAGAGCGCCCATTGCCTGAACTTCGCACACATTTGCAATGGTTGGAAATACCACGCAAGGGATCATTTAGTGAGTTAGAGCCAAAATGTCACTTTGGCTTTAATCAAATCATTCTACCCTTTACAACCTAGTTAGTAATCGTAAGGTTACCGGGAAACTCGTCAGCTATTTATTCCTAGATCGATTTTCCGTCACTTTTGGCAATGATATATCATTACTTTGTTTACTGCATTCTTCTTGTAAGAATATAACAATTTATGGATCGCCGGCTCCGCCCACATACGCAGCAAGCCAATTCTTTTGTTGTTGTTTTTAGATATTGACAACTAATCAGAAAAACTGTTATATGAATTTCTATCTAAAAAAGGTTTTCCCTGGTCATTGTTGCCATCATAGACTGATTTTTTAGCTAGCAAAGCGTCAGCTTTGATAGCTTAAGGTAACAGAGAAAATTTTGAGGTCGTCTAAAAGTTCAACGAGTGCAAAATGCCACTGGAGGCTTAACGACTAAATCAATTGAATGCCTACGCCATAAAAAGTAGTTCTTTTTTCAGGAATATTGCGAACTCTGCCACTGCATTTTGTGGCCACATGAGTTAACTTTGTTCAAATTGTAGACAGCTCCCATAAAATAATGCTATTTAACCCAATCCCACTCAATTCAAACATCTTAAAAAATAGCTTTAGAAATCATTGTGGACAATGAAGAAATTGCTTGTAACAAGCAATTTCTTCATTGTCCACACTGTTTTCTACCCTACAAGAGAAAGGTTTTCTAATTCCACTAATCGTGATAACCTTTGACAAATATTACTACTTTGCTAGCTTACAGTACTTTTAGTACTTTGATTCAACTCAAACTAGCCCTATTTGTACAGAACAGACGGGAAGGCCCCTTCTCGTCTGATGGGTCGTAATTGACCAATCGCGGCTGTCAATCAAAGAAAGAAACGGCAAATCAAATCATTCATTCTGAGTCGACGCGAAATAGGAACTTCGACGTTGGCCGATTTTCTTGTGAAGACATTTTCGATAGTTTTGGCGACTTAACCGTTGTAATAATAACTTATTCAGGCTGTAGTTACGACCTTTAGGTCGCCAACCATCTATTCTATATTTTTTATATATGCTACTAGCCATCACACTTTGCAGATATCGAAGCAAATTTTCATGTTGGAGTCAATCGGGAGGGGGGAGCAACGGATTAAGTTGGCGGGGTCAGTTGAGCAGCTGCAATTAAAGCACCAGCAGGAATAAGACAATTAAAGCCTTTCCTGTTTTACGAAAATTTAGACTTGTCCAATTCGAAAGTAGCTGCAGACGACAATTAATATTGAAAGTAATTTGAAAAGTAACCAATCTACGGGATTGAAAACATTGTGGGAAAAAACAGAAATTGCTTGTTACAAAAATTTTCTTCTTTTCTCACAATATTTCCTCGTGTATGAAATTATAGGCACGTAAAGACCAGGGATTGAACAGGAAAGGGCTAACAAAGAACAATAAATGTAGTCTGCAAATAAGGATTGAGTTGAGTGACATGTCTCTTTTAATTTAATTTCAATTTTGATTACATATTAAATGAGTAGTTCGGCCCGAATACCGAACAACTTATTTTCATTTGCGCATAGATCAAATATTTTATCATTTTTATCATTTCAGAAATAATACTTTATTTCCTAAATTTCGATCAAATGTTGTCAAAAAGACGCACAAGAGTGGAGCTCATATAGTCTGGTATCTATCGAATTATTCGGGGGTGGGGGGTGGGGGGGTTAAGTGTTACCAACTTTGAAGTGGCTCTCGAACAGATTTTCATGAAAATGTATAGTATAAGAAAACTATCTGCTTTTCCAACAGTTAATTATTTCACTTTCACGATAAATATTCTGTTTCGTGTAAAATCTACTAAATTCACTATAAATTTCATTTAATGTGATGTAGTCCATTCTTTACTTTGAAACATAGGAATTTATCGGGTGAGTTCACTAGTCTAATGGCGTGATTCATAGGTCATGGAAACCACAATAAGACAATTTACGGTGCAATCGACAGCTAACGCATTCACCTGATAAATTCCGGTTCAATTCGGGTTGCAATTCGCTAATTTATTTAGCGTCTCGTAACGCGAAATAATTTTGTATCTTTTCTTTCTTTTTTAAAGTTAAGAGCAGTCATTTTAATTACAAAATCTGCTTAATCACCTTTTTGCGAATATCTGAAATCATTACAGTAAGAATTTTGAAAATTCTGAGCCAAACTTTTCTTTCATAATCTATACAAGAGCCGCTGTAAAATATACAGATCTCTTTATCTTTGCGGACAATTGCGAATATCACTATATGCGATAATATAAGGAAGCCAATCTTCAAGAAAATCAGATCAGTATTGATTAATAAAGAGAGAGAACACTTTATTTATCGTGAAGTATTATAGCATCACGTTGAACGTGCAGAAAGATGGTTCATCGTTACGTTACACTGACATTGCCGGCGGCCCTGATTGTGTATCCATCAATAATTATTATCTATTCACCGTTATGAACAATCGTAGCCACAAGACACTCATTCATGTCTGTTTGAAATACCATATCAGGTGATTTTCTAGTTCGTCCTTAAAGCAGTTTCAAGTCACGTTCGCTACTTATATGTATTTCATCGTGAAGAAACATCAGAAAATGCTTTGTCACGATGCGTTTTACATGTTAACAGTGGGCGACCAAAATGTCGTAAATACAACTTGAATGAAAGGGTGTTAAATAGATTTTGGCAATGACGAAACTATAGATGTGAAAGATATAGTGAGTGGTCAAAGGTCAATTTTGTTTATACAGGTATAGACAAAATTGACCTTTGATCACTCACAATAACTTGTACATCTATAGTTCATCTTTCACATCAGCAGTAATTAGCACATACACTATCACAATTATTGACAATATTATTTTGAATGTGATATTTGTAATATTCACAATATTTGTGTTATAATATCTCAATAATTTGTTCAACATTTTGAGTCAATATTAGTATGGGCGAGTCCTTTCAATACAAGTTCTTGTTTATAAATTATCAATAAAATAACAAATTAAAACTGTACCAATTGAATATCAACATCTAAAAACCAGCAATCGAAGTAGGTTGCTATCATTCCTAAGAACATATTAGGGTGCTATCCATTTTTCTACGAACATATTCTTTTTATAAAATCAATCGCAAATTACAAATCTCAGTACATTTCATTCATCGTGCTAGACTTTCCTTGCATTAGGACTCACCCTCGTGTGCTAATTGCCCAGAATCATCTTTGATAAATATTATAAAGGGCAAGAATAAATGGGACCCCAATTGAGATTGTCAAACAATAGATCGTAGGTATAGTTGTTATTGCCCTAACCCGTTACCACACCGAAAACCTTTAAACGCTCCTCAATATATAACCTTGGGAAAACATTATGGAAAATGAAGAAATTGCTTGTTACAAGCAATTTCTTCATTATCAACAATATTTTCTAACCCAATATACAAAAATTATTTATTTGTATATCAACTTAAAATTGTCGTCTGCCACACGTTTGAACTTGGGCTGAAATGTATCGTGTGGGATTTGGTTAAATGGTTCAGTCGCCATTAAAAAGAGAGACTAATTTTTTATTTATATTTCTTTTGTATCTTAGAATAAATTTCGGTTAGAAATTTCTTTTATTTTGCAGAGCAGTTCAAAAACTTAATTTTCTAACATCATGGTCTTTGAAAGCTTGTACATACGCTTTTGGACAAAATTGTCAGTCCGATTAGCTCAATTGATAGAGCACTTGATTTCAAATTTTAAGGTCAAGGGTTTGAGCCCCGGGCTGACCATATCAACCAACAAACTAATTGTCTTTCGTTAAAGAACCAGGCGGAGATCTCAGCAGTTTCGTCTTGTACTGCACTATCCCCCGTAACAACTAACTGTCTATCGGGACGTCGCTCATATGGGCATGTGCTACAGTAGCGAAGATAAATAAACGGAAATACACACACATTTGACAAAAATTGACCTGCAGTTCTTCACAAAGTAGCAAATGTCATCTTTCACATACGGATCATAACAGCACGAAAATTATTACCGGAGATCTTCTTTCCTCGTCCGATTTATTTCATTAATTTTGTGACAACTGATTGGTTGGTGTTTATGGCGCATCGACACCTGTGGCGCATTTAGCGCGAAAGCAACTTAAAGATATTACATGCATAATATTAAACATACATAACAATACAAAGACAACTACATGACATAAAATGGTAGATGAAGTAACAAGGACGTAATCAGGGAGTTTATCCCGTCTCCGGTGGCTCATGTATTCAGAGAGAAAATCCCTGATCACGCTGTTATTGACCATAGACTTTAAACCATACAGCATTAGCCTTATATAACCTATATATAACCCAACAATATGTTACACTTGTCAAAAATTGAAAAAAATTGCAGTCGACAGTTTTTAGTTCGCGGAATTTTAAATTAATTTGTCTTTTGAGATAGAACACATTGTGGACAATGAAGAAATTGCTTATAACAAGCAATTTCATCATTTGTCAAAATGCTTTCCGATAATATCGTTGCTTCAGCCTACTTAAACAATTTTCCTTCGATATTCTGTTGACTAGAAAAAAAAAGTTGCCAAAATTTCCTTAAAGCCATATCGAGGGGTCAGAGCAAAAACATGGTGTGAATCTATACAACGTATAGACACATACTATGTTTTTGCTCTATAATTTATTTCAAAAACACATCAAAATATTTAAGTAAAACATACTCGAGGCCCAAAAGCATGAACAAATATGGCGATAGAAATTAATAAAGCTGTAGCTACGACATTTTGCTTGAGCACCGACGATACCATACATTCAGAATAAAGATCAGTGACATACACGTACTATTTTCAGATAATTTTTTTCAACAAGGTAAAACCAACTCTTTCGACTAAACACCGATGAAAAAGTTTGTTACTTTACGATTGAAACATCTGACTACAGTACCTATTTTAACCCATTAGGTGACAAAAACTTATACAGATCTAATTTGAAAGAATATGCGGTGGAATTTTAGAAACATTTGCCTTTCTGGATAGAATAATCTATGACCAAATATCTCAATATCTCAATTTTTATTCAGCATAAAATTACAAATTCATAGCTGATATACATAATAACAAAAACTAACACATGCATGGAGAAAACAAACATATTACGTTTTCAAGAGAGGATTATTCTTTGTAAAATAATGGTATAAACAATACTGAAATTTTATTTTTTATCAAATTCTATTAATTGTCGGGTCTTATTTTAAAAGCAGAGTATATGAATTTTGCTAAATTTTGAAGTGTCGATCGCGTTTTTGATGCCATAATGTTTTTGAATTTATGTAAAGTTGGCCATCTGCAAAAATATTTACTGAAGAGTTCTTTTCTTAATCTATCATAATATGGACATACTAGTAGGAAATGGTACTCATTTTCGATTTTATTCATATTGCAATGTTTACAGATACGTTGTGATTTTGGAATGTTTAGATGTCTACCCCGTTCGATTAAAAGATCGTGAGATGATAGTCTAAATTGGGACAATGCTTTTCTATGTTTTGCATTATTTATCTTTTCTAAGTATGGCTCAAACTCCAAATGTCCAAATGTCTGAACGATATTAAAGTGTACGGGCCGGCATTAAGTATTCAATAATACTTAATTAAACATGTAGATACAACTCAATATAAAATTGGAAGAGATGTGCTTCACAAACAAATTTCACCATAAAGCTATAGTGTTTGAAGTTGAGTTTCATCAATCACCTCGCAATCCCGCAGTTTTACGCATCGAAGAAATATATAGCTGTGGAAAATATTTGGAAAAAAGAAAAAAATTGCATGCAAGCTCATTATTCCTTTCTTACAATGTTTTTGTCTTATGCAACACTTATTTTTAAAAAAGAAAATGGCAAGAAAGCAAAGGATTAAGTTTCCCAGCTATTACATGCCTGTTTTTTAAAATTATTTTTATTATTATTATTACAACTTCTTTACCCATATCATTTTCAAATCAGATAAAATAATGCTAAAATATATTATTTTCTATTTGATATTACCGATGAAATTCACGAATTCACAATGCATTTATATAGTAAATATTTACAGAAAAACGAAATCTCTTAAGAAATCCCTAACAGTATTATACCTTTTAAAAAGTCTCATGTCATATCCAAGTAAGTACACATTAATTCGAGTGTCCGTTATTTCATTAAATGTAAAGCTGAATGACTTTTATCTTCACGACATTGTCAATGTTACTTCGTTACGCGTTATGAATTTGTCTAAACTTGACCTACTTAACTGCTACATTAGTTAACGTAATGATGTAAACTTTACCGATTAAACCTAATTAGCAGTTTAATTAAATGCAGTATTGTAGGCGTAGTTGTGCAGATTCGACAAAATCATCAGAGCTTTACCACACACAATATAATGGCAGCTAGTAAATATCTTATGCTACCAAAGTGTTCAAAGCTAGGAAAACTCTCGCCCTGAATGTTTGTGTATGTGTGTATATGTGTGTTTCTTAGCGAGGAATGGGTTCTGAACGTTCTGTGAGCGCCCCAGAATGGCAGGTGACTTGGCCACACAAATTAAGCTCATTAGCCCCAATCAGAAAACCCGACCAATATCGAAAGACTTTCATAATCAAGTTTAAGAAAATGGCGACATATTGGCAACATCTTGCTTTATTTAAGAAAAAAAAAAACCACACGTAACTGGCAAATCGCGGCTTCCATTCAAAGAATCAATGCATCAATCAAATCAGTCATTTAGATCGGAAGATAACTTAGGACTCCAACATTGGCTGATATCTATATGATTTTTTGTGTTGGCTTTGCAATTTAGACGTCGTAACTATAGCTTATTCAAGCTGTATTTACGGCGTTTATGTCGCCAACTAACCGTTTTTTTTTTTACTTTTTTGCTACCTGCTTCTGTCCATAAATTTTGCTAATTGACGCTGTTTAATTTCATAGTCGAACTTTCCGCTGGAGATCAATGGACTGGCGATCCGTCAATTCTGCTGGTCACTTCATCGGTCCTCGCGGCGGTTGACGTGATCGCCCCTAAAATTACATTGTTCATCAAGAAAGGCATAACAAGCTCGCTGACGTTCGCAAGCGCTTTATATCATGAGCCCGCAGTAAGTTAACAGCTTGCCTACGGAATTGACGGATCGTGGCTGTAAATTAAACAATTGATTAACCAATCAAATTAATGCGACAGGTAGTGAGCTTTGATCACCAACATTGGTTGACATGTTGTATAGATTTTTTTTTGGTTGTTATACGCTTTTTAAAACGCAATAACTTCATCTTATTCAAGCTGTAGTTACTACGTTTAGATTACTAAATAACGATTAGCCTTTTAATTCCATGATCACATTTTCGAGTGAATACAGTTCTACCAACTTGCCGTGTTGAAGTTCAGTGATTGTAACCAGAGATCAATAAATGTATGACGCACAAAATTTAGGCGTACCCGCATAATTTCTTCAGTTATGAAAGCGTTTAAGGGTATAAAATGTGCGTGTACGTCTAAATAACGAGTGCAAGCACAAAATGAAGGTGATTACTTTTTACGCGTGCACGCTAATATTTTGAAAGTGTACGCGTTGTATAACGCGTGCACTTTCAGAATATAGGCCCGCACGCTTAGATTAAACGGATTCACCTGTATTTTTTACGCGTGCACGCGTGCTCTTTATGAACAGAACAGAATATTTATTTAACAATTTGACTTGAACACATGTGATTCATCGTCAAAATCCAAACATAATAAATCACATGCATGAGTACGGACATAATTTTAACAAATAAATAAGGAATAAAATGCGGAAATAATGAAGAAGAAAGGGTCCTAATTGATAGAGTATATCAAAAGGTTCAAAAATAAATCATCATAGGCTAGATTTAAGAAGGAGTGTCAGTTGGTAACAATGTTCAATTCATTTTTTTCTTTTATGCATTGCTTTGGTATAATAAATTCCAATACCGTTAAGAGTTTTCACGTTTTCTGAGTTCAACAATTCTATCAATTTTAACATATTCGGTTTATTGTAATAATATTTTTTCAAATATATTTTCCTAATTTCTTTATATGCTGGACATACTAATAGAAAGTGAAATTCGTCTTCTAACTGATTCAAGTTACAAAGTTTACAAATTCTCTCGTTTATGCTTAGACGACTAAAAGGGGACTTTTTGCTCAAACGGTACACCATACCCTATTTCCATCTACTTAGCAGTTTGGAAATTTAACCAGTCGATGAATGTAAAACTTGGAGTTGTGAGATAAAATCCGAAGGCGCTAATGTGGCACTTAACTCAGATCAATTTGCGTCTACGCTCACATGGTGCCGGTTAAAAAGTATTTTCCTTATAAATCGAGATTACATTTTTAGTGACTGATAGACATTAATTGCTTATAACAACAGAGTCGTCAATGTTGTGATTTTAAAGGTTTTGTTTGTAAACCAGATACGATTTATCTACGGTTAAGTATAGACGTTTTTGATTCGATAGAGATGGTGTATCTGTACCGGAACTTTACCAATAGCTGGACCTGCCCAACCATTCCTTTGGTCACGCCAAGTGACTCCACAGGAGGTTCCACTTCTATTTTAAACGGTATTATTTTGCGAAACGTATTGCAAGTAGCAAGTAACAAAAAAGTAGAATAGTTATTTAGCGACCTAAATGTTATAACTACAGCTTAAATAAGCTGTATTAAGCTGTAGTTACGACGTTTAAGGCGACAAACCATGTTTAAAACAAATTGCGGCCAATGTCGGAGTTCAAATCTCAATTCATGTAGGAATGAATGATTTGATTGGTCGATATATTCTCTGACTGACAGACGCGATTGGTCAACTGTACCTGCATATCGAGTACAACAATTAATAAACCGAGACAGCAAATCACACAATCTATCGACCAATCGCATAATTCATTTAGACCCGAAGTGAACTATGAACAGTGCATTTCGACATAGGCCAGCGTTCATGTGAAGCAATTTCACTGGTTTTGCGACTTAAACGTCGTTACTACATCTTGTTCAAGCTGTTAACTACAGCTCAATACCGAAGTGGATCTTCCCGTCGAAACTCGGTAGGTGTGACATATGGAATCAGTTGGCGGGACCGGCGATCCGTCAATAATGTAAAGAATCAACTATCAACTGATTATAAACTATTTCGCAGGAAAAATGGCGAAAATAAAAACAAATGTCTCTTTTGTGTTTTGGTTACTAGAATGTAGATTACGCCTTTCGTACCCCAATAATTTTTTTCCATTAAAGACTAGTCAAATTTGTAAGAATATCCAGATAATTCAAGCACATTCAAAATAAAAAATAAAATACTACCAATGTAATAGAAAACGCAGAAAATGAGAAACACAATTTTCTCAATGGTTTCAATAGCTTATATCTCAAGTGTGACAGGAATTGTAATTAATTTACAATACATCAATTCATAAATGCCTTAAATGAAAATATTTGCAATATACATGTATATATAATGTTTTGCAATTTTATAGATCACAGCAATATACAAACATTATCATTTTTCAATGTGATTTCTTGTTTTTCCTACTATACACAAAACAAAGGGGTGTACATGTATCAGAAATTAATGCATACCAATAATTTGCATAGATCAGTTGTAAGATAGCAGATTGTAACCTTAAGGCAGTGATTTCGTGATAACGTTATTTAAGCACTCCCATTTGAAATGTATATGTAAAAGTCCCGCTTCTTTTGTCAAATTTAAAATAGTCACGTCGTAGGTGGGACGACCAATCTTTTATAATAAAACTGTCGTTACAATATTTTGGTCTTTCATCGACGATATGTGTAAGGAAGTCAGATAATTTGAGTGCGATATCATGTCAACAAACTGACTAAAAGGTCTGAGGGAAAAAACAAATGCGGTTTGATGTATTCTTTGTTTTATACCGATATATTCCATTGAAATTAAAAATCGATCCATTACACTTCAGTGAGAGATAAATACAAATACCCATGACATAATCGTTTGTCCGAAATACAAAAAATAAAATTTTCGATAATTATTGGGAGCATACGCATTCGAGGTTCCGGGGATTAAGAAGGTGTAGTTACGACGTTTATTTCTCAGACCGACAGAATTACTTTGAAGATATACTCCAGATAAATATTGGCGCATCGTCACCGTTGATCAAAAGATCGACTGATCATTCAAATGAACGACTGATCAATCAATCTATTCATTTACACCGGAAGTAAATGGCGACCTTCTACTTTTGTGACTAGCTTCCCCGTTTGCTTTGCCACTTGATTGTCGTAGCTACAGATTATTCAAACTGCAGTTACAGCAGTTTCAGGCGTCAACAAATGATTTGATTAATGTTTTGTAAGGCTATGCGAACTCGCGTCGTTTAACACTTTGGTGTTCATTCACTGGTTGTAGAAATTGCTTGTGACAAGCAATTTCTACTTTTCCTTCAATATTTTCCACCCCACCGAATGGCTAATTTTAAATGAAATCAACTTTAATTTGTAGTCTGAGAAATCTTTGAATTTGAACAAGTCTAAAATTTTTTAAAGCAGTACAGGGTTAGTACCTAGTCGGAGGCCAGTGAATTTTATCTGTCAATTTACATTTTCGACTTCTTCTTAAGACCCCTCGACGAATTTCAACTAAACTTGACAGGAAGCATTCCCATGGGAGGGCGCTTCATATGTGTACTAGTACTGGAGTTATCCCCCCCTGGGCGAAGAGGGGGCAAAATTAGGTACATCTATTAAAAAATCTTCTTCTCATAAATCGTTAGTTTGATTGTATCCACAGTTGGTATTTGGAATCTTTAGGGCAAGGACTACAAAATTCGTATAAGTAAAACATCTGTCAAGAAAAAGCCGCGCCAAGGGTAGGGCTAATGGGTGTGTGTGTTGGGGGGGTATAATCTTACTTAGTGACAACTTTAAAAGTCTTTCTCTACCAACTCAAAACGCCTACATATCTGATATATAGTATTTGGCATCATTAGCTAGACCTCTGCATTGTCTTTTCAAATTTAGCCCCCGGAACAAAATAAGGCCGTCCCCGGGGTAGCATGTTTTTACGTAGAACTTATATAGCGAAAACTATAAGAAAAAAATCTTCTTTTCTCCAAACCAGAAAAGCTTAGAGCTCTAAAAAAATTTCTTAATATCAACCAGCAGTTGGATGGCATTCACATTTGGTATTTAGAGTATTAAGAGCACGGGTTATAGTTTGTAGAAGATAAAAGTGGGTGTCGAGAATCTTGAAAAAGCAGTGAGGTACGAAGTCAGCCAACATTTTGTATAGACATATGCACTTAACTTGAAAACCGTCAAATTTTGTTTGGGCATATGCATTTTGAACTTGTAAACGGTCAAGTTTTTGTATGAGCATATGCATTTAACTTGAAAACCGTCAAATTTGTGTATGTGTATATGCATTTTGAACTTGAAAACGGTCAAGTTTTTGTATGGGCATATGCATTTAACTTAAAAAACCGTCAAGTTTTTGTATGGGCATATGCATTTGAACTTGTTAGGTCTGAAATAGTGTTTGTTTCGAGGAACGCCTGATCTACACTTTTGTGTATAGCATACAGTGTGATTTTCGTCTGATGAAACTCTTCTGAGTGTACAAATTTGTCAGAATTTAAAGCACCCAATCCTAGAAGAAGTACATGAGCTGTTCCAATTATTCAATGTTTGGTTATCAGAATGATAAATTTTCAATTCTCATGAACTTTGCTAGTGTTGATATGTTATGATTGCGTTTTGTCTGTCGTCCATAATACTTCTTATACACTTCTTTCTTTATACTCATGAGGAAAATAGTATATATCTTATCTATGTATCCGTTGTTTTATACTCTTTGGACTCGGGGGACCCACAAGACCATATTGGCCTATTGTGTTAGTCTGGTTTTGATTAACAGCAGAAATTCGTTCTTTTTTCACGTGTTATATGTACCAGATCCGATAGGATCGCCGTCTTCGCCCCGCCCACTGATATCCGCAAATGCAGTTGAACTAGAATATCAAACGTCAATTGTTTGCAAAATTTAACACAAGGAACATAAAACAAAGAGCAAATCGAAGCTTCGCACCATAGCCTAACAACGAGCTATAAAGAGCAATGTTTATCAGGGAATGAAAATAGGGCATCATGTTTTGAGTTGATATTAAAACTATAATTAATTGAATAGACGAAATTAATTCCATGTAGTGCAATGAGCTTGGGAAAATTATACATATCTCGAGTTCCTTTTCAGCAACAAACAATCGCCCACTAGGTTTCTGAGTTGGACAAATGTCCACTGTTTGAAAGTAAATATTTTACAAAACTTTGCAACGGGTTTCAATGAAGTTAAGAGGCTGAGCTCAACTTTGGACTATTTCCTGATTTCCAAGGTTTTTGAATGGTTTCCAAAAAACACATACGGATCATATACCGACTACATTCTACAATGCCTTCTTTTTTGTCTTACAACTTTCGAGAAATGATGCCAAAAGCCGGGGACATTGGCAACTGAACAATCGCGGTGGTCAGTCAAAGAATCGATCGACCAATCAAATTATTCATTTAGACCGGAAATGGCCTTTTAGATTCGACATTGGCCGTCATTTTTTTGAAGTATTTTAGTTAGTTTGGCAACTTAAACGTCTTAACATAACTACAGCTTAAAAGCTGAAGTTATGAAGCTTACTTTACTGTTTTGTTACATGTTACTTAACATCAGTTTTGTAAAATAACGCTGTTTAGTCTCCTTACGAAGTCAGAGGGCGGGGAAAGCGGAGTTAGTGGGCGGGACCAGCGATCCGTCGATTGTATTTCCGATAATGATTCTAAAAAGCATTTAGTCGGCAAAGATATAAAATCTAAAATTTCTCAATTGTCTTCTGACCCAACAGTATGTTTGCTAAAACAATATTAAATACTGAATTCGGATGCATCGTGAATGGATTGATTGTAAGTGCAAGTCTAAATCAATCCTACTCTATCTATGAAGGAGTAACATTCGGGGATATTCTTTTTAAAAAGCGCCATTTTTTTTATATGACATACTAATTTTATCAAATACGAAAGGGCTATATACGAGCGTTCGTAACAACAAATTAGGCGATATGTTTAATTTCACATTTCACTCAAAAACTGATACCACATCCATCCTATGTGCATTTCGGAGGAGGTGGCTCTTAAGACTTGCGTTGGACAGGCTGGTAAATTCGGTCTGTGTAGGTTTCACTTGCCATATTCTACAATGGAAAACAGCAGTTGAAATAGAAGCATGTCACAAATTTGCAGTCTTTATAACACATGCTATATGCGAAAAGAAAACAAATATTCGATTGCATTATTTTTGGACATTTATTATTGATTTATTTCCCTGATTATAGATTAAATAGAATTTGTTAAGCCGAGATACAAACTGTTGTGATCGAGATTCAAAACAAAAACTGTCAATTTTGGATAGTATTGACCAATCACGGCCGTCAATCAAAGACTCCATCGACTTATCAGAGAAATAACATAAAAATCTGATAGAGCCGAGACCCGTTAGCTCAGACGGTAACATGCTGTGCTCTAAATCCCAAAGTTCGAACTCAGGCTCGGTGTAAAGTCTTTCCGACTTTTGGCAAAGGTCATCTCGACATGAGTTATTTGTCTCTCACCAAAGGGAGAATGATAAATGGTACACTATAGTGAGATGAGCAGTTGGTGGCTCGTATCAAATTGATTGATTGATTGAATGGGTTTAACGTCGCTTTTAACAGTATTTCAGTCATATCGCGGCGGCTGGAGAACCAAAGAATGGTGTTTCTCACAATTGTTGTTAAAGAATGACAAGGAAACAGTAGCCGCGATATAACTTGTATAATGTTTGAAGTCGCATTCTTACCCTATTTGGTCAATAAGCACAGAGTCAACCATTCTGACTTAAACAGATGCATTTAAGCAAAGGATATGCCTAGAGGGTCTTACTTTAAACACCGTCGACTTGACAGAGTAAATTATTTCAATATAATTAGATGTATACGAAATGAGCGAATTTAATCAATGAACAATACAAAATTAACATGTTTGGATTGAACTATACACATAGATTTGTTTATTAACCCAGATCAATTAGATTCTTTTAAATCCTGGCTAGCCAATGAAATCATAGATTCTGCTAATAGAATGTTTTAACCCATTCCCAAACAACATATTTTTAAGACCGATCCAAATTGAAGCTGCAGACGACAATTTCAAGTTGGAATTTTATATGTTTTCGTCTTTTTGGATAGAAACACCGTGAATAATGAAGAAAATGGTTGATACAAGCAATTTCATCATTTTCCTAACTGTTTTCAAAGGCTTTTTATTTTAGGGGCGTAAAAAGGAAGGCTTTTGTGGGAATGGTTACACGATCTGTCTGAGTTCTTTGTTGGATGTATATGAATTTGAGGCCGATTGTATACGATATTTTATATTTAACTTTCTTGCTTTTTACTGATAGCTAGGTTCCCTGAGCAAAAACCCTGACCCAGCGTTCTATATCGTAATCAAAAGTATTCCAATTCAAAAGTGTGAGTTCAAAATTCTGAGAACTAGCTAGATTGACTGCTTGTGGTCTAAAATGCCCATGAGGCACATCACTTAGTTCACAGGGACAATTGAGAAATAAAGGCACAACTTGAAAACAAGAGTTCAAGTCTTATTGAAAATTGACGGATCGGCGCCGACAGTAAAAATAATCTTTCGACCTACCAAAACATTAATTTAGAGCGGAAGAAAACTTTGATCTCCAACGTGTGTGTCAATTCATTTTGTTGGTTTGGTGACTTAAAAACCAACCTTTTTATTGCTACAGACCGTAATTTATACAGAAAAAGCCGTTTGCTGTTTAAGTCGAACTTCCTGTTGGAGGTTGGTGTACGGGGCTAGCGATCCGCTTATTGCAAGCTGTAGCCCTACAACTGCACTAAATCAACACCGGCACGAAAAAATTATCAACTTTATGCATTTGCAATTTAATTTTTCTGCAACTTTTATCAACATATGAATACACGGAAATTCAAGGATAAAAAGTCCTGCATCTTTTAACAATGGAATAAAAATAATTATATACATGTAAACAGTAAATCCATGTATATACAAACACTATGTTGATTTTTTTTGTGTGTGTGTGTGTGTTTCAAAAGTGTCAAATATGAAAGGGATTGCAAATGACAACTAGACGGAAGGGCAATTTAAAAAGTATGATATGAAAGGTATGAATATTACGAGAGAAGAAGAAATTGCTCGTTTCAATCAAATTCTTCTTTGCCCAAAATATTTTCCCAAGTATAAAACCACAGGCATGTAAAACCCAGGGGTTGTACAGGCAAGATTTAAAGATCCGTTACTTATTGTTGACACGTGACGCGGGTCTAAAGTTTATACATTTTGAAAGACGGGGCCGAATACATAGGTGTAGCTTGCAGAAGTATTTTTCTTTTCCATGTGAAATTTGACATTAAAGCTTATTTTTTTCATTCTGATCGCATGTATCGCGTCTTCACGGTACGAACCCATTTTTTTGCTAGTTTGGGTAAATTTCGAGGATGATTTTAACCGTTCCTACACAATGTCGCCTTTTACACCCCTCATGATTAATGCTTTGGAAAACGTTGTTGAAGATTAATAAAGTAATTTTAACAAGATTTGTTTTCATTTCTAACAATTTATTCTACCTCGAAAGATATTATCAACTAAAACTGTCGTCCGCTACTTCTTTCTATTTGGACCAGTCTAAATGTTGTGGTTCGGTAATGGGTTAAAGAATTGCAGACGACGGTCGTAGCGTGTAATAATATACATTTCAATAAAAAACCATCTTGTGCTTCAGTAGGATGAGGCCATAAATGAGTCCATTTAACCCTTGTCATGCTGAACCCGGAATAGTCCTGCTTTTGCAGGTGGTGTAGACTAAGATCAGCCTGCACATATGTGCAGTCTGATCTTAGTCTACACCGCCTGTTTGATTTATTTAAGGCATTCTTGTTTTTTAAATCATTTATTTAGTTTATTAAATATTGACCCGCAATCATGGCATTTCGGTACTTTTAATCCTGCCATTTCAATGTAATCCTAAACAAAAAAGAGTCAGTATAACAAAGGTTAATGTCCACAAGAAGTAGTAATGCTCACAAACGTTGAGCAAAATTGGCGGATTGATGGTCAAAAGTCTACTGGCACAAGACATGGCAATTCTATTGAAACAACTTAACGGACTTAAGCTTGCTGAATTTAAGGTCCGGATTAAGGTCAGGGTTATTGAATATAGCCCACCCCCTAAATTTGGTGATCGACCTCAATAGTCAACTTCGAATTCAGTCATCAGTAGATTCGGTGTTTTGTTTTCCCGAACGAATGAAAAGGATTAACATGAATATCGAAAATCGTTATTTACTCTCGGTTTAACCCTTTCCCATACAATCACTGTTTTTTACGTCTCTGTGTTTTTATACTTGGGAAAACATTATGGAAAAAGAAGAAATTGCTTGTAACAAGCCATTTCTTCTTTTTCCACAATATTTTCTACCCGACTGAATTATTTTTTATAAAATAGATTCAAATTTGAATTGTCGTCTGCAAAACCTTTGAATTTGGACCAGTCTAAAATCCAAAAAAGAGGAAAGGGTTAAATAATTGATTGAACTGCTACATCGACTTCTTTATTGGCATCGGAGATCCGTCAGTTGACGAATGGCTGCTGTCAATCAAAGAACCAATCAACCAGTCAAATATATCATGTAGACAGGAAGTGAAATAATACTGTTTAATATCGAAGTGAAACTTCCTGTCGGACTCAGATTTCGTTGTCAGCGGAGTCAGTGTACGAGGCCGGCGATCTGTCAATGAAGCGACAAGTAGTACACAATCATTGTTTAGATTTATCGCAAATTCTTAAAACTCTAATGATGCGATGCTTCGCTAATTACATTCTGTGTATTAATCGTAATAGATTAATGGGACAGTTTAATAGAACGTTAAGGATTACGCACTGAGTGAAAATAAAATCATATCTCGTCGGTGAACGTATCGGTACATCTATCGCTTTTCTAGAAATGACCAATCGCGGATGTCAAACAAATAACGAGTCGACCAATGAAAATATTTATTTAGACCAGAAATGAGTTTTGCTTACCCTTTTTGTTGATTTAGCGACTTTGAAGTTGGAACGACATCTTTTTCAAGCTCAGTTACGACTGCAGTTACGACGTTTAGGTCGCCGGCCAACTATTCTACCTTTTTGCTACATGCTATTTGCCATAAATTTGTCAAAATAACGCCGTTTAAAATTGAAGCTGGATTTCAATTGACCAATATAGACGAGAAAGGTTAAGATCAGAAGGTGTATATCACATGAAATGAATTTAAAGTCGTATTATATATTGTTTTATTAAAGAAGTTTGGAGTTGTTTAGTTTAATTCATCCTCTATACGATCACTAAGATGAATCACTTCAGGAAAGGGAGAAAAGGTCGATATTACACTATATGCCGTCCGCTTTGAATGGGGTTTAGCGCACTTTTAACAGTATTTCAGTCATATTACGGCAGACTGAGCACCTTTAACGAGGGATCCCTGGTATTTCTCACACAAGTACTAGCAAGACATTCTTTCCGAGCCTCAAGCTGCTAATTCCACTTTGAATAACTATTACCATCTATCACTCATTAGAGGGAAACAAATAACAGAAGGAATAATTCTCGCGACCAGAGATCGAACCAACGACCTCATGATTGAGAGTTCGACACGCTACCAACTGCACTATGGCCTCGGTCTGCGCCGTCCGCGTAGTCTGTCCAAGGTCGATAATTGATTTCATACAGGTCCTTTTCGATTGATATTTTCTTGGGTAATCGGTTTTGGACGACCACCCCAGTTTTGATGGACTCGGTAAGCGTCCATCGGTGTTACCCAGTTTGGAAAATCCAGTAGGATGTTACTATGTTAGAAGAGAAGTAGTGCCCGGTTAGATTCGATGTATTATTTATCGAAACGTATCTCCCCGAAACAAGTGTATATTTTGAAAATAGCGTAATACCAGGATTCATTATTTTTCGTAGAACGCGCGACGACTTCTCTCAAATACGAAAACACCTACCAATAACCCGCGTAGCGTAGATGCGGTCACGGTTTAATAACAAAACAAAACGTGGAGTCTTTCATTAATTGAGAACTCGGTATACCGACTGTATACCACGGGAGTGATAAGCTATACAGTTTCATATATCTAAAAATCTTTATTACTAGTTTGAATTAGCCTTTTCAATCAATTACCAAACGATAATATTTGGATTAGTTACAGACGACAATTCAAATCGCTTTGAGATACAAAAGTAAGGCCTAGATAGGGTAGAAAAATTATGAAACAAGCAATGCCTCATTTTCTCACAATGTTTTCTTTAATGCAATTCTCCAGGGACGTAAAATGCGTGATTGTGTGGGAATAGGTTAAGCTTCTATTGGATCACGGAAGGTTTAAAAGATATATAAAATCTCTAATTTGTTTCTTACAGGTAATAATTCTCAATTAAAAATGTCCAAGTTTCTTAAATGATAATCTTAATTATTTGTGGAATGTCTTCGGAAAAGGACAATATCGGAAAAATAAAAAAAAGTATTATCTTGAAAGCTAGTTAGACTGCGATCAAGTTATTTTGGTTTAACATGACTTTCAGAAATATTTCAATGGTGCAGCCAACCATGGATTCCTGTCAATTTCCACACCAGTAACATGTACAGCTGCAACCAAAATTTTGACTATTACATGTGTAGCTGCTCAGGCAACTTCACAGTCAAATTACTTATCGTATTTCTATCGGTGAAAGTCAAATGACGCTTATGACAATGACAACTTTTTTTCGGACTAATGGTCAAGCTCGGGACTCTAAAATAGAAACATCCTTTATTATATGAACCTATTAAACGAATCAGGCTAGGCGAGAGGTTATGCTTACAAAAGATTATCTATATGAAAATTGCCAGTTTGTACACCAAAACGGGGATATCACTCTACTCGGCCAACACGAACGTCCATCATCAGTACTTTCAGCGTTTTGATTATTTTCAAACAGTAATTAAAATTAACTTTATATTACAATAAATACTTTGACCTTGCGTCCGTTATAATAATAAGCAGAAACTGCTCAAACCAAACAAACACGGTGTGCGAAATTTCGTACGGTCATTTTAAAAAGAGATACAGTCGATCTTACAAGAGCAACCACTTCTATTGCTCTTCATTTCTTACAATTCAATGCCATTAAGATAACTATATCAACTATTTGTATGGGTCTACTTTGTGTCCATTATGCCAAACAGTGTTCAAAGTAATAGCTGCAATATTGTTTGTGTGTTCAAACCAAACCTTCGTTCATGAAAGTATGATAATTTAAGTTTAGCCAATCAAAATCTTGATAGACGAGACTTAGATTACATTTTCAAGAATTTGTTATCCTATACAAGTGTGTAATTGTAATAGACGCAATCTGAAAGGCTTGTGTATCGGGCACATGAACCAAATGATGCCACGAGCCGTGGTGATAGCAAACTCAAAATACCAGCTAGGATTTTCATTTTTCACTAGGCTGCAGAATAGAAAATTCAATATAAGGGGAAAAACTATGTAATCTGGATATGAAAAATGATCATCAACTTTTAAAAGGGAGGTATCGATGTTTCTGAAACCTAAATAAGAAAAAATTACCAAGTGCCGAAAAATAGACTCAAACAAACATTTAATACTTTAAGTTAGGCCAGGTATTGTCTTGGTGGTAATCTAATAGAACTAAAGTGGCTTTTTGTGGTTATATCGGAAAGGTTCAGCGGAATTCCAGGTTATTTTTAGATATCACGGAATTCGGCTGTCGACATCGGATGACCTCATTTGCATATGACCCAAAGTCAAATGAAGGTATTAAATTTACTAGCGAAACAGTCAACGTCGTAAACCATGTCACATGAAAGGGTTGGCGCAAAACTACGGTAAGTGTTCATATTCGTAATAACGCTTACGACAAATTTGGACTGATCTTTACAGACCGGCTAGCGAACATAACTCCTGATGACGTTGGTTTGATGTAATTTAAACTAAATGCAAGTTCCCAACGGTTATTCGCGCCACTTGAATGCCCTATAATCTTCACAACTGTCTCGGATTAATCTAAAAATAGATTAATAGCCTACGTAGGCTATTAGGGAAATACCCTACTTTTTTCTGATAAGCGACCTCAGATTTTTTCAAAACTACTCTGCGGCATATGGTATTCAAATATTTTATGATAGGAATTAAAAATAATTAAAATCTGAGACATGAAAAAAACATCGATACCTACCTTTAAGTGAGACGTTTATAATGTTGTTCAGTATACTTACGAATGTTGGCCTATGTTTTCCTCGGGAGTCGTTCATAGAGTTTACTATGGTGTACCTTTTCGGTCAAAAGTCCCCTTTAAGTCGTCTTAGCACAACGATTGATTAATTGAATGGGCTTAACGCCGCTTTTAATGAACAGAGCAGAACAGAACAGAAATTTTATTAATACAAACATATACAAAGTAATACAATACAGATATTGGTCTTAGTTTATAGGTAAAAAAGAGAGCAGTAATAGTAATAGTATTTAAGTCATATCGCGGCGGCTGGAGCACCTAACAGTGGATTCCTGGTATTTCTCGCACCATTACTACCACTTCATCCTTTCTTAGCCTCCAGCTGCTATCTTACTTAGGTTAACGATTATCTTCCCATTGGTGATAGACAAATGTCGGAAAGAATATATTCCACAGGCGGGGATCGAACCACAACGAACATGTGCACGCGTAAATAATATAGGTAAAGCCGTTTAATTTAAGCGTTCGCGATTGTATTTTGAAAGTGCACGCGTTATCTAACGCGTGCACTTTCAAAAAATTAGCGTGCACTTGTAAAGTAAACTACTTACTATTGGGTGTGCACTTGTAATTTAGGCATACGCGCAAATTTATACCATTGAACGCTCAGTGATTATTCGTGCATGCCTAAATTTTGTGATTACACCTCTTTTATGTAGTTGTGCTCGAGTTTATTTTAGCGTGTACTACTTAAAGTTAGCTTTTGGTCCATTTAGTGCGCCAAAGTCTAAAGTAAACGAGTCGCCGTAATTGAAATAGATAAAATAAGATAGGTAAACCATGTAACAGAAGTTATGTTTCATTATTGTAGATTTTGAGAATGGGATATATCCAAAACAAAATGATAAATCACTAGCTTTGAGATTATATCAGGGTATATAATCAATGAATTAGTTATATATAATGATGTGCTACTGCTCTCCCCTGATACAAATACTAAAATTTTAATCCCCATTTATTACCAAAAGCATCTAAAGTCAATGAATTAACATAGGCGCTCGAAAACATCGCAGACAATGCAATGCAAGAGTGTCAATGACCATTTCTGATATATTCGCAGAGGCGCCATTCGGCGTCAAAATAGAAAAGTCTTAGATCTAGTATGTTGTATACTGCGTGGGGTCATTTTGCACTCACCAACCTTATGGATAGTTTCTCTGGGAAAAGTCTAAATTCATTGAAATTGAAGTCATATGCTGGTTCGCCAACTATCGGTTTGAGTTCAATACCGTTCTGAAATGCCTAGTTGGCATGCCAACGCCAAGAAGATGTGAGTGTTGTAATACACTAAAAGCTTTGTTTTCCTGCAGGTTACTTTGTTCGAATCCCTGACATATTTGTAAATGAAGGAAAGAGTGATTTTACATTTGATGTTGCGTTGTATACATTTTAGAAGTTGTTGGTGTCGAGCACGGGTTCTTTTTAGCTACGTGTAACAGCAACTCTTCTGATGTGGTATACTCTAAACTTAACCTCTTCTCTTAAAACCCCTGGTTTTTACGTCCCTCTGACATTATATTTAAGAAAACATGGGGTGAAATAAAGAAATTGCTATTTACAATTGCTTCTTTTTTTCCACAAAATTTTCTATCATTTAGGATAGCTGCTTTAAGAAAGGTACTTACTTTATAATGTCGTCTGCTACCCCTTTGTATTTAAACAAGTTGAAAAAGAGGAAAGGGATTAAACTCCCTATCACATAAGGCGTGGATCTCGGGTAATAATACTATTTCTCACTACTTAATGCATCTTATCATATTTCAAACAACTATTACTACACTCTTCCCAATTAATAGATATTATGTGATTCGGCTGAGAATTAATAAAATATTCATCTTAATTAAGTATAGAGTCTATCTTGACTAAAGCAACACCCTGTATTAAGCGACCCCTTTCATTGAGCGACCATAATCAAATGTTCACTTTAAAATGATGTTTGAAGTTTGAACTCATTCGAAACATCTTAAGACGGTTCTAGTGAGTTAATTTTATCTATACATTCGAATTTACCATAAAAAATATTTTAGGCGACAATTCTCTTGGTTTATTACCAGACGACAAAACTCTAGCCTGGTCCAAATTCAATAAAGTTTGAAAAGGTATTGTCCTGTACACCAATAAGGATTATTGTCACCGTAGGTTGCCGGGCATTTTTCTCACCTGACCACGAAACGCTAAAGGTGAGCCAACGACAACACGGCGTCGTAGTGCGCCGTGCATCTGTCAAAATCTTTTTTAAACATCTTCTCCTCCCGAACAAATTGGCCAATCTTGATGAAGATCGGTAGGAATTTCTTGGGTTGAAGCTCTATGTAAATTGTTCAAATAATTATATCTATCCTCAACTTTGGTTGCCATTACAACAAAAAGAGTGGCAATACTGAAATATCTAAAAGATCTTCTCTGAAACCGAGAGCTATCCTGTTTTAAATGCAACTTCTCCTGGGAGACATCTATGAAATTCGTTCAAATGATGCAAATTGGGTCATATTTGGGTTCTGTTCGGGTGCATCCTACTTTAGCATAGATTCGAAGAAGGAAAACTTTAAAAAAAAACTTCTCTCAAAACAGAAATCCTAGAGTATTGATATGCTGTAGTGGACCTGTACAAAGTTTGTTCACGTGATGCTCTTTTGGTAAAATTTGTACTCCGTCTAGGCGCACGCTATTTAAACATACAAAGAAAGAAAGAAAACTTTATAAATTTTCTTCTCTGTATCAGAAAGCCTGAAGCATTGATATATGTTATGTAGAATCTGCAAATGAACCTCTACAAGATTGTTCATGTGATTACTTCAGCCCCGCCAGCCCGGCCAGAGCTCATCCTATTTTAAGTTAGGAAAATAGAAGAAAATCTTAACCCCCACCTGGTACAACCTATTTTACATCGAAAAGGAAGATGGATTTAAAAAAAAATCTTCTCCTCCAAACCAAGAAACCTTTTCATGTTGTTCTTTTTGTATGTAGAATTTCCAAACGAACCAAATGAAACAAGATGTTTAAATTCAGTCTGGATCATTCCTATTTACACTTAAGTTAAGAGGATCTTTTACTCATCCAGAGCACACCTTAACTTAACAGAAACAAAGAAGAACATGTTATTTGAATCTTCTGACGACAAGTCACCAATCTTAAATGTTTCGTATAACAGTTAACAACTAGTGACATGTTAGGGGTGGCCAAATACTAAGTCGTGAGAACTTGTGGCGAAACCCCCGTGCTATTTTTTGTATTTATTTATATTACATGTCTTGTAAATGTTTTGGGGAAAAAAGATGATGATAAAATATGTTTATACTAAACTAAACCAGTGACTTTCTTCAAAATTGCCGTGTTAGATATTCCCCATCTTTGTTTCGGGTGAGCGCTTTAGGGCCAATGATTGTCTTGTTCTAGAATGGCTTCTAGGCCGTTCTTTATAACCTGTCGAAGTAGGCGGTTAAAATCACAGCAAAAGTACTGCTTGCGTCGTAATCCGTGGGTGAGGCGTTTTGTATGACTTTTCATTAATCAATGTAAATGAATTTTATTCGTTTAAGTATGCATCTCTATATATTCTCTTTTGAACGCTATTAATTCTTTAATTTCTTCTTTTGGCAGACGGCCTAGATAAAGATCAGTCTGCATATATGTTTTGTCTAGATCTCATACTTGCCCATTGCGAGATCTACACAAAACATATATGCAGGCTGATATTTTGTATAGATCTTATACTTGCCCATTGACATTTGTCTCACACCAATGGATGGATAATCGTAAACCTTAGTGGGATAGCAGCTCGAGGCTAGGAAAGGATGTAGTGGTAGTACTGGTGCGAGATTACCAGGAATCCATTGTTAGGTGCGCCGCGATATGACGGAATTACTGTTAAAAACGGCGTTAAACCACATTCAATCAATTAACCAACCTAAAATTGATCAAAATTAGTGCTGTCTTTGCTTTCAGCCCTTTTATTTTAACGCAAATTTGTAGACTCATTAGTTCAGTATGACAAGGGTTAACCGTATTTGAATTCTCATACACCTGTATGCCGATTAATCAACATGAAAAGGGTCGCATTTGAACTGTAGGCATTTAGCATTGTCTTTTGTCCAAAATCATACCTTAAAATTAAACATTATATTTATGTATATGTCCTCCGCTGCCTTTTAGCAAATGGTCACATTTTTTTATTTATTCGTTGAAAACACACATCTTAATGTAATTAAAAAAAAACATTTTGCGAATTTACGGATCGCCGATGTCAATAAAACATTGATCGGCCAACCCAATAAATCACTTTGAACACCAACATCAATGATAGGCATTTTTTCGGTTCGGTGACTTAAACGTCGTACATACAGCATTTTCAAGTTGTAAGTATGACGGTTTGGTAGCCAGCCAACAATTTATTTTCATAGGTGACTGACCATTAATTTGGCAAAATAACGCCAGCGATCCGTCATTCACCGGGTGTACTTACTCTTTCCATACAATGTACACTTCAATACCCGGATGCTATGAATGTCTCTCCATATGGTTGTATCGCCTGGTATGTACTAACGCTAAGACCAAGTTCTAGAAGACCCACCACGTGTTTCGGGAATTGTTTGGTAAGTGTGACACAGATTCCCGAATTATCGAGTACATCTGTCCTCTGGGTTGGGTTATCATAATGTGTCTCCATGATGGAGTAGTTGTTTTCTTTAATTCGGAAACCAACATCTTCCGGGAAATAAAAGCGCCTGGTTCAAATCGAGTAATTATTGTAATCAGATTCGTTAGGTTCTGGTTGCTATTTAATCTCTGCCTTGCTTCGTCAATACACGAAAATACACGATTTCATGCTTTTATAATTTAATTTCTAGTTTCGTCCATCAAAATCGAGCGTTCTGATTGGTCGAAAAAAATTATTCATAACCCCATGAACAAAAGTCTGAGCACGCAGCGATTTTGTATACTTCCACACAATATAGTCCCATACAAAAAGATATCAAAATTTGTAAAGCTTTTGTTTTTTCGCTCGATGCTATTAAATTATAAGAAATGAAGAGAATATTTTTTGTTTTCATGGAGGTATGAACCGAAAAACCTAATCACACAATGTATGAATCCGCTTCGCGTATTCATTCAGTGTGATTAGTTTTTTCGGTTCATACCTCCATGAAAACAAAAAATATTCTCTTCATCTCTTAATTGAGACGCCTGATTTCTTAGGCATTGGGATCGTTATAGATGGTGGTAATACTTCCGCCAAGAAACAACATTTACGATTTACGGTCAGCCGCGATTCGTTAAATATTTCGTTCCCAGGGGTTATAATAGGCTCATACTGAAAATACATTAATGGTAAGGACTATAATGAGCATGTAGTAGCACTGATGATAATGTTGTTTTTGACGATCATAAAAATGACGATGGTAAAGTGAACACACATAACTCTAATCCTAATCAAGATGTCAAAATAGTATGCAATTGGCAGATTGTATGCCACGCCACATGACTCCGCTTGTACCATCCACTGAGCTCCATTTCGATATAAAACGGTGTTATTTTGAATTTTTATAGTTAGAACCATGCACCAAAATAGTAAAATAGTTGGTTGGCGACCAAAACGTCTTTGATATAGCTTGGATTAACTGAAGCTAGGACGTTAAAGTCGCCTAATCAACAAATTTGGGTCATATAAGTGTCGACTAATGTCAGAGTTAAAGGTTTACTTCCCGATTTGATTTGTCGTTTGGTTCTGTGATTGGCAGTCGTGATCCGTCAATTTGGAATAGAAAAAAAAAAAAAAAAAAAAAAAACACGCTATAAAACGTTTTTCTTATTTCCAAAAGAAGAAAAGGGTTAAACACTAATGAATTGTATTTACACCTTTCCTGGATAAACCCGGGATTGTACGTCTCTGTGATTTTATACTTGAGAAAACATTGTGGAAAAAGGAGAAATTGCTCATAGTAAGCAATTTCTCCTTTTCCAACAATGTTTTCTACCAGATAGGATGATTTTATTGGGAATTGGATCCAATTTTCATTGTCATCTTCATCCTCTTTCAATTTGGACCAGTCTAAAATTTCATAAACCAGGAAAGGGTTAAGTAAACAATCTCGTAACGACCCTTTTCCTCAATCCAGTGCAAATTGATCAATCGCTGGCCCCGCCCACTTACTTTTTGGACACGTCCACTGACTCCTACAGGAAGACCCGCTTCGATTTTAAACGGCGTTATTCTGCAAAATTGATAGCCAGTAGCATGTAACAAAAAAGTAGAATGCTTAGTTGGCGACCTAAACATCGTAACTACAGATTGGATAAGTTACAACGTTAAGTCGGAGTTCAAGACTAATTTTGGTCTAAATGAATGATTTCGACTGATCATTTGATCATTTGATTGATAGCCGTGATTGGTCAATTGATAGAAGTTTGATAATATTGCCGAGAAGTAGTCGAAGTACTGCGAATATACGACGGGCATTTTAAAGTTCTTAGAGTAGGGCGGTCTTCTTACATCAACCTTTTATTTATCTAAGACCTTCAGAATATGCCCCGTCTGCCCCCCCCCCTCACACACACACACCAATATACCCATTTTCGGTACGCCGCCCTATACTCCTTTTTAGGTATATCTTTCAGACACTGGTAGACCGGACTGCCTTTATCATAATGGTATTCAAGACGGTGTTTTGCCAGCATTTCTCTCAGACTTTGGAACAACCAATAGTCACAGTGGGGACTGGTCAGGGCTGTGTTGGGGTGATCTAAGATTCTTACAGATAGTACCGTATCAAATAATTTGGCCTGGGCGTACTTAAAGAGTAATTTGATGCCATGGATACCGGTGCGCGATGTGCATTTCTGAAAAAAATCAGCAAATTGAGTAAGACGGTTTTCTTTGTAGTGACCTTGCGGGACTGGAATCACTAAGTTTGAGGAGAATCCGATGAAAACTGTGGACGTTGAGTGTTAAAGAGGATTTTTTAATTAAATCTTTACAAAGCCCCCTTTCCCCTGTTTCTTGACGGATCTGACCCAATTTCGAAAGGAACGATCCTTATGATGGTACAATCATTCTGTGAAAGTTTGAATAGAATCTGATGAAAACTGGGGACTCTAGAGTGTTAACGAGGATTTTTAATGGACTTTTTAATTAAATTTTCATAAGGTCCCTTTTCCCATGTTTCTTGACGGATCATACCTAATTTCGAAAGGAACGATCCTCATGATGGTACAATCATTCTGTGAAAGTTTGAAGAGAATCCGATGAAACTGTGGACTCTAGAGTGTTAACGAGGATTTTCTAAGGATCCTTCCTAACATCGGAAAAGGCGCTTCATGAAAATTCAATTAAAAGATTATAGGGTTAACACAATGAAGCCCTCAACTTTGATTAGTTTTGGTTGAAACTTTCACAGAATTATTGTAAGGTCATAACAATCATTCTTTTCATAACAGGGTTTGAACTTTCAAGAAACCCAGGAAAAGGGGCCTTATGAAAATTTCATTTACCAAGTCCAGAACTTTCATTTGATTTTCTTCAAACAGTCACAGAATAATTGTACATTAATAATGATTGTTGATGTTGACATTAGACCTGATCCAACAAGTATCACAGAAAAAGGAACATTATGAATTTTAATTTTAAATCCTTGTATCACAATAAAGTCAACAGTTTTCATAAGATTCTGTTTAAAATTTCACAGAATGATTGTACCATCATGAGGATTCTTTCTTTTCAAATTAGGCCTGAACTGTCTAGTATCATGGGAAAAGGGGCATTTTGAGAATTTCATCTGTAATCCTTGTAACCAAATCCAGAGCTTTCATTGGATTTTCTTCAAACCTTCACAAAATCATTGTACAATAATCACGATTGTTGATGCTGACATGAGACCTGATCCCTCAAATATCACAGGAAAAGGAGCGTTATGAAAATACTATTTTAAAATCTTTACACCAAGACAAAGTCCGCAGTTTTCATCGGATTCTGTTCAAACTTTCACAGAATGTTTGTACCATCATTAGGATTGTTTCATTACAAATTGGGCCTGATCTGTCTGGTATCATAGGAAAAGGGGCTGTATAAGAATTATTACCAAATCCTCATTAAAACAAGAATGTCTTTGGTTTTTATCAGAATCTCTTCAAACTTTAATAAAATGGGTGTACCATCATTTGGATTGTTCCTTTATAAATTGGGTCTGATTGGTTAAGTGACACAAGAAAAGGGGTATATGTCAATTTTATTACAAAAACATCATTATTACAATATAGTCCTCAGTCTTTATCATTTTCTCCAAACTATCTATCATTAGGATGGTTCCTTTGTACATTGGGTCTGATTTGTTAAGTTTCACAAGAAAGGGGCCTTATGAAAATTTAATTACAAAAAATTCTTGACACAAATTGTCCACTGTTTTCATTGATTCTCTTTAACTTTTACAGAATGGTTGTACCTTCATTGGAATTGTTCGTTTTGAAATTTGGTTTGTTCTGTAAAGTATCATGGGAAAAGGGGCCTTATGAAGATTCCACTACAAACTCATTAACACAATTAAATTCCGCAGATTACACAGATTGATTGTACCATCATTACAATTGTTGATTTTGACAGTGGACCTGATAATGGCAAGTGTCACATAAAAAGGGGACATATAAAACTTTCTTAAATATTCTATTCATTACAATGTTGTCCCTCGATTTCAACGGATTCACTTCAAAATTTAACAGAATTATTGTACAACCTCTTAAATGGTTCTATTCAGAACTTGGTACAATCCACCAAGTATAATGTATAAAGGGGCCATATGATTTTTTTGTCGAGCCCGCTTGCGGTGAGCGAGACATAGTTGTCACTATGACAAGTCGGTGTATGTGCGTTAATCCGTTAGTCCGTCCGTCCGTCTGTCCGGACAATTACTCCTACATTTATATGGATTTCAAAATAACTTGGCACCCCATCATGAGTAGATTTGCCATTTGAAATAATTTTTGGGATAGTTCCAATGTCAAGGTCACAGCTCAATGTCAAACACTAAAATTGTGTTTGTCCGGACAATTACTTCTACATTTATGGATGGATTTCAAAATAATTTGGCACAATTGGTCTCCATCTTGAGAAGATGTGCCATTTCAAAGAATTTTTGGGATAGTTCTGATGTCAAGGTCACAGCTTAAGGTCAAACACTAAAATTGTGATTGTAAATGCATTTCTCCTGCATTTATGGATAGATTTCAAAATAAATTGGCACACTTGTTCTCCATCATGAGTAGATTTATTTTGGATAGTTCTAATTTCAAAGTCACAGTTCAAGGTCAAACACTAACATTGTGAGTGTTAAGAGCATTTCGTCTACAATTGTTGGTGGATTTCAAAATAACTTGGCACAATAATTCTCCATCATGAGTAGATGTGCCATTTGAATGATCTTTTTTGGATAGCTTCAAGATCAAGGTCAAAGCTCAAGGTCAAACACCAAAATTGTGCTTGTTCGGAGCATGATGCCTACAAAACTTTGCAAGCTCGAAAGCAGTTGTCCTGGGACAACCATCTAGTTTAAATATTCTAGTAAACATAATGAAGTCCACATATTTCATCGGATTCACTTTAAACTATAACAAAATTATAAAAAACAACAGTAAAATATGACCGGAAAAGGGGCCTTGTGAGAACTTGATTTTAATATCTTTGTTAAAAAGATGCATGGAATAATTGTGGCATTGGAAACACAGGAAAAGGGGTCTTACAGATTATCATTCTAAACATTTTTGTGTATGTGATGAAGTTCACAATCATTATCAGATTGTCTTTTAAATTTCAAAAGACAATTGTAGGGTTGTAAGGAAAGTTCCGTTTGGAATGAAATTGATCCATCAGAAAACACAGGAAAAGGGGCCTTATGTATTTTCATTCAGAACAATCCTGTTCATGTGATAAAGTCCACAATTGTTGTCAGATTCTGATGAAAATTTCACAGGATGATTGTAGGGTCATAAGGAAACTTCCTTTTGGAAATTGAGTGGATCCGTCATGAAACATGAGAAAAGGGGCCTTTAGGATTGCTGCTCAAAATAATAAAGGGGATAAAGTCCAATTTTTTCCTTCTACATGCATTCTTCTTTAAGCAGTTAACTTTCTTAAATATCAGATTTCTTTAACGGAAAACTTTATAACCTGTATAGCGTCTCAGGCCCGCATGGGCCTCTTGTTTTACAAGTTCTGTGTAAAATAACTTGCAACCTAATAATCGCGTTAAAAAGTTATGGGTTTTTTCTACCAACTTAGTTAGTGGCCCTCGTACAACATTGGACCCAGACCAACAAACATAATGGCGAACGCTGTATCATTTTTTTTTTTTTTTTGTCTTTGTAAATGTGAATCATTATATCACTGAACCAATGTTGTTGGTTCTCATTAGATTCTATCTATCGATACATTTGATCGACAACATAGATGTGAAGATCTTAAACAGAATTAGGACATCTGATCTCGTTTCAATGAGATATGATATTTGCAATAATATCTCGCAACTATCAGAGAATGTCAATTATCGATAAATGTTGCCGATTTATTGAACAGCAGACCGCACGTTTTATCACACGCCTTTTCTATATTTGGAGGGGAAAGAAACATGTTTCAATGATACATTTTGTAATTTCATTTCTAAAATAATCTTTTCACTGGCTGCTGCACGCATATTTTGTTGAAAGGAACAACCTTTAAATGTAATCCATTTTAAAGATATTGCGTAATACATTGTGCAAAGTATTGAAGAATATTTGGAAGCATCCGAGATGACAAATGTTGACCCAAATTTATCTGAACCCGGAATGTTCCCTTTTTTTCTAGAGGAATAGACAAAGATGAACCTGCATAAGTGTTCAATCTCCCCTTACAGTTAAACACTTTCCAGCAAAAACTCGGAATTTTACGTTATGTGTGATTCTCTACTTAAAAAACAAAGTGGAAAAGAAGTTGTTTCCAAAAATATTTTCTGACACATAGGAAGGTTTCATTTGTAATTGCATCCGATTTCATTTTTGTCTTCAACCTCTTTCAGTTTGGATCAGACGAACTTTTCAAAAAGCGGGAAAGGGTTAAGAAGATCGCGGAGGTGATGCTCATCTCGTTCAATTCATTCCAAATCACTCGTTTACCGTTCCGTTCATATTGCCCACTCTTATCTAAAAAAAAAAAAGAAAAAAAGTCCGCAATTTCATTGGCTGACCTACATTTGGTGATATCTGATTTGTAAATATTAATTAACTTATGTATTTATAAAGCAATACGCAATGTTCAATATAAAGGGAGGTAATTGCGTATCTTTCAATTTATTAAAAATTTTCATTACGGTTAAATCTCACTCATTCCAGTCCAATTCTGAAGAGCTCATCGTTCTGATTTTCAGAAAAAATGATGACCAACACTTAGGCCTCCCAGTTTGTCATGTCCATTGAGTTTAATTTGTTTGTTTGTTTGAATGGAGTTTTACGCATCTTTTAACATTTTTTCCATTTATATCGCGGAGGCTGGAGCACCTTACAATGGATTACTGGTATATCTCGCACCAGGAACACCATTATATTCTATCCTAGCCTCTAGCTGCTATCCAAACTAGGTTTACGATTATCCACCCGTTGGTAAGAGACAAATGTCTGAAAGGATATGTGCCGCCGCCGGGGATCGAACCCATGACACGTGAGTTTAATGAAAATATTCTATTTAGAAGTCAAGGATTAACAAGCCCTTCCCTATTGAAGTCCGAGAGTGTTCTATACTTACATCCGGCACAAAGTTCGGCTTAATTATTAAACTGCATTGTTTTTCATAATTGATGGTCAGAAACGATAACAATAAGTCGAAAGACCTATAAAAGGCTTAACATGACTGTCGGAATTCAAAATGAATGATTGATTGATTGAATGGGGTTTAACGCCACATTTAAAAGTGTTTCAATCATACCGCGGCAGTTGGAGCAACTAACAATGGATTCCTGGTATTTCTCACACCAGTACTACCACTGCATCCTTTCCTAGCCTCCAGCTGCTATCCCACTTAGGTTAACGATTATCCTTCAATTGGTAAGAGACAAATGTCGGAAATAATATGTGCCGCCGTTGGGGATCGAACCCATGACCTCCCATGTGATTTGGTTGGTCTATTGGCTGTTCGACTGACAGTGCTAATCCGTCAATTTTACTAAAAGTTATCGGAGAGTTTGTCATCATAAGCCATGAACAGCATATCGTCGTTGTTTTATCAAAGTCTCGTAGCTTCAATTCATTCCAAACTGTAGTTGTGAGATTTGGTAGAACATCGTCGATATGTCTAAAGGAACATGAACAGCAACAAAACGTGTACTATTTTCAAACCCGTTTAAGTTCATATTGTCTGGATTCAGAAAATAGCAAATTAGTGTCTTCAAACCAGTTTAATTTAGATCTAGTACACTAGAACTGGAATTGATTTATAGAGGATCATATAAATAAATCTACTATTCTCCGACGGCGCAAGTTAGTATAGACTTGCATTTACGCTCGCATATTGCTTGTTCAAAATTTAAGTTTCATAACTTATTTACCGAGAACACGCAAAAAGAGACCGATTAAGACTTATTGATTAGAACAAGACGTTCGCCATTGTTATGATTTTAAAGGTTTGTGTTTTCGTGCAAGTGACTTTTTTACCCAGTTATGTAAATCAATATACTCCAACGGCTATGGTGTGTCACTTGATAAGGATGGATCTGCGTACACACTTACAAATCCGGGTCAAAAAATGGACGTTTTAAATATCATATAGCGATGTAACATTATAAGTGACAATGATAGAACAACATAATCGCTTATGCTGTGGGGTATTTAATGAGGGACATTTTCGGGTTATAACCCTTGAATACTCTCAAAAATACATTGGTCCCTATCGGGGTTTTTCTTTGCACTGTCTGGTTTTAAGATCAGCTGTATAATGCAAACTATAGAGCTGGAAAATTCGTTTCATCTTGAAAATACGTTTCGTTGTTATTTCTGAACCATAAACTAACACCATCAAAAGACTGTATTTATAATAAAACTAGAAAAGGCAAATAAAAAATCACAACTTCCTCATACTGAACAAGGATAAAAACAAAGGTTATGAAGTGAAAGGACCAATGTACAATTTGGCACACCTCTGATTTAATGGTCACAGTACAAAAGGAAGATGACACAGGAATGTCCCTCATTGTTAGCTAGCAAAGCGTCAGCTTTGATAGCTTAACTTAACAGACAAAGTTTCGAGGTCTTCTCAGAGTTCAACAAATGCAAACTGCAACAGTAGGCCCATCCACTAAATCCATTTAATACATGCGCAGTTAAAAGTAGTTCTTGTGTATTTCAGGAATATTGCAACCTCTGCCTGCAGGCTCATCTCATTGGGATTTTAATTTTTGAATATTCTGAAACATTTATCTCTTTGGCTAGAAAATAATGTAGAAAATGTTTATTTTCCAAATTGTTTTGCAGGACTATTTTCTCAAGGAGCGTAAAAGGGAGAGTTTGTTTGGAAATTGGTTAACTCCTTAGTTACTTTACCTTTTTCGTAAGTAAACAAGTGATATTGTACCGTCTGTGAGGTACTTTATATCCAATATTAAGTTAATTTCTATCCAATTATGATTTCATTGTAAGTTCGTCTTTCGAAAATTCCGTTCCATGTCTCCGGACCTACTTTTGTTTTATTTCTAACAAAGTAGTTCAATAAGGATATGCTGTACGGAAATTGACTGTTCGCTAGCACCGCCCACTGACTCAATTGACCAATCGCGATTGTCAAACAAACAACAAATCGACCAATGAAATCATTCATTTAGATCAGAAACCAGATTTGAACTCCAACATTCGCCGCCATTTTTATCTACCTTTTTAGTTTGTTTTGCGACATAAACGTCGTAACTATAAATTACTAAAGCTGCAGTTACGACGTGTATGTCTCTAACCAACTGTTCTACTTTTTTGTCAAATGCTACTGGCCAGAAACTTTGCAAACTAACGCCGTTTAAAAGCGAGATTTCCTGTCGGAGTCAGTGCGCTACTATGAGATCAATAACAACAACCAAAAGAAACAACAACAACAGAAAAAACCTACACACAACAACAAAACATATGGCCTATAATCTGTTTCAAGAATCAAAGTAGTTAGTTAGCGCCCTAATCGTCACAAATACAGCTTATTTAAACCTTAGTTACGACGATCAGGTTGCCAATCCAGCTAAATTTTCTAACAAATATGTCGGTCAAAGTTTGACCTCAAATTTCACTCCCGGTCTAAATGAATGACTTAATTTGTCGCTCGATTCCTCGATTGACTGCCGCGATTGGTCATTGCTACTATGACAAATTTTATTGGTTAATATATTGGTTAGTTTACGGCTCTCTGACAGCCTAGGTCATATAGCGCTCAAGATACCTAAACGCAGTTATGTAATAAAACATATCTTGAGTAATACATAGGTCAATATAATTACTGAGAAATGGAACAGGAGCACACAATGATGAGCTTTTTATCTCCTTTTATGACATGCCAGTTGTCACGTTTGTTTAATAAGATGAAACTGCAGTCTTTCAGCTAGTAGGCCTGAAGTTGTTTATTCTTATACCTAGTTTGAATTTCACATGATTTGATTTTTATTCCATAGCTTTTTTATGTAGAGATAATTTAATTTTTAGTTTCATCTATCAAAAACGAGCATTCTGATTGGTCGAAAAAAATTATTCATAACTCCATGAACAAAATTTTGAGCACGCAGCCATTTTGTATGCTTCCGCACAAAATAGTCCCATACAAAAAGGTATCCAAATATGTAAAGTTTTTGCTTTTTTCGCTTGATGCTATTAAATTATAAGAAACGAAGATAATTTTTTTGTTTTCATGGAGGTATGAACCGAGAAACCTAATCACACAATGTATGAATCCGCTTCGCGTATTCATACAGTGTGATTATGTTTTTCGGTTCATACCTCCATGAAAACAAAAATATTCTCTTCATCTCTTAAATGAAAATTAGGCCGAAGGAAAAGGACCACCGACCTAAAAACCCACGACTTACTAGTTAAACAGTCACTTGTGCTTGATTTTAATCGCCTTCTACGATTGACAACAGAAAAGGGTTTGATACACTTTGTGAAATAAGCTCGGATAACCACGATGCGACGAACTGACGGGTCTCGACTGTCAACAAAAGAACCGCCGACCAAACAAATCATTCATTTAGCCTAGAAGTGAACTTTGAAGTCCAAACAAGGGCCGACATTTACTTTTAGCATTTTCGTGTTGTTTGGCGACTAAAACGAAATAACTACAGATTGTAATCACGAATTTAAGGTCACCAACCTACCATGTTACTTTTTAGCTAGTTGCTTGTCGAAGTTGAACTTCTTGACGGAGTTCTGTCGTTGTGGCATTGGTCCGTTTATTCTTATATATTTTACATTGGTTATTTCAAAGGAAAAACTTTTTTTCAGGGAGATATGAAACAACAAAAATATTTGTATTGTGGTTAGAATTTTCGTTTTTGTACATCAAATAAAACAAAAAAAATGTTTTCTTCGTGTATTTATGGTCGAGAAAACATTGTAGAAAAAGAAGAAATTGCTTGTTACAAGCAATTTCTTCTTTTTCTATAACGCTCTCTACCCAACTGAATCCAGTTTTTTGACAGGTCTCAAATTTTGCGAAACAGAAAAGAGTTAAAAAACTAAACATCGAGATGGTTCCTTTCCGTTTGAGGCATCACGTATGTAAATATCAAATATTCAGTGCAGGTATAGATTGAAAAAAAAAATAGACTGGGAAAATCCGTGCTATATATAGGATAATCATCTTGCTAATTTTTGCACAAGAAGATCTACGATAATTAGTTGTTAGGCACCAAACCAACAACAATGCTAGTCTGTTGAAACTGTCCCATCTACCCTGCTCTCTGATGTATTGTCAGATTAGGACAGGATCGCCAGTCAACAAAAATGCTTCACATAAATGTCGGAGATAAAGTTCACTCACGGTCTAAATCAACAATTTGATTGGCCGATTGAATTTTTTGATTTTGACTGGCAGCCATGATTGTTCACTTGTTTACTTCACCAAATAGACCTCATTTGATTGCAGGTGATTACTAATATTTCACTAAACCTTCTCGTTGGTAAAATTCTAAAGGTGTAAGAAAGCATTTCCATATAGGTCGATATCTTCTGAATGACCGAAACATAACCGAAAGGTATCGCATGTTCTCTTAATGTTGAAAATATTTTAATTTCTCTAAGTCTCTCTATCTTTGTATGTCTCTTCTCTGTCTCTGTCTCTCTCTATCTCTGTCTCTCTGTCTGTTTGTGTGTCTCTCTCCCTCTTTCTCTCTCTCTCTCTCTCTTTTTCTCTCTCTGTCTCTTTCTCTCTCTCTCTCTGTCTGTCTGTCTGTCTCTCTGCCTCTCTCTCTCTCTGTCTGTCTCTGTCTTTCTGTTTCTCTGTCTCTCTGTCTCTCTGTCTCTGTCTCTGTCTCTCTCTCTCTCTCTGTCTCTGTCTGTCTCTCTCTCTCTCTCTCTCTCTCTCTCTCTCTCTCTCTCTCTCTCTCTCTCGCTCTCTCTCTCTATCTCTCTCTGTATGCACTCTCTCCTTTGGTGCAATTGACATGACTGCGATTGTTTTGAGGCTTTGCATTTATTTATATAAACAAGAATAGAATGATAATTGGATTGATATTTTATTACTCAAATGATCTTATGCATATCCCACGTAATCTAACAATAATTATATCCTAATTTGGAATATCCGTAAAATTGGCGTGAAGAAAAGGGTGAGATAACTGTTTTCAATAGGTAACTAAAAGAATAAAAACGAACTGATCGTGTAGCTAACGTATTTTCACTAAAATGTATAGAAATATTGACTGCAAAACCAAACAGTTCATAAATTAGCAAAAATTGCTCTGGATTTCAATTTCAAATGATATTTTCAAACACTTCTTGACGACAAATCAAATGAAAATAGCGCCCCATTACTTCGTTTGATTTCAAATAATGAGACGCAATTATACATTCATTTTCTCTTAACAAGAAGCATGCGTGTCTTTATTACCGTTCCGCTTCTGCACGAGTTTGCAACATGTGCCTGCTGCACTTAATCGATATA
This sequence comes from Fragum fragum, assembly GCA_946902895.1. Classification (NCBI taxonomy): domain Eukaryota; kingdom Metazoa; phylum Mollusca; class Bivalvia; order Cardiida; family Cardiidae; genus Fragum; species Fragum fragum. The sequence continues at coordinate 46,784,553 of OX336373.1, read as the reverse complement.
TTTTGACTCATAACCGCATACTCCTTCATTTCAAGCTCCTAAAAGGTATATTTGAGGGAATGCATTGTGGGGAAAAGAACACTTTACTTGTAACAATCAATTCCTACCATTTCTCACAATGTTTTCCACCATATCGTCGGTGCGCGAACAAAATGTCGTAATTGCAGCTTTATTAAAGCTGTAGTTACGACATTTTGCTCGCGCAGGGACGATATATGATTCTTATTTTCTCCTTCGACCAATACACTTTACTTTGGAATATTTTTGTAACTTCTTTCAATTTGGACCAGTCTAAAGTAATTAACTCAGCAGATTGGCTGCAGTTTCGACGTAAATTCCTTTGAACTAGTCTAAAGTTTTGTTGTTAGTTAATTTTGGTTAAGTAGAGCAATTTCGATTTGAAATGAATTAATTTGATTAGATAATCAAATCTTACGTTGTGGGTAGGCATTTGAATCGATACCTGAGGACTACGGAAATGAGTATTAAACATAAAAAAGGATGCTTTGACAGTACGACTTGATCGAGTACAACAGTTTTTACTCGAAAATTATCATCATCTGATTATTCATTCGTTTGGAGCAACTTACAACGCCAAAGGGCCGCAGTCATTACGAGGGGAGCAGCGCATCAGACTTCCTATCTCCAGTCATTGGGTGTCATGGGTTCGATCCCCCGGATGTACATATTCTGTCCGACATCTGTATCTCAGCAATAGGTGGATAGTCGTAGACCTAAGTGGGATAGCAGCTGGGTGCTAGGAAAGGATGTAGTGGTAGTAGTTGATCGAGATATACCAGGAATCAATTGTTAGGTACTCAATCCGCCGCGATATGACTGAAAAATTGTTGAAAGCGGCGTTAAACCCTATTTAAACAAATGCAACATCAAAATGAGCAACGTTCCATTGCTATTTGGCAGCAACCCTATAAACCGAATTGGAAATAGAAAGAAACTAGACAAAAGACGTATTTTAATTAAGAGATGAAGAGAATATTTTTTGTTTTCATGGAGGTATGAACCAAAAAACCTAATCACACTGTATGAATACGCGAAGCGGATTCATACATTGTGTGATTAGGTTTTCGGTTCATACCTCCATGAAAACAAAAAATATTCTCTTCATTTCTTATAATTTAATAGCATCGAGCGAAAAATGCAATAACTGAACAAATTTTGATACCTTTTTGTAGTGAACTATTTTGTGCGAAAGCATTCAAATTGGCTGCGTACTCAAAATTTTGTTCATGGAGGTATGAATTAAATTTTCGACCAATCAGATCGCTCTTTTTTGATAGACGAAACTAACAATTAAATTATTAACAAATTAGCAGACAATCAATCAAGTATTTTTCTTGAATCAGGGCGATCATGAAAATATAAACTAGGTACACGCATACAAGTCATTTAAATGGAATTAGTAGCACTAAGTAGGAATGAAATAGCATGTATTTTTGCATTATATGTTTTCATTGATATAAAACCTTACTTCAACCAAAACATTAGGTAGGAGCTATGAGATATTTTCCTATAGAGCAGAGAAATTGTAGCGAAAAGTATGATGAACGAAATTAAACACAGGTCAGTCTATTTTAGATAGCTTCAGATACTAATTGTTGCTATTAGCTGTATTAATTGGAACTCTTAAAATTACAGATATCAGAATCAAGCCAATATCACTTTAACCTATTACCAGACGACAAAATAGTAGACTGGGCCAAAATCAAAGATGTTGCAGACGGCAATTTATAAATTAGTCTTTAGGGATAGAAATCACTGTGGATGTTCATGAAATTACTTGTACGTGTAGCAAGTAATTTGTTCATTTTCCACAATGTTTTCAAAAGTTTATTTTTTATGGGCGTCAAAAATCGTTATTGTATGGAAATGGGTTAATTACATCCGTAAACTGCTTTTATAATCTAATAGTTGACTTGTGAACAATTTTGTTTCCGTTTTCAGGCAAATGAATTAACCAATCGCGGCTGTCAATCAAGGAAACAGTTGACCAATGAAATCATTTATTCAGCCTGGACCTGAGCTTTCAACTCAAACATTGGCTGCTATTTTGTTAACATTTTTGTTAGTTTGGCGACTTAATCATCGTAACTACATCTTATTTAAGCTGTAGTTACGACATTTATATCGTCAACCAACCAGTAAACTGTTTAGGTTCATGCTACTTGCCATATTTTTCTTAAAATAACGTCGTTGAAAATCGAAGCGGAACTCCCTGTTGGAGTAAATGGGAGGGGCCTATGGAATAAGTGGGCGGGACCAGCGAATGGTCAATTACTGCTACCAAAACACTAACTTTAACAGCATATCGAAAGGAAAACCATTTAAAAGATTCAGCCCATATTTAAACGAATGAAAATGCAATAAAGGTTATTCGCTAATGCAGTGTTCGATATACGAGACAAAATACAGCCAAAATTATCATAACTTCCCCATTTGATATGGATTAAAATATAAATACAGTCTACTTTGCAAAGAGATTTAAACAAAACCTTCAATCAGATTTAACTTGCCACTTGGGTACATGTATTTGGTCAATTTAACTGTGTCGTTTCATTTTTATGGTTCGACAAAAAGCGCATCAGCCGAACTTAAATAATTACCTTCCACACAACGACTTTTTTGGGCTCCGCTCAAGAAAAACAAGTAGGAAAATATTTTGAAAAATAAAGAAATTGCTTGTAAAAAGAAATTTCTTCATTTTCCACATTGCTTTCTATCCAGGAGTTGAAAAAATTCTGAATTTTCACAAACTTTAAATTCTCGTAGGAACTCCTTTCAATTTGGACCATTCTAAAATGTTGCCGTCTGGTAATGATTAAACGTGTTGTAAAGGCAAAAGCGTGAATAGCTACATGGCCACGCATTAGTTGAAGAATGTTCAATCGAAATATGTCGTTCAGGCGATGGGCAGTCGCGTTTTTTGAAGCATGATTCAGCGAGGAACGTGCGAAAAACGTGATAAAAATAATCCTCGTGCTGTAACAATAAGCCAGTCGTTAAAATCAGACTTCCCATAGGAAGACAGTGTCATTTTGACAAAGGCTACATCCTATATTTTAAATATCAAAGTTTTCCACCCAATAAATCCATATACGGTTGTGAAAGCTCGAATAACGGACATGGAAAATTCAATGGATTGTGTCATTTTTACCCTTTTGCATCGAGAACATTAACCCTTGTCATGCTGAACCCAGAATACTCCAGTTTTGGCAGGAGGTATAGACTAAGATTAGCCTGCACATAAGTGCAGTCTGATCTTAGTCTATACCTACTGCTTTTTTCTTTTAAACCAGAGTTTTTCGTGAAATTAATTTTCAAAAGGTGTATTGACCATTGAACAAGTACTACTAGTGCTCTCGGCCCTTTGTTTCTAATGAAATTCTAAAGATTTTATTTAGCAAGACAAGAGTTAATACTCGGGCAAGAACCGCATTCATTAGCCGTGTTATCCGTGTAATAAACATATAAAGCTATATTTGCCGATCGCCGCTGTCATTAAACAATCGATTGGTCAATAAGATTTTTCAATTTATCCTGCAATGAAATTCTGATCCCCAGCAGTACTTTCAAACATTTTCTTTTTTTTTTGGGGGGGGGGGAGACATCAGGTGTCGTGACGACGTTCAGGCCGCCAACAAATGCCCGCCAGCGAGTAGCTTTTATGTCGCATTCCATTTATATTTATTGTAACATGATACCATTTGTTATTCTAATCGAACTTGTCGCAGGTCAGTGGGCTGAGCAAGCGATTCGTCAATTTCCTATACAGAAGTATACAATATATTTGAGTAAAATTAATTGACGGATCGCTGATTTCGCCGTCTGACTCCCCTGTCCACGCCCGCTGACTCCAACAGTAAGTTCAACTTCAAGTTTCGATAAGTTACCAAACAAACAAAAATTGTTCAAATAAATGTTTTTCATTATCGGAGATAAATAACTTGGTACATTGAAAGGAAAAGAAGAGTGTTTTTATACTATATTACAGTTTAGTTATTGTCTTCTGTCTTCTTTCGTACCTGCAGTCACGTTGCTCAATTGATGTACTAATGAATTCTCTGCAATATATACTACGGTGACTAGAAATATGTTTGCCATTAGTTCGCTCATTTAAAATATTCCATGTTCCTCCGATCCGAGTAGCGTGCATGTCTTCACTTGAATCTGAATTTCGCCGCATTCGGGTCATAGCGCAGTCGGTAGCGCGTCAGACTTCAAATCTTCAGCCATTGGTTCGATCCGCAGCGGCGGCAAATATTATTTCCGACATTTGTCTCTAACCAATGGGTAGATAATCGTAAACCCAAGTGGGATAGCAGCTGGAGGCTAGGAAAGGATGTAGTGGTAGTACTGATGTGAGAAATACTAGGAATCCATTGTTAGTTGCTCCAGCCGCCGCGATATGACTGAAATCATCTTTTTCTACAATATTTTCTCAATTAAAAATCACAGGGACGTAAAATCCAGGAATTGTACAAGAAATGGTTAAAAAAGGAAATCTTTTCATAGCAAGGTATTATCGTTTCAAATCAGTCTTTTGAAATGCGCAAAACTTTGCAGTTTAAGTGACATCAAGTCGTACATATCACTTTAGGAATGTTGAGTACCATGCTTTTCCTTTCATCTCAAGGCTATTTTATGAATTGACCATTCCCTGGCCCGCCCACTTTCACCGTTGGCCACGCACATTTTCTCCTACAGGAAGTCCCGCTTCGATTTTAAACGGCGTTATTTTGCAGAATTTATGGCCAGTAACATGTAACAATAAGGTAGAATAGTTGGTTGGCGAAATAAACGTCGTAACTACAGCTTGAAAAAGCTGTAGTTACGACGTTTAAGTCGCCGGCTTAACGAAATAGTTTAACAAAATGGCGGTCAATGTCGTCGTTCAAAACTCATTTCTTGTCTTCATGAATAGTTTGATTGGTCGACTGATTATTTGATTGACAGCCGCGATTGGTTCGCAATGCAACGTCTGTCGGTAAGTTTTCTAGGGTAGAAAGTTTTAACTTTAAAAGTTATACTCGGTTATATAGAATAAGCCTATGGAAGACCTCCTCTATTCAATTATTTTTCATTTGTGGTGTTTCCTCTCTTTTCGAGCAGCAGTAGACAAGGGCGTGTGGCTGGCAAGATTTGAGCAAAGACTTAAATTCGTTGTCGAATATTTTTGAAATAGAAAGATATATTGTTTAGCTAAGATCATGTCATTCTCATGTCAATAGAAGTCGTTTAAAAAAAAGGATGATATGAGGTCTTTTATTTGTAAAATTGATAAGTGACGAATCGCCGATCATGATCTCCGTCAGGGATTTCGGTTTAGGTTCTAAACGGCATTATTGTGCAAAATATGTGGCCAGTTAAATATAACAAAAAAGTAGTATTGTTAGTTGAAGCCCTTGACATCGTTACTTTAGCTTGAATAAGCTGTAATTACTATGTTTAAGTCGCAACCAACTTTAACCAACAATTACGCTTATCGTAAATGTTGGTGTTCAATGTTCACTTCCTATTCATTGGTTTATTTCATCTTTTCAGCGGCCAGCGGAGATCCGTCAGTTAGACAGTCCACGATTTGATCGATTTTTATCGCATTTTCTTTAAACATTTCCATCTAATGTATGGAAATCCCTTTTAAAAAATCAAATTACCGAAGGTACTGTAAGCTAGCAAAGCATAGTTTTGTTCAGTAGTCTTCTATGTCAAGGGTATCATGATAAATAAACGAGGTTAAAGGAACCTAGGAGCTAACCCATTACAACATGACAAAATCTTAGACTAGTTCAAATTGAAAGAAGTTCTAGACGACAATTTTAAGTTGGTTGAGTTTAGAATATATTTCCCTTGTTGGTTGGAACACATTGTGAACAATGAAGAAATTGCTTGTAACAAAGATTTTTAAAACGCGGAATTGAATGCGAATGGGTTAGATAGAATGCTTCTGAGAGTTCTCTACAATTTGAAAAGAGTTTGCAATATTCCTGAAATACATCAGAACTCATTTTTACGGCGTAGGAATTAAATAAATTTAGTGGTTAAGCCTCCAGTGGCAGTTTGCACTCGTTGAACTTTGAGAAGACCTCAGAATTTGTCTGTTAACGTAAGCTACCAAAGCTGACGCTTTGCAAGTTAATAAAGCTTAAAACGATAACGCTGTTTTCAGCGCATTTATATTGTCACAACAGTGAAAAAGTCTTTGTATCTTTAAGACTTTAAGACGACTAGTAGAGTAGACAGTAAAAGTTAAAGTTATTTCTTTTTGAAATACTAAAAAAAAATCTTTAGTTTTACAAGTATTTCCCTTCTCTTTAATTAACCATTCTGGTTACGTTGAATTGCATTATGGCGTTGTATATAGAATGGATATGACGTCATCTTAGGCTACCTTACACGTAATCGTATTTGACAATGTCAGATACGGATTTTTTTCTGACGTATCCGACTTTGTGTGAGTGAAAGATATATTATAATGAAATTGAATATACAATACAATTAGATAATGATTATGCAAAATACACGGAATTGACAATCTTATCGAATCTTGCATTAGTTTTTACATCAGGTAAGAACTTTAACGATGCGGAAGAATAGTTCTTTTGAGTGTTTTAGATTTCCGTTTTATAAAGACATAATTTCCCACACAATCCTTTTTAGAAGCTTAAGAAAAATACTAATTAAACTTTGTAAGAAAAGGAGAAATTGTTTGTTATAAGCAATTTTACATTTTCGCACAATGTTCAAATTTCTTATTGTAATGCTTTGAGAAATTTGTAAGAAAGTGATTAAGCCGACTAAGTAATGAACATAACTGTTCTTATCTTGAATAAAGAAAAAAAAGGCGTTACGAGACGCCAAAATAGTCAGCGAATAACAACCCGAAAGGACTCGGAATTTATCGGCTAAATACGTTTTCTATCGATCGCACCGAGAACTGCCTTATTTGTATTTTCAATGACGTGTCAAAAACGTCATAAGCTTCCGTTAGCAATACAGTGATTGTCGAGATCACCCGAACGACCTCGCCCGAGAACGAATTACCTTAAATTGACTTTTCAGTAAATTCAGTCGTTTAAACGCGAAGAAAGAGTATTTATCGTGAAAATTTATTTATAACTATGTGAAAAGAAGATATTTACCTATATCAATTTTTATGAAAATCTGTTCATGCACGGTTAATGAAATCGAAAGATAACGTAATTACCCGATGAATTCCGATTCCATTTGGGGTGCATTTAGAGGCACATAATCTGAAACTTTCATTCTCTCTCTCTTTTATGAACTGTCATTGTTCTTTGCAAAATCAGTTTAACCCTCTTCTTTTGAATGTTGAATGCATAGTACTTTTAAAAATATAGAGCCAAAATATGTCACCCATAATCTGTTCAATGAGCCGCTTGAAATAAAAGACATCTTTGAAATATCGTCTGCAACCCCTTTTAATTTGAACAAGTATAAATATTCTGTGTGTAGGAATGGGTTACAAAAAATCAATTCTTCATTTCTCCGTGATATGAGCAGTATAATAAATACTAATGCGTCTGTTGGACCTGTAGTTTAGATATATCTATAAAATCTCGAGATTATACACGTGATCACATTTGGGAGACGTAAATCACAAATTATAGGTTTTGAATACAGTGGATCAGCTTAACCCTTTCTTGTTTTTCGAAATTTTAGACTAGTCCAAATTGAAAGAGGTTGCAGACGACAATGAAAACTGGATGCTATTTGAAATGAAACCATCCTATACGGTAGAAAATATTGTGGAAAAAGGAGAAATTGCTTGTTACAAGCAATTTCTTCTTTTTCCACAATGTTTTCTGGAGTATAAAATCACAGGAACGTAAAATCCCGTATTTGAACGGGAAAGGGTTAACAAGACAAATAGCTGGTCCCGCCCACTCACTCCGCCGCCCTCGACTGCTATATCCGATAGATAGGTCCTTCGGCATGTAACTACGAGAGGACCATTATGGTCCTATATCGCTTCCCTAATTATGATGGCTCAAGGTTTTATCATATATAAAAAATATCAAAGCCCTACACCTAATAATTTTGGAGAAAAAGGTTTTGTAAAGATTTTCGCTTTTAATCCTAGGTATAGCGAATATCCAACCGTAATGAGCTAATTTCAAGAGTACGGTATTTCTTTTGGTGTACTTAATTAGAAGGTATATAGGCATTAATACATACCAAATATCAAAGCTCTAGGCCTAATGGTTTAGAAGAAGAACATTTTCTATGATAATCTTCTTTATTCCTTTCTAGGATTCCACAGAAAAGGGCTTATTTTCAGAATCCGTTAATTCTATAAAATATTTTAGTCCACAGTAAATAGGTATAATTACACACCAAATATTAAAGCCCTTGGCCTTATGGTTTGGGAGAAGAAGACTTGTAAACATCGCCTTCTTTATTTCTATGTAAAATCAGGGATCACAAAGAAAAGGGCTAATTTTCAGAGTCAGTTAATTCTGTGAAGTAGAGAGTCAAGAGATGATGATTTGTATAAAGTTTCAAGGCTCTAGGCCTTATGATTTCGGAGTAGAAGATTTTAAAAATTTCCTCATTTATTTCGATGTAAAATCAGGGATCACATAGAAAAGGCTTTTTCTCAAGATAGGCAATTCTTTGAAAAAAGTTTGGTAGATGACCAAAGGAAGATTATTTATACCAAATACCAAAGCTCTAGGCCTTATGATTTCGGAGAAGAAGATTTTTAAAGATTTCCTTCTTTAATCCTATGTAAATCGGACATCGAACCAAAAGGGCTATTTTTCAAGACACGATAATTCTTTTAAGTATTTAGGTAGATGGTCAATAGGTGGTGATTTACCCAAAATATCAAAGCTCTAGGCCTCATGGTTTGGGAGAAGAAGATTTTTAAAGTTTTCCTTCTTCATTTCTATGTAAAATCAGGGATCGCACTGAAAAAGGCTAATTATCATAATACGGTAATTCTTTGAAGTATGTTGGTAAGGGGTCAATAAATGATGATTTTTATCAAATATCAAAGCTTTAGGCCTTATGCTTTGGGATTAGATGATTTTTAAAGATTTCCTGCTTTATTCTATGTAAAATTTGGGATCGCACAGAAAAGGGCTAATTTTCAGAGTACGGTAATTCCTTGGAGTATTTTGTAGAGTGTCAATAGATGATGATTTATATTATTATTAGATATTAGATATTATTATTATTAGATATCGGAGCTCTAGCCTTTATGGCTAGGGAGGAGAAGATTTGTAAAGTTTTTTCATTCCGTTGCCATGGCAACCAAAGTTCTTGATTGATTTATATTCTTTGAAGCATTTTGAAATCGCATGACCTAAGGGTCATTTCTGTGAAGTTTGGTTGAAACTCCATTGTTAGTTTAGGAGGAGAAGTTTCTTTTTGTAATTGTGAACGGACGGACGGACAGACGGACGCCGGACGATGACCGATCACAATAGCTCACCCAGAGCACTTCGTGCTCAGGTGAGCTAAAAAGTAATATGGTTGGTTGGCGAACTAAACTTCGTAACAGCAGCTTAAGTAAGCTATAGTTGCGCCGTTTTAGTCACCAAACGGACAAAAATACATCACACAAGTTATGTCTAATTTCAAAATTCAATTCCGGTCTTAATGAAAGATTTGATTCGTTGATTGAATCTTTTTTGACAGTCGCGATTCGCCAGTTCTAACTCCTTATAAAATGTCATACTTTTCCCATTATCAATTTGACTTTTTATTGGAAAGAGTATGCTTTATCATGATGAGTCTTAAATAGATTACACTCAAGTCCAATTTTTACCGATTGAAAACAGAATAAAAAGGGTCTGCTTTGGCAGTGCATAAGCCTTTTCACACGCTTCGTTGGGACTCAAACATTGTTTTATCTTGAAGTTCGTTCATTTGCCTTGAAATTCATGCGAGGACAATTATACAATTAGTAATAAAGCTTTTCGACGAATTTACATTAAACACAACAACCATCGAAATTTCCGGGGAGGGGGAACAGGACATTTCAAACCACGTCCCTCAACAACAAAAAGTCCAAACATAAACCATAAGCACATATTGATACAGTGCAGCATTGGTCTGGCATAGCACAGTACATGATTTAAGACTTCTAGCTATCGCAAAGACTCGAAAACATGACATTTTAATGGAACTAATTTGTTTGATTGAATGGGGTTTAACGCCCCATAAACGGTATTTCAGTCATATTGCGGCGGCTTGAGCACCTAACTATGGATTCCTGGTATTTCTCAAACCAGTACTACCCTAGCCTCCAACTGCTATCCCACATAGGTTTACGGTTATCCACCCATTGGTGAAAGACAAATGGCGGAAAGGTTATGTGTCGCCGCCGGGGATCGAACCCATGACATCCCATTATTGAAGATTAGGAGTCTGGTGCACTACCGGTTAATTCAAACCTGTGTGAAGTGCTGACACTGATCAGCTTCGGTAGACAATCAGGGAATTAAGAATAATCGCTGATCGCGTAGAGAAGCCATGGGTCAGGTATCTATCTGCACGGATCTTCGTGAAGACTCTAATCAAACTATGAGGATTAACAGGCTGATCTGAGTCTTTACTTGCCGCACTTGTTTAACAGCGTAAAATATTGCAAGGCACTTATAAAGGGTTATTTTCGAGCTACGCCAAGTTAAACAACCTTTGGAAACCATTGGATTGCCAAAATAACGAAATACGAGGCACCAATAAAATTAATAAGAAATAATCCTATTTTTTAACGACAATTTGACACCGGAAATCTGATTAAAGTGTTAGAAAAAATAGCATAAATCATGCATAGATAACGAAGGTATGATTACTATGCTAGTGAAATGAAACACCGCACGACAATATTGAGAAGTGTGATGCCGAGCTTAATGCTTAGTTGCCTGAGTTGGTCTACTCCAAAAACATACGCTAAACGCAATTCTAAACTAATGAGATGCAGTTAGTAAATGTAGACACGATCGAGCGTTTGTATATTGATGTCACACGCTCGTGCACGCCTGATGATTGTGTCTAGATTGTGACTGTATTCGTGTCTGTCTGGGGTGTGTGTATATGAGTATATGTAAAGTTGCTATTCATGTGTTCCTTTAGTTGTATATGACGATGCGTGAAATCTACAAATCCGACTAAAGAACTATTCTATAGTAGTCATGATACATTTATAAAGTCACGTGCTCCAATTCCATTTTTCTCTGAACTTTCTGATTCGTAAGTAAAACAGAAGTCATATCAATAAACCTAATACTTCTAGTTCTCTAGAGCGTCGCTTTATTAAAAGTATTAATAGAGGAATTCAGGTATATTGAAATATATTACAAAGTATGCGTATTCAATAACAACTTTATGGGGTTTATCTATGGAACATTCATTTCTAATTCAATTCAAGGTCTATGCTAGACTATTGACCCTATCCTGAACTTTCTGCATAATAAAAGTTCATGTATAAGTTTCCGACTTACGTTGACAACGTCGATCAAATTTGCTCTAGTTTTGGAATTAACCAATCGCGGCTGTCATTCAAATAATCCGTCGTCCGATGAATCATTCTGATCTCGGCTATAAACCAGGTTTTCTTTTTTCTTTTTTTTAAATTTGTAAGTCAAAACTTTACGAATCGTGATTAAATAAACCCACAAATTGCACACAGGACCTTAAACAAACCACTATCAAAACACATTCCATAGATTTGGCTTTTTTCTGAATCCCTCATAACTATTTTATTCGAGTTCATGTCACTTGAAGGTCATATACTATTTTAAATGAGAATCTGACATGTATATATACATGTATATAAAATCATGAATTACTTATTGTGTTTCCATTGGTTAGAGTCAAATGACCACCGTGGCAATAACATTTGTTTTGCCGAATTGTGAAGGATACTAAGAGAGCAGATATACTGTATTGATTTTTAAAGCGGCTCATGCAAAGATTATGAAAGAAAAGTATTGGCTCTCAATTTTTAAATTTCTAACTGTATGCTTTTAGACCGCGATTTATTTGATTTTGTAACAAAACTACTGTTCATAACTTTAAAAAAAGAGAGAGAGAAAATAGGCAACAATTTTACGCGTTACGAGACGCCAAAAAAGTCTGGGAAGTACAACCCAAATGGAACCGGAACTCACCAGGTAAATACACAGTGTGCTTTTGTATATGTTGTTATCGTGTTCGAGAATCGTGTGTAGGTATTTTTATTGGATGAGACCGAAGGTCGCTAATAATAAAATACCTACATACGATTCGAGATTTCGAAAACGTGGCAACCAATATGGACGTATGTTTACAGGGCTCTCGATAAAAATACGTTTTTAAGCGAAATTTACCTTTCAAGTGACACAAATTTATATTTTTAGGACATTAACTCGGACAAATATGTTTTGTGTGTTTAATCCAGCGAAAAATCAGTAAAAATCAGTAAATTCATCGAAAGAATGTCGGGTAGAAAGACGAACAATGCTGCAAACAAAAGTTCGAAGATGGCATTTCCAATGACTGTACCGTTATTCAACAATAATATGAACAATCCTAATATAACCCACACTGAAGTACAGAATAGCAGTATATATATCATGCTGCATCAGATACAACAAGAACTTCGACAAACACAAATAGAAAACATACATGTTATCGTATGTGGGTGGGGGCAAGGAAGGTGATTTTTGGGTCAAATTACTGGGATACTTGATTACTTGCGTGCTTATTGATGATGGTGAAGGTGGTGATGATATAGATTGCTGCTGTCCTTGTTGTCATTGTCCTTCAATGTGGCTTTGGTTGATGCCTGCCGATTTTGGTGTTTCTTTTCCCGCCATCTAAATTAATTCGTGGCATTCTGATGGCGTTCTATTACCGGGGGTGAGTCGTATCTAATATCCATTCAAAGGTTGGTATATATCGAGGGCTAAGAGCAAAAACATAGTATGGCTCTATACAATGTATAGAGCCATACTATGTTTTTGCTCTAAGCCATCGATATAATCACCTTATTCTTCATCTTATGGCCCTCGGTCATAGCACATTTGGCAGCGCGGCGGAGGCCTGAACACCTAAACGCGACCCCTAATTGACCAATCGCAATTGTCAATCAAGTACTCAACCGACCAAACAAACCATATATTCAGCCCGGCTACAACATTGGTCACCATTTTTGTTCACTTTTTTTGTTGGTTTGGCGACTTAAACGTCGTAACAACATCTTCTTCAAGCTGTAGTTACGACGTTTAGATCACCAACCAACCATTTTACTTTTTGTTACACGCTACTGTCCATAATTGTTGCAACATAACGCCGTTAGAAATCAAAGCAGAAATTCCTGTCGGTGTCAAGGGGCGGGGCCAGCGCGATTGGTCAATTCCTGAAAAGTACGCCCACAAAATCCAATCTTACATTCCGCTAAGTCATCCAACTGATATTCATAAGTGTCGTTTCTCGACTGTCATACACAAAAATCGATTGATTGATTGATTGAATGGGGTTTAATGCCGCTTTTCACGATATTTCAGTCATATCACGGCAGCTGGAGCCCCTAACAATGGATTCCTGGTATTTCTCACACCAGTACTACCACTACATCCTTTCCTAGCCTCCAGCTACTAGGTTTACGATTATCCACCCAATGGTGAGAGACAAATGCGGAAAGGATATGTGCCGCCGCCGGGATCGAACCCATGACGTCCCATGATTGAAGATTAGGAGTCTGAAGCGCTACCGACTGCGCTATGACGGCGGCCGACCAATCAAATCGTTCATTTAGACTGGAAGATGACTATAAATCCGAAATTTATGCGAGTATTTGTTAGTTTGCCGACTTGGACCTCGAAACTTCAGCTTGAATAAGGTGTAGTTACGACTTATGAGTCTCCAACGAATTATTTTATCTTTTTGTTTCATGTCACTGGTCATCCCTTTAACCCTTGACTGTTTTTCAGACTTTTTGACTAGTCCAATTTCAAAGGGCTAGCAGACGATATTATAAAGTCAGTGCAGTAGCTATTCTATGTGATGGAAAATATTTTTGGAAAAGACGAAATTGCTTGTTTCAAGCATTTCCTTTTTTCCCACAATGTTTTCTCAAGTATGAGATCTCATGGACGTAAAAAGCAGGGGTTGTAGGAGAAAGGGTTAAACGATAACGTAAAATGAAGATGAGAATACGAGGACACGAGAGTGCGACGAAGGGAACACGAGATTATCTCGTACTCTCCATTTCGTGAGCTCGTATTTTCGTGCCTTCTCCGTCGTACTCTCTTGTTCTCGTCGTCGCGATCTCACCGTCCTATTCTCGTACTCTCGTGTTAACACCGGCGTACTTTCGTGCCTCGCGTTCCACAATTACACAGAAAAACGCGATGTACCTTACGGTATTCCATAATTGTAGGTCCATTACGTAAACTGCATTTTATTTTAAAACTAGACGGTATCATGATTAATAGTGCCTGGAATAAACGAGGATGATGAATTGCATGAAACGTCATGATTTCATCATACGCTCGTATATATTTAACCATTAATCTTACAATATACTATTTGCTTGTAAATATTGCTATTTTTCTCTAAAAAGACATGTTGATTTTTTCAGAATTTTCTCTCATTAATGTACGTTAACAGCGTATTAATACTACATTGTATTACAGATTTGCGAAATGTATCCAATTGCTCCAGACAATGTAAAGACTACTTAAAAAATACCTAACCTCTTATTAATTCTTTTCAGGTGCATAAGATTGTATATATTAATCGATAAAAATATCTTACGGAAGGGTGATTTTAAAACGAAAAATGCTTTAAGCCCGAGGGTTTCTGCGATATGGTGCTCGGAAAGAACGCCGAAGCAATCATAATTCCCGAAACTCGTTAAAAAACTATTCACAAATCGTTTCATCAGTGATCGACCTACATGTATGGAAATTAATATCTGTGATCAGTTCCGAAATACATGCTATCCGAAACATTGTTTGGAGCTCGTATTTTACTGGCGTTCTGTACAGTTTGCCTCCCTTCAACTGGTAGATCGCCACGCTATATTTGCTTTTTGCTTTTTTTAGGATTTATCTTTAAGTGCGACGTCCTTTCAATGTATTGATAGATTGGCAGGTCCTAGACCAGTACTCTATAAATCCCTGCTTAACCCTTTCCAACACAATACTCCTTTTTTCGACCCCCCCAAAGGATTTGGACAACATTGTGGACATAGCAGAAATTGTTTGAATAAAGCAATTTCTTCGATTTCCACGATGTTCTCTACCCCAAGACAATAAATGAATAAACAAATGTCATCAACCTAAAATTGTCGTCTGCATCTTTTTTTCAATTATGACAAGTCTAAAATTTTCTGATGTGGGCATTGGTTAACCCATTCTCGCACAGTTATGCTTTCATTCACTCAACAACGAAAAACGATCAACCTAAAGATTAAGACAATGCTTGTTTCTAGCAATTCCTTCATTTTCTGCTACGTTCATCCAACAAAAGAGAACGAGAAGATAATAAATGGACTGGGCAACATATTTCATATCGGAACAGTCCGAAGTTATGTTGTCGATAGGTTAAGGGCATTCACGAATCCATGCACGGCATAGAAGAAAGCAATACCAATCACGCGCATGTCATGAATACATCTGAGCAGCACGGGAACCCTCGACCAACTTGCATATATTTCAATGAAATTTAAGCGGCTCTTTCACAGAAAATGAAACATTTTGGCTCTAAATTCTCAACTTTCTAATTGTAATGCTTTCGGTCACTTGATATAAGACTATTAAGCTGAAGTTGTAATGAAAATGACTTTTCATATCTTTAAAAAAAGACAGAAAAGAAGTAAAATATTTCGCGGTACGAAACGCCAAAATAGGCAGCGAATTATGACCGAATGAAACCGAATTTCATCGGGTAAATTGAACCGAAAATTGCCTTTAAGTTATTTTTAATTAACATTAAAAATATTTATCGTGAATATGAGATGAATAACTATTGGAAAATCAGCTTATTTTCCTATAACAAATTTTCATAAAGATCTGTTCAAGAGCCGCTTTAATTGACCAATCGTTGGCCCCGCCCACTTATTTCTATTGACCCTCCCATTGACTCAAACAGGAAATTCCGCTTCGATTTTTAACAGTGGCCAGTAGCATGTAACAAAGAAGAAAATGGCTGTTTGGTGACATAAACGTTGATAATACAGCTTGAATAAGCTGTGGTTACGACGTTAAAGTCGCCAAACCAACAATAAAGCTAAACATAAATGGCGCCCATTTTGGAGTTGATAAGCTCAAGTACGGGCAGAATAAATAATTTGAATGGTCGGTTTATTCCTTGATTGACAGCCGCGATTGGTCAATTTCAAAAGTGATTTTGATCAATGTAGACCTACTGGAATTTCCTGGTCGTCCGAAGAATCACAAGGTTCAATCTGTCTAACAAACTTCAAAATAGTCTAATCGTCCCTCTCTTCTGCAAACAACAGCTGCCAATCTTGGGAGGCATCTTTGATGGGAGTAGAATGAACCTTCGTGTGACGATCCTGACGGTACCCTCGTGACTTATTCCAGTCCCACAAAATCACGCTTTAAAAAATGTGGAAATGAAGGAACTGCTTGCTTCAAGGAATTTCCACCAAAATGTATTCTATCTAAAAGGAAAGAATTATAAAATGTCACCAATTACAAATTGTTGTCTGCAACTTCTTTGAATTTGTCGTTTGGCTTTCAGTTTAGCTGTAAAAGCTATCAGATTCATTGATCATTGCTATTGTTTTTTGTGGACCACTAACGAAGCGACAGATCGATCGACACGCCCATCGAACTCTGACAATGTAGTTTGATTTAAGTTTCAAGAGATATAAGACAAAAAAGTATTGGTGTATGTCTTTAACGACGAATATGCTGTAGTTACGACGTTTAAGTCGCCAATAAATGAAGTTAAATGTAACTGTCGTAGGTAACGTTGCGCTTCCGGAAGGAATGAATGATCTAATTGATTCAGAGGATTTTGATGGCCACTGGTCCATTGTAAAAAGGCCCTATTACATGCTTTAACCCTTTCCAACACAGTCTCTCTTTTCAAGAAAATGCATTTAGAAGACATATTGGGAATTAAAGAAATTGCCTGCCCCAATGAATTTCTTTATTTTCAACAATATTTTCTTCTCCAAAAGACTATGGTTTTATAATCTAAGAATTGCAACTTCTTTATATTTTGATATTTAGACCAGTCTTAAACTCTGTCGTCTTGTAATGGGTTAATTGTAATGTTTCTTTGAAAATGTAGATTATTGGATATATTTAATATAACTTACTTAAAATCATTAAAAAATTGATATTTTTTCAAAAGAACAGCCGAATTTGCTCAATCGACCAGATCTATTTGGCGGCCACGTACATAAAGCGGCCGTTATCGAAATACATTTATTAAAAGTAAAAGCTCTTAAGAAGGGTAAGCATTTGCTAAAAAGTAAAATCATAATTGAATCCTATATTGTTTAAACTCATTTTAATCGTCTCAATGAGACGATTCTAATGAGCCGATTCTAATGAGTCCAAATAAAATAGAATAAACGAGGATTATGTGATAATTTATATATACAATCGAACCAATTCTTCTTTCGCAAAAAAGTGTATTAAACATTCTTTTAAGCGACCACGTTTAGGTCGTTTATTGATTAGTGGCTTAATAAAAGATATACTATCGATTTATTCAACTAAGTATGCTTTTCCGAGTCTGGTCCAAGACATCCCCTGGGTACATGTTGCCATTGTCCGATAAACCGAATCCAACCCACCCTGAAAGGCAATAAACACGTATTTTGCAACATAAATTGCCACGGCCACAGCGAGGTTTGTAGCGCGTAAGACTATCAATAATGAGGTCCAGGGTGCGATCCCCGGTCGCAAGTATCATTTCCTACATTTATCTACCACTAGTGGTCTCGCCCACTAACCCCGACAGGAAGTTAAACGGCGTTATATTGCAAGTTTTATACCGAGTAACATGTAACAAAAAAGAAGAGTAGTTGTTTGGTGACCAAGTGACAGCTTGAATAATACTTATTTCCTTCATTTTGTACATTAATGTACAAAATTGATTTCTTCTGTATCTTTAACAACGAGATTGTTTTACTGTTGTATCAATTTTACCACTATCGCAGGATGGGTGAATGCCTGGGTAATTTGTTCTCGTATTCAATGAATGGTGTCTAGCGGCTAGATCAGAATTTAAGAATCGCGATGTCAATCATAGAATCAATCGACCAATTAAATCATTTATTCAGACTAGAAGTGAATTTTGTCCTTTGACATAGGCCGACATTTAAATGAAGTATAACCCAGCTAAATGTGGTCTATTGGTGATACTCTACTCGACGAAAAAGAAGAGTGCAATCATTTAGGCATATTGTGTCATAAATACATTAAATCTTCGTTTATGGCGAAATATTTTGATCGCAAAATTAGAGGAACCTTTTCTTGGCCTTCTTAAAGAAGGAATCCACAGAAACGGCCTCAATCCTCTAACTAGTTATCGAATATACCTTACACGTATACTACCTCGAGCACTCTATGGTATTGAATTTTTTTGGTATTTGATAATTTATTTTTAATTACACCTTTGCAGTACTTGAGAACTCTGTTTGGCTTGAACTTACAGTTTAACAGAATCTTAGGGAACACATATGATTACTTTTATCCACTTGTCTTTCAGTTCCTACATGGAGTAATATGTCAATATAGAATGCAATACTAAATGACAGAAGTACATATATGATGAAATAATATCATCCAGTGTCTATGCACCTTTTGAATATCTTTCCTTTTCGTTTCGGGAAAGATAGGTGCGTACATACAAGTTCTCTAATATTAATCAAGGTTGTTTTCTTACATTAAACTTCGTTTTTCACCGATAGTGTAATATTTTGATCTAATTTTGATCTCAATTAATTCATTCATTCTCTGCACTCTTTTCCGTCTGCTTTGACTTATTCTTTTCCTATGCTATTATTTTGGTCTCGTTCTGTCCTTTTTTATTCTATTTTGAATGCATCTCTATAAATTGTATTTTTTGTTGTGTAAATATATGCAAGCTCCAATTTGGAGGAAATAAAGAATAAAAATAATAATAATAGTTACAATTATGTCGCTTTCCCTTTTTTTTTCTTACATAATACTGGCCATAAGTTTTGAAAAACAACGCCATATAATTTAAAATAAGAACTTCCTGTCAGAGCTTAGTAGTCTTGGCCATATATCCATTGATTACCTGTATTGTATAGTTTTGAATGTTGTAAAGCTAGACTAGCTCAATACGTATCATAGAAATAAGTTTGATAAAAACGGTGTATAGATAGACCACATTGACGCATATCGAAGGAATGGTGTTAATTAAAAGCAGCTTTACATGTATCGTAGGATTGTCGTAAAGAAAGACCAGGCCCCGAGGTTACAAAACTTTTTCTGTACTCAATTGAAAATTTACTCAAATTTCAAATTGAAATTAAAGATCTATTTCTACTGAAATGCTATGGCAAAAACTTTAAAATGAAATATCATATTGGTATACTGTCTTTTATAATACTAATTGTACAGTTAAAGTTGAAATAAAACTGAAATTCTAACTTGAAGTTTGAGTTAATTCTCAGTTGAGTACAAAAAAAGATTTATAACCTCGGGCCCTGATTAACATGTATCGTATAGGAACGGTGTACACCAAGAATGTATTGACTTATAACGTTGGAACGATATATAGCTAGACCACAATGACAAATATGGTAGGAATGTTGTAGAATTAGACCAGATTTAAAGGATCAGGTCATCGCACAAATTAGGAATATTACATGTATGTTCTTATAGCCATCAAATGACCAATCGCTGACCCCGCCCAATGACTCCCCAAGTCCCATCCATTAACTAAGACAGGAAGTTCCGCCTCGATTTTTAACGGCGTTATTTTGCATAATATATGGTGGGTAGCACGTTACAGAAAAGTAGAATCGTTGGTTGACAACCTAAACGTCGTAACTACAGCTTGAATAAGCTGTAGTTACGACGTTTAAGTCGCAAAACAAAGAAAAAATGTTTCACACAAATGGCGGCAAATGTTGGAGTGTAAAATCTCACTTCTGGGCTGAATGAATAATTTGATTGGTCGATATTTTCCTTGATTTACAGCAGCGCTTGCTAGATTACAATGAGGTTATGCAAAATACTGGTGTGTTTTCGGGAAATTGTTCGCGGTTTTTCGACGAAAGGTAACAAAACCCGTCTTAATTCTGTATTGAATAAGCCTATCCAAATTCTATGTCTCTCAAAACGCTCCATTGCCGTATCTTGACGTTGTTAAATAATATGCGCTTTTCTATCTATGTTCAGTAAATCAAATTTAAATAAAAAATTTGAGGAACAAATTATAGTCTCTTTGAAGATTACGATGATATATTTCTTTCATTTGTCGGTCAAACGGTACTTATTTTTCGATAAATACAAAGGTCCCCACAAACACCACCTACCAAATTTCTTTCGAAATGTGACGTATATTCTTTTTACGCCCTACACCGAAATGATTGGTTTAACTTTTTATCGGTGTTGTAGAGCTAATACTTGTTCGGTTTTTATGATTTATATAAAGCCATTGATACTTAAAGAACTCACACACTAAACAATGAACTTCTCATAAGTTAATACACAAGAAGGTGTGAGGGCTAGAAGCCCCTAGAACATTATTGGGCATTGAAATAATCGAAATAGAAAAAATACATGTAAATAAATAAACAAGCATATAATGAAGGAATAAATAAACCCACCTAGTATTGAGCAGACGTGTTCAAAAAACAGAGATTGCAACTGCCAATCAAACAATCTTCAAACCATTCAAGACATATATTTAGATCGGAAGTGAAGTTTGAACTCCAACATTCGCCAACATTTATATAAAGCAATTCGTTCGTTTGACGACTTAAACATCGTAACTACAGCTTCAGTTAAGGTTGCCAACAAACTGTATTTTTTTCATATAATTTATAATAAATTTTGCAAAATAACGCAAATAAATATTGAGTTGTAGCTTCCTATTGGAGCTCAGTGGGCTTTGAATATGCCTAATACCTTTTTATAATGAAATCTCGTTTAGAGTTGCAACAAAAATGTTTCACACAATTGGCGGTCAATGGCGGAGTTTAAATCTCGATTCTAGGATGAGTTAATAACTAGATTGGTCGATATATTTCTTGATTGACAGTCGCGGTTGGTGAATTGGGACTGTGCTAATTTCATGCAGTATTCATCGTGTTGAAGCAAGTTCCATTTCGCCCAGTTGTCTGCTCTTAACAGAGCTCGCTTGCTCAAGTTGTGGCCACTGCTTAGAAGGACAGTTTATATATATATATATATATCATTTTTCGGTCATATTTAAGAGCGATTAAAGATAAGAGAATACCGAAACAACACAAAAGATAGAATGGCGGGACCGAACATTACTTGAAAAGCTTAAAGTCTCCCCGTAATGTCCTTGTTATTTATATTGATAAACCGGAAATCAGTTTATATGTGAAAGTGATTAGAAAGAATGTATTTAAGACTAAGAAGACATACATTTAAGACTCAGAAGACATTTATCTCAGAGAAACATAAATATTTGAAGAAATATGTAATGAATTGGTAGAGGTTTTGCGCTATTATAAAACATTACCTAAATATCTAGTCACCCTAATTGTAGAAGATTATGTGTGCCAGTACAGACATAGAGTCAATTTGTTAATTGACGGATCATTGGTCAGACCAACAGGACGTTCCACTTCGATATTACATACATTATAAGCCAACATTTTAGCGATAAGATGCCTTTATTTTGCAAGAACTGTAATCATTTTAATTCGCAATATTACTACCAGACACGCAATTCTCACTTTTATGTCCCATTTTCTCGTGTGAATATACAAACTTTAAAAAGTTAGAAACCTTTTTAAATAAATTAAGAACACCTTTCGTATATAAATTAAGTAACGCCTAACGAATTCTAATCGAACGTTATATCAGGTAACAGTAAAAAGTTTAAATCTAGTTTCAAAACTCCAGGGACCTTATCTATAAGTCAAAATATGTAGTAAATCTAATCGAATTTTTTATCTTGACTTTGTCTAATCATTCATCATACGCTAAAATACATTGATATCTACGTGAAATAAAGGATTTCATCGGCCTGTGACAGGAAGTTTGACGAAGATATCAAACGGCGATATTTCGCAGAGTATTGTCTAGTAACTTTTAAGAGAAAAAAGGACACTTGTTGGTAGGCGACATAAACTTCGTAACTACAGCTTGAAAAAGCTGTAGTTACGACGTTTTAGTCGCACCACCAACATAAAATGCACCACATAAATGTTGACCAATGTAGGAGTTCAAAGTTTACTTCCCATCTAAATACACATTTGTCATTTGATTGGTATTTTAATAGTTTGATTAACAGCCGCGATACATCAATAGATACTCTATACTGATGTACAACAATCTATTTTGAGAACATTTTAATCTGTCATTAATTCATAATCTGTAAATCGGTACCAAAAATCATCTCTTCTGACAATTCTTTTCGACTAACCATTAATTTGTCTTCTTATATGGCGTGATTCAGACTTACCATTAGTTTGTCGTAGTTTGTCGTTTCTTATATCGTATTATTTAGATTTACAATTAGTTTGTCTTTGCTTATATCCAGTGATACAGACTAACGATAAATTTGTCTTTTCTTATATGGTGTGATTCAGACTTACAATTAGTTTGTCTTTTCTTACATCGTATGATTCAGATTTACCATTAGTTTGTCTTTTCTTATATCGTGTGATTCAGACTAACCATTAGTTTGTCTTTGCTTATATCGTATGATTCAGACTAACGATAAATTTGTCTTTTCTTATCTGGTGTGATTCAGATTTACCATTAGTTTGTCTTTTCTTATACCGTGTGATTCAGACTTACCATTGATTTTTCTTTTCCTATATCGTGTGATTTAGACTTACCATCAGTTCGTCTTTTCTTATTTGTTGTGATTCAGACTTACCATTAGTTGTCTTTTCTTATATCGTGTGATTTAGACTTACCATTAGTTTTTCTTTTCCTATATCGTGTGATTCAGACTTACCATTAGTTTTTCTTTTCCTATATCGTGTGATTCAGACTTACCATTAGTTTGTCTTTTCTTACATCGTATGATTCAGATTTACCATTAGTTGTCTTTTCTTATATCGTGTGATTCCGACTTACCACTGGTTTGTCTTTTCTTTTATCGTGTGATTCAGACTTACCATTAGTTTCCACGTGCACCTCAAATGTTATATGACTGTCGTTAAATTCCAATACAAAAAGTATTTTTCCGCGCCATCTAGTTCTACGGAGTTGTTATAGAGCTCCGTTGTCTTAATTGCAAGCTGAATTGTGCTATAAATCACACTCCAAACAGAGAACTCTAGAATGAGGACTATCATCGTTTTGGTCACTAAAGACCAGAAAGTCGTACCTGTCAAGTATATATTTCTAATTTTTGAGTGTGTTTTATATTTCTAATTTTTGTGTGTATATATATGTATACTGCTCAAAACAATTCTAGGGTCAACCGACAAAAAATTTATGATTTCGCTCGGATAGTTTGGATAGTCACTTAATACATATAACGGTTGACCCAATTCTTTCGTTTTGAAGAGAGTTTGTTTACGCTCTCATCGTTATCATGACGTCACAAGGCGTTTAATTCGCTAACCGATATTCGATTCAGTAAAGCTCTATTCCTAGAGTGATTGGAAGATTCTTTGCCATTTTTATGGATACCCGTTCAATACAATTCCTGTTCTCTCGAAGTAATCAAATAAGGTGTTTGTGTAGACGTTTAACCCTAAATCTGGTATTTTCTTAATGTGCGTGATGGAAACATGTTATTTCTTAACGACATGGTTTAACAGTTTCTCACTCAGTGACGCTTTTAAACCCCCCAAGGAAAAAAGCTTAGGAAAACATTGTGGAAAATGAAGAAATTTCTTTATTTTCCACAATATTTTCTACCCAGAAAAAGGAAAAAATACAAAATTTCACAAACTTAAAATTGTCGTCTTCAACTTCTTTCAATTTTGGCCAGTCTAAAATTTAGCCGTCTGGTAATGGGTTAACACGATCCGTATAAAACTGGAGTGTCGACAGTTGCTAAGACCTTATTGGAGCATTTTTCAACAGTACAAGGTCAACCACTGGATTACGTATATTTTTTTCTTTTGAATGTCAAAAAGCTAGCTAAAGTTAATGTTCTTTCGTCATTTAAGAAATGAAGGGATTGTTTATTTTCTTCTAGGCATGAATCTAAAAACTAATCACACTGTATGTTCTACTACTTTTGATGAAAGTTTTATTGGTCTACTTTTTAGCACAAGCATAATAAATAGACGAATATGTAAGATTTGTATTGAAGTATGTGATGAATACAACCTATCTTGATAGATGAAATTGAAAATAAATGATTGACTTTTGGTTGATAACGTCTTCTGAGACGTTCGATACCTTTTGTTTATTTTCTAGCTAAATGAAAGATTCCAAATTCAAAGATTTCTTTTTCAAACAGGTTCAAACATGTTCCACTACGTCAAAAGTAAATTTTGTATTTTTTCCGTTATGGCATACAACACATTAGCTCAACGTATTTTCCATTTGTTTTACTCTGCCATCTTTTACAATCTCAAACTTTATTGTACAACGGTCAACATATATCATTATCTCTTTACATGAAATTTACCGGTCCTTGAAAGCTTTGTCCCTTAAATTGATTTGAGTGGTATAATATAGGTCGAGCGTATTCAAGACCATTTTAACTACGGTTTAGAGGCGATCCAGTTGCGATGTTTTTGGCCGCCTTGCTGTTCTAGCTGTTGAACTGATAAGAAAAGATAAAGGTCAACAAATAGGACTTAAATATTGACATTTTGAAATGTAAATCCAAAATCGCTCTGTACTTATAGTAGTTTTTAGTGCAGATATAAAAACAATTATATAAAAATGATATATAAATGCGTTTTTTAACAATTCTCAGACAAATATTTCATCACTTGTCTATTAGGTACATTTCGGAGGAGGTGCTACATAAGGCTTGTGTTGGACAGGCTGGTACATTCTGTCTGTGTAGGTTTCACCGGGAATATCCTGCAAAGGAACATGAGACTTCTCTTAGTTCTAATCTGGTATGTCATTTAAGTCTAAGTCAGAGTCAATATATAAAAATGGTTCATTTTCTTCACGTGTATTACAATATCATAAGAAATACACACGAGAAATATACACTCACTTTAACGAAGTAATATAAAAACAAAAAGGATTTACAAGCACATGGCAAAACGCAATTGGATTTTTTTAGTACGAAGACATAAAAGTACATGTATAAACAAATATAGTGTTAGGAGAAACTATTAAGCAGGAAATCTTTAGAATCCAAATCAAATGACTCCTAAGGGATTTTTAACATTATTTTTGTGTATAAGGATGACTACATATATGTAAGAATCACGTAAAAAGTTGCCCCTTTCTTGTATGGTTTGTAAGTTCTATGTTTTTCTCATAATTTACTTAATTTACAAAGTTGACCCATTTTTAATCGCAAATGAATTGTACAGAAGCGAAATGGACAGTATGTTATGCAACGTTTTCATAATTATTGCACAGGACAGAGAATAACAATAAAGAAGGAAACTAATTTTATGAACACGATTTAATATAGCTGTTCAAAGAGAAAGTTCCCTTGAACAGTTTACACGTCGTAAAAGATTCCGAAATTATTACATTATCTATGAGGGGCCCAATTTTACGTAATGTCTAAAATCAAGACGGACGACGTTTTTTGCTATAGTAGCAGCTATAACATATCAGAAATCAGCATAATTCGCCGGGTAAAGCTTTTAGGGAAATGTTGATCAGAACTTACAGACAAATAGTATTGGCTGCCTATGTTTTTATTGACTCATGCGACAACTATGATCAAAGTGTTCCTTAAGTGAAACGATTCACGAGTAGTATGAATAAAGCGTTATTCATGTATGCATTAAGAAATTATAACTAAATAACTGACTCAATTTGGCATTTGTTTCTAGAAAATTTGAGCTTGATTTTTGGTGCAACCTTAAAATTTAATTTAGTTTCTAAACACATGGAAATTATGTAATGCTATGTTCTTGAACGGCGATAATATTCTTTTATATTTTACTTACTTTGATTTTTCCTTTGTCTTAACATTACCCATTTATCAATTGCCTCTATAACAAATAACAGGAGATTAACTGTTCAGTATCTGAACCTGGAGGCTGAATCAGTCATCTTTTACTACGTATATCGTTTTTAGCGGTTTTTTTAGGAAAAACCGGTAATTCATATCGATCAACCGGAAACAAGTTCTCACACATTCCCGCTCATTTCCACGCATGCTCATAAACTTGAATTGAAAATCTATGTGATCGCCTCCATTTTGTTTCATCGCTGATGAAGAAAATAACTTACTTGCTGAATGTCAACAGCCTCCTTTTAGTCATGAATATCCAGGAAAATGTTTTAAAACTTTGACTTAATATATCCATGGTAAATTGCCTATAAATCGTCAAAATGAGAGAAATAATTTCCTCGCGTTTCAACATAGAATCTAGGCCAGTGGTTAGTGGAGTTAGCGAATACATGTAAATTCTCTGCTGGTGGTTTGACCTGGCAGGGCTGGGCATATTTACACCCCGTATACACAGTATATGTAACACTTATAGACGCGATTCAAGCGCCTATTAACTCCATCGAATAAAACACCTTTTACCTCTCGAATTCGACTAAATCTTTGAAACGGACATGTAGTACTTCAGTTATGATAATAATATGCTCATCAACAACAACAACAACAACAAAGAATTGAATGTTAGCTTTGATTTCTTTACCTTTTATCATTTAACCTTTTACCACACAACCACAAATTTTCACGAACTTTAGAAGAAAACGCTGCGATTAATTCAAAATAGCGATTTCGGTAAACAGTAAGGGGTCATGATTGATTGAATAGGGTTTAACGCAACTTTTGATAGTATTTCAGTTATATCGGGGCGGCTGGAACTCCTAACCATGGATTCCTGGTAGTTCACACACCCGTACTACCACTACATCCTTATCGAGCCTCCAGCTGCTCCTACTACTTAGGTGTACGATTTACTCACTCATATTGATGAAACATGCTCGCAATATTGAGCGCGGTTACTGATAAATCAGCAAAACCGCTCTCAGGACTTTCAGTCCTTTGATTTGTATCTAAAGAGGTCATAGCATGAACGATTCTGGCTGTAACGCCGAGAGGTGTGCCATCTCTTTGTTTAAATGTTAAGTAAATTTATTTGAAGCACTTGAATGGATTGATGATACTTACTTTGAAAAGTATTAGTAACAGAATACCTCGTTTGTATTGCAGAATATTACTTTTTCATATTCTTATATGAAGTGTAGTTTAATTTTTTCCCACACAATCCATCCTTTTTACTCCCCAAAGAAAAAAGTTTCGGAAAACATTGTGGAAAATGAAGAAATTGTATCTAGCAAGCAGTTCCCTCATTTCTCACAACATTTTCTATTCAAATAAGACGAAAAAAAAAATCACCAACTTTGAATTGTCGTCTGCAGCTTCCTTCAATTTGGACAACTCTATAAGTTTGTTGTGTGGGAATGGGTTAAAGAAACAAACACTTTGGGCAGCGCGAAATGTAAGCTTTTATGTAGTGAAAAAAAAAGACAGAATTTGTCTTAAAATTAATCTCTTTAAATCATCAGCTTTACCTGTAAGGTTTCTCCCTGACAAGCATGGTAGTGTTTACTCTTGTTTAACTTGTCTTTAAAATCGTCTACAAAGGCTTTATCCGTCCAGTCAGCTGCCCTCATCTTCTCCGTTAGCTGCCAGAAGAAATAACGATGAATTGAAAATATTTCTATACTATGCTTCACACAGGTAACATTTGACTTTTTTCCTGTCCAATCCCTGCTTTTTACGCCCCTGTGTTTTTATAATTGAGAAAACATTAAAGAAGGAAAAAGAAATTGCTTGTAACAAGTAATTCATTCTTTTTCCACAATAATGTCTACCCAACTGAATGATTTCTTTCAATCCAATACATAATACTATTAAATGAATTAAATCCACTTTAGATTTTTGTCTGAAAATCCTTTGTAATTGTTCAGGACTAAAATGTTACTCAGAGGGTTGTAAATTTAAGGGTTGAAATCGTTTGACCACTTAAACCATTCATTTAGACCGGAAGTAAAATTTGAATTATTGTTACATATTGGCATTTTCACTGGTATAAAGACTTAAACAATGCAGTTATACCTTACCCAATTGTAGTTACGACGTTTGGGTTCAAAACAACGTGTTTTGTTTATGTTCCTGTCCATATATTTTACAAAATAATTTCGTTTATTATCTCAGGAACTATTGGCCGCAGTTGATAGAGCGTAGGACTACATATCACGGGGTCTAAGCTTCGATCGCCGACCGCGGCGAATATTCTTTCAGACAATTGTAGCCTATCAACTGAAACATAATCGTAAACCTAAGTAGGAATAGCGGCTTGGGGATTGGAAAGAAAGCTGTGGTAGTACTGGTGTGATAAATATCAGATCCCATGGTTAGGCGCTCCAGCCGTCGTGACATGACTGAAATAATGCTAAAACTAAAGTTGAACCCCATTAAATCCACAAATCAGTCGAACTGTGATACATAAGGTCACTTGGCAAGTGCAGTGATCCATCAAAATTATTGGTCAGTCTAGTATGTGATGCTCAAGCAGACAGAAACCTCTTTAGAAATACGAAAAGTATCGACCCGTTCTGAATGCGTTAATTGTACATATTGACCAAGGTCGAAATATTTCACCAATAAATATATTTTCTGGACCTTTATTGGTCAAGCCACCTTACTTTATGTTATATCCCAAATGTGATCCGATCTCTGATAATCTCTGCTTGATCAGATTTCTATTTCAAGATCTGTTTTACGAAGTCTGCGTTTCGTTTTCCCTAGACTTGTTACGTTTGTTTAGGGGTATGTAGCTATCGTGGGGACAAAAAATTATCACCAGAAATCCAGATATCTTCGTTGAAATTATTTACAGACTCCTCTATGTAAAAATGAATTCGCAATAGTTTAAAAGTACGCTTTGAAAAGGTTTGGTGAACAAAAAAACGAAGACAATATGTTGCAAAAATAAAATAATTTTGAAATTTATTTTCGTTTTCTGTCTGGCTTGTGAGCTTTTCTGAAATTACTGAGAGGGGGTATCTGTTAACAGTTTTCTCGAAAATTTAATAATTTCTTTTGGTAAAGCAGGTAACCAGAATAACTAGAAAGGATCCGACACTAAAAATTGACGATGAGTAGAATGAACTTAATAACCAATCAAAATCTATAGCATTTTTTAAAAAGAAAATCTTGACCTTGAAAAACACTTTAACCTTGGCAGATGACCTTGAGCTTAATATCAAAGAGAGAGAGATGTAGCCTCAACAAAAGTGCATTTGAATTACGCAACCACTGGCACTTAAATTTAAAAGCTATGTCCGATGTTAATGAGTTTTAGTCATATTACGGATCCAGCACTTTCAATCCTTTTTATCGCTGATGGTTCAGGAATTTCTGCATTTTACTTACCATTTGAATTGGTAGATGGTAGGTATCAAAGAGGGGCAAACTGATGCAGTTCTTCACCTTGAATGCAGGATAGTAGTATAGGAAGGTCAAGCACATTTCATCTTGCGTTGACAAACCGCCCTATAGGTAATAATTCAAAATAAAAGTGCCTATGAGTGACATTTCACAAAATTGCACACGCAAGTGGTCAAAGTGAAGCAACTGAGCAATATGAATATTTGCAGGGCGCTTTTATTCTCTGAAATATTTTGTTGAATACCTTGATATAGTACGTGTAAAGTAAAAGTGATATAATTACGCAAATACGCAGAATGATATGGGTTTTACTTTGCACATATGTATTCAGATAAAATCTTTAACATGAATAGTCAAGTTACGTCAGAATGAATACAACGTAACCTGTTTACATGCGTAAGATAAATTCAATATAATTTCCATGTATTTATTAAGATCTTTGACAAAATTTAGTTTTAACACATCTTGTACTGAAATGATTGCAGTACAAAATTTCATGAACTTCCTAATTCTCCTTTTTTTAATGTGCAGTTTTTTATAATCACGAGCGTATCTTGAACAATTGAAATCAATTTGGTTCTTGTATTTCCCCAATTTGTGAAAGATATTGTACTTTTGAAATTTGCAATGTACATTTCACACAATCAAATGAAACTTAACTTACAAAAGTAGGTCCATGCCGGCCGCGAGAGTCATATCTACAGTCAACAGTGAAGGAATCGCCCTTAAATAAGGAACAGAAAGCATTATTCTAATATTCATCCATCATACGAGGATATGTTTGGTTTAGGTTTATTAAAAAAATTGTGCGAATTCATATCGAGTGATCTTCTGCCAATCAAAAGTTGAGATAGGAAAGTCGACCATCTTTCAATGGAATGGTAATGGTTGGCAACATTCACGTATCAACAGCTGTCTACTGTACTATTACCATAATGTACGGTTATTTCATACCCCCCCCCCCCCCCCTCTAATCTCATTCCTAAGCTATAAATAAATTCGACAATACAATTTAGTACAAAAAGTTAGAACATAGTAAAATACCATTCTCAACGAACATGCTACGCTATATCAAAAACAGAGTTTAGCATCGCCATTATCTCTTTGCCTATTACACAAGCCTATCTAACTCTGCCATGTTTTTTTTTTTAATTTAAGACTTATCCGAATTGAAAGAGGTCGCAGAAGACAATAAAAATTGGATGAAATTTGAGATGAACCCATCATATGTGGTATAAAATAGTTTTGGGAAAATGAGAAATTGCTTGTTACAAGCAATTTCTTCTTTGTTCACAATGTTTTCTTATGTATAAAATCACAGTGACTTTAAATGCCTAGTTTGTACAAGAAGGGGTTAATAGACCTTTACAGAGTTAAACCGATACGTTTTTTTAACAATAGTACATAAAGAATATTATATGTATGAACCGGCTTTATGATGAGTTCTTTTTGCAAGTAATTTCTTCTTTTTCCAAATGTTTTCTCATGTATAAAATCACAGTGACGTAAAATCCCTGGATTGCACAGGAAAGGGTTAATTGGCCTTTACAGCATTAAAACCTAAAAGTTGTTCTTTTATCAATGGTACATTTAGAACATTATATGTACGAACCGGCTTAATGATGAGTTCTTTTTTCAAGGAATTTCTTCTTTTTCAACAACGTTTTCTCGTGTATAAAATCAAGGTGACGTAAAATCCCTAGTTTGTACAGGAAAGGGTTAATTGATCTTCACAGCGTTAAAACCGAAAAGTTTTCATTAACATTGGTACATTTAGAATAATACATGTAAGAACCGCCTTGATGGTGAGTTCTTTTTACAAGCAATTTCTTTTTTTTTTTTCAACAATGTTTTCTCATGTATAAATTGCAGTGCCGTAAAATCCCAAAAAAAGGGTTAATGAACTTTTACAGCATTGAAACCGAAAAGATTTTTATCTATTGCACATGTAAATATTATATGTACGAACCGGCTTGATGACGAGTTCTTGTGGAAAGATTCTGAATTCCTGGAAGTTGAAGTCATATGCTGGTTCGTCAACTATCGGTTTGAGTTCGGTACCGTTTCGGAAATGTCGGGTTGTCATGCCAACCCCAAGAAGATGAGAATGTTGTAATACACCAAAAGCTTTAATTTCCTGTAGGTTACTTTGTTTGAATCCCTGAAATATTTCGAGCAGAAATCTTTTTTGTTATTATTTGCTGGTTATTTCTACTGCTACTAGATTCGCAACAGATTTTCAAAGGGAATAAACAAATGCCGTGTTGAATCAAAGCACTAAAAGTACTGATGATGGACATCCATGTTGGCAAAGTAGAGTGATATGCCCGTTTGGTGTACAAAATGGCAATTTTCATAAAGATAATCTTTTTTAAGCATAACATCTCGCATAGCCTAGTTTGTTTAATAGGTACATGTAATACAGGATGTTTCTATTTCAGAGTGCTGAGTACGATCACAAGTTCGGAAAAATGCCATTGTTATACATGTAATTTGTCTCCCACCGATAGAAATATATGATAAGTAGTTTGCCTGTAAAGTTGACTGAGCAGTTACACATGTAATGACCCAAATTTATTGTTGCAGTTGTACATATAACAGGTGTGAAAAATGACAGGAAGCCATGGTTCGGTGCACCTACCAACCGCGTTTTTACTGAAACATTACTGAAAGTCAGGTTAAACCAAATGCACTTAATCGTGGTATAACTAGCTTTCAAGATCATTTTTTTCTTACTTTTCGGAGATTTTTCCGAAGACATTACATAAAAAAGAAAGATATCATTTAAGAAACTTTGACAATATTAGATTAGCAATATTCATTGAGAATAATTACCCGTGTAAGAAACAAATGGGATATCTTGTATATCTTTTAAACCTTCCGTGATCCAGTAGATGCTTAACCCATTCCTATACAATCACGCTTTTTACGCCCCTGGAGAAATGCACTAAGAAAACATTTTGGTGCAAGGAGAAATTGCTTGTTTCGCAATGTTTTCTACCCTATCTTGGCCTAAGGTTTCAATATCAAAGCGTTTTGAATTGCCGTCAGTATCTAGTCCAAATTTTTGTTGTTTGGTAATGGATTGAAAATAACGATACACATCTTTGAACAAATGCAACTGTATAGCTTAACACCCCCGCGGTATACAGCGGGTATGCTGATATCTCGAAGTAGAAGGCAAAATCCTCACTAAATAATAAAAGACTCCGCGTTTTTTGAAACCGCGACCGCATCTACGCTAAGCGGGTATTTGTAAGTGTTTTTGTATCTAAGAGGAGTCCTTACGCGTTCTACGAATTACATAAAATCCTCTTATTACGTCATTTTCAAAATATACAGTTGTTTGGGGGAGACAGGTTTTAAAAGTACTCAATCGAACCTAATTGGGGCCTGCTTCTCTTGTAACAATAACATCTTAATGGATTTTCCAAACTGGGTAACATGGACGACTACGGAGTTAAATCAACTTAATCTTCTAACATTTGTGTACTAAAAGGAGCTTTAATGGCACATTCTATATTTGAATATATGTTTTATTAATGTAAATAAATTTTGTGATTTCACATGTTTTATTTATTGTCAATTGAACAAAAAACAAAACAGGAAAAAATCCATACACACAGAAACCCTCGGACTCACACCGTGACAGTAATGTTTTTTCAGACAAATAAACTTTAGCAATATCATTTGATACAAGGTATTTTTTTGAAACAAAAACATACAGTAATTAAACCATTTCCTATATCTACATGTGTGTGGGGGGCCCTTCGTTTAGTTCAAGTATTCGTAATAATAAAGTTAAAACCCATTAATAGACGACACAATTTTGGACACGTCAAAATTGAAAGAAAATGCAGACGACTTTTCGAATTGTGCTAAGATTGGAAAATAAGTGCCAAATAGGGTAGAAAACGTGGAAAATGAGAAATTGTTTGTAACAATCACATTCTCCTTTTCCAACAATGTTCTCCATGATCGTATTTCTTCAGTGAGTCAGATAGCGTTGTTGTGTGATAATTGGTTAGGGTTTAAAATCTGTTAATTGTTTTTCAAAAGTTATTTGTGTTATTATGTGTTATTATGAAATCTCGCAATGCGTAATGTCAGGCTTCTATCAGCAAGGAATTTACATTCTAATACGAGAAGAATGTTTGACTTACCTCATTAATGCATTTCTCACTGCAATACCCCGAGGATATAAAGGCCTCCTCGTAAGGGGGTACAACCTGATAACCACTAACAATCATACCAAGTTCCAGAAGGCCCGCCTCATGTTTGCGGAACTGTTTGGTAAGTGTGATGCGGATACCAGAATTATCGAGCACACCCGTCCTCTGGGTTGGATTATCATAATGTGTCTCCATAATGTAATAGTCGTTTTCTTTAATTGGAAAGCCAACATCCTTAGGGAAGTAGAATGCCTGAAAGTAAGATCGTTTGAAACGTATTACTGGCTAAATGAAGAAAATATGTTGAGTTTTCATATAGGTAAGAACATATCAGTCGCGATTTTCATCTTTTTAGTGTGTCAAACATATATATAGCACCCTTTTCAAATAAAACAAGTTTATAGGCGAAAGCAAATATAATCAGCCGGTGTAAATAAAACTATTCATAAAACGCGATTCCCTCAAACATAAATTAAAAGCATCATTGAGGATACAGCAAAATACTGATTTGTTTTTATCTTGGTAAAAAATGATTATAACTTAACAAAGAAGAAGATATAAGTTAAAATGATAGTCTTGGTTCTCTGGGTAGCTATGTCTAGGTTAAAGGGTTGCCAGGAAAGATATAAATGATAGCCTATTCTAACAGAAACTAAGAGAAAACTATATTTTCAGGCTTTTTTAAAGTGAGCAATGTTTTGAACAACGGATAGCTTCCGTTAGAGCATTCCAAAGGTTTGGTGCAGTATGCCCGAAACTAACTCCTCAGATCAACGATTCAAATAGTACGAACATATGACGGATCCCGGCGGCGGGACATATTCTTTCCGACATTTGTCTCTCACCAATGGGTGAATAACCGTAAACCTAAGTGGGATAGCAACTGGAGGCTAGGAAAGGATGTAGTGGTATAGTACTGGTGTGAGAAATACCAGGAACCCATTGTTAGGTGCTCCAGTCGCCGCGATATGACTGAAATACTGTTAAAAGCGGCGTTAAACCCAATCAATCACTCAATCAACGAACATGTGTTGGTCTTTAAAACCTTACTCTGGCTACATTTATCCATTCTCATACGATCTCGTTTTTGATGCCCCCACAGGAAAAAAAACTTTGAAAGACATTGCCGAAATTGTAGTAATTCAACAACGTCTTCTACCTAAAATGCCAAAGATTTAAAAATTTCAACAACGAAAAACTGTGGAAACATCCTTGAACCTGTACCAGTCTAAAAGTAAGTCGTCCGGTAATGTTTTTAGCTAGCAAAGCGTGAGCTTTGATAGCTTAAGTAAACAGACAAAATTTCGAGGTCGGTTCAAAATTCAACGAGTGCAAACTGCCATTGGAGGCTTAACCACTTAATCCATTGAATGCCGACGCCATAAAAAGTAGTTCTTACGTATTTCAGGATCGAATATTGCAAACTCTTTTCAAATTGTTGAGATCTCTGTCTTGCTATTTAACCCTCTTCCACTCAACTCCGCTCTTTAAACATCTCAAGAAAAAAGCTTTGGAAAACATTGTGGACAATGAAGAAATTGCTTGTAACAAGCAATTTCTTCAATGTCCACAATGTTTTCTACCAAACAAGGGAAATATTTTCTAAATTCAATCATGCTTTGCTAGCTTACAGTACTTTCAGTACTTTGATTAATTCAATGTAACAATGACTTACCTCTCCACCGATGGCCCAAGCTAGAAATATATCGGAACAATCGTCCGGGAATGACTTTGGTCTATCCCCGTAACATTCTCCACGCGCATTCTCACTTATAGTACGGTTTACGTTAGAACAGCGGTATATTACGATGTGATGAACATTCTTCTCGTTGCCAGGGGTTACCACGGCCTCGTACTGGAAGGGAAAGTATGACGATAATAATTGATTGATCGCGACTGCCAATCAAAGAATTAAACATTTAAATGATTCATTCTGACCGAAAGTGATTAATGAACTCTAACTTTGGCCGACATTATGTTCAAATGTGTGTTGGTTTGGGGACAAAAAAGTCGTAACTACAGCTTGAAAGCAGAATCGAGAGGGATTGATCTAAGTTGGAAGAACTCGTTTCCCAATCGATGTAAAATAAATAGATTTAAACCTAACCTGAATAATCTGTAGGTACGCCGTTCAGGTCGTCAAACAACTATTTGACATTTTTGTTACATTTCACTGGCCATAAATTTTACAAAACAGTTATTTAATATCGAAGTCGAACTTTCTGTTGGGGTTTACGGGCGCGTCCAACGAAGTCAGTGGGTAGGGCCAACAAATAGCCAAATATAAAATCCCCTGCACAAATTTAGTCTTTTATTAGTTTAACGTTAGAAAAGTGGTAGATTGCAATATGATTTCTTTCTTAGCCTTGTAGTTCCACAGCTTTATAATCATAAGCGATATTGCTGCACATTGTAAAAGTGTTTTGTTTTGTTTTTCATTGGAAAATCAAATCTAAAGGGTCAGTACAAGTTTTGAAAGAGCCTACATTACATATTCAGACACTTACATTGGTTTTCACAGACCCCCTGAAAATGACATGATTCCGAAAAACTAAAAAAAGAAAAGAAAAAAAATACACAAAATAGGTAAACTAAAATAATGTGTGTTGGCTTCTAGACCAGAACAGAACAGCTACAGAAGATCCTGTTGGGGTTATTCTCTGTATAATTGAATTGAACTATGTCAACAGCAATAGCAGTTCCAATACCACTTTCTAAAGTAGTACAAAAGTAACATTTGCAACGCTAAAGCCATATGTGACCTGCAATATTTCTGTTAGTTACTAGTTACCTTGATCATGTGGTGTAAACCAAAGTTCGGCAGGAAAAATCCTCTACAGTAGTAGGTGGTTGTAGCATTTGGTAATAAATACTGAAACAAGATTGGGAAGTGAAATAATACACAACACGTTTACTGATTAAATTGGGTGAACTACGATTAAAAAAAATGGAATAGTCTTTTCAACAAAATTGAATTGTAAGTTTAAATTGCTGATAGAAACATCAATAATAATAATAAAATGTTCAGTCACATTGAAGATGACAGAGACAGTAATTGGTTTTCTTTAAATCTATCGTAAGGTAATTTGACTAAAAAAAGCAATTTATCTAAAATGTATTAGAGAATCAGGAAAGTACACGTCGATAGGGAAATGCATAACTTCCTCTAGGAATGTAATCTGCGTTTAGAGTAAATCTTGTTCTAAGCGACTGAAGGGTCGATCGAGATACGTCGACTGTATAGAATGATAAGGTACACGCTATCTTACATTATCATTTAAGAACTCGTAGTGGATGACATCGTCCGGAATATTGTCCGGGACTTTAATTGTACTCAACAACTGAACGCTCTTCGTGCCACGACTTGTTGCCCCATGATACGTAATAGCGTCTTCCGAGGTAGGATCGTTCTTTCCAAAGGCGTAAATAAGTCTTGTTGTACCTTTCTGAAATGAGAGAGAACAAGAGCACCGCCTACGGGTGCCTACGCTCGGCTGTTGGTTGCTAGATAGTGGACAAAATACTTCTAGAGTTACTCCCCTTGATAGTATAAGTTGCTCTTTTGATGGTGAACAAGTGTGTCAAGTTTCAAGTGAATGCCTTTAGTAGAACCAGAGATATCAGAAAATGTCAAAGTTTTCGCACGACGACAACAACGATGACTGCGACGAAGACGACGACAACAAGGTTATAGCAAAACCTATCGAAAACAGCCGAGCTAAAAATAAATGGGATGTTTAGCAATAAAGAAGTAGGATATTGGATAGTTCTAACCCTCAACTAGATTTTTCTTTTCATTACCAATGCGGAGACGGAAATTCTCTGTTGTTCAAGAGCCCAATCGACGGATCGTCCGGATGCCCCGTGAGCTCCGACAGGAAACGCCGAAAACATTTTGCAAAATAAATGGCCAATAACGTGTAAAATAGAATGGAAATGGTTCGTTGGCGACAACCAACCTAAATGCCGCGATTACTGTTCGATTTTAAACTCAACGTTATTTTGCAAAATGTTTGGTCAATAAATTGTAAAAAAGAAGTGAAATGGTTGGCATGTGACCTAAACGTAAACTTGAATAAGCTGTAAGTTCAGTTCCGCTATAAACGAATGATTTGATTTGTCGGTTGATTTTGATTTCCATAGCGATCCGTCAATTAATAAAAGAAATGAAATATTCAAATAAATGAAATACAGCAAATCCTGTGTTAAGCGACAACACAAAATGGTTGATTAGAAAAATTGTCTTTAAGTACATTTTTTCCCCGAAAGATATGAAGATTAGTTTCGACTGCATACAAAAATATCCCAAATTCTAATGAGTTCCGACAACAAAAGGATATAGTAATAACTTTACTCTTTAAGCAAATTATTTCACTTCTAAAAAGCTTTTGTATCTAATAAAGGGATTTCGATTATGGTCTCATATTGGGCATGGTGGCTCAATAGAAGTGGTCGATGAAGAAGGTCGGCTGTAGTATGTAACAGGTACGAACACTTACCGGAATGACGAGATCCTCCGACGTATCACAGGTTTCAATTTTTCTGACGAACTTAAGCACGGTCCACACATCTCGTTCTTCTCCAAACAGGAGCTGCCAATCTTGTGAAGCATCTTTGATGGGCATAGAATGAGCTTTGGTATGGCGATCCTGGTAAGAGCGGCAATGAAATGTGGCTGTTTTGATAATCTGATATCCCAAGCTTTTTTAAAATTACCTTTAATTATTACCCTTTTCGTGTTCAATCGCTGTGAATTAGTATTTGGGAAAATATTGTAGAAGAAGAAGAAATTGCCTGTCACAAGCGATTTCTTCGTTTTCCACAACACTTTCTACCCTACTCAATGGTTATTTATCAAATTAAATCTAAACTGAATTTTCGTCTTCTAAACCTTTGAATTTGGACAGGTCTAAAATTGTGCAAAACAGGAAAGGGTTAAATTTCAAAATTTTGATTAATGGAAATGTTAGTTTCTATTTCATATCTTGATCAGCTTTGGTATGGTGGTCCTAGTAGAAGACACTGATATCCCGTAGTTGCAATACTCTGGTTTCCCATGCCTTTTACAATTGACCAATCGCTGGCCCCGCCTACTTACTACTTTAGCCCCGCAAATTGACTCAGGCAGGAAGTTCCGCTTCGATTTCAAACGGCATCATTTTGCAAAATTTATAACCGGAGAAAATGTAACAATAAATTAAAATGGTTGGTTGGCGACATTAATGTCGTAATTACAGCTTTGTTAAGCAGTAGTTATGACGTTTAAGTCGTCAAACTTACAACTATATTTCACAAAAATAGCGGACAATGTCGGAGTTCAAAGCTTATTTTCGGGCTGAAAGAATGATTTGATTGGCCGATTGATTTTTTGACCGCGATTGGTCAATTTATCTGAATATCATGTTTCATCTGTTCGGTTGATCGAAATTTGTTTTATTTAATTTGATATCTTGGACATAATAGGTATATATTCACGGGAAACCTCATATCATAAACAACGATAATTCAAAAGTTTTAATGTTTTTGTAAAATGTGTCCCCCTATTATTTTATTTTACAATTTTCAATAATGAATAGCACGTTTTGGATTGGTCGTAATGTTACATCATCATTTGAACTCTTTTTGAAAAAGTAAAGATATGCTCACTTTTAGTTGAGCAAGAAGTAAAGCTAAACCTTTTCCCGTTCTTTGAAATTTTAGACTGGTGCAAATTGAAAGAGGTTGCTGACGACAAAGAAGATTTGGTGCAATTTGATATGAAATGGTCCTATATGGAAGAAAATATTGTGGGAAGAGAAGAAATTG
This sequence comes from Fragum fragum, assembly GCA_946902895.1. NCBI lineage: Eukaryota > Metazoa > Mollusca > Bivalvia > Cardiida > Cardiidae > Fragum > Fragum fragum. The sequence goes on along the minus strand of OX336373.1, from coordinate 46,744,855 downwards.
CTTGTAGCAAGCAATTTCTTCTTTTTCCACAATGTTTTCTCAAGTATAAAATCACAGGGTCTTAAAATCCTGGCTTTGTACAGGAAATTGAAACTTTCTAAAGAGATGTGCAAATCTCGTTCATATTTCGTAATCATTTGAATGCGCAATAATTGAGTTGAGTCGGCCTTACCGAAAAGAAGGTTGTCCCAGTCGGGTCCACCCAGCCGACAACGACATCCCCTGGGTACATGTTGCCGTTGTCCGACAAACCAAATCCCACCCATCCTGTATATAAACAAATACGAGTTGAAAATCAGTACATTTCCAAACCAAGTCGGTATTCATCAATTGTTTAATTATGATTTCTGTTGTTCTTTTTGTATGATATCTTAAAATCTCAGATATTTATCACATATATTAAGAAGTTTATTTCAAGCCACAAACGGTATATAAAATGATAATCTAATAAATGTTGTTTCGGGAATATGAATGATCTTTTTTGTCTCTATTCGTGTCAATACCAAGTGATATTAGAGGATATTTAGTTTTACGATGTAAACTCTTACGTGTAAGATAATCTAAACACATGAACCAATTGACCGACCGTTGACCACGCCCCTGAGCTCCGACAGGAAGGCCCACTTCTATATTAGATGGCAATATTTTGCAGCATATTTAGCAAACATGTAGATTAGTTAGTTATCGACCTATACGTCGTAACTACTGCTTAAAAAAGCTGTAGTTACGACGTTTGAGTCACCAAACCAACAAAAATGCTTAACATGTATGTCGACAATTGTTGGAGTTCAACGTTTACTTCCGGCCCACACGAATTATTTGTTTGGTCGATAGATTCTTTATTTACAGACACGACCCGTCAATTTCAACTCATAATTTGCTTAATACAATTCTGCATTTTAGAATACATTCAATAAACATAAATTAGTATATGCTTGAAACGACCAGCTTTAAGGACAATATCCTTACAGTGGTAAGTATTTAAACAAATCTTACCATTAGTTTTCACGTGTACCTCAAAGGTAATATGGCTGTCGTTAAACTTCCAATATAAAAAGTAGTTTCCTGATCCATCAAGTTCTACAGTGTTGTTATAAGGCTCGGTGGTTTTATATCCGAACAGGACTTCGCTGTTGGCAAAGCTCAAAATGGAGAAAATCAAAAACAGGACCGCCATGTTTGGTTACTTATGATCTAATGCTCTATGATGTGAATGATCTTTTCGAAACTTGACATGACTTATATTATTATCGTAAGTTCAGCTGATAAGAATTACAAAATAATCATATTTAGGTTAAATTTTGGGAAACACTGGAATGTAGAAAATGAGTATCTATAAACATGATGCTGTTTCGTTGAAATAGAGTTTTTGTTACAATTTCGAAAATATTTTCGGTAATAAGACTTGATGAATCGCGGCTATCTATCAGATAATCAGTCGACCAATGAAATCATTCATTTAGACGGGAAGTTAACTTCGAACTTCAACATTTACCTCCATTTATGTGAAATATTTTTATGGGCTTGGTGAATTACACGTCGTAACTACAGCTTATTCAAACTGTAGTTACGATGTTTACGCCGCCTTCAAAATTCAGCTTTTTTCTACAATCTATTTGGCATAGATTGTGCAAAAAAGGCCGCTCAAAATTGGAATGGAACTTCCTAGCCAAGTAAATGGGCGGACCAAACGAAGTAATTGGGCGGGCTAAGTCATTAATGAGACATTAGACAGAAGATAATGTAGATTATGATTTCCTGTTAAGTGATACTTTTTCATCTAACCTTGCAAGCATGAACGATAAGACAGAAAAAAAACGACTTAGTTGAAAAAAGTTCTTATTCGACAGTATACTAAAACATTTACATGTTATTATCAACCCAACCAAGTTTAACCTTTTACCAGACGACTTAATTTAGACTGACCATACATGAACCCATTCCCAAACGAACTTTTTTTTACGCCCTTGAAGAAAAATCTTTGGAAAATATTGTGGGAAATGAGTAAATTGCTTCTTGCAAGTAATTTGTTCATTATCCACAATGTTTTCTATACTCTAATATACATTGATTTTTATAATTTCATCAAATATAGGAATAGCAGCGATCGCCAATGACGTAGACAATATATGCTCTGCGTAAAACGCAGCAAACAAATCTCAAAAGGTAGGACAAACAACTCAGCATATCTTGTCTTTGAAATAACTTTAGCTAGAATATATTCAAAGTAAGCAAATTGATTTCCATTCGGTTTTAAACAGACTTTTGACTTGAGTTTCCATATCTATTATAATAATTTTATGGCAGGACATTCCTTGTTTGTCCTACCTTTAACAAGCGAGGCGCGCAGATACAAAGGTTGTTTCTGATATTAGTAACAAATCTCTTGACCCATTCCCACACGATGGCGCTTTTAAACGTCCCTCATTATGAAAGCTTTAGAAACAAGTTGTGGAAAATAAAGAAATTGCTTGTTACAAGCAATTTCTTCATTATCCACAATGTTTTCTACCCCAAAAATACAAAGATTTTAAAGTTTTACGGCATTGTGTTCATGTTCTGACCGCATCAGGTTGCTATGTATAACGGGTTTTCACACAGTAGTTTTCTCTGTCACATTTCATTAGCGAAGACAAAATGTTGTCGTCTGTAACATTGTTTGGTTTAACAGATGAAGGGAATAATGTTTGCTTTCAAGGATTAATGAAACGTAAAAAAATCCAACTGTATGAATACGCGATGGGGCATAACTTCGTGCTAAAATAATAATGTTAAAACTTTTTTTCAACAAGAATCGCGGAGTAACTTTTGAGGAGGTAGCCAACACGTTTAGCATCGGTAAGGCATCGGCACACAAAATTTTACACGAACACCTAGGCATAAGCAAGGTAAGTGCCAGGTGGATGCCTAGACAGCTGTCAGTAGATCAATAGGCAACCAGAGTAACAAATGCAAAAGAACATTTAAGTTGTTTAAATCGTGAAGGAGATAAGTTTTTGAACCTCATTATCACTGGAGATGAGATTAGGGTTCATTATTCCGAACCTGATGCTAGAATTCAGTGAAAGCAGTGGAACCGAGCTGGTTCCCCACCTCCTTAAAGTTTAAGCTATTTCCTTTAGGTGCAAAGTCATGCTTATTGCCTCCCTTCTTCACGATAAAGCCCCTCCCAGGGCGGCTGCGATATCTGATGCTACACAGTACCTAAAACATAGGTCTACGTAATGGTTCACAACGGGACAAAAAAGTTCCCACAAAGATCAGAAAAGTGCGTAGACGTAGGTGGAGAATATTTTGAAAAAGAATAGAAGGACTATTTCAAAAATGTTGAGTTCGAGAATGAGGCAAGAGTCCGGATGTTTTCTGACGTCCCTTGTTTGTGCTGATACTCAGTCTACCCGTGAAGTTTTGATAACATCTATTCACTAGTTTTTGAGAAATAGAGCGGACAAAAGATACCGACCGACGTACGGACGGATCGACAAGCTCACTACTGTATACCTCCAAACTTGGTTTTAGTGGTGTAATTTTTCTCTTGCTTGAAAATTGGCTCCACATTGAGGGATCTCTAATTTTACTAAGAAAATAGAAAATGTTTTCTCCCTAACCGAAAGGGGTTGGGCTTTGATATTTGGCATGTAACATCACAAAAATGTCCGCAACAAAAATACTCGAAATAAGTGCTCTAACTTGAAAATTAGTCCGATATTGTGTGATCTTCCATTTTATACAGAAATAAAGAATGAAATCTTTATAATCCTCTACTCCTAAACAGAAAGGCGTAGAGCTCTGGCATTCGTCATGTGACATCACATTATAGCCCTCTTCCAAAATACCTCAAATTATTGCTTTAACTGGAAAGCTAGACTTTATTGCGCACCCTGTATTTTACTTAGAAATAAACAAGGAAATCCTAACCCTTGTCATTCTGAATTAAAATCCTACACTGAATTGCTTCCAACGACAGCAATGAAAGGTTTTAATGAGGGTGTATATTGCTTTTGAAAATTGACTATTTAAACAGCTCTGGCTTGAAGGGAACAAAAAGGAGGTGTAGACGAAGATCAGACTGCACTTATCTTTGTCTATACCTCCTGCCAAAACAGGAATATCACGGGCTCAGCATGACAAGGGTTAAGGTATCTAAATGACAGGATACTTGGTATGGTTCATCAACTAAAGACCCTCTACAATAATGCTTCATATTCTTACATGAAAGTTAGACCTATATATTTTGGGAACTTGGACTTTACATCGAAATAAATAAGGAAATATAAGAAAAAAAAATTTCTCCTAAATCGGACTGCCGAGATGTGTGATATTTGACATCGCCTAATGGCCCTATACCAAATTTAATCAAACTATTGCTCTACTTTGAAAATTAGCCGTAAATTCTTGGATCTCGGGTTTTAGATAGAAATGGAAAGGAAAATCCTGTAAAAATCCTCTCCTCTCGAAACGTTAGTCAGAGAGCTTTAGCTTGTGACATTTAAGGTTGTGAAAATACTTCAAAGTCTTTCACATGCTGTGGAATCCGATATATTAGATAGAAAATGAAAGAAAAGCGCCTACTATATGATGAAGCTTAGAGACTATCATATTCAATGAGCGATAAAGGATCGTCGTGGTCTTCTTTTGTTGTTTTGTTTGTTTGTTTGGCCGAAATTGGCATCTTGATCAGCACACTAGAATATAAAGCATCCTATATTACCTATTCAGTCAGCCAGGCTGGGCGAGACGGTTTGCATTAATCTGATTATCTACATAAATTGCCATTTCATACACAAAAATGGACATGTCACTCTTTTTACCAACAAGTACGTTCGCTAGCAGTGCTTGCAGTGCTTTGATCCTAAATGTACGTCGAGTACTATAAGAACGTCTCAGTAGGCATAGTATAGTTTCATATTTTTAACACTTGCCCCCGCTCCATTCGGCCTCATGCTTAAATTGTCAACGAACAGTTGTTATGGTTGTTGTACCGTCCGAAATAAGTCCTTGAACTACTCTAAGTTTTGGCGTCAATTTTTGTTATATGTTTTTAATCATTTGCATTTTCTATAGCAATGCAACGGGGGGAAATCGAACGTTGATTACAACATTCATGAAATGTTTTGATATATTTTTGTGAAGTTCGGGTCCTTTTGCAAAATTAGCCAGTAGCATGTAACAAAAAATTAAAAAAAAGTTGGTTTGCAACCTAAATGTTGTAACTACAGCTTGAACAAGCTGTAGTTACGACGTTTAAGTCGCCAAACCATCAAAAAAAAGTTTCATAAAATGGCGACCAATTCCGGAGTTAAAAGCTCGATTCCGACTGAATTAATGATTTGATTGGTCGATAGATACCTTAATCAACAGCGGCGATGGCCAATTCCGAGCAACACTTTTACGAGACAGTACATGAAGAAAGAGTACAACAATCGGATACCTTACTCGATCGAAGGTGACTGATTGTGAAAAAATCTAAGTCGAAACGTGCAAAACTCTTGCACAAATGCAATTTAACAATCGCTGGCCTCGCACACTTGCTTCTTTAGCCACGCCAAATCATTCAAAGACGAAGTCCGGCTTCTATTCAAACGACGTGATTTTGCAAAACTTGTGATAAGTAGCATGTTACAAAAAAGTAGAATGGTTCGTTTGTTAGTGACCTTACCGTCGTTACTACAGCTTTAATAAGCTGTAGCTATGACGTTTACGTCGCCAAACCAACAAAAATGTTACGCACAAATGTCGGAGTTCAAATCTCAATTCCAGAGTGAATGAATGATTTGATTGGTCGATATAGCCCTGATTGACAGCCACGATTGGTCAGTTAGTTATCACCCTCAAAAGTATAATTCTCTCTTGATATTAAATATACAGGCCGAGTGTCAAGCAAATATAATCAATAATAACTGCTACATGACCAAGGCTCTGCCGCCGTCATATCGCAGTCGGTAGCGCACCAGACTCATAATCTTCAATTATGGATGTCATAGGGTCGATCCCCGGCGGCGGCACATATTCTTTCTAACATTTGTCTCTCACCAATGGGTGGATAATCGTAATCCTAAGTGGGATAGCAGCTTGGGCTAGTAAAGAAATGAGTGGTAGTACTGGTGTAAGAAATACCAGGAAACCATTGTTAGGTGCTTCAACCTCCGCGATATGACTGAAATCCTGTTAAAAGTGGCGTTAAACCCCATTTAATCAATCAATCAATCATGACCAAGACTCAAGTTTGTCACGCCGACTTGACCAAAGGGTGACGAATCCCTCGACCTATTGAAAATAACCCCCTCCCCAAACAGAAGCGAAGTATTAGTTTCAGTACTTATAGGATTGTGGCCAGTCATAAAATTCTTTATTAAGTATAGATTTACAATGTAATATTCAAGCCGATATTGAAAAAGGAGAAACATTCGAGGAAATCTGTAGTATTCAAACGGCTCTTGAACAGTCGCTGGGCGAATTTTTTCTGTCTAATTCCAGAATTATAACTTTAAGGCTTTCAGACATTAAAAACAGGAGAAAGGGTTGATTTCGTTACGAACATGAGTGTGTATAAATTAAAAAAGCAAACTATTTGACGTTACGTAACGCGAAAATGGAATCCGATATCATCGTGTAAATATATTTTCTTTCGATTTCACTGAGCATTACCTTATTTGTGTTTTCCATAATACCGGTCTTCTAAGTACCCTTTTTTGTATTTATTTGTTTACTAGATATGAAAGGTAATATTAATAAGTATAAAGCTATAGATTATTCCGACCTTAAATAACTGACGAATGTCTTATCTCTGTCTTGACTTGCACTTTTATCTTTGATTATAAAAGGGAAGCCTTACAGTAGAATCATCATTATTCCCAAATAGAAGTGTATAATTGAAAAAAGCGTAATAATCGAAACAATCTAAATAGTATATAATAACATGATTTACATAAATTTGGTACTTGTTTTCGGTATTAATATTTTCAAAAATACATGTAATCAAAAAAAAAAAAAAAAGAAAAATTCAAGCCGACTATATAATTGACATGTATTTCTTAACCAAATGCCAAACAATACCAAAACTTTTATGTTTTTGCAGACTTGTGTAGAGTAAAACATTGCAATCTCTGCAGAAATTATTTTTGATAAGATTTCTGCTTTTCCCACACTATTTTCTCAAATAAAAAATCATCGAGATGCAATATCCTGTAATAAAACATGATATAGTTGAAATACATCGAGGGCTAATTGCGATACTTTTCTAAGTTGCTATAAATTGTATAACATATAGACTATAATTGTTTTCCGACAATATTTTCTCGAGTTAAAGATCATCGGGATGCAATATCCTGTGGCAAAAACAGAAAAGAGTTTAAATACATCGAGGGTTTGTTGCGATATTTTTTCAAGTGTCTATAAATTGTATAGGCCCTTAGAACAGTAACTCGATTAATCCCAAAATTGTATTATGCATCCATATTCAACTGTACCAAAAAGATTATTACCCTCAACCCTTGTCATGCTTATTCCGGAATATTTCTGCTTTGATTATGGCTTTGGCAAGTGCCTACACTAAGATCAGCCTGCACAGACGTACAGTCTGATCTTAGTCTACACTACTTGCTTATTGTTGTTGTTTTGTGAGATTTTTTTTACACAAGATAGATCTGATTATGACAAAGTTTTCAAATAAAGTGAAAAAAGAGGAAAAGTATTAAGCGGGACAAGGCTTAAACTTTATCAATTATTAGTCAGTGCTCTTCTAGCACTTTGCGTGTCTGTTCTTAGTTATATCTTATCTCTGAAGAGGTCGACAAGTGAATGATTTTATAAAATTCAATAGATTTCAATTTTAGTCAGCTGGTGATAGTAAAATGGCAGTGTCGCAAATTCTCCTTGTCCATTTAGGGACACTATTTGCGATCCTGGTTGTCGCTCAGACTGCTAGCATACCTGGTGTCACAACTACGGAGAAGTTCGACAACTCTGTTATCCTTGACGAGGATCAGAACTTCATTCTATTCTGGAAATTCAATGATTCGCATATTACCTTTGAAGTCCACGTCAAGACTAAAGGTTTGGAATTTCTTTTTCACACTAGATAGAATCTAAACTTATAGCTTTGCGTGTACTACGGGATCGACCATTATATTCTGACTTCCGCGAAACAAGCCTCATTGAGAAAGTAGAATTTCCTTTTTTAACCAAGAAAATTTAGGTTTATAAAATTTGTTGATCTGCCACCAAGTGAAATATGAAACCCCGTACCGAAGCTTTGGATTTGTTATAACCATAGTTAATAGCACTGTTTTTTCGTGCGCTAGATACCTACCCCTTAATTGCTTATGCAAATTACCACGTTTGTTCAAAGTATTTCATTCTTAATCGAAACTTCGGAACAAAAGTTAAGAAACATGATTTTTCCAAACGTTATGATAAATTTCAAATAAGAGCAACGGTTATTTTTTCTAATGCTTTTACGTCACTTGCGAAATAGTTTTATCAAAGCATAAAGCACAAATTCTCCTTCAGAAATCCCTAGACACAGGCAGTCTTCCCCAGGTTTGGACAAAAGCAAACGTGACTCCACTCTTCAAGAAAGGAAACAAAGAAGATCCTGCAAATTACAGACCTATATCTTTAACATGTATATTGTGTAAAGTTCTAGAACATATTGTAGCCTCAAATCTAACTGAACATTTGGACAAAAATGATATCCTTTATGACTTGTAGCATGGTTTTAGAGAAAGGTGTTCATGTGAAACCCAGCTACTTCAACTGACCGACCATCTTGCCAAAAACCGGACTGGAGGAAAACAAACTGATCTAGTTTTATTAGACTTCAGCAAGGCTTTTGACAAAGTTAGCCACTTAAAACTTTTGTATAAATTGCAGGAACATGGTGTTAACAATGCTACCCTTTTGTGGATTAAATCTTTTCTAATAGGCAGAACACAAAAAGTAGTCTTAGAAGGTGGATGCTCATCAGAAGTACCAGTCACGTCTGGAGTACCTCAGGGATCTGTACTTGGCCCTCTTTTGTTTCTTTTGTATATAAATGACCTTCCAAATAACATCACATCCCAAGTTCGTTTGTTTGCAGATGACACTGCCGTTTATTTAGCTATAAACAATAATTTCACGACTTCGTGTTAAATCTTCTAATGCCAGTAAAAATTTAATCCATTGTGATATATTCCTTATGCTTAAATATTCCGTTTATAATCTGTGAAAGAGCCTCTTTAAAGGTAGTGGCTGATGAGTATTACTGGAACACAGAATGGGTAGATGCATTGTTCTGCCCTTTGTTACGATGTATGTATTTTTTGTGCCTTAAGATCGTCATTATTTGTATACAACCAATTTTTACGAACTTTTTAGTCCAAATAACATTTTTGCAAAATAAAGTGCAAACTCGAAAGGGAGGAAGGGACTAATCATCAAAATAACCACAGCATATATCATATTAATTAAATTGATCCCTGGATTTGACGCTCCCAAGATTGTTATAATATTATAAGATTAACATTATCTAAAGGAAAACATTCTTTATCATAATAATATCAACTGTTGCAGTTTTCTCACACTATTGTCTTTCGATAAGCACACACAATGAGCTGTCCTATGGAATCAGTCCCAAATTTGTCGTTATTGGATTAAACATGATTATTCATGTTTATTCATTAACCTTTTCCTGTTTAATCCCTGGATTTTACGCCTCTGTGGTTTTATACTTGACAAAATATTTTGGAAAAAGAAGAAATTGCTTGTTACAAGCAATTTCTTCTTTTCCATAATAGTTTCTACCCTACTGACTGGTTATTAATCATATAAGTTCAACTTGAATTTGTCGTCTGCAAAGCCTTTGATTTTGGACCAATCTAAAATTTCTAAAAACGGGAAAGGGTTAAACGACGTGTTATATCAAGAGTTATCTTACTGTATTTGAAGGATGGGTAGGTTTTGGACTTTCCAACAAAGGAAGTATGTATCCTGGAGACGTAGTTGTCGGCTGGGTGGCGAGTAACGGACACGTCCATTTTGCGGTCAGTACATTTTAAATTTAAAGTTGGATTATGCGCTGTATATAGGCGTGTTTCGCTTTGTACGTGCACTCTACAGGATGAAAGCGTTCCGAGTATTTTGTCATCCTGAACATAGTCCTTTTGTTGTGCTTCCAAACAGTTTACGTATCGCACCTGACAATAATAATGACAAGAAGGAGAAAAAGGCTGTATTCAATCTGTACTAACAAAGGTTATGTGGCCAACCAACCATTTTACCTGTTTCTTACATGTTACTTACCATTAATATTGCAAAATAACGCCTTTAAATATCTATAATCCTATGGGGGGAGTGGGTGTAGCCTTCGATCCGCCAAATTGCATTTCCCGCCTTCATATGTGCAGAGGATGCGTTTCTTGGCCCGATCCCACACAATGACTCTTTTTGACTCTTAACTCCTCAAATGCAAAGCAATTGGAAAAACTTTGTGGGCAATTAAGAAATTGCTTGCAGCAAGTGGCTTCTTCATTTTCCACAATGTTTTCTACTCAGAAAGTTAAAAAATAAAGTTAAAAAAGTGAACTGTAAATTGTCGTCTGCAACTACTTTCAATTAGGACCAGTCTAAAAATATGCCGACTGGTAATGGGTTAAAACTATGTCAGAAACTTAAAAGTAGACCGGATTGAACCAAAGCGACCAAGAAGGAGTCGGATTGCAACTTGGGTTAGGGTCTCGGACTAGTTTTAATTGATTGAAATGAAATGGCGTGTGCTCGAGCTTGATTTGAACATAACTTACTTATTAGACAGGGTTGTTATGACCTACACAATGTGAGATTTTCATCGAAAATAATACTTTACTTTTAGGACAGACACACAACCGCCCATGCTATGCCAAAAATGGACTCATCCCAAGACTGGAAGTTGCTCCATGGAGAAGAAAATGATTTTGGGACCGTTTTGAAGTTCGTTCGTAAAATAAACACTTGTGATGATACTGAAGACATGGTTATTCCGGTAAGACATGGTTATTCCGGTAAGACATGGTTATTCCGGTAATACATGGTTATTCCGGTAAGACATGGTTATTCCGGTAAGACATGGTTATTCCGGTAAGACATGGTTATTCCGGTAAGACATGGTTATTCCGGTAAGACATGGTTATTCCGGTAAGACATGGTTATTCCGGTAAGACATGGCTATTCCGGTAAGACATGGCTATTCCGGTAAGACATGGTTATTCCGGTAAGATATGGTTATTCCGGTAAGACATGGTTATTCCGGTAAGACATGGTTATTCCGGTAAGACATGGTTATTCCGGTAAGACATGGTTATTCCGGTAAGACATGGCTATTCCGGTAAGACATGGTTATTCCGGTAAGACATGGTTATTCCGGTAAGACATGGTTATTCCGGTAAGACATGGTTATTCCGGTAAGACATGGTTATTCCGGTAAGACATGGCTATTCCGGTAAGACATGGCTATTCCGGTAAGACATGGTTATTCCGGTAAGACATGGTTATTCCGGTAAGACATGGTTATTCCGGTCAGAGTAATTGGTGTGTTTGGTATTACTTACTGATTGAAAAACAACAATAGAAGACCAAACTGACATGCTCAAACTGCCGTAACTCGATAAAATCCTGGCCGCAACCATTGAACAGTGGTAGCGCGCAGGACTTCTAATCAAGTGATCCCGGGTTCGATGTCCGGTCGCGGCGAATTCCCAAATCCGTCATTTGTCTCTTAGCAAAGGGTGGGAAATCGTTACCTATCTGGGATAAGCAGCTGGAGGCACGTGTGTATTCAAGTTTTTGTTGTTATTTTTTTTTTAATCTTGGCTTGCGTAGCAATTGCCCATATAAGGGACGCCCCCAGAAAACGATTAGTTGTTATGGGGGATAGTGCAAGGATACAGGACGCAACTGCTGAGAGCTTAATGTCTCATCTACAAAGCAATTAGATGGGTAGGTTGATATGATCAGTCCAGGGCTCGAGCCCGTAATCTTCAGGCTCGGACAGGATGTTGTGGTAGTTTCGCCGGCATTTGTTAGGCGTTAGGCACGCAGCCGCCGTAATGTGACCGAAATACTGTTAACAGTGGCGTTAAGCCCAATTAAATCAATCAATCTCGAAAAGATCCTTAAATGCATTCCCACACAATGACGCTTTTCACCGCCCGAAGAAAAACAATCGGGAAAATACTTAGTAAACAAGAAGAAATTGCTTGCAAACAAGCAAATTCTTCATCTTACACAATATTTTCTACCGTTAAAATTGAAGAAATCTAAAGCTCATGAATTCTTAGGTGCCTTCTCCTTTCAATTTAGACCAGTCTAAAATTTTGTTGTCTGGTAATGGGTTAATTGTTTTCATTTCCACTTTCTAGATGTAGTTAAAACATATTGATCCGTAAATTGAACGGAGGTGCAGACAACAGTATTTCGTTTGTGAAATTTTAAAAGTGTACGTAGTAACCAGTATGCTTATTGTACAAATTGTACAAAATGGACATTTTTTTTATTTCCAAACATGTTTATCAAACCTTTTTTCATCAAAAAGCGTGACTGTGTTGGAGTGGGTCAATATCTGTCTAAATTTGTTTTGAAATCTGCTTCATCTCCTTCCTCTATTTTGTTAGGGAAGATTCCAATCGATGGCCATGCCAACTGGGCTCCGCCAGGAACTGGCAGGAAATTCCAAGGCATTATTTTGAAAGACCAAATACATGTAAATAAAGCAAAATAGCTGCTTGACGACTTAAAGATCGTACTGCAACTTGATTAAGCTATAGTTACGACGTTGAGGTTGCGAATGTGACAAAAAATGCTTCGAAATTGTTGAAGTTCAATATTATATTTCGATCTGAATAATCGATTTGATTGATCGATTGGTAATTTGATTTACTATCGCGATCCGTCAATCGAAAGTTGTTGTATACAATAATTTCTAGTTGACAAAATTGGAAAAGAATCTTTGTCTTCTATTGAAGAAAAACAATGCTTGCCAAAGATATTCTTGGGAAGCGTCAAAAGCGTTATTTTGAGGGAATTGCTTAATATCAGTCAATATTTATTTGAAACGTATTAAATTTCCTTTTCTCGATTTTGATACGGAGGATTAGAATCCACGGACCGCTGGCAATGCCCAATTAGCTCCGCCAGGAAGTGACAGGAAGTTCCAAGGCGTTATTTAAAAAGAATTGTGGTCAATTAACATGTAGCTAATAAGTTAATTAGTTGCCTCGCGACCTTACCATCGTACTGAAATTTGATTAAGCTTTAATTACGGCGTTTCAGTCGCCAAATTAATAGATTGCTTCAGATTAACGTAAGGAGTTTAAAAATCACTTCCGGTCTAATTGAATTATTTGATTGGTTGACAGATTCTTTGAATGACAAACGCAATCCATTTATTTGTCCCGTTTTGCCTGACGGAACAATATAAAATGCGTATTATCCATTTAACCATATTTTATTCAAAACCCTAGGAAGGAACAGTTCGAGTCATATATGCCTACAACAAAAACGATCCGGCTGATGATAACAGTATTATGTATCATGGAACAACCCGGGGAACAAAGAGCGTTTCTTTGCGGAGTTCTTACAAGATACCCGACAATATGCCTAAAACAGTGCATGAGTATGACTTTCTAAACACAAACGTATGTATGTTTTTAAGATCTGACGGATCTAATGATCTCTTTTTTTTGTTCTATTTGACATTTAATTGATCAATCACTGGCCCCGCCGACTTACTACGTTAGCCCCGCAAATCGGCTCCAACAGGAAGTTCCGTTCCGATTTTAAAAAGCATTATTTTGCAGAATTTATGGTCAGTAGTATGCAACAACAACAACAAAAATAATAAGCTGTAGTTACGACGTTTCAGTCGCGAAACCAACAAAAAGGTTTACAAAACAGCGGTTAATGTTGGAGTTTTAAGCTCAATTCGGGGCTAAATGCATGATTTGATTGGTCGATTGAGTCCTTGATTGACAGCCGTGATTGGTCAATTTTGTCAGTTGAGGATTGTTTTAATTCGCTTAGTTAGTTGATTATATATAGTACGTATAAGTATTTATTATTCAATCATAAATCGAAAAAAAACTCCCTCTTTCTAGTTTGACCTACTCCGTCGGAGTGAATTAAAATTAAAGTTTCCGATAGGAACAGTCCTCACTTTGTCTGTGGGTTTCTGGCACAAATTTGAGTTTTTAATGTTTGCTTGACAGTGCTTATGGTCAAATGTTTTTCTTTTCTTTTTTTTTAATATTATCATTTTTTTTTTCTTAAGAAACATCGATACCTCCCTTTAAACATTCCTACGGTTTTCCATTTTAGAAAGAAAATGTAGCACTGGTCAAGATAGGGAATATGCAAATAAAGTCCTGCTTGATATCACTTGATGTTATCAGGCAGGTGATATCGGGCCAATACTAGCTTCATTGAATGGTTAACTACCCTGATGTAATGAAATGAGGCATATGGACTGAAACCTATGATAACGCCTTTTCGATACCGTTAACATTATGTCATAATGCATGAAATGACGTCATTGTGATAACGGCGTCATGTTTTTTTGTTTTGTTTTGTTTTTTCTCATAAAATCATAGTTTAATAACATTCAAGAATTTCGACAAACTATCACAAAAATTAAGATACAGATCTATTTTATTTATGAAATATCAAATTTGTTCTCATGAAGTACTCCATTTATCCAACTGGTCATCTAAGTAAACAAAACCAAACCTAAAAAGAATCTCGTTTTTTCTGTTAATGAGGGACACGTCCAATTAAAGTAGTATTGTATAACCATTCAAAATCCATTTTATCTGTTGCTATGTTTTTGCTTGTACTTTGTCAGTTTTTGATACCGAATGCTACTACTACATACCATTGTCGAGGATTTTATATGCCTAACATAGGAAAACACCACATGATAAAGGTAAGAAATGTAGCATGGATATCTAAATATCAATTTCTGTCTATTGTAACGAATTCTGGAATCTCAAAAAAAAAAAAAAAAATCAAAGATGAATGTGTATACGTGCGTTCTGTCGAATAGCTCATAGAAAGAAAAATACGAATAATGATTCAAAATATATAAGAATAAATATTTTGCGTTTTACCTTAGCTGGTAGGTCATTCTGCCTTACTTCTTGACAAAACACCTAGAAACAGCGATAAAATCTGTATGTGCTTTATATTGTCATGTGATATCAACTGTGTAGTTGACGATGCCCTTGCTACGCCCATTGAGCCCCGGCAGGAAATTCGCCTGAGATATAAAACGGCGTTATTTTAGATAAAAAAAAATATGGCCAGTAGCATGTAACATAATTCAGAGATGAAGAGAATATTTTTTGTTTTCATTGAGGTGTGAACCGCAAAACCTAATCATACTGTATGAATACACGAAGCGGATTCATACAGTGTGTGATTAGGGTTTTCGGTTCATACCTCCATGAAAACATAAAATTTTCTCTTCATTTCTTATATTTAATAGCTTGAGCGAAACAAACAAAACCTTTACAAATTTTGATACCTATTTGTATGGGACTATTCTGTGCGGAAGCATACAAATTCGCTGCGTGCTCAAAATTCTGTTCATGGAGTTATAATAATTTTTTTTCGACCAATCAGAACGCCCGTTTTTGATAGACGAAACTAAAGATTTAATTATCAAGCAATGAATGGGTTGGTTGGCGACCTATGATTTGATACAACAGCTTAAATAACTACAGCTGTTGTTCCAACATGTAAGTCGGCCAACCAACAAAAATGGTTCACATTAATGTCGACTAATGTAGGAGTTCAACGTTCACTTCCGGTCTAAATGTATGATTTCAGCAGCAGTTTATCGACTAAAAATTATTATCCTTTTTTTTTTTTTTTTGATAATTTAAATGATTTACTTATTTCGTCGAACAGAGGCAGTATTCAGCAATTTAGCTTCTAGATATGCATGAGCAGTCCACTACCAGACAAAAAATAGGCTGGTCCAAATCAAAGAAGTACAGACGAAAAATGTTAGCTTGTGAAATTTAGAAAGAACACCCCAACTTATTATGGAAGGAAGAAAACAGTGTCCAAAAAGATGCTTCATCAAACAAATTCTTTAATGTCAAACATGTTTTTCTGAGTTTTCTTCGGGTTGAGAAAATGCGCTTTTAGTAGGCAATAGTTTAATTCGACCTTCGTGTAAAATACTAGCGAATTTGCTGCAACTACTTTACAAATATATCTTTATTAACTACCGACGTGTAAATGTTACCTTCCTGTAACCATAGTAACACTTAGTTACCATTCTCACACCGCTTTTTGACGCTTTAAAAAAGGTTTAAAAATGTAGAAAATAAAGAAATTGTCTCTTACAAGCAATTTTTTCATTATCCACAATGTTTTTTTACCCGAAAAGAAGAAGAAGAAGAAGAAGAAGAGGATAAGAAGAAGAAGAAAATATTTTAAGTAAATCAACTTTTTTGCAAGTCTAAAATATTGTCGTCCGGTTGTTGGTTAAAGGGAGTAATCTGTGTTATTTTTATGTCACAGATTTTAACCATTTTTATTCCATCTCATATAATACAATAATGCAATAATCTGTAAAGATGTGGAAAATCAGAGGCCGTCTATCACAAATAACCAGGGTGTATTCGAGACTGTTAATCTATTTTAAGGTTATGCCGAAATAGCTGCAAATTCATGTAGTGTGTATAACCGTTGGAATCCATGTTTAAATTTGCTCAAATCAACGTTATCGTTAAGTCATGAGGAGTTAAATGCACTAACCGGTCTTCCATTCTGTAAGCATCAGTCAAAAACTGTTGTAAGAGTTAATATGAATATAGACACTCACCGCTGATTTGTGCTAACCACTTGATGTGACATAATTAAGGATGTTGGTTGTTTTCAATCGTCATTTTATTACCTTCTGTTGACCATGAGGCCATGCGGTGTCGACAACCGAATACCACAAAAAAATAGCGTGGAATTCCGCTGAACCTTTCCTATAACAGCCGCCGTCATAGCACAATTCTGACTCACTTACAAAAAATCAGCTTAATACCTGCAAGGGATAAGAAAAAAAACTGGAAAACTTAAATTTCCCAAGTCTAGCATCCATATCTTCCGCAAAAATAAATGGACCAGATAAAAACTAAAACTCGTTCTGTATCTCTTGAAAGCTGACTCACAAACCAAAAATCAGCTCAATACCTGAGAGGGATAAGAAAAAAAATCTGGAAAACTGTAATTTCCCAAATCTAGCATCCATTTCTTCCTCAAAAATAAATTGACCAGAAAAAACTTAAACTCGTTCTGTAACTCATCAGCTGACTCACCAATAACCAGCTCAATAGCTGCAGGCGTTTAGAAAAAAGCTGAAAGACTGAAATTTCTTGATAATATGATGAGTCCAGTATCCGTATCTTGCTCAAAATAAATGGAGCGGAACTAAACTTAAACTCATTCTGTAACTCATCAATGGCGACTCACTTACCAAATCAGCTCAATACCTGCAAGTGTAAAGAAAAAACGTCTGGAAAACTGTAAGTTCTCAGTGATTTTTTAAGTCTAGCATCCATATCTTCCTAAAAATCATTGGACCGGAACAAAACTTACACTCATCAATATTGACTCACGTACCAACAATCAGCTCAATACTTGCAAGCGTTTAGAAAAAAAGTCCGAAAAACTGAAATTTCTTGGTAATTATCTGAGTCCAGCATCCGTATCTTCCTCACAAATCGATGGACTGGAACCAAACTTAAACTTGTTATGTAACTGATTAATGCAAACTCACATACCATCACCTTCATATCGAAAAGGGTTTAAAAAAAGCCCGGAAAAGTGAAACTTCTTGGTAATTTTCCAAGTCCAGCATCCGTATCATAAAATAAATGGACTTGAACCAGACTTAAACTTGTTTTGTAACTCATTGATGCGGACCCACTTACCAAATATCAGCTTAATATCTCCGATTATAAAATTAAAGTGATTCCAACACAATTTAATGTTTGTTTTCATAAAATCATGACGTCATTGATGGTATTTTAACATTCTCTAGACATTCAATCTACTAGCTCGGTCACGGAGATCAACGAAATCCTCCGTAAAATTAAGTCGTCAGAATTCGTACATATACCAGTCAATGCCGAATATAAGCGTAAGTTTCCGGTAAAGAATCGTTGCATTCGTCTACATCTCAGAAGGCTCTTTCCTGCTTAAGTGACCAAATAAACAATAGATTGTTAAAACTATTTTCCTTCCTCGGAGAGAATATATGGCTTTAGAGAAAACGGTTTAATTTCTGTTCTATTCTAGTACGAGCCTGTAATTACCCCGGGTAACGAGCAAAACGTTCATCATATACTATTGTACCGATGCTCTGGTATAAACCCAGCTGTCAGTGACGGAGTAAATGGGGACTGCTATGATCACCGACCAAAACAATTGCCCCAATGCTCAGATATGATTCTAGCTTGGGCTATTGGAGGTCAGGTAGGAGAACTGAGTGAATTTCTATTTGAATTGATAATTGGCATACCTCTGGTCTAGTCTACTGAGTTCCGTCAGGGTTTTCACTATTTAACGACGTTAAATTGCAAATAACATTTTTACCAACATATGACATAAATATAAAATGTTTGACTTGGGGAATCTTTGATAAGCTGTAGTTATTACGTTTAACTCGCCAACAAAACTTCGCATATATATCGAATAATGTCAAAGTTGAGTTCTAGTCTGTCTGTATGATTTGATTGGTCTATCGATTTTTACATTGACAAATCGATCTGACAATTATTTCTTCACTGTTTAATAACGCTGTTTCCCCCCTTTGCATATGTTAATGCATATTTAACAAAATTAGGGGGTACATAAATACTCATGCATTCGGAGTTTCTATTTGCATAAGTGTACTAACTTAAATTAGATTGAATTGATTTATGTTATGAATGCAGAACTATTTCGATATTCCTAAGATGGTAGAATATGTTACAATAAATGTTTTATCAGTTAAACCAAGGATTCTGTTTATTACAGCCGTTCTATTTTCCTGATAATGCCGGGTTTTCCATCAGTGGCCCTGATGATCCCCAATTTTACATCATGGAAACTCACTACGACAACCCGACGAGGAAAACTGGGTATATAGATAATTCTGGGATACGAATCACCATGACAACAGAACTCAGACCCATGGAGGCGGGGCTTTTTGAGTTCGGTCATAAAGTCAACAGACACCAGATAATCCCACCGGGAATAGAAAATTTCGTGTCTACGGGTTATTGCAGTGCAAACTGTATTAAAGAGGTAAACTCTGTATTATTAATCTTTAAACTAAGTATTTCAGACCAATACTTGAAATCGTGGCGGCAGTTAATAATTACATGTGTTATACTAAAGATTATTTCTACCACCTTTTGTCGAAGATGAATATATACTCCTAACAAATTTTACTCGAAGTTCCGTCCATCAAAGATTTTGCATTTGATTCACTAAAGATTTGTTTCATAACTCTATGAAAAAATGGATAGGGAACTATTTTGTCTTGCACATAAAGTAGGTCATTAAAAACTGTCTCAAAGTGGTCAAATATGTGCATATTTGGGGTCTTTTTAAGACATATTTTTCGATAAAATGAATACCTCAATAAAAATGAGCCTATGCGTGACATTTCCAACCATTTCACATGTGCATGACTCGCACATATTGAGCACCCTGGACAGCACTCTGTGACAGTTAAAGCGATTCTTGCGCAAATTCGAAAGAAAGTTGGTATTTTGCCCCCTTTCTTTAATTTCTAGCTGTAATGCTTTCAGACATTTGTTAAACTAATTTTGTAATGAAAATGACTGTTAATTACTTTAAAAAAGAGATGAAGAAACAAAGGTTTTTCGCGGTATGTGACGCCTAAAAACTCAGCATAGTTCGAACAGAACTGTAATTCACCAGGTAAAACGTTATTTGTCAATTGCACCGAAAATGCCTTATTTGTAGTTTTCATGACGTATCAATTACGCCTCTGGCTTCCGCTAGCAATACAATCGTGATCGACATTATCCGAAGACTAGCGACTTCACCCTATGTATTCCGACGTTTCAACGTAGGGCATAGGGTATATATCACATTAAATCGAATATCAAGTGAATTTAGTATTAGTATATTTAACACGAAGAAAAATATTCATCGAGGAAAGGATATTAATAAATATTTGAAAAGCATATAATATTCCGATATCAAATTTACATGAAGAAAAATCAGTTTAAGAGCCGCTTTTAAGAGGGTAATATTTCATACAAATAATAATAATAATAAATAAAAAAAGTGATTCGGTGCGAGAACTTTAATTGCTTCTCAAGGAATCTCTGCTTTTCGATATGCTTAAACTGTAAACGCTTAAGCATTATGTTGATAGATAATCAAACAGTCATAACCTAAAGCCTTAGTCACGACGTAAAGGTTGCCAACCACACATTTCTCTCGCCCTAAGGGTTTCCAACAAAGCAACATGCATGAAGTGAAAATGTTTGCTGCATTCCAACATTCGCATCTTCTCGGGGTGGCCATGAAGACTAGACATTTCCGGAATGGAACAGAACTAAGACCTATTGTGAATGACCCGGATTATGATTTTGACTTTCAAGAAAATCGCCTTCTTCCAACCGAGGTGTCCGTTTACCCAGTAAGTTCATTCGGTCCTTTTCTAGAATTATCATTTCAGGATTTCTCATTGTGGGCAAACTCTAATGCGTTGTTATGCATTAGAAAAACGCCTAACAACGCTTCTCGTGAGAGATTTTTCTTATCAAAAATAACCAGTTCATTATATTCTATTTATTGAACAGGCTGCATGGCAGCTCAAAATCAAAGTTCTGAAAGTACTGTAAGCTAGCAAAGCATGTTTTGTTAAATGGTCTTCTTTACCTTTTGAAGTGTAGAAAACATTGTGGACACTGAAGAAAATGCTTGTTACAAGCAATTTCTTCATTGTCCACAATGTTTTCAAAAACCCTTTTCTTGGGTTTTTTGAAAAAGCGGTATTGACTAGGGATTGGGTTTTATAGCACGCCTTTGAAGAACTACTTTTTATCGCGTAGACATTCAATAAATTTAGCGACAAAGCCTACAGTTGCGGTTGCACCCATTGATATCCGAGAAGACCTTTAAATTTAGTCTGTTAACTAAAGCTATTAAAGCTGACGCTTTGCTAACTGAAAACATAAAAATGAGACTTAACCTTTTAGATCAATTTTTGAATTTTTCTTTACCCTATACATCAAATTTAGTTTAACCGTAAAAGATAATGAGACCACATATTAGTGTTTGAAGGAGATAAATAATAGTCATATTTACTTCTTTACTGTTTTAGATATATATTTACAATTTACCAAAGACCAGACGACACAATTTAGTCTGGTCAAAGTTTGGAGGAGTTCTAGATGAAAACTTAATGTTTATGAATTTTAGATTTTTAAAAAAAAAATCTAGGCAGAAAATATTGTGAGAAATAAAGAAAATGTTTGTTGCAAGCAATTTCTTCATTTTCAATGAAGTTTTTTCAAGTGTTTTTCTTGAAGCCCGCGCGCAAAAAAACAACAAAAAATACCACCACCATTGTGTGAGAATGGGTTTGAAACATAAACAAAATCGGGATGTCTATCAAACACCAGTCTGCACTTAAAATTTTAAGGGCCAAAGAACTAACACAGGCATGATGCTCGAATTCACGTGTTATACCAGTATAACGTTCATTAGTAGAACCAACGTAAAGTAATTACCGTTGTGTGCATAATCCATGCTATGTAGATCCGCATAATACTTTTGATCCCTGCAATAACATGTTCCATAAATAGGTTTCCAATTTTTAGTTATCGGACTAGGATATTTGACCATTCGCTGGCCCCCGCCAAATTACATCGGTTGTAGTGCCGATGTTTAGATCGTCAAACAAACAAAATTGTTTCACATAAATGGCGGTTATTGCCGGAGTTCAAAGTTCACTTCAAATCAAGATGAATGCTTTGATTAGCCTTTTTATTAACGGCCGCGATTGATCATTTGACCCGACCATTGATCTAGCAGGAAGTTCCACTTCGATTTTAAACGTTGTTTTGCAAAATAAATGACTAGCTGCATATAAATAAAACGTATAAAGGTAAGTTGGTGACTTAAACGTCGTAACGATAGCTTGAATAAGCTGTAAGTACGACATTTAAGTCACAAAACCAGTGAAGAAGGTTACCAAAGAATGGCGACCAAAGTTCGAGTTCGAAACTCATTTTCAATCCAAATGAACGATTGCATTTGTCGAGTGGTTATTCGATTGGCAGCGATTGGTTAATTACTTGCATTGGCAATCATCGACTGACAATAAGGGGACCAACCAGTCTACTTTTTTTAAATTGGAATGCGGAGCATTCCAACTTAAATTTTACAAAACCAAAAAATGAACACAAGACAATTTCATTTCGTTTTTTTTTTGTTTTTTTTTGATAACACATATCACGTGATATCTTAGATATAAATACACCTCGGGTTACTTCTCATCTCAACTTGCCACGGACAACCAGTTAGTTGTAGCCGAAGACAATAATATAGCACATGTAAAGGATGATATAAAAATTCGTTTATGGACTTCTAAACATGCTTTAGTTTGCTTTAAATTATTGAAAAAAGGTAATAATCAGCGCAGTAATTTGTTTTTTTGTGATTCGCCGTCCCGTGTTTGGTAATCACGTGATCTCAACTGACATGTGGTAGTCATGTGACCATAGATAGGCAACGTTTACAAATATGGCTCAGGTCGCAAATGCATTTTTACAATAATCACGCAGCCCAGTGCTTTAAAACATTCTAGAGCGATTAATGGGGATCGTAAGCATCAAGCAAACGCGATTATTGTGGGGATTACAGCTTTTACTCAATAAAAAAAAATAGATGCAAAACGAAAGTAGAAGATTTTGATAATACAAATGTTAACATATCAACTTCCGATTTCTTTTTATTTACTAAATAATTACGCTTTATTATGTCGTTATTTACAAATTAAAATCAATAATAACACACCAAACCTTTAACAAGTGCCATCTAGCTTTCAGCTTGGTCCTTTTTACTTCAATTTTTTTACGGTTCTAAAGCCGTATAACGAATAAGGAAATCGCGCGACTACAGGGCGCCGAAGATAATTTGATACTATCTTCATCATACTATAGGTTTTTTTTTAGGAAAAGGGCAAAACTACCATGTGCAAATAATAACGTTACAATAACGTTAACGTCTTTTTTTTTCTTTTGAATTTTACTCACAACACTTTAAATATTCTTTTTTCCTAAATCTAAACCGGTATTTCAAACCGATCACCCTGGAACAAGTTACCGTACATTTCCGCAAATTTCCACGTATACTCATTAACTTGTAGTGAAAATCTACGTGAGTTTAGTATGATCGTTACTAAATTGGCCGAGGGTAGGATCAAATAATCATCGAGGTCATTGTTTTCCCACTGTAGAAGCTGTGTTCTCTGTTTACAGGATTCTAAAAGGAGTTCATGTATTACAGTTGATCAAAAGGAGAATGTTACGCTTGAAAATTCTAATTTTGCTGTGCGTGACACGAACTTATAACCCATTCCAACACGATAAAATTTTAGACCAGTCCAAATTCAAAGAAGTAGCAGACGAAAATTGTAAGTTGATGAAATCTTTAAAATCCTGGTCTTTTTGGACAGAAAACATTGTGGAAAATGATGCAATTGCTTGTAAGAAGCAATTTGTTCATTTTCCACAATGTTTTCCAAAGCCTTCATAATGAGGGTCATTTAAAAGCGTCACTGTCTGGAAATGGGTTACGACAATGCTAGTTTGTGATTTCTGTATGTGGATTTATGTTTTTGTGCGTTATTCACGCACATATATACACGAATGGGAATGCTGGTTTAAGTTTAAAGGAGTGAGGCTTACTTGGAGAGTTATAAATGAATTTGAACCGAATTCCAAGTTATGACCCTTCGCGCAGTCCTTTCAGTCCTTTGATTATTACAGGCTACTGACCATAAATTATGCAAAACAATGCCCTTTAAATCATTAATTTCATGTAAATAATAATAAAAGAAATATACAAAACAACGCCGTTTAATATCTTAGAGGAGGTCATTGGTTGTACCGGGCGTCCGTCAATTGCCCTAGAATAAACTTGTTATTATGAAACTTCTAATCAGATAAATTGATAAAAGTGACTAACTTTGCGATGAAAAAAAATCTAGGTCACCCAATTCGCGGAAAAAATAACGATTAACTGATTTTTTTGTGTAGGGAGACAGTTTCAGTGTTGAATGCATCTACGATTCTCGGGGTAGAAATGGACCAACATATGTAAGTAAATTTTTCTCTATAATTTGAATCATTCTACTTGTAATCTCGATAAGGCAAGCAAGGCATTTAAATTTTATCGGTTTCAAAGGGATGCTCTTTTGTGTTTTTGTTGTTTTTTTAATTGAATATTACGAATGAAGTGCTATTTGCATCACATCAATAGTAGCGATTAATTGATAACATCCTGAACCTGATCGATATAAGATATTCTGCGAAACACTTTACACCGTTTGTAAAATGACATCAATGCATGCATGTCATTTTTAATTGGTCGTAGACCAATTTATATAACCATAAACTCAAGATTGTGTCGCTGCAATTTACCAAATCTGCCTTTAGCCCAACTGGACGTATATTCTGACGGGAAAACAGAAAAAAATAATTTCATTTTACAAGTTAAGAATTATCAAAAGGAGTAAAGGAAAACTGGACAGTCACACGCTTTAAAGATGAATGTTTCAAGGATTTTCCGCTAGTGATGAACGCGTCTAACCAACCCTTTCTTTCAATCATATCGAGGTGTAAACAAAGATGATACTGCCACTCAATTATTTTCCAGCCATAAGTTAATCAAAGTACTGAAAGTTCTTCTGGAGAGCAAATTTCATTATTATGCTTTCAAGCTGTCTAAAGAATTCGCCCAAAGAATAGTATCAACTGTTTTTTCCTTTGTGTATAATTAGCGCTGTTTAGGAACTTGTTAATTTCTGCCCAGAAAAAGAGAGGGGTTTGAAATTTCATGAACCTGTTGTCAGCATTTGCTCTTAAACTTAAGTTATCATATTTCCATACTTTTTCTGTTTTGGCTTTATAAAAAAAAGCTTGCAGGGATGATCTAACCATGACTATTTAACAATCGAGAATTTTTTAAAATTTAGTTTTCACAAAAAGTTGCTTTTTTCGTCGGTACCTTGTTGCATCAAGGTCTTCCGTTCGTGTAAATTAATATTAGTTCTAATTAACATTCACGGAAATATCATACACTAGGATAGAACCTACGGGATGTGAAAGTAATAGAAATTAAAGTTGTTTTACCCTAATTCTAAAGTCGGAATGCAACGATATATCCAATTTCTCAGTGACGACCAATTACAGTGCGTACGGCACTTTGATTACATTTTTGCATCTCATTTACATAGCTATCAGCTAGTGTAATACCGCTAATGTAATATAGAAACAATCAACGGGTTCCTTTCACTCTCAACTAGTATGTCATGTTATAAATTCAAAGATACACGTTTATATTATCTACCCGGGAGCCGGTTTGAACAGGATGTGTTGATGCGGTCACACCGGAAAGGACAGGCCTTATCCACGATTTGACATCTAAGTGCTGCTTTATACGTCAACGGCAAAACGAGTTTTCGAAAATAGCTACAGGCTTAGTTTCAACTAATCATTGCAGTTGACAGTTTTTGGTACTTTGTCACAAACAACTGATGTTATGACGACAATAGAATATCAAGCCTTCTGTACACCGTACATTAAGGAATAAAATAGTACGAGCCTCTTGCCTCTTGTATTTGCTTTTGACTGGTCTTTGTAAACAACCGTCATTCACATCTTAATTGGTATAGCTATGCTGGAGTGTTTTCTATAGATGTTTCTTCCTATAGGTAGGATAGTTTAGTAAGTGGTGAATACCAATCTGGTTTCCTGTAATTTGTACCCACATAACATAGTTTAGAATATTTGCCTTTGCGAGACATTTTCTAAAATTTCACATGTGCTAGAAGTGCGGACACTTAGCAGCCTGGAGAGCTACTCAGGCCATTAAGAATATTCACCGATTGTATATAGAAGCTTTATGTCAGCATCTATCTATAGAATACAGAGGACTTTGGTCAGACTATGCTGATATCTAGGATAATCTGAATCTGTTCTTGTCGCACAGTTTAATTGCTGGAAATACAATGCCAAACGTGCGTGTGTACGTTATATTTTTCGTTTGGACAATTTTTAACCAAATCCCCATACACATAAGTGCATACAAAGAATGGCTCTTGAATTCTTGATCAAGAGATTGCAAAAATAAAGAATTGGCTTACTGAAGTTTGTTGTTCCTTTCTTCTGAACAAACGTTTTGAAAAATAATCATATTATTGGCTGCCACGTGATTTATTTGTGCATCAATGTGCATTTTTGGACAATGCCGTGTTTCTGTCCATTATTATTATGGCTTAAGGATCATCTTACTTATCAGCATATGCAACTGTCTGGAGGCTAGTGTATTAAATGCGTCACGAGACAGATGTTTGCTGCATGCTGTGATTGCGTAAATATAATAGTAGACGTACATGAAATAACTTGAATATGTCAATCAAGTAAACCATTGTGCTTAGAATTGCATCTATAACACCCACTAGAAATTTGTCGACAGTACGTTGTTTTCAATTCGTGTGTACAGCATTAATTTTGCGTCATAAAAGTCATATCTTTACGTCTTCCGAAGCGCCTTCTTTTTTCAAATGAATATTTTACCTTATTTGGTCATAACTACTTTAAACAAACCTTCTTCATTGTTATTGCAGCGTCAACCTACTGGCTTGCCAGTAGGGATTCACTGGCCAATGCCTCTAGCCTCCGAAATTGAAAATTGTGTATAGGAACGGCATTATTAAAAATACTGCCAAGGACATGAATTATTAGGCAAGTCGTTATGGACGATTTAAAAGTTGAAACAACAGTAATATAGGATAAGTTGCCGTTATGACGTTTAAGTCGCCAAACAAACAAAAATATTCATTATGATTTTCGAAGTTGCGAACTCATTTCTGATCCGAATGAATAATTTCAACGGAGGGTCGGTTTTGATAGACATCTAGATTTTAATAATACAAATCTTGCAAAAAGAATCAAATATAGTCTTTCACTTTAGGATTCCGGCAAATACATAAAGTTATTGTTCATATCAGGCTGTAGATCCAAACAATCTGATCACAGTAATCAGTTTTCACTTTGCAAATAATTAACCCTTGTCATGCCGAACCCGAAATATTCCTGTTTTGGCAGGAGGTATAGTCAAAGATCAGCCTGCACATTAGTGCAGTCTGATCTTGATCTTCGCATCCAGTTTGTCCCCTTTAAGACAGAGTTATTTAGATTATCAATTTTCAAAAGAAATATTGATACACATTAAGACCATCCAGTGCTGTCAGTCCTTTGATTTTAAAGTAATTCTATATAGGATTTTGATTTGGCATGACAAGGAGATAGAGATGGATGTTGTAAATATATGCCATGCCGTACAGAGCATAGCACCCCCTCAAAAATCTCGCTTACTTGGTCCATCAAGTAATGACGACTTTTCGAATTCCAAATCCATATAAACCAATTAGATGTCTTATCAATGTAATCATTGTTTTAATTCTAATAATCATAAGCAACTAAAATTTGCATTGGCTTTGTTAATAAGTTATGATTAATCGTTTTGCTGAAATAAACACACCTCTACGCTCATGGCGGAGAGCGCCGTTCTGGTAGCAGTAGTTTTCCGATTCATAAAGCATACGCTATTTTTGAAGTGTCTTAAGACTGTCTTGCGCTCTTGCCTCTGATTATCAAGCCTTTAGAGCCACATCTTCCACCCAAGGAAGGAAAACTGTTTAAAAAACCCATCGTTTATTTGGTTACTTAATCAACAAGAGCCTTCTTGATATTACTATTCAAAGTGAGGGGATGATTGCAGTTCTCTGAAAATAGTACTTTGTGCTTTTCTTTTCAGTTTTAACTCTTGTTTGTTTATATTTTGAGATTGAGACGATTGCACCCGACTTTTCTGCAATTGTTTGCTAAATCTTCGACATTGACTGTTGGATACTAATGACTGATGACTAAACTTTACGGACGATTCCGTAAATCCCCGTGGTCGAGATAGTTGTTTGAACAGTTAAAACGTCATCACAGACGTCATGGTTTTATGTAAACAAAGCTTAAATAGTGATTGGTCACATTTTCAAATACATTAACTTCTTTTATGAAATGTTGTTTTATCGCGTGGAATTATTTGATATTGCAATAATTATTGATGCTTTTGACCTTCGATAATGGTTTCTTATTAATTTTGTTGAATGTTTTTTTGGGAAGATATGGCTTTAAATTTCACGAAATGAATATTTAACTCCGCCTAAACGTGGATACAGATATTTAGGTATCGCTAACGAGATAATGGTTGCGAAAGTTTTTCATACAAAAAATATTCTATGTCAGGCGGGAACGATCGATAATTATTCAATTTCAGTTTCGTTTATCAAGACTCGGGCGTTTCGACTGACTGATCTTTTCTTTTCGTACTTCCTCGAATAAATTTTGAGTACGTAACTATTGATTGTATGCTTTTGTACAAAGTAGATCCACAGATTTTACTCTAAACAAATAGAATATATGCTTTGTTTTGCTCGATGGCATTTAATTATGAGAAATTAAAAGTTTGTATTTTCATACGGGAAAAAACCTAAAAACTTAATATCCTAGTCGCGTATTTAAACAGTGTGATGATTAAATTTTAAGTTTCATAAAGAAACGAAAAAAAATATTCTCTTCATTTCTTAGATAGATATATTTTCTAAGCAGAAAAAATTCGTTCGATTCATAGAAGAAACGTTGAAATTCTGCTAGAAAGACGCGTTTTGCTGATTGAAACATCCAGAATTTCCGGAAAAAATCAATTGAATACAATCAGTATGCATTTAGGGTAATTGGTCAAAATCAAAAGGTTTCGACGATTGGATGACTAGGTTGTGCGGATTGAACAATCTGAAGGAGATCCATAATTTTCTTGCTCTTAAAAACGGTATTAATAGAGTCAAATCTTGTCCTTTTATAAGTATTTTATAAAGGATTCAACTCTAGAATAATGATAAGACGTACGAGCGCCTAGGCTTTCTTTTAGAGTATCAATTCTTGGCTCGATCTTTTGAAATAGTTATTTCTCTCGATCATTTTAAATACATGTATATCAAAGAGCAAAATTTCCCTCCGAGTAAGGCACCAGTTTAAACAGTCTCTTAATTAGTTGGTCACTAAGGCAAAGAAAGGGATTTTTAGATATTTTGAGATCGAGTCAAATGAACCCGTTTCTCCACCGGAGATTAAATTAAGTGATTAAACGCGAAGAAGGAACATTTATAATGAAAATGGCACTTACATAAAAGCAGACTATTCTCATTTATCAAATTTTCGTGAAAGGCTGTCTAAACACCGCTTTAAATATGAAGCAGATAATGACTTCATGGTTATATGAAAGCTGACAAAGACTAAGCGAGATAAAATGCGATAAAATCGCGTCATTCGGATGTCGACACTGTGTGACCTTACTTACGATAGACCTCAAAAAAGAAAAAAATATATATATTCAAACAATACGAGAGACAACACAAATGAATAAAATATTTGCCCCCCCCAACAGAAAAAAATAAAGAAACCCCGATACCCCTTTATAGGATATACTAAAAATAACGTAAAGTACAAAAAGTAGTACGAAACAGCCAATGCAATTTTGTTCATGTGGCTTTTTAATCTTTATCTAAGTACCGTTTTATGTTGTACGATTGTTACATTATGTTATATCTCAACACCAATCGGTTTCTTCATTTCAAGAATCTATTGAACCCTTGTACTACCACATTGTACTGATGTGCATCCTAAAAAGGGTGTTTGATCTCAATTTCAATTAACGTTGCAGTCCATATATTTGTATTGTCATGATTAACACTTTCTGATTCTTATAAGCGCCGTTAAACCCCATTCAATCAATCAATCAACTTTCTAATTCTATTTTTTTTATTATTTGCTGGTCTTTCTTTGGTGTTAAGCATTGTGAGTGTTTACTAGCCTTCGCTTCATCAAATGAACATTGAATCAGGAACAAGCCTTTGAGTATTCATACTTTATATGCTTAAGTTATTTGAATGACAAGGCTCGTTACGATTCTTCTGTTTAGTTGTTTGAACCATGAAGTTAGAAGTGTGTAATTCATAGATTGCTTTGCATATATTTCTGATGACTTAACGTGTGCCACTGCCATTTAAACTAAAAGATAAAATCAAGACTGGCTTGTTAAATCTACTTTGGATGTGATGACTATCTTTGGTTTCCACTGAAAGTATATGTATTTTCTTAACCATAACACGTCAAATGGCCCCTGAAAATTACAGGGGTGTTTGTTTGTTTGTTTTTTAAATGATTAAATTCACTTAACAAATAGTAATGAAGCAATAACAAACAGTAATACTTCAGAGTTTGTTTTTATTTATTTATCTAGATTAAACATAAAAACTAATCAAAGGACTGAAAGTCCTGAGAGCGGTTTTGCTGGTTTATCGGTAACCGCGCTCAATAATGCTTTTTCACGAATAGGAGTGAGTAAATCGTACACCTAAGTAGGAGGAGCAGCTGGAAGCTCGCTAAGGATGTAGTGGTAATATTGGTGTGTGAACTACCAGGAATCCATGGTTAGGAGCTCCATCCGCCCCGATACAATTGAAATACTATTAAAAGTTGCGTTAAACCTAATTTAATCAATCATGACCTATTACTGTTTACCGAAACCGCTATTTTGAGTTAATCGCAACGTTTTCTTCTTAAGTGCGTGAAAATTTGTGGTTGTGTGGTAAAAGGTTAAATGATAAAAGGTAAAGAAATCAAAGCTAAAATTCAATTCTTTTTGCGTTGAGCATATTATTGCCACAATTGAAGTAGCTAAATGTCCGTTTCAAAGATTCAGTCGTATTCGAGAGGTAAAAGGTGTTTTATTCGATGGGGTTAATAGCGCCTATAACAGGGTTGTAACGTGTTACATATATTGTGTATACGGGGTGTTATTTTGCCAAGTCCTGCCAGGTCAAAACACTAACAGACAGTTTACATGTATTCGCTAACTCCACTAACCACTGGCCTAGATTCTATCTAGAAACGCGAGGAAATTATTTCTCTCATTTTGACAATTCATGAGACAATTTTCCAAGGATATATTAAGTTTTAAACTATTTTCCTGGATATTCATGATTAAAAGGAGGCTGTTGGCATTCAGCAAGTAAGTTATTTTCTTCGTCAGCGATGAAACAAGATGGAGACGATCACATAGATTTTCACTTCACGTTTATGAGCATGCGTGGAAATGAGCGGAAATGTGTGAGAACTTGTTTCCGGTTGATCGATATGAAATACCGGTTTTTCCTAAAAAAAAAAAAAAAAAAAACGCTAAAAAAAATTAATAGTCTTTTCAAATTAAACCATCCAATTTGAAATGGCTTATAATAAAACATTGTAGCTGATAATTATACGCCAGAGAACGTACATAAATTCGCTTAGTCATCCGCATTTCAAAATGAGACCCCATAGAAAATAAAATTAAAATTTAAAAGAAACATAGGGGACCTCGTTGTATGTAGCAAATTGGTGCGTATGGGGGAGTGGGGGTTGGGGTGTGTGATGCTTCATGTAATTTAGCTTTTAACCCTTTCCTGTTTCTCGAAATTTTAGACTAGCCCAATTTTAAACATGGTGCAGACGACAATGAAAAGTGAGTGCAATTTGAAACGAAACCATTCTATGTGAAAGAAAATATTGTGATAAAAGAAGAAATCGTTTGTCTCAACAAACGTCTAAATTGCACGGACGTAAAAACCAGTGATTATACAGGAAAGAGTTAACCAACCTATTTAGAGTGTGATATCCTATAGCTATTTACTCATTCACCGACTAATAAGTAAGGTGGTGATTAGTTTCTAAAACGAAAGGTTTTCCTTTGACAAACTTCTTTCGATTCACTAGGACCTTTTTGCGATTTTGATGAAGCAGTAAAAACTTCTGCAATTTGAGTGAAGTAAAAAAAAGCAGAACAAATGCTTCTATCGTGTATGACTCTTTCAATAGATGAGGTGAAACTTTTAGATTTAAATTGTAATGTTAATTGTTAAAATGTAATTATGATTTTTATCTCACACTGAAAGAACTTTAAGATAGAAAAGCTTATCAGCATTTCGTTTAATAAACGTTGATGTAATCATGATACATACAGGCTACTAGGAGATGGTTTTAATAACCCGTTGCTGCTACAAACATTTTCGGCTTTGTAGATTTCTTAGTAAACATGTAAACAAAAATTCATTGAAGTTTTGTTCTGAAAACTGAAACGTTGTTTTTTCTAGGGTGGTCTCTCAACTCTTGACGAAATGTGTTTAACGTTTGTGTATTATTACCCTGCAATGAAAATGGTGAACTGTCTCAGTCAACCAACTTACGACTCTTTCCACTTGACAGATAGGCAGGTAAGCATTGAGACCTGTTCGAGTTGAACATAAACGCTACAATACCAATGGCTTTAAGTATTCTCTAATTCATCAATACTTTCTTTTGAAATCAATCGACATACAAGGGAAAGTTATGATGTTCGTTTTCATCGCATTTTATTGTCTCGAAAATTCATAAGTCGAATTGTGATACAAATCTTATATGCCCGGGATAGTTTTCTAACGTGCTCGATGCATAACACCGACACGTTTAATCCGACAGACAGTTAGTTTGGTCAGCCCGGGGGTCGAATTCGCGATCTCGAGGTATGGAGTCCAAGTTGGTAAAACTAAGTTTATGGTCAGATTAATTAAAACAGTAGGTACACACCGGTTAATCGGTATAAAGGCAGAAAATGTACTTAGATAAGCCTTTCAAATATCGAAAACAAGATCTTCGTGCAAGCATAGGATTCTTTGTGGTTAAATAAGGTATACCGCTGGATGTTCCTTTAGTATTGGTTTGGTTTCTATTAGTTTAGTTTTAGAAAAGAAATGGAAAAAAAAAAAAACCCAAAACCGCTGAAGATTTAACTTTATGCATCTAAGACCAAAGTTCTGGTTAAGTAAACTCTATCAAAGATTGTGTCTAACTATCTCAATGTTTTGCAAAAATCAGAGCCTTTATTGTTATAACTATTTACCAGCCAATCGGATGCGATAATTGCATATACGACATCACAAAGCACAAGCAAGTTTCGTGATTTCGTAAATTGTCTTTGGGCATTGTCTTTTGTTTTTCCTCTTTTCAGATCATACTAAGGAGGTGCACGTGCATTTTAAACTCATTAGCGCACATTCCGTCTGATTATGAAAATAGCTCAAATTATGATTCCCCGTAATCCACTTATTTAAACAACCCTTTTCGGAGTATATGGGGCCCGAATTTTGGATTTATGGTTCTATTCTACCCAATTAGACATAGTTTATTTTCTTTTAATGAGTGAAGTAGAGATAAGACATTAAGCTTTAGACAGACCGCTACTACAAAATAGTTAAAACGTACATTTGAAAGGTGTCATTCTCCTTTAAATTTAATTGAGATATATTGTTATATATTTCGAATCTTAATCATGGATTTGAATTATAAATTAATTTGGATTGAACGTGTTACTGTGGATTTGTAGTTTTTAGCCTGTTATTGCGTAGCAGTCTGAGGCTTAAGTTACCACGTTAAATTCCCAACCCACGCAGATTAAAATGTGAAAATATCTATCACAGATAATACAATATTCTACCTCATGAAAAGTAGATCGGACCGGATTACACGACTTCATATTTACGGCACGTATTTATCAATAGGCCCGATTGAACTCGGTTCAGACCAAGGCGAGATTTGACTCGTTTCATTATTATACACAGTGCATTCGTGCGAGTTTTCTTAATTTGGCAAAATTTTCAAAAAAATCAATGAGTTGAAGAAAGAATATGCATGATATATTGTACAATTTCTAATCATGTATAATTATATTATATCGTTACGAAAACACAAGGCAGTTATTTTTATTCCGAAATGATGTTACTTATTCAAGAGTTATAGTTATTAAAATCACCCGGTTAGACGAAGTTGCTGTATATAGATGATAAGCGCAGCTGTCGGTTTTACGCACGATTGCAATGATTTGTTTATCAAAATAATTGGACATTCACGGGAACATATTCTGCAAACAACTTGGTCGTGCTAGGATTTGCATATATTTACCTCTAAATTCTATCTATGGGATATAACAGCGACGTCTGCATATTGCTTTTGAGAGGTGCAAATATAATGTAAACCTGGTAAATGACCGCCGGCCCAACCCATCGATCTGTCTCTCTCTGTCTGTTTCTCTCTCTCTCTCTCCTTCTCTCTCTCTCTCTCTCTCTCTCTCTCTCTCTCTCTCTCTCTCTCTCTCTCTCTCTCTCTCTCTCTCTCTCTCTCTCTCTCTCTCTCTCTCTCTCTCTCTCTCTCTCTCTCTCTCTCTCTCTCTCTCTCTTAGAATTTATCGAAATAACAGGATTGATCCTTGGGTGGCTTTTATCTGATTCCTTCAAAAAATGTGATAGGACGAAAATATGTAACGATATATATTTATATATCTATATATAGTTGCAAGATCTCCAAGGAAAATTCGACTTATTGTTGGCAGGTTGGGTCCGGTAGAGCACAAACTCGCAGATCTGCGCATAATCGACAGTAGATTTCGGTAGAAAGTGACACCTCCGATAGTCAGAATATCAAAATTTTCTGTCAAGGTCAAATATCTAATGTTTATATATACCTCGAGCTTTCAGCGCTTTGATTTTGACTAATATGTTTGTTGTGTGTTAAGAATAGTACGGTAAAAGTTAAGACTGTATCGCATATTGCTTATTTTTCAGTTGAACCATGCACTAGCCACTTCAGATTGGTCTGACAAAAATTTTGTCGCGGAGGTTCAACAAAAACTTAAAGAATCAACGGTCACTCACTTTTGCTATGGCGAAAAACTAAATGTAAGTGCTTTACTTTAACTTAAAAAATCCAACAGAAATGGAATTAATCTATAATTCAATCTTGTAATGGGTTTGTGAAGAAAAGCATTAGAAATGTATTTATATATCAAAAAAATGTATAAAACTATGGAAAGTAGGTATTCTCCCAGGAAAAAAATTGTGGAAGCGTGTATTCACCATGCTGAGTATACGTCCGTCCGAAGCCATTCCCTTGTAATACCTGGACCAATTCGGATGAAACCTCAAACAGGTACTTTTCACCCCGTTTCTCAAAGGATGTGTCAGGTCAAAATAGTTAAACCTGTATGATTGCATATACACAAATTTATAAAACACTGAGTTATTTTAACGGAAAATAGGAATGATATTAAACCTGAGTGCAGGAAGGATTAGAGTAGTTTTGAAGGAAGAAGAAAGGTGTTTGAGTGTTTAATGATTTTGAAAAAAGACTTGTACATATTTAGGAACTATGGAAAAAAATTCTCATTGCGAGAATTCATGTGAATAGAGGTAATGCCCCTTTGGTATATCAGGGCTCGGGTACACTGTTTTACATGGAGACAAATAAAGGAAGACAAGGCAGGATTGCCATGGGAGATCAATATGACTTAGTGATTTGTAGTTATGCATGTGTCATTGTCTGGTTCTCTCTACATACTTATAAGATGCCGTCAAATGCCCCATGCACTCGGAACTTGTTTTAGGCTGCCCTCGAATACAGACTTTTCAATTAGAAACAAAGAGGGGTGTCTTTAAACGTATTCTAGTAAGAAACCACGAGGTTCGGAAGAGTAAAATTGTGCATGTGGCATTAACATTAAAAGAAAGAACATATGTTCCAAGATGTCTGTGGCAAAAATTACGGCCAAAAGGTTCAATATCCTACATCATCCAATCAGAAGTAGATAGAATGCGCTTCAAAACAGGTTCCAAAGAGCCCTTAGATAATGTAAATCAAGAGGACCATAATGGTCCTGGATCGCTCACCCGAGATACTGCAAAATTACATTTATAGGCGAAGTTTCATTTCTTTTTTCATTTTTTTTCTTCTTCCGTTATTCATTTTTTTTTCACTCGGAATCTTTCTGAATACATTGATTTCTCTTAAGTTCTCATTTAAAATTGTGCATGGTGGAGAACAGCCTTTCGTAAAATTTGCTACCTGATATTAAGAAAAAGATCAATCAATTAAGACCTTCCAAGATTACACACGTAACACACTAAAGAAAACACCTCTATAATCTTATAAGAAAATGTTTAACATATTAAACATCATCAATGTGAATTAAAAAGATGCAGAAAATATCGAAAATAGAGCAGCAGTTACATGTACTCCA
The DNA here is from genome assembly GCA_946902895.1 of Fragum fragum. Classification (NCBI taxonomy): domain Eukaryota; kingdom Metazoa; phylum Mollusca; class Bivalvia; order Cardiida; family Cardiidae; genus Fragum; species Fragum fragum. The sequence goes on along the minus strand of OX336373.1, from coordinate 46,708,390 downwards.
GGATTTGTTTTAGTTCATTTTTGTTTGTTTGTTTGTTGTTTGTATTTTTAAAGATTGAAATCTACCTTCGAATGTATTGTCGTGTGAATTAGCTGAATGAATTAGGTATTTCATGAAATGGCTCATATTTTCAGTCATTTCATGAAATTGCTGATTTCACAGATTGACTGTAACAAATACATAATAGAAACAGTAAATTATATAACAAAAAGTTACACTAAAGACTTATCCTTAACCAATCGACAATATTTTGATTGGTCCCAATTGAAAGAAGTTAGACACGTCAATATTTAGACAATGAAATCAGGAAATTTAAAAACATTTGTCTTTTGGGAGTAGAAAACATTACTGTTGATGAAGAAAAAGCTATGCTTTCACAAACTTTTCCTTGAGGTGTGTAAAAGCAGGATTGGGTGGGAATGGCTACAAAGAAAATAGTTCGACAGTAGAAACAGATTTATTTACGAAAAGGGAATCTATATCACTGACATGCGTGTACCTTTAGTTCATGTCGTTAACATGTCGTCCTAAAGTGTTGGGAGATCGGACGTCGTTCTTTCCTTTAACACTACAGTCGATCTTGACCGAGGGACCACCCCTATTCAGCCATAACTTCCAATCAACGAACACAATCGAATTCCATTTTTCAAAACCAAGAGCTCTCATGAAGAACTGGTCGTATTTTTAACAAATACACACAAATCAAATGTTCTCATTTACAAGATTCTGATGGGTTTCAACAACTTAGTATTTAACGAGAAGTCTGTTTTAATTTATTTGTGCAATCGAATCAATCCTTCATATATTTGGCACAAAAGAAAGTGTTTAAAGCGACCATTCAGTTATACAACCACGTTTTGACGTCCCATGATTGATCGCTTAATACAATACTTATACAGGCAGTTTAAAAAATCGATATAATTGCTATGAAACTTAGCGCTCACAACATTTGAAACACCAAAGTATATGTTAGAATATGTGTATTTGTTTCTTTTCTTTCCTAAGACGTACCTGAATATTTAGTATGTAAATAAACTTTGTTTTATTTAATTGGGATTCATCGCAAATCTTTAACAATATTGCATTCATATCACGGCGGCTGGGCACCTAACCATGGATTCCTGGTATTTCTAGCCCCAGTACTAACACTACTTCCTTTCCGAGCCACCAGCAGCTCATACCACAAAGTTTTACGATTATCCACCCAATGGTGGGATACAAATGTCGAAAGGATATTTGCCGCGACCGGGGATCAGATCCAGCACCCAATGATTACCAAGATTTGATATTTCACGAGTCCGGAGGATGAGTCGAATATCGCTTTTTCCTCCGCAGCGAGAGGCAAATACACGATGTTGTATCGCTATCGTAATATAGTGTTCAATTATTATATACCAATTATTTCATTTAGCAAAATTCGATGGAATAAAAGAAATCTGTATTTCAACAAGTGTTTTCCTTCTCCTTTACCATTCGTTTTGTCTTTGTTCGCATTATGACGTCTGTACAGAAAGAAAATGGCGTCATCATAGACTGCTGTATTTGCAACTATCAGATACGGATTTTTTTTTTCTGGTGTGACCGAATCTTGTCTGTGTTGAATGTATATATTTTCGTGAAGATACTTAAATTTATTTGATAAAATAAGTTAAAAATTCTACAAAAAACGTTACATTATCCGTATATTTTGATTTTGTACTTGACACACCAAAGCAATCCACTCGATATGTTTACGAAGAAATAAATTATCGAGGTCATAGTGCAAATTATATCGTCGGTGGTCATGCAAAATGTCATAATCACAACTTGTGAATAAAAGCTGTAGTTACGACAATTTGCTCGCCGAACGTCGTTATACGGAACCAAGGGTAATTCATACCCTCATCAGCAATAAACCAAAACGAGTCAGAAGACATTTTTTCGCAAATATTTCTATTGTCCTTTTCAGCATCCTTCACCAGAGAATTTTGTTGAGAAGGACAGTTTCAATCCATATGTCCCCCCATCTGATGGATGTGGTAAACACTAGCTGTAGCCGGGATAAAACTTGAGATACAACCGGGATGTTCAATAATTGAATACAAAATTAAACTGTTGTTTATGTAAACATAAATACTATCGTTTAAATGTTTTCTAGCTTAAATTTTTATTTGTTGTTTGATGGTGTTTGGGTTACTTTATATTTAGCTCTTCTGCGAACAAAGTACTAATTTCGAGCTTTTATGACGCCAATACACATTGTTCCCTGGAAATGCAATAACTTTCGTATGTTTTGTCCATTTTTGCTAAAACTGCTTGTACGTATCCAGTTGAATAAGTACATTAGATACACAAACTCCCAAATGAAAAACGATCTTGCGGTTGTTATTATTAAACATTATTTACCTGTCGCTCATTGACCATCATTTGTATTCTGAAAGACCTTCCAAATATAGACTTACAAAGACTGAAGATTAATTGAAATAACAAATTTACCCTAAAACGTCACATGTATTAGGAATAGCTATAGGCGTAAAGTCGCAGATTGTGAATTCAGGAGTCGAAGGTTCGAACCTGCTACACATCATTTTTTACTGCTAAATGTCCGTAGAAAGACTACAGAATTCGATTTCGATCAGTAAAATTCCGTATTTTGTTCATAAAAAAACCTATGTGGGAATCAATTTGAAATATGTCTTCAAGAAAATTCCAAAGTGTACACTCTTCTTTGGTTTTAGCTTTACATTTCCATCACCTACTCTTAACTAAGGCTACGATTATAGGGAAACTGTATCTGCAAAATATATTTAAATGCAAATATATTGAATGGAGCACTGTAAAAGAATCCCTTAAAATTTTACAGTAAAACCCCGGAAGCTAGTGTCTAGGACAGATCCCATAAAATTACGGCCAAACCGTCACGGCACTTCTGAGTAATATTACGGTCAGACCAGTGATATACCATAAGACATGAACCGTAATTTTACTGGATCTTCCTGGAAACCAGCTCCCAGGTCTTTTCCAGTAAATTTGAATATTATAATGCTTTCCTTCTGCAGTAAATTACACACAAACTATCTAAATGTCTTGTACATCATTTCAACATATCTAGAGATACATATGCAAACATTTCCTTAAAAAAATATACCTATATCTTTTTTACATGGCAAGGAGACTAAGGTTCAATCTGCAGAATTAATCATGACTTGTTTTATTGAATCATTAATGATTTTTAACAATGAAAGCGTCTGATTACAATTAAATCATACAAAATATAATGATATCTTTTAGGTGAAGATTGGGTTCCTCTAACTGTTCATTTATGATTTAACTATGAAATCTTCTGACCATAGTTAAATCTCACAACAGAATTATAATGTCTCAAAGGTGAAAATGGAGTTCCTCTAATAGTTCTCATCATTCCTCCACTGTTATTTTCATAGAATCTGTGATGTTTATTTCCTCTGATTTATACTATCTTGGATAAAAGGCTTGTTGTTCCCCTGAAAACAAAGACGGAAATATATATGACATATTACATAACTTATACTTCGTCCAAATATTGTGGTCCGGATTCAAATAAAGTTTTTGTCACATACAACTTAAAATTTTGTCTTGCACTAATCAGTGTTGGTAGGAAGATTGTATTTAAAATTCAAACCCAAAAATGCTCAACATGAGGATGTACATGTATGCTGTTTTCAAGCCTTCTCTCGGGTTTATCGTTGGTGGACGAACTCTTATATTGAATTGAAGTTCATGAAAAATAAAAATGTCCTTTTTGAGGCAAGTGCAACAGCATCTTTACATCTGGTAGTTCATTCAAGGACCTTTCTTCAGTACAATGTCTCATCAAAATCAATCACACTTCTGTAAGATGACTCAAATAATATCACATCAAGTGTCAAATTGCATATTTTTCTTTAAGAAATCGGCCATATGAACTTATAATTTAAGTGTTAGAAAGTAAAATGTTTACGTTTCAACCTTGTTTAATCCTGGTTCAATATTATATAACTTGCCTGTTAGAGTAATTTTAGTCTGTCGTTACAATTTTGATATCAAGATCGGGTAAAATTTAATACGTTTGTCATAGTTGGTCATCTTACACCATGATACACTCAGGCAATGCCAGAACAACTAATCCTGAAATACTGAGTTTACACATGTGCACCAACACATAATATCTACATATAGATTGATACATCTAATTATTCCTTTTTTCAAGCATTAATAAAGAGACTTTATACTAATTGCATATCTTTATGACCAAACAAATAAATTAGATAATTGTAAAAAGTACGGAAAATACCAGTGAAAAGACGGGTTCACCTGTCAAACGCCATTTTTATTTGACTGGAAAGAGTATCACAAAGCGTATATCTATATCCTAACGTTGGCCACCAAAGCGTAAACTATTCACACTTGTAACACGCATGTTCATATCATTCAGTCAGAATCATAGAGATATTGTAATGGCAGTCAACATGATAAGCAAACAGTAATGGGGGGGGGGGGTAATATGAAAAATGAAAGAGCAGAATAAAGATATTAACCTTTTTCAGATGCGTCATTTACTATTACATGGTCAATTCGATCATACCATAACTTCATCGATCTTCATTATCCACAATGTTTTCCGTCCAAAAAGACCAGGATTTTTAAGATTTCGTCAATTTACAATTGTCGTCTGCTACTTCTTTGAATTTGGACTGGTCTAAAATTTTATCACCATGATACACTCAGGCAATGCCAGAACAACTAATCCTGAAATACTGAGTTTAACACATGTGCACCAACAAATAATATCTACATATAGATTGATACATCTAATTATTCCTTTTTTCAAGCATTAATAAAGAGACTTTATACTAACTGTATGTCTTTATGACCAAACAAATAAATTAGGTAGTTGTAAAAAGTACGGTATAAACCAGTGAAAAGACGGGTTCACCTGTCAAACGCCATTTTTATTTGACTGGAAAGAGTATCACAAAGCGTATATCTATATCCTAACGTTGGCCACCAAAGCGTAAACTATTCACACTTGTAACACGCATGTTCATATCATTCAGTCAGAATCATAGAGATATTGTAATGGCAGTCAACATGATAAGCAAACAGTAATGGGTCGGGTAATATGAAAAATGAAAGAGCAGAATAAAGATATTAACCTTTTTCAGATGCGTCATTTACTATTACATGGTCAATTCGATCTTACCATAACTTCATCGATCTTCATTATCAACAATGTTTTCCGTCCAAAAAGACAAGGATTTTTAAGATTTCGTCAATTTTCAATTGTCGTCTGCTACTTCTTTGAATTTGGACTGGTCTAAAATGTTATCATGTTGGAATGGGTTATAAACTCGTGTCACGCACAGCAAAGTTAGAATTTTCAAGCATAGCATTCTCCTTTTGATCAACTGTAATACATGAACTCCTTTTAAAATCTTGAAAACAGAGAATAACAGCTTCTACAGTAAGAAATCAATGACCTCGATGATTATTTGACCCTCAACTCGGCCAATTCTGTAACGATCATACTAAACTCACGTGGTTGCACTCCTGTCCGTTTTTGCCTCATTAAATAAAGAGCAAAAAGGGCCCACTTTCACAATCTGTAGCTCCTCCCAAAAGTTTCGTTGGGCCTTAAATCTTAGTCCGTCTTAAAGAGCAGTCTTTGATCTTGAATTACAGGCCAGTAAAATGGTATCATTAGGGATAAAGTTTTTCGCAAATCTTCATTCTGCACATCAACCCATGAAATTGTTAAGGCTCGGAAGTGAAAGTCTTGTAGGATACCACCTTCAAATGTCAGTTTCTACAAGGAAATAGTTCCCTGATTAAAGCTTTGAATCACATACATGACATGCAGCAGTGATCTCTCACTCTGCAGAACCTAACATCAAGCAACTTGCTGTTGATTAAACGTTAAAACAGCATGACAAAAGGAGGAGATCAAATTTTCTTAATGGGCTACTTTAGGGTACAACCACCCGGAAGTAATTCCGGAGTGGAGTTGACCCACGTAGATTTTCACTTCAAGTTTATGAGTATACGTGTACATTTGCGGTAATGCGCGGAAACTTGCTACAGGATAATCGATTTGAAATACCGGTTTAGACTTAGGAAAAAAGAATTTTTAAAGCGTTGTTAGTAAAATTCAAAAGAAAAAAGACGTTAACGTTATTGTTACGTTATTATTTGCACGTGGTAGTTTTGTCCTTTCCCTAAAGATTCCTATAGTATGATGAAGATAGTTTCAAATTATCTTCAGCGCCCTGTATTCGCGCGATTTCCTTATTCGTTATTCTGCTTTAGAATCGTAAAAAATCTTAAGTAAAAAGGACCAAGCTGAAAGGTAGATGACACTTGTTAAAGTTTTGATGTGTTATTATTGATTTAAACTTGTAAATAACGACATAATAAAGAGTAATCATTTAGTAGAAACCGGAAGTTGATATATTAACATTCCAATTTTCAAAATCTTCTACTTTCGTTTTGCATCTAATTTGATTTTTATGCCCCCGCATCGATACGATCGAGGGCATATTTTTTTACCAGCGTTCGTCCGTCTGTCTGTCCATCTGTCTGTCCGTCTGTCTGTCTGCAAAACTTAACCTGCAAACTAAACATTTTGCTATAACTTCAATCCTGATAAAGCCACAATACTAATATTTGGTATGTAGATAAGTCTCAAAAAGGCGCGACTGGGGAAGGTCATTTCATCAAGGTCAAGGTAAAAAATTTAACCCTTTTCCCTAAAACAAAGAAAAAAAACAATAAAAATCACCCGTTTCAAAAGAATTCCTGTTTCGGAGGCATAGTGATTCACAAACATATCTTGTTATTGAAGCTGTACTTCCCAGAAAAATCGCGTTTGCTTGATGCCTACGACCCCCCTTAATCGCTCTAGAATTTTTTAAAGCACTGGGCGGCGTGATTATTGTAAAAATGCATTTGCGACCTGAGCCATATTTGTGAACATTGCCTATCTATGGTCACATGACTACCACATGTCACTTGAGATCACGTGATAACCAAACACGAGACGGCGTATCACAAAAAACAAATTACTACGCTGATTATTACCTTATTTTTCAATAATTTAAAGCAAACTAAAGCATGTTTAGACATCTCTAACGGAAGTTTTATAACATCCTTTGCATGTGCCATATCAATGTCCTCGGCTACAAATTACTGATTGTCCGTGGCAAGTTGAGATTAGAAGTAGCCCGAGTTGTATTCATATCTAAGAGATCACGTGATATGTGTTATCAAAAAAAAAAAAAAAAAAAAAAAAAAACCGAAAAATGGCTTGTGTATTGCTCCGCATTCCAACTAAAGACTCGAGGTAACCATATGTCCATACACTTTTACCATAATGCTAAGTAAAAATATTCAAACGGATGAAATAAGTATTCGAATCAAAGCCATGGACGAACTTTGTATTTCGAGTCATCTGTTTTCTGCAGAAACATAACCTCGTTGAATGATCATGTCCTCATTTATCTAAGCTATAGTTACAAGGGTTTGGCCCCTAAATGTCAACTACATATCCTGATTTGACATATCCAACTATCTGGTGAAAAATAACAGAATAAAAAGATCAAAATAAATTTATAGTGATTGTAAAACAAATATATATAAATGTCCGATAGGCCCATCATAGTCATACGAGTTTCAAAATTAACAAAACTAAGTGGGAATCAAAATTGTAATGAGAAAATATTACCCTAATGTTATAACTATTAATTTTGAACGCCTGCATACGGTTTCGAACCCGGGGCCATTAGTTATAAATAACCAAGCGGTACACGGTTTAGACCACTGCGCAATAGACCGGAGTGCCTGGTGTCTGCCTGTGATGGAAATCAAAAACACCTTGCAACGTTACAAACTTGTGTTTCAGCAAAAGTTATCATTTTCAAACTATCTGCACCGGTCCTGGAGTAGACAAATATGCATAAATAGGAAACGGAAGTGGTGTCTGCACCTGCAAGAAGTCAACAAGGAGGGTCTTTTGAATTATTTAAGCAGTGCTACAGACAGAGGGCATAATTCGTATTTTGTGTTTAAATATTTCATCAATACTGTCATAAACCCTATATTGTAGTTACTCGTTTGAATCGTCTCGACGAGACGATTCAAATGAGTACACACACTATAGGGTTTCGTTGAGAAGTATGGATTTTAAAAAAACTGTTACCCCCCCCCACACACACACACACCCTTCTTATTTTGAATGAATAGTTACATATTTTCCTTTTTGATACTTCTTGGAATGTTTATTGCTTAAATATTCTGATATCTGGACATTATTTCGGAAGGTTATTAAACGATCGTGAGCATCAATCAATTATTCAATCGTCTTTATCCGAAGGTTAGCTTTTAGCAATACAACTATTTGGTCTCCTCAGATAACAACAACAACAGCAAAAACGTCAAGTGGTATGTATCAGACGTGTCACGGGTCTATCTGTCCTTCTTTTCGTTTTCAGGAAAGTCTATTGAAATGACGAATCGCGGTTGTCAATCAAGGAATCAAACGACCAACAAAATAAATAATTCGGACTCCATTTTTGTTTAGCTATTTTTGTTGGTTTGGCGATTTATACGTCGTAACTACAGCTTATTCGCTAAGATGTTAAGGTCGCCAACCAACCACATTATTTTGTTACATGCTACAGGCTATCAATTTTTCAAAATAGCACTGATTAAATCGAAGTGGGACTTATTGTCGGAGACAGGGGGTGAAGCCAACGCAGTAAGTGGGCTGGACAAGCGACTGGTCAGTTATATTACATGTAGTTAAAACTATGTCAATCCATTGCATTGCTACAACGTCTTTCTTAAGTCCGAGGTTTTTTCACAAATTGGTGAAATTTCGGTAAAATTACCCGGAAAAAATACCTTCTTGCACATTTTGAACCTATCGAGCTCACAGATGGCAAAGGGAAAATTAGAAATAATTCCTATTTCACTTTGACGCATCATCTTGAAACCAAACAGCGAATGGCATATTAAGTTTTAATATCAGTGTAGAGCAGGATTTAATCGATTCCCATACAACCTCGTCCTTTGACGCCTTAAAAAAAGAGCTTGGATGACCACTGTAACAATTAAAGCATATTCTTCATTTCCGACAATATTTTCTAATCACAAAGACAACGATCTATGAAATGTAATTTTATCGATCTTGTTTTATATAACCACCTGACTTTGGACGAGTCGTTTATTTCGTCCAGTGGTAATCGGTTGAAACAACGTATATATTTTCTGTAATATCTGTCATTTTCACGATATTTCTTTTTTTTTTTCTTTTTTTTTTTTTCGTGTTAAGTCTTCTAAATTCAATGTGAAATTAATTTAATGTGATACATTACCTATGCCCTACTTTGAAACTTCGGAATTAATCGGGCGAGGTCGTTAGATTTGGGATAATGACGATAAAGCCTGAATTGCTAGCGAAAGTCAATGACGTACTTGAAACCACATTTTGGCCGGAAGTTATCTTTGAACTCCGTTATTGGCCGACATTTATGAAGCACTTAAGTTGATTTTGCGAATTAAACGTCGTAACTACATACAGTAAGCTTGTAGTGTAAAACGACTTACAACTAGACCATTCTTTTAGAAAAGTCTTTTGTTAGTGAAACGTCGAACATCACAAGGCGGCATAACCAAGCGCGTTAGCGCGTACGTTGTGTGTACCCATCAAAAAGTTAAAAAAAAATACTTATGGACCAGTCAAAAAGAATCCATCAAATACAAATCCTTGCATTCCAAATATTTCAACATGTAGCAGTAACCTTCACATCGATTACGACGTTACAACATGAGGACACAACGCCTTCTCGTGATGAGACTCCCCAGGGATGATTTATTTTTTCACTCTATCCGAATCGTCTTGCCAAAAAATTCAGCCTAGCACCCTGATATCAAATAAATACTATGTTAAACAAGGTAACTTAAATGTTTTAATGAGGTGCAAACACATTTGTCTAGTGGCGTCACCTTAAGCTTTTGGGTTTAGAGAACATTGAACACCTGGTTGGCTCAGTTATTACACATTTGTATCGTCATTGGCAATCGATTGTACCTTTTGCCAAGTAGCAAAGTAGATTCCCCGAGAATGCTTAAAGGGTCCTTAGCAATCTCCATCCGAAAATACTATTCAAAGTATCCTCCTACCAAGGATTAATTAAGTTGTCTTAATTAGTTGTGTGTATAGGTACAGAAATCACATAGACCTGTAATATGAAGAATTGGAATCTTAAAGCCTTAGCAGATAGCCAGTAACCTCAATAACGGTGAAAAAAAATCAACCTGACTAAGATTGGGTCAACAGATATTGATTCACACCAAAAATCAAAGCTTTAGGCCTTATGATTTCTGAGAAGAATATTTTCATTTTTTTCCTTCTTTATTCCTATGTGAAATCAGGGATCGCACAGAAAAGGGCCAATTTGCTAATGGCAATTTCATTTATTTCGTGAAATTTCTACAAACGTAAACGAAATTCTTAAATGTTTTCCTAAAATATCAGATTTTCTTTTGTTCAATAAATCTTTCTATTATATAGTAATGAATAATCTTAATAAAATTATGTCTATCTGATACAACTCGACGGGAAGAAAATCCATATTTGGTGTGTATAAAAAAAAGACGTATTTGTTAAGTACCTATAAACACGGACTACTTCCTTGTGTACTAGCGTTCGCGTTTTTCCTTAAAAGTGCCTATGGTGTTTTGTATTTCTTTTATTATTTTTTATTTCTTAATTATTTTCAGTGGATTTTCCTAATGTAAGATACATGATAAAGGAATATTACAACAGTGTGTTATTCCAGTTGTTCATATCGTGTTCTCGAACCGTGAGTAGATATCTTTATAGGATTCGACCTTCGGTAGTCTCAATGAAAATACCTACACTCGAATCTCGACCACGAAAACAGCTACTAGAAAAAACACAGTTGTAACATCCCCTATAAATTCGCTGTTGAAGAAAAAGCAATCTGTACTTTCTACTTTTAACCAGCCAATGTAGATGTACATGAGTGATACTTATCATCATACAGATGTCTCAAGGGTTATGCAATCAATCTAAATGAGTTGTCAATCACAATGACCTTGTCATTCTTGTAAACTTACAGAACTACAGAGTCCTGATACAACCGAACAAGAGCCACTCATACAGCTTGAAGAATAGCACAATAATCAACGAAATGTCAGATAAGGAACAATTGACTGGCACAGAAGATAATTGAAAAATATAGCAATCTTCTTTATTGTGTCATATTGACCTGGTTTATGACATAAGCTTTTCAAGTATTATCTCCTTACAGAAAAAGATGTTGATAGATACATAAACGAACACGAAACTTTTCTGGGACAAAAAAAAAAAAAAAACGAAACGAGGACAGTTTTAATTTGAAAGTATCCTTTGAAATAAAAGTTAAAAGTTATCACTTTCGCTATTTATATTGGCCTTTTGAACTTGATGCCCTGGCGTGTAGTACACGAATGTCAAAAGAAGCATATAACACGTCACCTAACAATAGATATCGTTATCATGTAAATGACTTGCTGTTCGAGGATTGGCGAATTAGTCAGGTTGTCACGACGTTGATCAAGTGCAGGATATGTACTACCAGCTTTTAAACCTTGAGGCTGCGTTATTGCGGTCACCTCAGGATGGTTTGCAGTTTGTCACGTGGATAATTCTTTTTAACGACAAAGCCTCCAAGATCCTAAGAACATATGAACGGGCATTAAATATTGCACAAAAGCTTGCTTTCAGATAGATTTTCATAGAAAACATATGGATACAATTTTCCAGCTCGGGACAGCTTGTAAAGTGTCTCTGTGCTCCTCAATATGCAAAAAAGTCAGAGTTTCTGTATCATCACGTGAGCTCACGAGTTTCATCGTTTTGTGAAATTGAAATTACCAAGCCTTTATCCATTGATGACAAAAAGACATGGATATGTCTACAGTTAAATTCTTACTTAAGAAAAATAGTAAAACTAAAGATGAAAATATATTTTTCATGTTCTGTGTGTGTTGGATATAAAAAAAATTAAAAGTGTGTTTAAGAAAATTGGAAATAGACAATGGTAACAGAATTTAGAATAAACGAATAATCAAAGAATACAGTAACATATTATTTATAGTTAGTCTAAATATTTCATAATATAAGTATAATATACGAGAATTATAGGAGATAAACAATAACAATAATTTAATATTTAGTTTCGTCAGCAAAAACAGGCGATCTGGTTGGTCGAAAAAAAATACTCATAACTCCATGAGCAAAATTTTTAAGCACGCAACGATTTTCTTTGCTTCCGCACAAAATACTACAATGCAAAAAGGTATCAAAATTTGTACAGTTTTTGCTTTTTTTCACTCGATGCTATTAAATCATGAGAAATGAAGAGAATATTGCTTTGTTTACATGGAGGTATGAACCGAAAAACCTAATAACACATTTCATTTCAATTCAATTTTCTGAAAAGTACGTATGCGAAATGCAGAGGTCTAAATATAGACTGGAAACCCGCTGTACCATTCCTACATTAAGCTGCCATTTTGTAAAATATTAGACAGTCTTGTATCTCGGACACAGTGAACATGTATCAGATTTGTTGGAACTGCTCGGTATCTGTGGTCGATCAGTTTTTGCATTTTTATAATGGGGGTCATTTTCAAAATGAAAACATAAATAATCAAAATACTGAAAGTACTGTAAGCTAGCAAAGGATAACATGATAAATAAACGAGGTTAAAGTAACTCAGGATTTAACCTATAACAACATGACAGTTTCACACGAACATATTGTGTCGTAGATCGATATTCCAGACAACTGAGCTGTTTTTTTTTTTTTTTTTTTTTTTCGTCTTTTTTTTTTAATCCGTTCAAATTTAAAGTACCCTATAGAATTATTCGCGAAACAATCACCAACTTTATTACTTACTGTTTTAGCTGTTGATTCTTGAGTGGTAATCGAACTCACGCGGAAGGGCATTTACATACATAGAAGCACAATTATATTTATTTTCTTCTTTCTCCAGTGTTATTTTCTGTCAATCCAACCATATGTGACTTCTTCCTTTCTTCAACATCTTAATATAGTCGTTTCTATATTGTTTACTTTGATTTTTTTGCTTAAAAATTCTGTTGCTTAATTATCTATACACATGTAACGTAGTTTACAACTTTTTCTCTATTCTTTGTCTTGATTACAGCCATTTTCAACTAGAATCGATTGTTTCTGGTTCTTCTTAGTCCGTAAGTATTTCCTTTCACAGCTTAAGTAATTGTGTTGCATTGTTTTACTTTCTACAGAGTTTAACCATTTGATGAATATCTTGCCTGCTCATTTTCTCTTCAACTTCCAAATGGCTTTGACTTAAATTTAACATGTACACACAGTATCAAATAAAGATGTACATATTCCATTTTGGTTTCTGTCCGTTAGTTTTTCGTGGAATTATGCCCCTTTGTTGAAAAGGGTTCTATTTTTCTGTGGCATGTAGCCGTTAGGGATGATATTATTCAAATTCAATGATAGTAAAAGTTTAAACTCGTGAATAAACTGTAATACCAGTAGGAAGGACGCACCGACCTAAAATAAGAGCAGGGTATTATGGTACCGGTTTTAAAATAAAAGATAATTTGATAATGAAACAACATTAAGCTCACCGGTCCTCAACTTAACTTAACCGAATTGACCAATCACGACTGTCATTCAATTGATTAAGTCGATCAATGAAATCGTTCATAAGGCTTGAGATTCAGTTTGATTTCCGAGCTTGGCCGCCGTTTTGGTATTTTTTGTTTGCTTGGCGACTTAAACGACTTTTTCAAGCTGTAGTTGCGTCGTTAGGTCGCCATCCAACCATTCTACTCATTTGTAGCATGCTACTGGCCATACATTTTGCAAAATAACGCCATTAAAAATCAAAGCGGAACTTCCTGTAGGAGTCAATAAGCATGGCAGTGGGCGGAGCCAGTGACTGGTCAGTTGTATTGTGATAGAAATAATTCAACAATCCGTTTAGCCATATTTAATAGCACACTTCATTATATAACCGACAATTTCAGATATACCCATTGCACGCGCGCGAATTCGAACCAGATAGAAACAATATCCGTATCAGATTTCACGAAGAGAAGAACGTAATTGGAATTATCAAAAGGTTTATTTTACACAAATTTCGTGACCTTATTTGATCTTTTACATCTAAAATTCATTGGTATGTATTCAATCGAGTACAATGATGTAGTATTGATACAAACCTTGTATTGTATTCTATCTGATATTTCAAAATTTCGCGGCTCGAATCCAACACGAGGATTGTATCACATTTCCAATATTATATTCCTAATATTACTTGATGCTACGTACTTGAACACTGTTTAAATTCCTAAAGCTCCATCCTACTTTTCCTTGAAATATGTTCTCGAAAACAGCATGGTTCTAAGAAACGGGTTCATTTGTTTGTGTGTCTAGACTATAGTTCACTTCTACTTCGTGATGAAAACAAACAGAATCCACCTCCTTCTCTTTGAGATATTGTATTATGTCAAAGATTATAACAAAGAGTCAAAGTCTTTGATAGTACACAAATAATAATCAACGTAAATATTTTCTTTTTCTTTCTTTTTTCCCCTCTGTATCATTTTAGTTATTTATTATTTATACTATCTTTTATTTCCGCCATGCAGGCGAGCAAAACAACAAAATACATAGATATACAGAAAAGAGGGATTTAAAAACGAATATTCAAACAAACATCAATTTTTTTTATCCTTTCCAGTCGTCGTGATCTCATGACCGTCTTAATCCTTATTTTTTCATTAAGGAAACGTAATTTGAACTTGCTTTTGACGAGCTTTTAGAATTTGAACTAGTCTGTCGTTCAAAAAAGGAAAACTCAAAACGTGCTACCTTTTCACCTAAACTTGTCGAATTAATTGAAAGGCATTGCAGACGGCAATTCAAAGGTAATAAAATTCTTGATTTTTCCAAAATTCTGGTAAACTTCATAAATGACCAAAAATGTATTATTCATATTTTAATACATAAAGAGATCTATCTTTTCGGTTTACAATAAATTCAATATCCTACAAAGTGACAAGTTCTGTTAATTATTGTAAATTAACCCATAACAAAACGACAAATTTTCTGGTCTTAAGGGGTTGTTTCAAAATTGCCAACCCACGGATTCTTGTGAACCTTTGCAAATAAATACTTGCCAATAAATCTACCCCAAAATAGAATTTCCTTAGTCTTTATTTCAAATCAAAGTAATGAAAGTACTTTAATCTAGCAAAGCATGCTTGTTACAAGTTATCTTCTTTTGTTTCTTTGTCTTTTGTAGGGTACAAACCATTGTGGACACCGAAGAAATTGCTTGTTACAAGCAATTTCTTCATTGTCCATAATTTTTCCAAAGCATTTTGTTGAGAATTATAAGAATCGTGATTGAGTGGGAATTGGTTGTATAGCATGTTGTTGAAGGATTTCTCTACAATTTGAATAAAGTTAATTATGTGGCCAATCATTTTGAAAACAATATGCTCAAGTGAATTAAAATCACCTAGATACGAAAGACCGGTGGTGACATCAAGAATTCACAGTTCATACTTCATACATAGTAACTCTGAAGTGTGAAGTCGGAAGTTTGAAGTTGGAATTGAGAAGTTGGAAGTATGAAGTCGGAAGTTTGAAGTATGAAGTTGGAAGTATAAAGTCGGAAGTTTGAAGGGAGAAGTTGGAAGTATGAAGTCGGAAGTTTGAAGTGTGAAGTTGGAAGTAGGAAGTAGGAAGTTTGAAGTGTGAAGTTGGAAGTAAGAAGTGTGAAGTAGGAAGTGTGAAGTTGCAAGTATGAAGTCGGAAGTTTGAAGTTAGAAGTTTTAAGTGTGAAATATGAAGTCGGAAGTTTGAAGTTGGAAGTATGAAGTGAGAAGTTGGAAGTATGAAGTCGGAAGTTTGAAGTGTGAAGTTGGAAGTATGAAGTTGGAAGTATGAAGTCGGAAGTTTGAAGTGTGAAGTTGGAAGTATGAAGTTGGAAGTATGAAGTGTGAAGTTGGAAGTATGAAGTGTGAAGCTTAACTTAAGCTATCACAGCTGTCGCTTTACTAGCTAAAAGGGCTAAGTTCTAACCTCTTGTCTAACAACAATTTCAAAGCAAGTGGAAAGGTAATTAAATCTGGATTTTTTTTTTTTCGTTTTTTTTTTTTTTTTTTTTTTCGTCAGGCAGTTGATACAAAGTGAGTTATGAATGTTACAGAAAACTGTATCGAATTGTATTGTATTGTATTGTATTGTAATATAAAAACAATACTTAAAACTCGTTTACTTATTGAAAAAAACCTTTGACAAAGAGGATTACTTAAAGGGAGATATCGATGTTTCTGAAACCTAGATAAGAAAAAAAACTAAGTGTCGAAAAAATACACCAAAACAATCATTTAATACTTTAAGTTGAGTCGGGAATTGTCTTGGCGGTTATCTAATAGGCCGAAACTGACTTTTTGTGGTTATATCGGAAAAGTTCAGGGGAGTTCACGGTTATTTTTTAGATATCACGGAAAATTGGCTGTCGACATCAAATGACCTCATTTGAATATGACTCAAAGTTAACTGATAGAAACAAATTCACAAGCGAAACAGCCAACGTCCTAAATCATGTCACGCGAAAGGGTTAGCGCAAAACTACGGTAGGTGTTTGTATTATTTAGTAATAACGCTTACGACAGTTTGGGACTGATCTTTACAGAATTAAAGACCAGCTAGCGAACACAACTCCTGATGACGTAACTATGACGTTGGTTTATTGTAGTTTATTCTAAGTGCAAGGTTCAAACGGTTATTCACATCACGTGAATGAGCATGTATTCTTCGCAGCTGTTTCGGATTAATCTAAAAATAGATTAGTAGCCTACGTAGCTTGTAAATTCAGGGAAATACCCTGCTTTTTTTCTGATAAGCGACCTCAGCTTATTGCAAAACTACATCTCGGAATATTGTATTCAATAGCATGTGAGAGGAAATAAAAATAATTAAAATATGTGACATGATAAAAACATCGATACCTACCGTTAGGAAAACCAAGCTTTGCTGGCTTACAGTACTTTCAGTTCTTTGATTTCCTTCTTTTATAAAGCTTACAAACGGAAGCATGGTATATTATTTAGCTAACGTAAGGTGAGCTGTTGGGATGAATCAATTATCCGGTGTCCGTCTGCCCGTTTGTTCACAAATGCAAAAAAAATTCCTATACTACCTAACAGATTTTGATCAGATTTCACAAAAATATCTCCAAGAATAGGAATCCATGAAAAACTTTGGTAACATGTACCTTAGCAACGGATTGAAAAACTTGAACAATCTTCTCCTCCCAAACTGAAAAGCCAAGGACTCTGATAATTGGCGTGTTGCGTTGTTTAACGATCCTCTGTCAAAGGTGCTCCGCGATATAACTGAAAGACTGATGAAAGCGGCGTAAAACCCAATTTAAACAAACAAACAAATCCTCTGTCAAAATACCTTAAATTATTTCCCTTTATTTTGCGATCCCTGATTTCACATAGAAATAAGGAAAGAGATCTCGAAAATTCTTTTGCTCCAAACCCAAAAGGCTCAGGCTTTTACATTTGGCATATGACATAACCTAACGGCCTTCTATCAACATTTTTCTATTACTGCTATGACCTGAAAATAAGGCGATCCCTGCTTTAAATAATGGGGGAAATCTTGAAGAACCTTCTGCAACCAAACCGAAACCTTTGGCATTTGGCATATGTATCGCCTAAATGCCCTCTACCAAAACACTTCGAATTATTGCCCTAACTTGCAATTTAACCCTTTATTGTGAAATCCCTGATCTTACAGTTCTTCTTCTCCAAAACCATATGGCCTAGTGCTTTGATATTTCTCATGTGATATGGCCTAATGGTCCTCTATCAACACACTTCAAATTCTTGCTCTGACTTGAAAATGTGCCCTATGTCCTTGGATGCCTGATGATGCAATGAAATAAAGAAGGAAATCTTAAAATTCTTCTTCTCCGAAACCTAAAGGAAAAAAAGCTATGATATTCGACATGTTACACCACCTAAATGTCCACTACTAAAGTATTCCATATTATTGCTCTAATATGAAAATCTGGCCTATATTATGCAACCCCTGATCTTATATAGAACAAGAGGCCCAGTGGGCCTTAACGGTCACCTGAGTAAAAGAGCACCAAGACAAGTGATTTTGTTTGAAAGAATTAGAAAAAGGTTTGGTTGAAATCCTCTCAGTAGTTCTTGAGAAGAAGATGAACATGTTTAAAAGTTACCAAAAATGACCCCCTTTTGGTCCCCATTTTAGGCACCCCTGACCTCCAGCCTTTTAATTTTCACAAATCTGTTTAATCAGTACCCAATGATGCTTTTCAGCAAGTTAGTTTGAAATTGGCTTTGTACTTCATCAGAAGAAGGTGAAAATGTGAATTTTTTAACATGATGAACTTTGACCTCTGGGTGTGGCCCCATACATGACCCCAGGGGCATGAATTTCACAATTTATAATATACATGTCCTAGTTGTCATGCACACAAAATATTTAAGCTCTGGCATTAACGGTTTATTAGAAGAAGATTTATAAAGAAATACCAAAAATTACCCCTTTTTGGCCCCTATTTGGTCCCCTATGACCCCCAGAACCCCTATTTTCACAAACTTGAATTGGCATCCCCCAATGATGCTTTCTACCAAGTTTGGTTGAAATCCGCCCTGTAGTTCTTGAGAAGAAGATGAAATATTTAAAAATTACCAAAAATTACCCCCTTTTGGTCCCCATTTTAGGGCCCCCTGACCCCACAGCCTTTTAATTTTCACAAATCTGAATAACCATTACCAAATGATGCTTTTCACCAAGTTTGTTTGAAATTGGCTTTGTACTTCATCAGAAGAAGATGAAAATGTGAATTTTTTAACATGATGAACTTTGACCTCTGAGTGTGGCCCCATACATGACCCCAGGGGCATGAATTTCACAATTTATAATATACATGTCCTAGTTGTCATGCACACAAAATATTTAAGCTCTGGCATTAACGGTTTATTAGAAGAAGATTTTTAAAGAAGTACCAAAAATTACCCCTTTTTGGCCCCTATTTGGGCCCCTATGACCCCCAGAACCCCTATTTTCACAAACTTGAATTGGCATCCCCGAATGATGCTTTCTACCAAGTTTGGTTGAAATCCGCCCAGTAGTTCTTGAGAAGAAGATGAAAATGTTTAAAAATTACCACAATTACCCCCTTTTGGTCCCCATTTTAGGGCCTCCTGACCCCACAGCCTTTTTATTTTCACAAATCTGAATAACCATTACCAAATGATGCTTTTCACCAAGTTTGATTGAAATTGGCTTTGTGCTTCATCAGAAGAAGATGAAAATGTGAATTTTTTAACATGATGAACTTTGACCTCTGGGTGTGGCCCCATACATGACCCCAGGGGCATGAATTTCACAATTTATAATATACATGTCCTAGTTGTCATGCACACAAAATATTTAAGCTCTGGCATTAACGGTTTATTAGAAGAAGATTTATAAAGAAATACCAAAAATTACCCCTTTTTGGCCCCTATTTGGGCCCCTATGACCCCCAGAACCCCTATTTTCACAAACTTGAATTGGCATCCCCCAATGATGCTTTCTACCAAGTTTGGTTGAAATCCGCCCTGTAGTTCTTGAGAAGAAGATGAAATATTTAAAAATTACCAAAAATAACCCCCTTTTGGTCCCCATTTTAGGGCCCCCTGACCCCACAGCCTTTTTATTTTCACAAATCTGAAAAACCATTACCAAATGATGCTTTTCACCAAGTTTGTTTGAAATTGGCTTTGTACTTGATCAGAAGAAGATGAAAATGTGAATTTTTTAACATGATGAACTTTGACCTCTGGGTGTGGCCCCATACATGACCCCAGGGGCATGAATTTCACAATTTATAATATACATGTCCTAGTTGTCATGCACACAAAATATTTAAGCTCTGGCATTAACGGTTTATTAGAAGAAGATTTTTAAAGAAGTACCAAAAATTACCCCTTTTTGGCCCCTATTTGGGCCCCTATGACCCCCAGAACCCCTATTTTCACAAACTTGAATTGGCATCCCCGAATGATGCTTTCTACCAAGTTTGGTTGAAATCCGCCCAGTAGTTCTTGAGAAGAAGATGAAAATATTTAAAAATTACCAAAATTACCCCCTTTTGGTCCCCATTTTAGGGCCCCCTAACCCCACAGCCTTTTTATTTTCACAAATCTGAATAACCATTACCAAATGATGCTTTTCACCAAGTTTGATTGAAATTGGCTTTGTGCTTCATCAGAAGAAGATGAAAATGTGAATTTTTTAACATGATGAACTTTGACCTCTGTGTGTGGCCCCATACATGACCCCAGGGGCATGAATTTCACAATTTATAATATACATGTCCTAGTTGTCATGCACACAAAATATTTAAGCTCTGGCATTAACGGTTTATTAGAAGAAGATTTTTAAAGAAGTACCAAAAATAACCCCTTTTTGGCCCCTATTTTGGCCCCTATGACCCCCAGAACCCCTATTTTCACAAACTTGAATTGGCATCCCCAAATGATGCTTTCTACCAAGTTTGGTTGAAATCCGCCCAGTAGTTCTTGAGAAGAAGATGAAAATGTTTAAAAGTTAACTGACGACGGACGACGCACGACGGACGACGCACGACGCACGACGACGGACAAATGATGATTGCAATAGGTCACCATGACCATTCGGTCAGGTGACCTAAAAACGGAAAGAAATCTTAAAATTGTCTTCTCCAAAACTGAAAGGCTTTAATATTTGGCATGCGATATTACCCGATACTTCCAATGGTTGCTCCATCTTGAAAGCTAGTCCTTTATTGTGAGACCCTGGATTTTACAAAGAAAAAATTAAGGACACCTTGAAACATTTTTTGGCATAAAATGTCAACTTATGGCCGTCTACCATGATGTTTCAAATTATTATGCACCCCCAAAATACCGGGTAGCATATAGTCGCTCAGCTGTGCTTGCGGTAGTCCTTCCGTCTGTCGGAAGCCATTTCTCCACAAACCTTGGATCGAACTGGCTAAAACTTCATATATGTACTCCCTTTAGTATTTAGAATTACCTTTTACTCCGTTTCTCAATTTAGGGCTCTGTCACAGGAAAATACCTTAAGTGTTTACACTCTACAGGCCACAAATTTGGCTCAATCTTGAAGAGGCTTGGTCATAATAATTGTTACATCATAAACATGAACCATTTTGAAAATGGTAAGATTGGAATAATACTGGAAAACATGGGGAAGGGGTCTGATGGACAATTTTTTCTCTAGAGCGTGCAGTTTTGGCTCAATCTATACGAAACAGGATCAGGTCGATTGTTATAATATCGGGATAAACCTTTTCGAAAATAAGTAGGTTCTTCTATTAGATAAAAAGGCAAATTGGGCCTAATGACAATCATTTTGTTTACACTCTAGGAGCCACAACTTTTGCTCCATTTCAATGACACTTAGCCAAAATGATTGTTAGTTACTGCAGGATGATTCATTTCGAAAATGGGAATGTTGTTTTGAGAACACAAGAAAAGGAGCTCATTCATGACACATGAAAAGATGTTATCTTGGCCCTCCTGTTATATACTACAGCTGCATTACGTCCATGAAATACCAAAGTTACTCGTATGTAACTTTTACAACTGACAGGGCACAAACAGTCTTCTACTAGCTTTTGAATGAAGAATTTTAGACAATTAACAGATGCATTTATTATACATTTTTAAATG
The DNA here is from genome assembly GCA_946902895.1 of Fragum fragum. Taxonomy (NCBI): domain Eukaryota; kingdom Metazoa; phylum Mollusca; class Bivalvia; order Cardiida; family Cardiidae; genus Fragum; species Fragum fragum. Next base: position 46,686,543 of record OX336373.1, on the reverse strand, counting down.
CTTTTTTTGCAAATATATTAGATGAATAAATGATGACAAGGATACATCTATGTTCTTCCCTACATTACTGGTGAATAATAAGAATTGTCACAGGTCTAAAACAGATATACATTGTAATATTTTTATAAGCCTTTCAAACCTAACACTTAACCAAAACAACCGGCGTGGAAACAAATCCACATGACAGTATCAAAACATAAAATCTGGATAAAAAATAAGGGCCACTCAAACCTTATCTCATTCATCCAATCTATTTTTTTCTAACCAAGGCTAACAGTCATTACGAATTCTATTCGTTTTTGACATAATTTGTCAAGAATAGTGAACATACATGTAAATATGTCAGCCCGATTAGCTCAGTTGGTAGAGCACTTGAATTCAAACCTCAAGATCACGGGTTCGATCCCTGGGCTGACCATATCAACTAACAAACTAATTGTCTTTCGGATGAGACGTTAAACCGAGGCCCCGTGTGACGATGCTATCCATCGAGCACGTTAAAGAACCAGGCGGAGCTCTCAGCAGTTTCGTCCTGTATCCTTGCACTATCCCCCGTAATAGCTAACCGTCTTCTGGGGGCGTCGCTCGTATGGGCATGTGCTACGGTAGCGACGATAAATAAACAGAAATACACATGTAAATATGTTTATTCAGAAGCCCTTTACGTTAGAACTTTTAAACTGACCTGTTACGATTACTTTAGTTCTACAGTGATTAATGTATTGAATTCCTATTTCATGGCAGGTAGCATTTACAAACTTATATATACCACATGTAGAGACTACAATTTAGTGTTAACATCTAGCAAGTGTTTCATGATTTATGTCTATATATTAGATAATACTGGTTTGATATTGGCGTTGAAAAAAAACCAAGGTCACCGGGAAAGATCTCAGAACCCCCTTGTGTATTCACTACAGGTCATACTATTGACTCTCCACGTTTATCTCCCCAGTTTCGTGGACAACTATGCTATTGCAACATGTTCGTCGGGTCAGATAATAGTCTTATTATTATACCAGAATTTTTTACTCTTTTATATCCCAAACAGTTTTGAGCTTCTGTTCAGCTGGGTCAAAAACAAGGTCACTATTATACCTGTTTTCACACTCGATGTTACATCTTTTGGCTAATTTGCCTTGATGGTGCGCTTGATAAATTAGATATGTAGTCAGCGCGATCGAACTTTGGTCAACATGACAAATCTTAGAAAAAACTTGTGTTCACAATGGGATAACATTTTTAGCTAAATCTTTTCATATTTGATCAGATGATTTAAAGTTCAATTTAAGGTAATTTGTATACAAAAAAGTTGTTCAGTTTATCAAATGCATCGTTGTATCGAGAGGGAAAATATTTTACTTAAATGTCGTGATATATCCTAATGTTTGTCTCCGTGATATCTCGCGTAAGCTTGGTGTTTGATCGACAGGAATGATGAGCTAGATATCAGTTTGAAATCTCCTTAGAATACTGGTCGAACCCTTTCGGCATCAATTTTATCTCAGATAAATAGTCAGAATGCCTTTGTTTGTTTGATTGGGGTTTAACACAACTTTGAACTGTATTTCAGTCATATCCCGGCATGGATCACTTAACAAAGGATTTCTTGTATTTCTCACACCAGTACTACCACGGCATCCTTTCCTAGCTGCTATCCCACTTAGGTTTACGATTATCCACCCGGTTATGAGAGACAAATGGCGAAAAGGATATCTGTCGCCGCCGGAGATTGAACCTTTTACATCCCATGATATGAGGTTGAGAGTCTGATGCGCTACTGACCGTGCTATGACGGCGGCTTTAGTCAGAAGGTAGTCAGGATGCTTTTTATCTTGTACAACATTGGTATTTCGTTAAGTCAAATAATAGGTAACAAAGTAGAAATATATTGAGTCGGGGTTTGGACCTATGTTTTAGGTGAAAAACACTAACGGCTTATACATGTTTTTGGTAGGATGGTTTTATCTATACCTTAACATAGGTGAGTTTAAAGTTGTTGGATCAGTTAGGATAAAAAGCTAGGTCACAGGATCAAATGTAAACGGAAGCACTTTAGAGCGTACACTTTCTCTGAAATCTTGAAACTTGATCATATTGTTTGTCTCGAGCATATGCCATTCATGTTTTATATTATGTCACTTTTGGATCTCAAACTATTTCAAAAGTGCATTTGAACATTTTCGCTCGGGTGAATGCCTCAGAGTCAATTGTCCCCTTGTAAAAATGAAACATATATAATGTAGAAATACCGTTTGAAAGGGAAATTTTAATTGATGGATCACTGCACCCCTTATTTAGCAGAGTTTGTAGTAAGTAACACAAGATTGAAATTGTTGCTTTGCGAACTCAACGTCGTTACTACAGTGTTATTACAACTGTTAAGTCGCCATGCAAAAGCTTTCACATAAATGTCTGCTAATGTTGGAGCTAAAAGTTCACTTCAGGTCCAAATTATTGATTGGTTGGTCGATTATTATTATTTTTTTTTTTTTTTTTTTTTTTTTTTTTTTTTTTTTCATTTTTGACAGACGCGATCGGCCGTATAAGCGGGATAGCATTTACTATCAAAGTGAAATTTCAACCTTGTTTATCACAGCCGTAAAATTTAAAAACAGTTTCATCTTTTTCCGATCAACAAATACCTAAACAATTTGAAGTTGATCGAATTATGATACCCCTGCCTTTCTGGTTAGAAAACAATTTTGAAAATGCTTGAATTGTTTGTAACAAAACATTTCTACAAATTCCTTACTGTTTTTTTTTATATATATTTTCCTGGGGTCGTTAAAAGTTTTGATTGTGAGGGGGGGCATAAATCGTCTTTAATTTCTTTGAAACGGAACCAAACTAAATCGTGTCGGTTTAGAAATAAAAAGGGAATAATAGTTCGAGGTCACCAGTTCAGAAACCTATGTCTGGGTTATTGTGCCGCTCTGTATTCAAATCACTTCCTACGTGAAAGGAAATATCTCAATGATCTAAAAGTAAAGACATGTTTAACGCCGACTCACAACCTAATTAGAATATAACACTTTATTGATAAAGTAGGGCGATTTAATCCCGGAGACTGTTAAATTGGCACAAATTGGCACGGTACGGTTTACTTGTTTCTCAAATAAAAATCAGTCTAGAAATTGATCTTAACTATTATTATACTTAACCTGGAATATTCCTGTTTAAGCAGGTGGTATAGGAAAAGGTCAGCCTTTACACAGTCTTTCGAGGCAGGGCTGTTAATGCAATTATTAGCTAGCAAAGCGCCAGCTTTGATAGCTTAAGTTAACAGACGAAATTTTGAGGTCGTCCCAAAGTTCAACGAGTGCAAACTGCCTCTGGAGGCTTTACCACTAAATCCGTTAAATGCCTACGCCATTAAAAGTAGTTCTTATGTATTTCAGGAATATTGCAAACTCTATTCAAATAGTAGAGAGCTTTGTCAAAATCATGCTATTTAACCCATCTCCAATCAATTCCGCTTTTTAAACGTCTGAAGAAAAAAGCTTCGGAAAACATTGTGGACAATGAAGAAGTTGCTTGTAACAAGCAATTTCTTCAATGTCCACAATGTTTTCTACCCAACAAGGGAAATATTGTCTAAATTCAACCATGCTTTGCTAGCTTACAGTACTTTTCAGTACTTTGATTTTTTCAAAATAATTACCAAACCACATCTATGTTATCCAGTGCATACAGATCTATAAATTGGTTGCAATTCTTTAGATAGCATAGCGTAGTAAGTGTTAATAACTATCTCTATAATATGACCCATGGTCTACAGTGTAATAACCCCGTCGACTAGATTTGATAATTTCACTTGTGATATTATACTTGGATGTGTTACGCGAAGCGAATATTTATGGTAACGAATGCAAAGAAGTTGAAATGTACATACTATGATATAGACATTTTTCGTCACCGATATATCGAGCTGACAATTGACAACTCGCTGGGCCCGCCCATTTATTTCTTTGGTCCCTCCCAGTTTCTCCTCCAACAGGAAATTATTCTTAGTTTTAAAAGGACGTTATTCTGCAAAATTTGTGGCTAGCTGCATGAAAGAAGAAAACGGAAAAACGCTTGTTTGGCGGCTTAAACGTCGTGACTTCAGCTTAAATAAGCTACAGTTTTTACGAACTTTAAGACGCCGAAAACCAACAAAATGTCTCACAAAAAAGGCGGTTATTGTCGGCGTTAAAAGCTCAATAGCGGGTTGAATGAATAATTTGATTGGCTGACAGGTTATTTGATTGACAGACGCGATTGCCCTATTTCATCGTCGATCATTTTTTATTTAGTTCTTTGAAATGCTATCTGAAACTGTCGATGGTAAAGGACAATATGAAAATTGAAAGTAATTTCTTTCTTCCAAATGTTTTAAAAAAAATCTTTATTATCCGGAAAAGAAACACCTGGACAAAACACAACCATGCTATTTTTCTTTTATAAATAATATTTGAACATAGATCTAACTATTCTTCTTTTTTTTCTTTCCAATTTGTAACAATGATTTAGAACCAATATTCAGGAAAAGATTGCGATAAATCACGGAATCTTATGGAAATTAAACGCATCAAAAGCAATGCCAACAGAAACAATTTATGTGTTTCTGTGGAGAAAGTCTTTCTTTAACACACAACCTAGTAGAGCAACTCACGAGAATGCTTTAAGACACAGAATCTAGTTTCTTCTTTGTTTTCTTAGTCGAAAATCCATTTCAACAAAATTTCCGTCTGTTCTGATTCGAAAGACGTTGCAGACAATATTTCCAAATGTGTTCAAATTGCAAATAGATACGACGAAAAGATTTATTTAAAAGTCATTTAATTTTTCATTTGCCTACAATGTTTCCAAAGCTCTTTTTTAACACAAATTCGGGATTTTGTGGTAAATAGTATATTTTAGGAATATAACAAAAAGCCTATATGAATCAGATCTACATTAACGATTTATCAGTTAAGCAGTATGCCATAAGAATGTTTATTAAAGGACTAGTCCAGCCCAGATATGCATTTTTTACTTTTTGCATTTCCTATTCCATTATCCTTTTTTGTTTACTAATCTACTATTCCGATGGCGATGTGAAAGCTGATTTTATGTTAATCAGCACAGGTGTGCAAACGGAAAAATCCATTTAGCGAGCTCCAAATCGATTTGGATGATAACCCCGTGTGACGTCACGATCTGTACCGACGCTTTACTCTTACTGTGTTTACATGTATGAATAGGAAGTTTTCTGGCATAAAAATCACTCATAAAAGTGAATAAGAGTTGATCATGCAAAAAGGAACGAAAGAGGGTGCTAGTAAAATTGCTGGCTGCACGCGTTGCGTCGCTGCAAATTATGGAAACAGATATATAGACGGGGTTTCAATTCACGCTTTTCCGAAAGATGCTGTGCGGAGAAAACAGTGGACAGATTTCGTAAAAGTGAAACGGGTATGGGCTGGACCAACAAATTATTCTATGCTTTGTTCGGATCATTTTGAAAGAGATTGCTTTCCTTTTATTTTATTTATTTATTTTTTTTTTTTTTTTGAAAAAGAACACATGGGTATTGCTCCAAAGCTGGTCCAACAAGGATGCTGTTCCGTTATTATTTACAAAATTATTTTCTACCTTAAAGGACAAAGCTTTTTGAATTCATCAAGTAAAAATAATCGTCTGCAAAATTTTTGAACTTAGACCACCAATCCGCGGTTTTGTCATATGATAATGGGTAAATCGTAACCCCAAATCAATGATCAACAATGTTTTCTACCTAGAAAGACATTCTTTGAATTTCACCAAGTAAAAATAGTCGTCTGCAAATTCCTTGAACTTAGACCAGTCCATAATTTTGTCGTGTGATAATGGGTTGATGGTAACCCAAATATTAAGGGTCCTCATAGCTGATTATTCTGAAACATATTATTGCAAACACCCTTTTTGCCATTGGAAGTAAACATTTTATGAAAAGAAGATACGGGCTTTGCAAGAAATCTCTCCCTTTTCCATATTGTTTTATTCTACGGGATTTTTTATTTGGAAAAAAAGGAAACAAATCTTTATATCTTTTTGGTCAGTAATTGGAACCATGTTATGACATACTGGTTGACTAGTAATAATCGAAATACTCCGTTACAGACGAAAATCGAAGCTTGCACAAATTAAAAAGTGTGGTGCCAGACAGGATAGAAAACATTGAGAGTAAAGTCGAAGTTGCTACCAAGTTATTTCTGCTTTTCATTTTTATTTTCTTATATATTAATAAATATTTTGACAATGTGTAAAAATGCGGGATCGTATTTTAATGGTTAACTATCGTGAAAATTCTAATTCGAAGGGACTACATTTTTTAAAGCTACAGCAAGCCCTCTTCGAAAAGACATTATGTGTCTGAGGACGGGTGGCGTATACGACCACTGGCCATATTTCATTAAAAGAAAACTCTGAAAATTTCCACGAAATACATAAGGTATAAAATCAGATGCGAACGTAATCTGGTTCGAAAAAGGAAATTGACACGAAAATCGATTTTCTTACGTAACGTACGATAAGTCTTTCTTCTGCAACAAATATAAAATCTATACTCTGTTTTTATTTGAATAAAGTAGTTAAATTAAATCAATTACCATTTGTTACTGAGAAGTCTCCTTTCGTCACTCGGCGATTCGTCACCCGGCATGGATGTTTCATGGTCCGATGTATCGGACAAGTACGGTTCGAATTGATAAGGTTGGATAGATTCGTAAATGGTTGCCTGTTGTCCATATTCTAAATCTAAAGATTCGGTATCGGATCCGAATGGTTAGGACCAACATGAAAGTGAAAGATCGCAACTTGTGTCCGAATTATTGTCTCCATTCGCCATTCCCCAAGTGTGTCTACAGAGGCTGACGTCATCGGATTATCGGGGATTAACAGGTGGCGATAGCGGAAGTGTTCATCTCGACAGGTAAAAATCGAGACTTTTCACAGCAATTACTGCAAAACTACAAATATTTGAATGATGCCATAAAGTGTAGTGTCCTATATAAACATCGCTTTGTTTAAATTTAAAGAAAACAGAAAAAAAATTCTGGGCTGGACTAGTACTTTAAAATAGTTGTATCTAATGTTATTATCATTGCTGCAATATTTGTAACATATATCAATGTTTATATCTCATTGAAAAGAACACTGCGATTGCAGACTTACATACTGGCCAAAGAATTGTTATTCCCTGTCATGCTGAAAAAGATCTTTGTTCAAAAATGCATTAAAATCAAAGGGCTGATGGAAGTGTAAGTCTGGTTGTAAGGTTCAATATTAAGTTTGGAAATTAATCTTGGACAAATCTGGCTTAAAGAGCACACACAAGTTGTGTAGACTAAGATTGCACATTTTTTTCATTTTTGATAGGGAATATGCTGACAGAGATAAATCATCAACACCTCTTTTTCTGTTTACTGATATACATTGTAACTAGCTGATAATGTGAGATAAAACGAGCGAGAAACTCCTCGGTTTTTGGCCTAGGATTACCCCCCCCCCCCAGCCCTCGTGGTAACGCCTTTTCGGTACAAGCAAACTAACATTATGACGCATGAAATGACCCCATTATCTTGATTTATTTTAATTAAATACAATCAAGCATCTCAAATATAATATTTTACTAGTCTTAGGTAACTTTTTATGAGTCAACTTTGAACGTAAGGATTCAAAATATTTGTGCGCTATAAATTTTGTCAACGGAAGTAGGAAAAAATCAGCCTATTACTCCTCTTGAATCTTTATACACGAAACTTAAATTGAATAATCGAAACAAGCAAAGGGCACATTGGAGTAAAAAACTTTATTGTTTGTTAGAAATTAATAAATCTGTTTCTGTTTTCAGTGGTAAATTGTTTACTTCTTCCATTTTAATGAAGGCTTCGGTGTAAAAAAGTCAATCCTGAACCAAACGCCAACTGTGGTTGGTAATTACCATTTTCACGTTGTATTCAAGCATGTGATACGTTATTGCGGTCGTATCGGTTAATATTTATGCAACAGTCTCTCATATTTGTAACCTCGTTTTACCATTTGCACCCCATTACAAGAATCTGTAAAAAGTCAATGAACGATCAACAGGACGATTTATTTTACATTTTAGGAAATCAATTGGAGGGCTGTTCGACTCTAATCAGACAATCTACAAAATTTAGGGAACAGAGGAAAAAGGTTCTTGTTCATCTCTTATTAAATTTGCATTAATTATACTTTTGATGCATGTCTAGCAGAGAAATCCAGCGTCGTCGCAGAGAAATGAATTTTGGTATCAGATTTGAAATCAATTTCATTACAAAACCAGGAAGCACTCTATTAACTTACCTAGTTTCAAGGTACCCACATGAGCTATTGTGACGACCGTGTTTTCCCAGTAGTACTTAGCAATTTCTTTAAACAAAACCCCCACCTTGTCCAATTCGAACTAAATATGAATGAAAATTTCCTTTGGTTGTTATCAAAATAACTAAGATAGTGGAATTTCGCTCAAAACATTTGTTGGCATGGCCAAAAGTTGTTTTTGAAAATATATATTTTTAGAAATCTTCCCTACACTCACTATGCTCTAGGAGCCTTGATATTTAGCAAGAAGCACCAATGTCTTTACATGTTTTGAAATTACTAAAATCAGTACCATGGAGTTCAAGGGAGCGGAGCCCAAAAGCGATATAGAACATAAGAAGGATTCCTTTAAGGAAGACCGATAGGATATTGATATATTACTTCTCTTTAAAATGTATTTATTTTATTACTTTTTGCAGAAGTGGCTGTTAGCTTTTAGTGTTTTTATCAATTAAAAGATAATGATAAGAATAATAATCAAAGGACTGAAAGCAATGAGAAGTTGGAATGCGCTGAAAGGGTCATATTTGTGGAACTCGGTTCAAATTTATTTATTACTTTCGAGTAAGCCTCGCTCCTTTAAACTTAAATCAGCATTCCCATTCATGTACATATGTGCGTGAATAACGCACAAAAACATAAATCCACATACAGAAATCAAAAAATAGCATTGTCTTAAGTCATTCACAGACAGTGACGCTTTTAAATGACCCTCATTATGATTGCTTTAAAAAAACATTGTGGAAAATGAAGACATTGCTTCTTACAAGCAATTTCTTCATTATCCACACTGTTTTCTGTCCTAAAAGACGAGGATTTTAAAGATTTCATCAACTTACATTTCTCGTCTGCTACTTCTTTGAATTTGGACTGGTCTAAAAGTTTTTCGTGTTGGAATGGGTTATAAGCTCGTGTCACGTACAGCAAAATTAGAATTTTCAAGCAAAACATTCTCCTTTTGATCAACCGTAATCTTTGAACTCCTTTAGAATCTTGAAAACAGAGAATAACAAGATCTACAGTAAGAAATAAATGACCTCGATGATTATTTGACCCTCAACTTGACCAATTCTGTAACGCTCATACTAAACTCACGTAGATTTTCACTTCAAGTTTATGAGTATACGTTATTGTAACATTATTCTTTCACATGGTAGTTTTGCCCTTTTCCTACGAATTCCTATAATATAATGAAGATAGTTACAAATTATCTTCGGCGCCCTGTAATCGCGCGATTTCCTTATTCGTTTTTCGGCTTTAGAACCGAAAAAAAATCTTAAGTAAAAAGGACCAAGCTGAAAGCTAGATGACACTTGTTAAAGGTTTGATGTGTTATTATTGATTTAATGTAAATAACGACTTGATAAAGTGTAATATTTAGTAATTAAGTAGAAACCGGAAAATGATATGTTTACATTATAATACTCAAAATCTTCTAATTCGTTTTGAATCTATTTGCTTTTATTGAGTAAAAGCTGTAAATCCCACAATAATCGCGTTTGCTTGATGCCTACGATCTCCCCTAATCGCTCTAGAATGTTTTAAAGCACTGGGCGGCGTGATTATTGTAAAAATGCATTTGCGACCTGAGCATATTTGTAAACACTGCCTATCTATGGTCACATGACTACCACATGTCACTTGAGATCACGTGATTACCAAACACGGGACGGCGAATCAGAAAAAAAAAAATACTGCGCTGATTCTTACCTTATTTTTCAATAATTCAAAGCAAACTAAAGCATGTTTTTAAGTCTCTAAACGAATTTTTATATCATCCTTTACATGTGCTATATAATTGTCTTCGGCTACAACTAATTGATTGTCCATGGCAAGTTGAGATGAGAAGTAACCCGAGGTGTATTCAAATCTAAGAGATCGCGTGATATGTGTTATCAAGAAAACCGGAATTAAACTGTCTTGTGTTCATTTTGCGGTTTTGTTAAATCCAAGTTGGAATTGCTCCGCATTCCAACTTAATAAAAGTACTATTAAGAATTTGTACGTTTGCTTCCTAGTTACTAGTCTGTTTAAAACCTTATCGAAAAAAGGAAAATAAAGAATCATATGCAAATCTCTGAATTAACTTTTCCCGAAAAATATTTCTAATAGATTACATGATTTTCACGAAAATTATTTCGGATAGATTACATGAATTATACTGCAAATGCGTTGTCCAAATTACTGCAATTAAAAGCATGTACTTCTACCTCATCTGGAGTATTGCTGAAAGAGGAAAATCGCATCATAAGCTTCTTCCTTCAATTTCATTACATCTACAATAGACAAATGCCATGTCTACCAATTGCTTTGAGGTAGCTCTTAGATGTGAAGCTAACACTAAACGGTATATAATAGATCATGGAAAAAAGGGTGATGCGTTGTTGCCCGGACGGTTTTGAACCATGCATTTTCTCTTCAAGATTTAAAGGAGCAGGGGCAGGAGTCAGCTCCCCGTCCATCTGCAATGATTTTTGTAAACATTAAAGATTTTGTTCTGAAAAGCCCATTGAAAATCATATCCTTGTCATCAACTTAGCAATTAATCTGCTGCCTATGTGTCTGGAGATTATCAGTCATTTAAGCCAAAATACAAGGCGTACTACTCAAAGTGTACTGAGGATCACTTTTTCCACGTTAGATATTTTTTATTTCGTGGAAATTACGCAAGAAGTTCTATGGTTCCTAGAACTGAAGTGTTTTAGGTATCTATAATTTGTTAAAAATCGAGTGTTTTGGTATAATTTTGAGAGAAAGGCTTACAACGAAGGACGCAATGGTAAAAAAATCTCAATTTTCGGTGCCACCATGACAACAAAGAAATCGAGTATAACCCAAAATGAAGTAACCCAATGCTCCTATTCATCTAACCGTCTTAAACGTGTATCAGCCTTATTGAAAAGGAAATCAAACTAAATCTGCGATAGTCGCTAAATGTTCCAACGCACAAATATAAGATGAAACACGTTTTAGGGGGTAGGTATTTTCCCGAGAATCTTGTGCGTATTATACATTTGGAATCGATATTTTTGCTACATGGTCATCGAGTACGAATATTAGGATATCTTTATAAAAAGTATCTTACATAAAGGTGCAGTACCTTTCTTGAAATCTCTTAAAGAACCACCATTGGTTGGCCCGCGGTAGAGCTTCAGGAGAGGGGTGTCAAGTTCATTTGAAATACAGAAGACTTTCTTTAAAGAATAATATCCTGACGATTTCGCACTAAGTTTAGAAAAACGTTCTTATGATATTTTTTTTTGAAAAAGCTTACAGAATTTTTTCATTAAAGAAGTCAGTTAAAAGCTTGCAACAACTCAAATTGAACAAAACATCTTATAAATGTTCTCCTTTAAAGGGATTGGTGAATTGATATTTAATAATTAATCCGTTCATGGTCCACATTGAATTTCGCTAAAGAGTTGAGTCTTCGGTCCTGAGGAGTAGAGCCACTATAGTGTCCCTAAATGAATAAATGCGGTTAAGAAGACTTAAATGCTGAACGTAATCTTAAACAAGAAGATTTAGAGTAATACAACGTTAGTCTCAGTTAAGCGTACTAGAGATAAAGATCCCCTTGTTAAGCTGGAACGTCTAAATATGAATTGTTATTAAAGACAGAATCATAATGTAACATGGTAAACACATTATTTATTAAAGTGTTGCTATATACAAATTATCACCATTATAAATCACAAAATTTGAAAAGAGCTTTGAACACTTGAACTTAAGTTTCGTCTATCAAAATCCATGCATTCTAACTGACTTAAAATCCGTTTTTACGTACAAAAAGGATTGCCGAAATATTTGGTATGTATGCGTAATAGGTACATATAGTTTTATACAATTGTCCAAAACTATTTAAGCTACTTTTGTTATCTTTTTTATACTAAATTGCAAGAAACGAAGAGAATATTTGTTCATTCTTTCTTTTAAGTATCAACAATAGACAAATAACTGTGTTAAGAAGCGATGCTATCAATGCCTGGAGCTAACCAGGGTCGTCAAAACGAGTAAAAAAATCTAAAGTAGTACACGTATAGAGAATTCAATAAACAGAAAATGGATACAAATTTCTATCTCGACAGTGGCATTCTCTTTAGATACTCTTCATATTTACACTTACCACTTGTTTACTTTCATGAAAATGATGGTAAATTATGGACAGATGTGTTCAATCCATTTTCAGTCAGTAGAAACGCAAACCATCAAAGAAGTCATTGCTGGATAACTTTTGTCACTCAAAGAATAAATTGACCAATCAAATTGTTCATTTAGACCAGAAGAGAACTTCGTACTCCGATATTGACCGAGATTTATGTGTAGCTTTTTGTTGGTTTGGCGTCGCATTTACAGCTTTTCCACGCTGCAGTTATAAGAGGCAGTAGAAATTGATGATGATAAATTAAATCGAATGGATAAAGTAATATTTTTGATAATTAGCTCTTTGGCTCGGTTATTCGAAATAAAAAAATTCATTTGCCCATACATGAACATTCTTGGGTTTGTTATTGTTTCGACATTGATTTTTTAGTGTTTATTGGAGTTTTAGGTATCGTCAGATACCCCGGGGTCTTCTTTCTTGCAACGCTACATCGACGATGTAACGTAGCAAATAAGGGGACCCGGGGGAATTCTAGGATGAGTTCAAAGAATTTTATCATATAGACAAGCCTTGTGCATGTGTTTCACCCGAAGAAAATTATCTTTTTTATCTTTCTGTGCGTTACCCAAATACATATCAGATATTTTCTATATGCTGAGAAATAAAACTTTGTTTTCTTAGAGGAAAAATAAACGAGACCTAATGATTACACAGATACTCCAGCAATACGACCGAATCCGGTTCGGTTCAAGTTTTGAAGATAGATTTGAACGTGTTTTCTTTCCTCCATATCATTCTGATATCTATTCTTGTCTCAAGAAAGGTTTCAAGTAAAGCACCAAACAATGAAATCGGTGAATTAGACGTTTAACCCATTCCAACATAGCAAATTTTCAGACTGGTCCAAATTGAAAGAAGCTGCAGACGACAATTTCAAGTTGATGGAATTTTGAATTTTTTCGTCTTTTTGGATAGAAAACATTGTGGATAATGAAGAAATTGCTTGATACAAGCAATTTCTTCATTATCCACAATGTTTTCCAAAGGTTTTTTCTTGAGGGGCGTAAAAAGGAGGGATTGAGTTGGAATGGGTTAAGAAAGGGATGGGACCTAGAATTAATTAGTGTCGGTCTTGTTTGGTTTTAATGTGTAAGTAATGCAAAATAGTTATTTTACATTTAGAAAAAATAATTATAAACAAAACGGTTTCCAACTTGACTGCCCGATGCAATTAGCCCAATCTGACCTTCTTTTCGCTTCTCTGAATGGCACCTTTTAACGTTACGATTTATATTTAAGTGAGTATTGCGCATATTTTTTTTCACTTTCGGAGCATCGAGAACTTATGGAAACATATTATTTAAAAGCATACCATGTCTGGTCGCCGCAAGCAGGTACAAATAAAATCTGTACTGACCCGCAATATAGTAGGATTTTCTTATCGATTTTACGCCAACGATTGTGGCTGTGTAAGCAGCTTTCAAATAGATCAAAGTAGACTTAACTGAAATTACTAATCCTTGAGTGGGCGACCATAATGTCGTAAATACAGCTTAAACAAAGCTGTATTTAAGACATTTTGGTCGCCAAAGTTAAAATGTTTCACTATTTTAAGAGCAAAAGAAAAAAAGTAAAATCTTCCAAAGGAAAAATCGCATGAATTATAACTAGGAAGTTCAGCAACGTATTTCGCTAGCGAACCGAAATCGGTTTAAATCTCACAGATTGTAAAGAACAGTAACAATAAATTTCATTCCATCTCTAGAAAAAAAATAAAATACATTGGATATGATTTATGAAACATATCAGGAATTAAATTTTTACGGTATAAACTGCTTTAAACCTACATATTTCACATCGATTGAGAAAGAGGTTATCAATCTCTTTCGATTCTGCTTCCCTTCAGAACACACCAAAACTTCAACACTAAATATCTTTAGCCAATTGAAAAAAAGCAAACCAATGAAAGCGAAGCCCATATTTTCATACTTCCACAAAAGAAAATTTAAGCACGGAACCTTTTTGTGGTTGTGCGCAAAGTAAATTCAAACAAGTAAAACTATTTGACTTCTGTTTTTTGCTTGATGGCAGTTATATTGAAATGGAACGATCCGTCAATTCAAAGTGGCTGCGATACGTGAGATAGGTTCGAAAAAACTGTCGAAAGAGCAAAATTAAGATAATTAGTTTTAATAAATGAAAAAAAAAAAAAAGAATTTGTTTTCAATGAGATACCAACCTAAACTCTTAATCACGCTAATGCATGAATCCACTTCGCGCATTAGCCCTTTCCTGTTTTGCAAATTTTAGACCTGTCCAAATTCAAAGGTTTTGCAGACGAAAATTTGAAGCGGCTTTAATTTGAAAAATAACCATTCAGTAGAGTAGAAAATATTGTGGAAAAAGAAGAAATTGCTTTTTAAAAGTAATTTCTTCTTTTTCTACAGTATTTTCTCAAGTATAAAATCACGGGGACGAAAGAACCCGGGTTTGTACAGGAAAGGGTTAAGATTTAGGTCTATACCTAACAGAAAACAAAACATATTCTCTTCCTTTCTTAAAAACACCAACACTGGTCGACATTTCTAAGGAGCATCTTTTTGCTTTGGCGACTGAAACGTCCTAACTACTTAAATGCTAAATGTACAAAATCTATTGTCAATTAGTCAGTTTATGACAATTGACTTTTTCTTTAATATACTTTGCTAATCAGATAGATAATTTATTTTACATTTTTAAAAGAGGGAAGAAAAAGAATGACAATGAATGTTTTCCTAAACAAAGGATCAAATAGATTTTCAATTTCTGTAGACGCTGCAATGAACAAATTTAATGAGTCGCGAAAAAATCTATTCTGTCGAAATGTGTTCATATTCTACCTTGACATTTAAATTGTCTGCTAAAGTGCTAAACTTACGTCAATCTCGAGAGTTATGACAGACATGAGTAAATAATCATCTACCAACCAGAACCACGATTTTTTTCTATAGATAGATTTAATGTGCTATACTTTAATGACAGACGATTCTAAGAGTTCGTTTTACATTGAAACACGAACAGTTATCTCAAAATGGCAGCCGTTTGGTACATAATCTGTATCAAAGGATATATTGACCAATCAAATCATTCGTTTAGGTCGACAGCAACCTTCGAAACCCAATATTTATGCTTAACACTTTTGTTGGTTTAAATTAAACGTCGAAACTACATCTCAGCTTGAATTACGATTTGAATGTCGCCAACCAATGAATTGCCTTTTATCCTATCATTCAGTATGTAGTAACAACGTTTTTATCAGCACCTGCTAGTTGATTTAATATCATTCCTTTACCTCCTATTTACAAAAGAACGTCGTTATTTACCTCAAGCCAGGTTAGAGGTCAGTGGGCGTGGCCATCAATTGTCCGATCTCGGCTGTCAGTCAAGGAATAAACCGACCAATCAAATAATTTATTCAGCCCGGACCTGAGCGTTTCAACTCATCTCATTGGCCGCCATTTTTTGTTAACCTTTTGTTTTGGTTTGGGGACTTAAACGTCGTAACTACAGCTTATTCAAGCTGTAGTTACGACGTTTAGGTCGCAAACCAACTATTCTACCATTTTGTTACATGCTGGCTATGAATTTATCAAAAAAGTGCTGTTTAAAATCGAAGCGGGACTTCCTGTTAGAGTCGGTGTGCGTGGCCAACGAACCAAGTGGGCAGGCCAGCGATTGGTCAACTCGTCAAGTAATGTAAAGCTTAGCATGAATCAAGATAACCTTGCGTGTGATAGAACATGTGATGAAGGGATTTAGAGTTTTAAATAAAACATAAGAAGTTTTATTGAATTTAACATAAGACGCGTTTGTCTGGTTCAAACTGGGTCACTAGGCCTTTCTGTCAAACTTCTTGGTCGTAATAGGCATTTCTTATACAACAGCTAGTCGATAGAAAGATCATTTGATTTCTCTAATGTGTTGTAGAATACAACGACCAATGCCTTCAGATTTTATCAACTTGAATACAAGCCCTACTTAGGATTTTTCTCTCTCTTCTTTTTTCTGTCTGTCTGCGTTTTGTGTTGTTCTTGTGTGTGTTTGTGTGTTTTCTTGTTGCTTTTGTATACATCGCAACTGGTGATTACATGATGTAATGAAGCATAAACATGGAAATACTTTTAGTCTTCACCTAAATGAACCTAAAAACTTAAAGCCAGGTCTTCCCTCCGAGGAAGGAAAACTAGTTAAAACTCTATCTTTTAATTGGTCACCACAGAAAACAAGAGCCTTCATAATATCAATATGCAAAAAGTTCTCTGGAAAGGGTATTTTGTTGCTATTGTGAAACAATTAATGTGTATTGCATTCATTTTCAATAAGATGAAAATAAGATACACGCAGATTATAAAATGACCATTAGCATGCCAGAGCTCTTGACTTTTTAAAACTATTGTTATGTATTCATTGGAATTCACTCGGCGAGATATATCCAACGTAGGTTTGGTATAAGAAATATCAAGTTTATATTTTGAACATTCTCTAGTTTGTGACCAATCGTGTTTGTCAATCAACGAATCAACCGACCATTCAATTCACGTATTCAGCCCGGACCTGAGATTTCAACTTCGACATTTTTGTTAACCTTTTTGTTGGTTTCGAGATTTAAACGTCGTAACTACAGCTTATTCAAGCTTGAGCTACGACCTTTAGTTCGAAAACCAACTATTTTTATTTCTGATGCATGCTGCTTGCCATAAATTTTGCAAAAATAACGCCTTTAAAAAATCGAAGCTTTACTTCCCGTCGGAGTCAATGGGCATGGTGAATAAAGAAAGTGGGTGGGGCCAGCGATTGGTCAATTGTCTAGCAATTGACTGGTCGCAGGCCATGCCCACTGAAGTCTAACAGGAAGTTCCATTTCAAGGGGTTGATTTTCTATTTCCATGACTAGTAACATGTTACAAAAATTATAAAGGTTGGTTTATGACTTAAACGTCTTAACTACAGCTTGAATAAGCTGTAGTTACGACATTTTAGTCACAAAACCAATAAAACGGATTCGCATAAATGTCGGTCGATGGCGGAGTTTTAAGTTCACTACCGGTCTAAATTAATAAATTTGATTGGTCGATTTAATCTTTGATTGACAATCTCGATCCGTCAATAATACCGCTACGAAAGACCCCCCCCTCTCTGTCTCACTCTCTGTCTCTGTCTCTCTCTGTCTCTCTCTAACTGTCTCTGTCTGTCTCTCTCTATCTCTCTCTCTGTGTCTGTCTCCCTCTGTCTCTCTCTCTGTCTCTCTCTCTCTGTCTCTCTCTCTCTCTGTCTCTCTTTCTCTCTTCCTCTCTCTCTATCTCTCTCTCTCTGTGTCTCTGTCTCTCTTCCCCTCTCTCTCTCTCTCTGTCTCTGTCTCTCTTCCTCTCTCTCTGTGTCTCTGTCTCTCTTCCTCTCTCTCTCTCTCTCTCCGTGTGTCTCTGCCTCTCTTCCTCTCTCTCTCTGTCTCTCTTTTCCGTGTGTCTCTGCCTCTCTTCCTCTCTCTCTGTGTCTCTCTTCCTCTCTCTCTCTCTCTGTTCTGTCTGTCTGTCTCTCTCTGTCTGTCTCTGTCTCTCTGTCTGTCTCTCTCAGTGTCTCTCTCAGTGTCTCTCTCTCTCTCTCTCTCTGTCTCTTTCTCTCTTCCTCTCTCTCTATCTCTCTCTCTGTGTCTCTGTCTCTCTTCCCCTCTCTCTGTCTCTGTCTCTCTTCCTCTCTCTCTGTGTTCGTCTCTCTTCCTCTCTCTCTCTCCGTGTGTCTCTGCCTCTCTTCCTCTCTCTCTCTGTCTCTCTTCCTCTCTCTCTCTCTCTCTGTCTCTCTTCTCCGTGTGTCTCTGCCTCTCTTCCTCTCTCTCTCTCTGTCTCTCTTCCATTCTCTCTCTCTCTGTGTTCTGTCTGTCTGTCTGTCTCTGTCTCTCTGTCTGTCTCTCTGTCTCTGTCTCTCTGTCAAAGGACTGAATGAACTGGTAGAATCAGTTGTTGGTCAAGACTTCTTTGAAAATTGTTTCACGAACAGCTCTGACTTGAATTTGACAAACAGATGGTAAAGACTAAGATCAGACTGCAGATAATATTTGCAGTCTGATCTTAGTCTACACCACCTGTCAAAACAGGGATTTACCGGGATCAGCATGACAAGGCTTAAAAGTACGGCAAGGTTGGAAAATTACCGCGAGCGTAGCTTTAACACCATATCAGATGACGAAATTTTAAACTGATTAAAATAGGATGCAGAACATAATTAAAAGTGGGATGGATTTGGAACATATTAGTTTCATATTACCTGGAATTTATTCTAAATTTAGAATTTCTTAAAAAAGATTATACACACAAATTCGTCTAGAACACTATTTCCCTTATACATATTTTTTCGATAAGAAATGAGATCATCTCAAAAAGTACGAAGTAAAAAGTACTGGAAGTACTGTAAGCTAGCAAAGCATGGTTGAATTTAGAAAGCTTAGCCCTTGTTAGGTAGAAAACATTGTGGACATTGAAGAAATTGCTTGCGACAAGCAATTTCTTCATTGTATACTCTGTTTCCCAAAGTTTTTTCCTGGGATACTTAAAAAGTGGAATTGAATGGGAATGTGTTAAATAGCACGCTTTTGACAGAGTTCTCTACAATTTGAATAGAGTTTGCAATACTCCTGGAATATATAAGAACTATTTTTATGGCGTATGCGTTCCATAGTTTTGGTGGTTTAGCCTCCAGTGGCAGTTTGCACTCATTGAACACTAAGATGAACTAAAAGTTTGTCTGTTAACTTAAGCTAGCAAAGCTGAAGCTTTGCTAGCTGAAAACGACCCAAAACGAAATTCAGATCTCTACGACGTGTGACCCTTCAAGCATGTTGTGACAGGCCAACAGACTTTACGTCTGGTCTTTAGCGGTTTATTGTCAAGGCTAAAATAGTCTAATGAGGCATTAAGGAAGCATCTAAATGGACTTCTGGTTGTAGAATGTTGGGAAAAAAATAATCGGGTCAATGAATATGTAGGGCAGCAATTGCTGGAATGTGGAAAAAGAAATAGGACAGCCCATCAAATCAAGATGAACTTTGCGTGATGCTCTTGGCAGTTGCCTTACCCATGAGACATGGCCCATTTCTCCGAGATAGATGGTGTTCTAGGAATCCGATTCTAGAATTATCTTTTACAATTTCTATATTTCTTTGTATTTTTTGAGATTTTTTGTCCAGTTTTTCGACCGAGCTATTCCTTCTTCGACTACTTTCAGTTGTATTATGCCCTTTATTCATTCGCTTTCTCATACCCGATCTAACCCACAGCCAGATGACAATAATAAACTACCCCAGTTTAAAAGAAGTGGCTGAAGACATTTCAGAGTGCGCTTGAATCGGTTAATGAGTGCTTAATAAGGTTGTAAACAATATGAGAACGCCACAATTTACTTGTTACCAGCAATTTCTCCTTTCCCAACAAAATGTGTATCGAAATATTGATTGCACTAAAGATGCGGAAAATATTGTGTGGTAATTGGTTAGATAAAGAATGTTCTCCCTATTCTATAAACTTCACGCTTTCTCTAATGATTCCATAAAGAGGATAGTTGTGATTTAAGTGCAGGCTAATATAAAACGCTACTCCTTTGTCGAATTCCTAAAGATCTAGGCCCTTCAAGGGATAGACAAATCCTCATCTCAAAACTACTGTACTTCTACATGTTCCACTAAAACGGTTGCCAAAAATGGTCGCCAAATTCGCTCAATACACATCTTATTATATATGTTAGCCTTGCC
This sequence comes from Fragum fragum, assembly GCA_946902895.1. Classification (NCBI taxonomy): domain Eukaryota; kingdom Metazoa; phylum Mollusca; class Bivalvia; order Cardiida; family Cardiidae; genus Fragum; species Fragum fragum. The sequence continues at coordinate 46,666,309 of OX336373.1, read as the reverse complement.
TTCCGAGGGGTTGGCGTGTTAACTCTTTCCTGTTTTTCAAAATTTTAGACCCGTCCAAATTCAAAGGTTTTGCAGACTAAAGTTCAAAGTTGATCTCATTTGAAAAAAAACCATTTAGTAGGGTAGAAAAAATTGTGGAAGAAGAAGAAATTGCTTGTTACAAGCAATTTCTTCTTTTTCCACAATGTTTTCTCAATCATAAAATCACAGGGACGTAAAAACCAGGGATTAACCAGGAAAGGGTTAAGCAAGATCGGCTATGTATACTCGGAAGAAAAAAGAAAGGTATTTGCTTTAAATTGCAAAGCGACGCCCTTAATCGACAGCATTTCTTTCGATCGAAACGAAAATTTACAAACCCATATCAAGTATTCGTAAATCGTAGATGACATTTACACGTGTTTGTTATTTATTTGTTTCTGGTGCATAGGTTAGGGTTTGCGTCTAAAATAAAGACTACTAATGTAAAACAAAAACAAAGGCAGCAATCAGTATATTGCTCTCCAAACGAGGTTTCCGTGTCTTATTTTAATGTCTTTGTTTCTTTTCTAATCTTTTCTGATTAAATCGTTAAAAAGAAGAGATATTTCCTTATATAGCGATGGGCGTAACATCAATTCCCCATTAATCAATTGTGATATTTTGAGGTTACTTGGTCATTTAACAGGTACTTAACCGGGATATGTCGTCATTGAACTTGATGTCCTAGGACGAAGATACAGTCAGTATTAATGGACCAATCGCGGCTATCAATGAAATAACCAAACGACCAAGGAGATCAGAATTGAGTTTTGATCTCAAATATTGGGCCGCCATTTTGTATAGCTTTTATGTTGGTTTGGCGACTTAATCGTCGTAACTACAGCTTAATCAAGCTGTTGTTACGACGCTTAAAGGGAGGTATCGATGTTTCTCAAACTTAGATAAGAAAAAAATACAATGTGCCGAAAAATACACTCAAACGATTATTTCATACTTTAAGTTGGGTCAGGTATTGTCTTGGTGGTAATCTAATAGGCCTAAAGTGGCTTTTTGTGGCTATATCGGAAAGGTTCAGCGGAATTATAGGTTATTTTTAGATATCACGGCATTCGGTGGTCGACATCGAATGACCTCATTTGCATATGACCCATAGTCAACTGGAGGTAACAAATTTACTAGCGAAACAGCCAACGTCCTAATTCATGTCATATGAAAGGGTTAGCACAAAACTACGGTAAGTGTTTATATTCGTAATAACGCTTACGACAGTTTTGAACTGATCTTAACAAACTCAAAGACCGGCTAGCGAACATTACTCCTGAGGACGTAACGATGACGTCGGTGTGATCTAATTTAAACTAAATTCAATGTTACAACAGTTATTCGCACCACGTGATTGATCATAACGGTCTCGGATTATTCTAAAAATAGATTAAGAGCCTACGTAGGCAATTAAGGAAATACCCTGCTTATTACTGATAAGCGACATCAAATTTTTGCAAAACTATTTTTCGGCATATTGTATTAAAATAGTATACGAGAGGAAATAGAAATAATTAAAATCTGTGACATGAGAAAAACATCGATACCTACCTTTAAGTCGCCAACCAACTATACTACCTTTCTGTTGCAGGAAACTGACCCTAAATTTTTCAAAATAACGCCGTTTAAGATCTAAGCAGCACTTCCTGTCGGGGTCGATGGGCGGGGCTGAGGAAGCTAGTAGGCAGGGTCAGCGATTGTTCAATTATGTGTTTAAACTGATCATTTTAGTCTATTATCTGCTCTATTTTCACGAAAAATATGACACGAGTTTCTTAATTTTTAGACAGTATTTGCTTTCAATTTAAACAGATCAATATAAATATTATTTGAAAATCTGTGTTAGAGCAGATGCGTTTGTCGAATTGTTTGAATGGGGTTTAACGCCGCCTTAAACAATTTTTCAGTCATATCGCGGCGGCTGAAGCACCTTGCAATAGATTCCTGGTATATATCGCAACACAACCACCGTTACATCCTTTCCAGCTGATACCCCACTTAGGTTTGCGATTATCCACCCATTGGCGAGAGACAAAAATCTATGAGCCGCCGCCGGGGGTCGAACCCGAACCCATGATTGATACAAAGTCCCATAAAAAAACATCAAATTTGCAAAGTGTTTGCTTTTTATGCTCGATGCTATTAAATTAAAGGGAGTTATCGATGTTTCTGAAACAAAGATAAGAAAAGTAACTCCCGAAACAAACGAAAATTACTCCTGAAACAAAGATAAGAAAAAAATGCCAACTGACGGAATACGCTCAAACGAACATTTAATACTTAAATTTGAGTCGGACGTTATCTTCACGGAAATCTGATAGGCTTAAAGTAGCTTTTTATGATTCTATAAGGAAGATTCATCTGAATGCAAGGGCAATTTCAGATATCACGGGATTCGATTGCGACACCACATTATCTCATTTCCATATGACTGAAGTCAACGGAAGGTTACATATTGACAAGCAAAACAACCAACGTCCTAAATTATATCACATCAAATGGTTAGCGCAAAGCTATGGTAAGTGTCTATATACGTAATAACGCTCACGACAGTTTTGGCCTGATCTTTACAGAATTGAAGACCGGCTAGCGAAAATAACTCATGATGACGTTGGTTTGGGCAAATTTAAACTGAACTGGGATTCTAACGGTAATAAGCAACACGTGAATGACCCAATAGTCATTGCAACTGTGCCGGTTTAATCAAAAATTTGATTAACAGCCTACGTAGGCTATTGTGGAAATACACGGATTATTCTGATAAACGACCTCCTACTTTCGCGAAACTATTTTTCAGACTATTTTGTTTCAATATTGTATGAAAGGGTGTAAGAATAATTAAAATCTGTTACAAGAAAAAAAAGGTATCGATGGTGGGTTTTTTTCATGTCACTGATTTCAATTATTTTTATTTCCTCTCGAATACTATTTGAATACAATATGCCGAAAAGTAGTTTTGCTAAAATCTGAGGTCGCTTATCAGAAAAAAGCAGGGTATTTCCTTAATAACCTACGTAGGCTATTAATCTATTTTTAAATTAATCCGAGACATTTGCGAAAAATATATGATCATTCATGTGGTGCGAATAACCGTTGGAACCTTGAATTTAGTTTAAATTACATCACAACAACGTCATCGTTACCTCATCGGGAGTTATATTCGCCGGTCTTAAATTCTGTAAAGATCAGTCCAAAGCTGTCGTAAGCGTTATTACGAATATAAACACTTACCGTAGTTTTGTGCTAACCCTTTCATGTGACCTGATATAGGACGTTGGCCGTTTCGCTAGTAAATTTGATACCTTCAGTTGACTTTTGGGTCATATGCAAATGAGGTCATACGATGTCGTCAGCCGAATTCCGTGATATCTAAAAATAACCTGAAATTTCGCTGAACCTTTCAGAAATAACCACAAAAAGCCACTTTTGGCCTATTAGATTACCACCAAGACAATATCTGACTCAACTTAAAGTATTAAATGTTCGTTAGAGTGTATTTTTCCGCCAGTTTTGTTTATGGTAATCATCTTTATTGATATGCGAGTTTCGTCAGAAATGTTCCAGTTTCAAAAAGAAAAGTGTTAAACTGTTTTGTTGTCTGGACTTTCTTCTAGATGGATAAATTGTGAAACGTTTTTAGAAGTATAACATCCAACATAACTGATTAAACGAATTTGTTATTGCTCTTTTCTCTGGTAATGTCATTATCATTATTATCATTTTGTCAAATTACCAAACGGCAATTTTCAGAATGCTATAAATTGAAAGGAGTTTCAGACGACAATTTTAAGTTTATGAAATTTTAGATATTTTTCATTTTTCTGGGTACAGAACATTATGTATAATGAGGGAATTGCTTGTTACAAGCAATTCCTTCATTTTACACAATGTTTTCCTATTTTTTCATCCTGAGGGGCGTCTAAAAGCGTCATAGTGAGGATATGGGTTAAATGATTTCTTGTAAATCGTTTGTGCAATCTCCTTAGAAATATCGGCCTTATAATATGATAAAACCTAATTTATTAATATAAATGTTTGACTCTAGTAGGAACCACAGTATTACACCCAGAACTATTCTTTTTTCTTAAACTCTATAGTTTGATTTTTACCGGTCAGTGGTCAAAGGTCAATGGTCGGACTTGTAGGTGAAACGTGGGCAGCAACGTGAATGATAATTGACTGATTGTTCTTACTCTCGATGTAAATGACTTGTAAATGTGGTAATTTGTTCACCGTTAAAATCAAAGTACTGAAAGATCTCTTAGCTAGCAAAGCATAGTTTTGTTAGGTAATCATATTTGTCTTTTGTAGAGTAGAAAACATTGAGGACACTGAAGAAATTGCTTGTTACAAGCAATTTCTTCATTGTCCACATTGTTTTCCATAGCCTTTTCTTGAAATTCTTTAAAAAGCGGTATTGAGTGGGAATTGGTTGTATAGCAAGCTTTTGAAGAACTACTTCTTATTGCGTAGACATTCAATGGATTTAGTGGTCAAGCCTCCAGTTGCGGTTTACACTCATTGAACTCTGAGAAGACCTAAAAATTTTGTCTGCTAACTTAAGCAATCAAAACTGACGCTTTACTAGCTAAAAAGTTTTGAAAATGCGTACGAAATAAATAGCTGTTCACTAATCAAGTCATTGGTCTGTCGCAGCTCATGAAAAAACAGCTTCTTGCTAATTCGATAATAATGATCTAATGAATCTATTGAATGTTTTACAGGAAATGGTAAGCTGTATAAACGTATCTAGTCACGCGCGATCGATTAGTAGCACGTGCTGCTTTCGAAAACTTCGCTTTTACCAAGCAATACCCCATTTAGCATCAATTTTGGAAACTTGCTGGGTAAGTGTGGACCATTTGTAGAATTAACGGATCGTGAATGTCAATCAAAAATCAGAATGACCAATCAAATCTTTGATTTAGGCCGGAAGTGAAAATTGAACTCTGACACTGGCCGATATTCACGTTGGTTTGTTCCATTAAACGCCGTAACTACAGTCGATTCAAGCTTATGTTACGAATTTCAGGTCACCGACCAATCATTTTATATTTTATGTACATGTTACTTGCAGCATAACGCTGTTTGATATCGAAGTGGAGTTTCCCTGTCGTAGTGAATTAGCATGGCCAATGGACTCAGTGGGCGGTGCTTGTCATCTGTCAATTTATAGAGTGGCGCTGAGTAAAATACAATACAGTAATTAGTAATATACATCTCCGGCCCATGTTGCAACACAAATTTTGAGAGTGATAGATGGAAATAGCTTAGTGTGTAAGAACTTAGAGTTAGACAGTACTTAGATTTGACACTGACTTAACTGATTAAACCCAATGAAATCTAGAAAGGGGTTCCCATGAACCCTATTCTCCTATCAGCAACTATTTTGTTTAAGATGCATGGTCCATTTCCCCATACTCGTGTTGCTTTAGATCTGAAACAGTAGGCAATTATGTTAAAACCTTTGAAATGTTTTAGTCACTGAAATGGCCCTAGTTCTAACATTACGAAAATATGACGAAGAGTTCAAATTCGTGAAATAACACTGGATAAAGGTAGGTCCAGTTTTCATATTTACCTGTGTAACACTTTCCCGTTTTTGAAAATTTTAGACTGGTCCATATTCAAAGATTAATTAAAGTCATTTTTTTTAAAAAAAATAATCATTGAGTAGGGTAGAAAATATTCTTGAAAACAATATACAATTATTGACAGATCGCCGGCCCCACCCACTGACTTTGATTGTCACGCCCACTGACTCCAACAGGTAGTTAAGCTTCGATACAAAGTCGCGTAATTTTAGAAGAATCTTACAAGCAACATGTGACATAAAGAAAACAGGTTGGTTGATAACGTAAATGCCGTTACTACAACTTGATTATGCAGTAGCTTTGACGTCTAATGTCGACATATGTAGGAGCAAAAAGTTCAATTCTGTTGCATGATTTGATTGGTTGATAGATATTTTGATTGACGGACGCGTTTCGTCAATTACAACCGACCAACTGGCATTCTCCTCGACCTCGCTCTGATTTCCTCAAAACTACTTTCGGGATATTCACGGGTGGTAAAGTTTGGAACGACCTCCAAAAAGAGGTAGTGAATTTCTGTTCCAATCGCATATCCGGGAACTAGCGAGGTTGGTCCAAAGGCTAGAAGCAGGTAAACAAAGGTAGGTGTCCGTGGTTCTTTTAATTTTTTCCAAGCTTCTAGCGAAAAATGGATAATTATGGCAAGGCTGTGTCGTGTAAAGATGACTTCTCGATGCCTACGGCCCAAAACTGCGGTTGAAACCGAAATAGTTTCCGCTGAGTTGTTTTTAACAGTTCGAAAACGATGTTGCTTTTCACAACAGTTCGTCAACAACTGACACCTTTTTGCATAATTTGTGGTTTTCCACGAAGAATACAGCCCCGGTACGCTCGCCCCGGGGAAACGAGCACTCTGTATTACATATCCTGTAAAAAATGGCAACGGGGCGCATTATTTAAACAAATTATTGAGAAAATTGCAGTAGAGGTCGTTCCAATAAGTTAGAGCTTGTTGCAGCTTGAATGAGATCGTTCCAAGTGCTCTCCTGGCGTTCGAAATACTAAAATATTTTGGGGTTTGAAAGCGATTCTCCTACGACTGCTAGCTTACTAATGACCGACTTCTGTGTCGTCTTGTGATGGGTTAAACAATGAAACCAATGGAAGGAAACAGGGAAAGTCAGAGATTGCTTGTTACAAGAAGTTTGCTTTTTAACCACTGTTTTTTATGTCTGTATAATCTCGTTTTGGGGGCAAAACATTGCAGAAAAAGAAGAAATGGCATGTAACAAGCAGTTTCTTCTATTTCCACAATATTTCAACCTTACTAAATGGTTAATTCTCAAATTAAATCCACTTTAAATGTTCGTCAGCAAAACCTTTGAATTTGGACATATCTAATATTTGAAACACAGGAGAGGGTTAACATAGTTATTTCCTAAACAATAATTGACTGCTCGATGATTCTAACAGGAAGTTCTCCCTAAATACTACACTGCGTTATTGTGCCAGATTTGTGACAATGTATTAACAAGTTAAAATGGCTAGATGGCAACCCAAACGCCGTAATTATAGCTTTAATAAGATGTAGCTACGACGTTTATGGCGTCGACTCAACAAAAATGCTTCACATAAATACCGGTCAATGTTGGAGTAGAAGTCCAGTTTGATGCTAAATTGATGATTTGATTGATCGATCGCATTTTATAATTGACAGCTCCTGAAATGACTTCAAGATACAAAAAAGGGGGTTTAGGAAAACTACTTGACCTAAATGTCGGCCAATGTCTGAGTTCAAAGTTCACGAATTATTTGATTGGTCAATCGATTCTTTGGTTTAGATTTTTGGGCTAGTAGTTATTAGCCTATTACCAAACGCAATTTTTTAGACTGGTCAAATTTCAAAGATTTTGCATACGACAACAGCCGCTTCGTATAGTTTTGTTTGTTTGTTTGTTTGTTTTGGCAGAACATTGCTGATAAGGAAGAAATTGCTCGCAATAAACACTTTCGTCATTCTCCATAATGTTTTCAAGCATTTTTTCATTGGGGACGTCAATAAGCGTGATTGTGTGGGGGATAGGTTAAGGAAATATTGCAATTGTAGTGGGATTTTCTCTTTGATAAGGTCCTACGAAGTTAATTTAGAGTATGTAAAACATATTGAGCAAGAAATTTCTCGAAGAATTGAGAAGTTATTAAGCCTGCGATTGCAAGTCACAGTGGACCTCAGGGGTTAAGAAAAACATGTACAGTTTAGTCTCGCCCAATTTGAAAGAAGTTGCAGATAAAAGTGTAAAGGGTACCCAACATACTGTAGAAATATTGTGGAAAAAGAAGAAAACTCTTGTTATAAGCAATTTCTTCTTTTACCACAATGATTTCTCGAGTGTAAAATTACAGGGAGGTAAAATTGTACAAGAGAGAGTTTAACCCATTCCAACACAAGAAAATTTTAGACTGGTCCAAATTGAAAGAAGCTGCAGACGACAATTTCAAGTTGATGGAAATTTATTTTTTTTCGTCTTTTGGGATAGAAAACATTGTGGATAATGAAGAAATTGCTTGTTACAAGCAATTTCTTCTTTGTCCACAATGTTTTCCAAAGCTTTTTTCTTGTGGGGCGTAAAAAGGAGGGATTGAGTTGGAATGGGTTAAGACAAATATACATGTGTTATATAAGGATATCCAGAAAAAAAATAATATCAATTCAGTACATGCTGTTTCCTTATATTTGTTCGACTTACGGAAATCTAGAATTCTATTAGTCAATCACGAGATGAATATCCACCGCCTTTTGAAACATAAAAATGGAGTGTATTTTTATAGGGCAATGTTCTACTGGCATCTTTTTTTTAATCGCGTAGGTCTGAATTTTCCATCTAGTACAAGCAATAAAAGTATTTGAAATAAAAAACATTTGTTTGTAAAACGAGCAGTCGTTATGTTAAAAGATTTCCTTATATGGTATTTATTGTCATCGAACCTCTATAAAATTAGGCCAATCTCTAAAACCTTGGAAATTCTTTAACTCAGTCTCTATTTTTTTCTCCATCTAATCGTCTCTCTATCTTTATATCTCTTTTTTGTCTGTCTCTCTCCCTTTCTAACTCTCTTTCTCTGTCTGACTAATTCTCTCTGTCTTTCTCTGTCTCGCTGTCGTTCTCTCTCTCTCTATCTCTCTCCTTCTATTTCCAATTTCTTTCTCTCTCTCTCCCAAACCCCCATTTTCGCTCTCTCTCTTTCTCCTTCTCTCTCTCTTTCCTTCTTTCTTTCTCTCTCTCCATCTCTCTCTCCCCCTGTCTCTCTTCTCCCTGTCTATCTCGTTCTCTCCCCCTCTCTCTCTCTCACTCTCTCTGTTTCGCTTTCTCTCTCTATCTCTCTGTTTCCCTCTCTCTATCTATCTATCTGTATATCTCTATCTCTCCCTTTGTAAAAAAAGAGGCCAATGAGGGCCTAAGACGCTCCACTGGTTGTCAAGTTTTCCGTTGAAGCAATCTGAAATTTAAGGAAGTTAATTCCTTAACGAAGAATGCACAAAGGGAAAAAATTGGACTTTATCCCCTTTATTATTTTGAGCAACAATCCTCAAGGCCCCTTTTCCCGTGTTTCTTGACGGATCCACTCCATTTCAAAAAGGAAGTTACCTTATGACCCTACAATCATCCTGTGAAATTTTTATCAGAATCTGACAGTTATTGTGGACTTTATCACATACACAGGATTGTTTTGAATGAAAGGCCATAAGGCCTATTTTTCCTCTGTTTTCTGATGGATCAATTTCATTTCAAAAGGAACTTTCCTTACAACCCTACAATTGTCCTGTGAAATTTAAAAGACAATTTGATAATGATTGTGAACTTTATCACATACACAAGAATGTTTTGAATGATAATCTGTAAGGCCCCTTTTCCTGTGTTTCCTGTGCCACAATTATTCCATGCATCTTTGAGGAGAATTCGATAAAACTGTTGACTTTATTGTGTTAACAAAGATATCAAAATCAAGTTCTCATAAGGCCCCTTTTCCCGTGATATTTTACTGTTGGTGTTATCATTCTGTGAAGTTTAAAGTGAATTCGATGAAATAAGTGTTAAGTGAAATATGTTTACTAGAATATTTAAAAAAAATAATATGGCCCCTTTTTACATGACACTTGATTGATTGTACCCAGATCTGAAAAGAACTATTTAAGAGTTTGTACAATCATTCTGTGACATTTTGAAGTGAATCCGGTGACATCTTTATGTTAACTAGAATATTTAAAAGGAGGTATCAATGTTTCTGAAACATAGATAAGAAAAAACAACCAAGTGCCGAAAAATACACCCAAACGAACATTAATACTCTAAGCTGAGTCAGGTATTGTCTTGGCGGTAATGTAATAGACCTAAAATGGCTTTTTGTGGTTATATCAGAAAGTTCAGAGGAATTCCAGGTTAATTTTAGATATCACGGAATTTGGCTGTCGACCTCGAATGTTCTCATTTGCATATGACCCAAAGTCAACCGAAGGTGACAAATTTACTAGCGAAACTGTCAACGTCCTAAATCATGTCACTTTGAAGGGTAAGCGCAAAACTACGGTAAGTGTTTATAGTCGTAATAACCCTAACGACAGTTTTGGACTGATCTTTACATAAATAAAGACCGGTTAGCGAACATAACTACTGGTGACGTAACGATGACGTTGGTTTGATGTAACTTGAACTAAATACAAGGTTCAAACGGTTATTCACACCACGTGAATGTTCCTATATTCTTTGCAAATGTCTCGGTTTAGTCTAAAAATAGATTTAGAGCCTACGTAGGCTATTAGGGAAAAAACCTGCTTTTTCCTGATAAGCGACCTCAGATTTTTGCAAAGTACTTTTCGGAAAATTGTACTCAAATAGTATATGAGAGGAAATAAAGTAATTAAAATCTGTGACATGAAAAAAACATCGATACCTACCTTTAAGAAAGTTTATCATAAGGCCCCTTTTTATATGACACTTGCCATAATCAGATCCACTGTCAAAATCAACGATTGTAATGATGGTACAATCAATCTGTGTAATCTGTGGAATTTATTGTGATAATGAGTTTACAGTGAAATCTTCACAGGGCCCTTTTTCCCATGGTACTTTACAGAACTAACCAAATTTCAAAAGGAATAATTCTAATGAAGGTACAATCATTCTTAAAAGCTCAAGAGAATCAATGAAAACAGTGGACTGAATTGTGTCAAGAATTTTTTGTAATAAAATTTTCATACCTTTTCTCGAGAAACTTTACAAATCAGACCCAAAGTACAAAGGAACAATCCTTATGATAGATAGTTTGAAGAAAATGATAAAGACTGAGAACTTTATTGTGATAATGATGTTTTTGTAATAAAGTTTTCATGAGGCCCCTTTTCTTGTGTCCCTTAACCAATCAGACCCAATTTACAAAGGAACATTCAAAGGTACAATCATTCTATTAAAATTTGATGAGATTCTGATAAAGACTAAGGACATTCTTGTGTTAATGAAGAATTGGTAATAATTTTTCATACAGCCCTTTTACCTATGATACAAGACACATCAGGCCTAATTTGTAAAGAAACAACACTAATGATGGTACAAACACTGTGAAAGTTTGAACAGAATCCGATGAAAACTGCAGACTTTATCTTGGTGTAAATATTTTGAAATAAAAATTTCATAAGGCTCCCTTTCCTGTGATACTTGAAGGATCAGGTCTCATGTCATCATCAACAATCGTTATTATTGCACAATGATTCTGTGATGGTTTGAAGAAAATCCAATGAAAGCTCTGGACTGGGTTACAAGGATTATGGATACAATTCTCAAAAGGCCCCTTTTCCCATGATACTAGACAGATCAGGCCTAATTTGAAAAAAAAAGAATCCTCATGATAGAAATATCATTATGTGAAAGTTTAAACAGATCTGATGAAAACTGTTGACTTTACTGTGGTACAAGGATTTTAGAATTGAATTTCATAATGCTCCTTTTTCTGTGATACTTGACGGATCAGATCTAATGTCAACACCAACAATCATTATTGTTGTACAAATATTCTGTGAATGTTTGAAGAAAATCCAAAGAAAGCTCTGGACTTGATAACAAGGATTTTTAAGTGAAATTTTCATAAGGCCCCTTTTCCCGTGTTTCTTGACAGTTCCAACCCTGTTCTGAAAAGAATTATCGTTATGACCTTACACTCATTCTGTGAAAGTTTCGACAAAATCTGATCAAAGCCGTGGGCTTCATTGTGTTAACAGGGATTTTTCAATTGAATTTTCATATAGCCCTTTTTCTCATGTTGATGGATAAGAACAGATTCCAAAGGGAACTATACTTACAAAATAAAATTATTCTGTTTGAGTATAAAGACAACCCCTTGAAACCTGTGAATCAAACCCACTTCCGATATGAACAATCCATTTAATGTAATAATCATTCATTGAATGTTTGAAGAGAATTTGTTGAAAACTGTGGACTCTTTTGTGTTTACAAAGAATTTTTAATCAAATTTTCATTAGGCCCCTTTTTCCCGTGGTCCTTGACTGATCATACCCACTTTTGAAAAGAACAATCCTGATAATGGTACAACCATTATGTGAAAGTTTGAAGAGAATCTGATGAAAACTGTAGACTCTAGAGTTTTACAAAGATATTTAAATTAATTTTAATTAGGCCCCTTTTCCTATGTTTCTTGACGGATCATACCCAATTTTAAAGGAACAATCCTTATGATGGTGCAATCATTATGTAAAGTTTGAAGAGAATCCGATGATAATTGTTGACTCTTGATTATTAATGAGGATCTTTTATTAAATTTTCGGAACTCCCTTTTTCCTGTGTTTCTTGACGGATCATATCTGATTCCGAAAGGAACAATCTTTAAGATAGTACAATCATTCTGTGAAAGTTTGAATAGAATCTGATGAAAACTGTGGACTCTAGAGTGTTAACCCTGATCTTTTAAATTAAATTTTAAAAATGCCCTTTTCCAGTGTTTCTTGATGGATCATACCCAATTTTGAAAGGAACAATCCTTATGATGGTACAATCATTCTGAGAAAGTTTGAAGAGAATCCAACGAAAACTGTGGTCTCTAGAGTGTTAACGAGGATCTTTAATGGAATTTTTAATAAAATTTTCATAAGGCCCCTTTTCCAATGTTTCTAGACGGATCATTCCCAAATTCGAAATTATCGATCGTTATGTTAGTATTATCATTCTGTGAAAGTTTAAATAGAATCAGATGAAAACTGTGGACTCTAGAGTGTTAACGAGGATTTATTAATTAAATTTTCATAAGGCCCCTCTTCCTGTGTTACTTGACAGATCTTATCAAATATCGAAAGGAACGATCGTTGTAGTACAACCAATCTGAGAAAGTTTGAAGAGAATCCGTTGAAAACTGTTGACTCTAGAGTGATAACGAGGATTTTTAATTGAATTTTAAATTAAATTTTCATAAGGCCCTTTTCCCATGTTTCTAGACGGATCATTCCCAAATTCGAAATTATCGATCGTTATGTTAGTATTATCATTCTGTGAAAGTTTAAATAGAATCAGATGAAAACTGTGGACTCTAGAGTGTTAACGAGGATTTATTAATTAAATTTTCATAAGGCCCCTCTTCCTGTGTTACTTGACAGATCTTATCAAATATCGAAAGGAACGATCGTTGTAGTACAACCAATCTGAGAAAGTTTGAAGAGAATCCGTTGAAAACTGTTGACTCTAGAGTGATAACGAGGATTTTTAATTGAATTTGTAATTAAATTTTCATAAGGCCCTTTTCCCATGTTTCTAGACGGATCATTCCCAATTTCGAAAGGAACGATCCTTATGATGGTTCAAAATCGTGAAAGTTTGAAGAGAAACCGATGAAAACTGTGGACCCTAGAGTGTTAACGAGGATTTTTAAATTAAATTTCAATTAGGCCCCTTTTCCTATGTTTCTTTACGGATCTTACCCATGTTCGGCAGGAACGATCCTTATGATGGTACAATCATTCTGTGAAAGTTTAAAGGGAATCCGATGAAAACTGTGGACTCTAGAGTGTTACAATGTAACAAGGAAAAGTTTAACGGACGGACGCATGGACGGGAAAAAGCCATCGCAATAGCTCTATAGGCCTTCGGCCAGTAGAGCTAAAAACAGTTTGAAATATTGTTTGATAAGTGTGTTCGGATGTCCTCTTTTTTCGTTTATTTTTGTACACTTATCCTAATTCATTATTCATATTTTCGTGACAATTGTCGCAGTGATGTTGGTTTGACCACTCCCTTGACGGAGAATCAAACCCCGGACCTTTCACATGCATTATGATTAATTCATACCAGCAGTTGACACAAGAACAAAAACTATGCCACCTTATATTGTACCATGTGCGTAAATTGGCTAAATACATTGTAAAAGCATTTATGAAACGTAGAAAAGCTATGTTCCGCCCAACAAACTATTTGATATAACAAGATAACAACAACAACAGAAAATGTTCATCTTAGGTCGTCGTTTGGTGACGAAAATGTCCTAACTACAGTTTGAACGAACTCTGATTGCGGCGTTTTGGTCAGCCACCAGTTTAGTTTATATCGGCCTTAGATTTATTTGAGAACCATTGCTCAATGTGTTTTGTTAAGTCGCATATTGACCACGGGTACAAGAATCGCATTTTTTTGTTGTTGTTGTTTGTTGGTTTTTGTTGTTTTATGTTTATTCGTAATGTATTGATAACTCTATTCAATATCAATGTATCATAGTTCGTTATCAAAACATACTCTTTTGCTGGTATCTTTCGGTGTCACATAATGTCGTTCTAATGAGGTTTCCAAAATGTTTCACTGATCTTTACAGACCTTATGCTCGGATACAATTTAGTCTTCATAAAGCTGCAATTATTACTCTGTCGGTCTAGGGTATTTTATCGTTTGTTTAGGTAAAACACTCCCCCCCTAATTTTGAGGATAATACCTATTCTTTAGAATTTAATACATCTGGATGGGCATGTAGGGTTGGATTGTTGGAGGTATAGTTGTTAATGTTCGGTAGTCCGCCCTGACCAGCTCTGCCCTATAATGAAGACGAGTCGCCGAATTGTCATCTCTTTTTTTTTTTCTTTTTCATTAGAAAAAGGGATGTCAACCATGTGATTTGTCTTTCACTCGTGATTTATTTTATCCGTATTGTTTGGCAGCATATACTGATACATCTGTTTTACAAACATTTTTACAAACTTACTAGTATTTTGCACACAGCCAATTTAGTAATGACCTAAACTGACTCATATATATATTCAAACAGTGACATATAGGCACATGGGGACGGGTGTTATTTAGATGTATATTTATAGAACTGTATTCAATTTGGTTGTTACACATGTCACTTTAATAAAAACCTACTTACTTACTTGCATTGCATGCGTTCAAACAAATACATTTCCTTGGTAGTTTTGACATTAGCACGTCAAAACCACATTTAATGCTTTATTTACACGATGAAATAAGAGTGTATTGTATTTGCAGATGAAACTTAAAACAGATGTTTTAAGGAAAAGAAAGAAGCTTAAATCTGTGCTAATGGATATCTGTAATGTGTAGAATGTGTTACTTGAAGAGAGGATTATAAAAAAATAGTTAAGAAAACCCGTAATTTCATATATCTTAGTTTATTTTATGTATTTAATCTATGTAGTTTATATGTGTCTTTTATCATTATATTCATTTATTTGATGCTTTAACCAATTCCATCACAATGGTGCTTTTTGACGAAAAATAAGGAAAACAATTGGGAAAACAAGCAATTTTCCACAATGTTTTCTACCCAGAAAAACTGAAAAAATCTAAGATTTTATAGCTTTTGAATTGTCGTCTGTAACCCCCATACGATTTGGACCAGTCTAAAACGAGGTTCATTTGGTGTTTATCAATTACACCACGGCACCCCTATTTCAAATGGGACCGCCTAGTAATGTGTAAAAATATTCGGCTGTCGTGTCGTGTAATCAAGGGGAATGCAATGTGTAATACGGAAAGGTCGTTGTGATTGTGTTCTTTCGATTTATTAGTATAAATATTCGAATTCTAAGTTGTTTTAACCATTTGATTTATTAAAATAAGCACGCATCATTTTGTTATTTACTTAATATTTATAGTTTAACGTTTAACCCATTCCAACAATCCCTCCTTTTTACGATAGGAAAAAAACTTTGAAAACATTGTGGAAATGAAGAATTTGATTTTATCAAGCAATTTCTTCATTATCCACAATATTTTCTGTTCATAAAGAAGAAGAAATTTCAGATTCCACCTTGAAATTTTCGTCTGCAGCTTCTTTAGATTTGGACCAGTCTAAGATTTCGTTGTGTAGGAATGGGTTAAAATGAAAAAAAAAACTGCTTTGAGGATACTATTTTGATCGACCTCAACTTTATAAAGTCGTCTTCAACATATTTGTCCAGAAATAAAGGTTTACTTCGTTCTCCTAAACCTTATTGATATAACTTGAACTAATTGTTTACGCAATATATCGGAACCAACATAATGGTGCGAGAAATTACCTCAAAGTTCATACATAACATGTTCAATAATTAATTTGCTCCAATAACAATTCTAAGTCCTACGAAACTGGGCTTATTTGAAGGTTTATGTTCAATCGATAACATACCGTTCTTTCTCATGGTTCTTTGCTAACTCTTTACGTCAGAATTTGAAGCTTTACGGTGTCTTTTTTTAGCTAGCAAGTCGTCAGTTTTGATAGCTGAAGTTAAAAGACAAAAAAATGAGGTCTTCTCAAAGTTCAACAAGCGCAAACTGCCACTGGAGGCTTAACTACTAAATTTATTGAATGCCTGAGCAATGAAAAGTAGTATTTATGTTTTTAAGGATTATTGCTTTTTTTCAAATTGTAGAGCTCTCTCTAGAAAGCATGCTATTTAATCCATTCCCACTAAATTTCGCCTTTTAAGCATCTCAAGAATAAAGATTTGAAAACATCGTGGAAAATGAAGAAATTTCTTGTAACAAGCAATTCTTCTTTTTCCACAATATTTTCTACCCTACTGAATGAATATTTTCGAAAAACCCTTGAAATTTGACAAGTCAAATTTTTTATAGAACATGAAAGGGTTAAGAAAGATTTCGCTGGAATTCTTATATTTATTTGGTGGCCAATACCTCTTAACAAAAGGCTTTTTTCAGTCTATGGTTGCAACGTTTAGAACCAACGATTTGCTGTGTATTTTATGTGCCTAGTCATAATACTTCGTAAACTTCAAACTATTGTTATATCAATGGAACTACCATGTTGGAGGTCTGTTTACGTGACTAGCGATCCGTCAATGAAGCACACCTTAGCAATTGACCGATCGCGGCTGTCAATCAAGGAATTAATCGACCAATCAAATTATATATTCAGCCCGCAATTGAGCTTTCAACTCCTTCATTGGTCGCCGTTTTTGTAACTACAGCTTAGTCAAGGTGTAGTTACGGCGTTTAGGTCGCTTACCAACAATTTTACTTGCCATGAAGTATTCTAAATAACGCCGTTAAAATCAAGGCTGCACATCCTGTTGGAGTTAATGGGCGGGGCCTAGGGAGCCAGCGATTGGTCAATTCTTTAAAAGGTAGTCAGGTAGATAGTGAAAATTACAGTTAGGCCGATTAGCTCAGTTAGTGGAGCACTTGACTTCAAACCTCAAGATCACGGGTTCGAGCTCTGGGCTGACCATATCAACTAACAAACTAATTGTCTTCGTAGCCAGGCGGAGCACTCAGCGGTGTCGTTCTGTATACTTGCACTATCCCCCGTAACAACTAACCGTCTTTTGGGGGCGTCGCTCATATGGGAATGTGCTACGGTAGCGAGGATAAATAAACGGATATACACACAGAGTATATTGCAACTTTTAAAAGTTATTTATTGAGATTGTTACGTTACGAGTAAAAGAAAAACGATTTGTAATAAATGTAACTTCATATTATGATAGTCCGATTGAGTTGACCAATCACTGGCACCGCCAACTGACTCCCTCGGTACCGCCAATTAGCGCCAACAGGAAGTCCAGCATCTTTTAAACGATTTTAAACGGCGTTATTTTGCAAGATTTATGGCATGTAACATGTAACTAATGAGTAAATATGTTGGTTGGTGACCTGAACGTCGCAATTACAGCTTTAAAAAGCTGTAGTTACGACGTTTAAGTCGCCAAACCAACAAAAAAGGATACCAAAATGGCGACCAATGACGGAGTTGAAAGCTCAGGTCCGGGCTGAATAAATGCTTTGATAACTCGGTTGATTCCTTGATTGACACCTACGATTGGTCAATTATCCATATAGCAATCTTCACAAAATTAATACAATGCTTAGAGTATACGAATGAGATGATATGCTGAAAGTATCAGGATGGCTTTCGATGCAAGTTTTAGAGAAAATAGCATTTTTTGAAAAAAATACGGTTTAATTAGGGTGCGGGGCTAAGTTAAAGACATTGATATGTTTTCCACTGGTCTGCTCAGACCAAAGGGTTTCACTATAAATTAACACTCTAGAAATTTAGAGCGTTTATTAATGGTATTTAAAAGTTCTCTGAGGAACATTATTGAGGTTTCAATTATCATATTTGCCAGAATTATGGTAGAGGGATGGGAAGCTTAGTCCAAGCCATGTTACTAGAAAATATATCTGCTATTAATATGCGGAGTTCGAATTCGTCCGATCAATTTTAAATCAGCCTTTGTCTATTATAATTATAAGTTTAGTCTTAGCTACATGTCTTGGAGTTTCGTAACAGTTCAATTTTTAATCTTCGTTTCTTCGTTGGGAGTGTAAAATGTCGTAACTGCAGCTTCATTCAAGCTGTAGTTACGGCATTTTGGAAGCACAACGACGAAACATAGCATTATTGTGGGGTTTTATAAAATAAAAAATAATTAGAAAGTGAAACGTTGATTGCAACAAGCGGTAAGGTCTTTTCCAAAAATAACACTATTAAGCGACCACCCCCATTATGCAAACAGTATCAAAATTCCTTTTACGGGAGCAAACTATCTTCATGATTGGACCTTTTTGGCTCAAAAATAAACCCTGTGTTGTTCCATTAACATATGATTAACTGAGAATCCTGCAATAATCTCTGTATGCATCCTAACCGACATTTCATATATGTAGCAAAAAATTCCCAAAAATGCGAAGATTCTCTTTCAGGACCACATTTTGACAGTCCGTTGAGAGGTCGCTTAGTACAAGTTCAACAGCAATCCTTTTAACCCTTTCCCGCTTTTGGAAATTTTAGACTGGTCCAAATTGAAAGAGGTTGTAGACGACAGTGAAAACTGGATGCAATGTGTAATTAAACCACCCTATGTAGTAGAAAATATTGTGGAAAAAGAAGAAATTGCTTGTTACAAGCATTTTTTTCTTTTTCTACAATCATTTCTCAAGTATCAAATCACAGGAACGTTAAATCCCGGGTTTCTACATAATGCATCTTCATTATAGTTTGCATAATCGTTTCAGAACATTTTTGTGAAAATTGAACGAGAGATATTGCTTGTGAATCGCTATTTTTCTTTTCCGTTAAGGTTTTTATAACATTACAGAACAAACACTTTTTATTCAAGGTCAATTTGGTTTTATGACTAAATTTTGAACAAATATACAAATTATATGAGCTGTTGACGTTTCGGCAAAAGCCCTCTTCAGGAGCACACAATAAAACAAAATTATACAATAAATGTGACGTCATAAACGTTACGTTACATAGAAAATTGAAGATTCATTCTCTTATTTTATTGAAGGGAAAAATTTATATATCACTATTATTTCAAAATATTTATTAAAAAAATGTATCATTCTGCCTTAAGCGACCAAAGCAATTTTGTGACAGACATGTAAAGAGGAATTATCTGATTTTTAATTCTAAACATAAGCGCGATATTTCCAACAATTTTACACGTGCGTATAGTACAACATTGAACAACCTCAACGCCATATACGACGTTCGCTAATCGTCTAAGGATAGACCGTTATCTTCCGATAGGTGGCATTTTTCAATCTTCGGAGAATATGACATGCGCAGACAACGAAAGATAGACTGGTTTCCCAACACTTGAAGCCAGTCTATCTTTTGACGATCAGGTTACAAGAAACTATTACAGTTTCCCGCCATCTGTCAAATTTTGTCTATTGATACGACAGTGATGTAAACAAAGATTAAAGTGACCTCTGATTGGTCCATATGATATCAAGACGAAATCTAACGGTTTGATCAGATTAATTGATACTCTGTTAATAATTGAGGAGCGAAAGGGATTACATTTTAATGCATTTCGACTCTTGGGGCAGTTTCTATACCCTATTGTATTTTTAGAAAAATGAAGTTGAACTAGCTGCGCGAAGAAGATTATCATAAAAATGACGACATAAGTCATTGATAAAAGGGATCATGCCATATCAATATTAAATCATTTTGACGGATGAATGATCGTTCTTAATTTTAACATATGGTTTGCCCCCCTTTCAGTTTCTGGGGATGAGCTATATGCAATATTCTTATAATGGTCAACTACGGAAAACGGAATAGTTCCCTATAACCATCAGTGAATTTCAATTTCCACAATGTTTTCTACACTAACACACAAAGAAATTTAGCATTTCATCAACCTAAAACTGTCGTCTGCACTTTCTTTCAATTTGGACCAGTTTATTATGTTGTCAAGTGGGAAAGTGCCAACCATATTCTCTTTCATTGGTTTTGAATGGGGTTAAACGCCGCTTTTAACAATTTTTCAGTCATATCGCGGAGGCTGGAGCATCTTATAGATTCCTAGATATCTCGCATCAGTACCACCATTACATCATTTCCTAGCCTCCAGCTGCTTTCCCACTTTGGTTTACGATTATCCACCCATTGATGAGACATATATCGGAAAAGATACTGTGCCGCAGCCGGGGATAGATTGAAGATTGGGAGTCTGATGCGTTATCAACTGTTCTATGAAGGCTGTTTTAACATATTCTACGTTTGGCGACATTAGTGCCTACCGTCGCATTTAGCGTTAAACCTCACAGATAAATCAAGCAGTCAATATAACTGTTCCTTAGATGAATTAAATGTTTTTAGTTAATTCATTTGTGATCTACACATTGTCATATGCTTAATCCATTCCCACATGACAATATCGTAAACTGGTCCAGATTGAGAGGAGTTGCAGACGACAGTTTAGAATTTATGAAATTTTATTTATTTATTTATTTATTTTTTTAATATTTAATTTTCTGGGTACAAAACATTGTGGAAAAGGAAGAAATTGCTTGTTGCAAGCAATTTCTTCAATTTAAACAATGTTTATCATGCAATTGTTTTTCTTGAAGGCGTCCTTATATGGGAATGGGTAAGTATGAGATGTTTAGCAAAATCATTCTAAACTCATGAGCGATAAAGCCATACAAATACATTTAAATAGTCTCCGAATCTATTCTTCTATGTTGAATTTCAATCGACGATATGCCAACATATTCCGCAACAAGGAGAATATCAAATTGATGCCGTGAGAGATTTCTGTACTGGAAAAAAAAAGATCTTCGGGTTCCTTTATAAAGGCGTCTGGACTCAAGAAGCCATTATCGGAAATCTAGCCCACAAGGCTGCATTCAAAAGCTAGGCACGAAATATCACTTCTTCAATACGCATTTGGAAAGCTAGAGAACATCATATATATTGCCGGAAAATATTCCAATACAACACATTCTTTCTGAATATTTTTTTCATTTGGCTTCAAAAGCTCTTCTCTGCGGGACACTTGGATTGGAATTCGGAATCGTTTTGATATTACAGTTATGGCAGAGGGATAGTGTTAATTTATCAGTGATTGGGCTGTAGGAATCTAGATAATTTTGCCAGTTATCTGAACTGCAACTATTGAGAAATGATAACCTTTTTATTGCGTGATTATATGGATTAAGTGGAAATATTTAAAACAATATGCCAACTTTATTAATTATCAAAACGGAGTATCGAGAATGTTTGATGTTCAGATGAAAAAAGATATATAGACATTGTTAGGATTCAAACCTGTCCAACATGGAAAACGTGACTTGTTACTCTCAGTCGGACTATAGAGGTTTGTTTACTGATCTAGACTTTTTATCGCTGTGGCTATGTGCAGTACCACTAGTGACATTGTTCGTGATTTCAGTGACTGCGAACGGAGCTATTATTGTTATGTTTATGACAAAAGCGAAACTTCGGAAATGTAGGAACACATACATTATGAGTTTAGCAGTGGCTGATCTTTTAATTGGTGTAACCCTGCCACTGTCAATCTTCGAGACTCTGGGTGAAGAATGGATGCTGTCCGAGGACGCTTGTATATTCTTTCTGACCATAAGATACTCCCTGTACTATGTAACAATCCTAAGTATTATTCTGATCACCGTTGATAGATGGTGGTCTGTAAACTTTCCTTTCTCATATCGAATCAGGCGGAGTAAAAAGATGGCATTTACATTAGCGGCTTTAGTTTGGGTACTTAGTTTTGCTATTCATATTCCGTCGATTGGCGCTTGGAATATGTTGCATCTACCAACAGCAAAAAGGCACAAATATTGCCGTGTGCCGTATGAATACAACTCTGGGTTTACGATTTCAGCCAGTATTATTGAATTCTTCATTCCCCTTCTGATCTTACTATCGTTGAATGCTGGACTCTACATAAAACTTGCCAAAAGAAGAAATTGTAAAACTCTCCGAAGATCGTTGAGTACATCCGATGGTGCACGGGCATTGTTCAGAAGAAAATCTTCATCCGATTCGGACAATACTAACAATTCGGACGAGGTGAACGAGTACTTGATGTCCCGTTTACCGTCGTCTTACGTTGCTCAGTTTTTGAGATCAAGTGGAAGTGCAGGACAACAACAAATAATATCAAAACTTTATCATCCAGCAAGGCGAGCCAACTCACGTCGTTTTTCAGCAGAGTACGCGGCCTTACTTGCCGGGTTACCTCGCCGATTTTCAAACAACAACCAAAGAAAGGCGTCAAAATCTAGTATATCATCGCGAACTAAAACAAATGACGATGTAGTCCGGGATTTTTTAGTTCGCCAGGACAATAAAGCTCTGTTGTCGCTCAGTTTACTCGTGATCATGTTTGTGGTGTGCTGGACGCCCACGACCTTGTGTGATATTCTGTATTCATTGTGTCCCGGTAGAATCCCATTATGGACAATCCAGCTAGCGTATTGGATATTAGCGCTTAATTCCGCAGTTAATCCTTTTCTTTACGGGATTGGGAACTCTGACTTTCGGCGGGTCGCCAAGTCCTGGCTATTCTGTTCACAGCCTTCTCAGTTTAGACTCCTAGAAACGATTCTGTATAATCAAATGATACAGCCGTCTGATTTAGTGGCTTTAAAAGAAGTGGAACATTCCGTAATCGTGGCGCGAAAAGAAAGTGGGGTAGAGAAAGTTGACAAATAATCATAGAATATTCATGTTAACCCATTCCTACTCAGTGACACTTTTAGACGCCCCTAAGAGAAAAAGATTTAGAAATCATCGTATAAAATAAAGAAATTGCTTGTAACAAGCGATTTCTTTATTTTCCACAATATTTTCTACCCGGAAAGCTGAAAAAATCCAAAATTTCATTCACATAGAGTTGTCGGCAAACAACTTCTTTCCATTTGGACCAGTCTAAAATGTTTGCCGTCTTGTAGTGGGTTAAAGATATTATTGTTATTGTTTAGATCATCTTTGTTATCCTATTGGTAATTGACAGATTACTAGTCACGCCCACTGACTTCATTAGCCACTCCCACTCTCTCCGACAGGAATTCGACTTCGATATTGAACGGCGATTTTTTGCAAAATGTATTGTTAGGAACATGTAACAAAAAGTAGAAAGTAGGTTGGTTGACGACCTAAAAGTCGTAACGACAGCTTGAATAAATTAAAGTTGCCAAACTTTCAAAAATACTTCAAACAAAACATCGGCCGATGTCTTAGATTGAAATGTACTTCCAGTCTAAATAAATTATTTGATTGGTCGATTGTTTCTTTGTTTGACCTCGCGATCTGTCGATTCATAGAGCAATGATTAGGGATTGCATTTTTGAATGTCACTAAGTAAGCTTAAACTTTCTGAATTTTAAGAGTAACGTAATTATTCTAATTCAAGGATCGCAGCTGTCATTCAAAAATCGAGAGACCAATCGAATCCTTCCTTTAGACCAGAAGTGAGCTTTGTATTTGCACATTTATATCCTTCATTTCGATTGATTTTGTGACGTAAACGTCGTAATTACAGCTTATTTGAGCAGAAGTTACGATGTTTAGGTCGACTAACATTTTATTAATATATATATTTGTTTACTCATTATATATTAAAATATTATTGATCATAAATTTGGCAAAATAACACCGTTTTATATCTAAGTCGAACTTCCTGTTGGAATATATTTATCTCCGTTATTGCATGGATAAACGAGCAGAAAAAGACCAATATTATGATACTTTACAACTTCTACATTCCTCAAAACTATATTCCCTTACAATGGATCAGTTTTCATATGGGCTACTTTAACTGTTTGTCGACGTAATATACCGTATATAACAATGCAAAACATTACAAAGCAGTGAGTACCGTGTAGAGGGTTTTCCTAACCAAGCCGTAATTCCGGCTTGACGAATCTAAATACAATTCTAAGCTTTATGTAGGGTAGCTAAAGTACAATGCTAGACCGATACATTCAACCCATTCCCAAACAGTACCGCCATTTTACCCCTTTAAGAAAAGAGACTTGGGAAAACAAAGTGGAAAATGAAGAAATTGCTTGTACAAATTATTTCTTCATTATCCACGCTGTTTTCTACCCTAAAAGTCAAAGAGCATAATCATTTCCCACACAGTTGCCCTTTTTACACTCTTCAAGAATAGAGACTTGGTAAAGCATTGTATAATGAATAAATCGCGTGTCACAAGCAATTTCTTCATTATACACGATGTTTTCTACCCCGAAAGACAAAGAGTGTAACCCATTCCAGCACAATACTGCGTTTTTACACCCTTCAAGAAAAGAGTTTTTGAGAGCATTGCCAAAAATGAAGCTATCGCTTGTATCTAAAAAATCAGCGACGTTTCAAAAGTCTGCTTGACTATGAAATGTTGTCTGCATCTTCTTTGTATTTTGGCAAGTCTAAATTGTGTTGTTCGATAATGGTTTAATAGGAGTGCTTAATGTTTTCAGCTCAACCCATCTCATTGTACATAACCATATGCAATTTTTTTTATGAAGGCTAAAAAATCAAATTCTAAAAAATATCCCATAATGAGTTCCTTGTTTATAAAGTATATTGATGATTGGTGAAACAGTTCACTTTCCTTTCCCCCTGTTTTGTTATGTGAAAAATATTCAAGTTATCGAAAGTGAATGAGAGGATCAATTGAAGAATTCCTCACCACCGAACTCCACCAAGAATTTTGCAATTTTATTGTTCAATAATTCAATTTTTCATTTTCGTCAATCAAAAACGAGCGTTCTGATTGGCCAAAAAAAAGCTGTTCATAACTCCATGAACAAAATTTTGAGCACGCAGCGAATTTGTATGCTTCCGCACAAAATAGTCCCATTCAAAAAGGTATCAACATTTGTAAAGCTTTTGGTTTTTTCGCTCGATGCTATTATATTATAAGAAATGAAGAGAACATTTTTGTTTTCATGGAGGTATGAACCGAAAAACCTAATCACGCAATGTATGAATCCGCTTCGCGTATTCATACAGTGTGATTAGATTTTTCGGTTCATACCTCAATGAAAACAAAAAATATTCTCCTCATCTCTTAATGAAATGTTACAAAAAAGTAAAATGGTTGGTTGACGATCTTAATGTCGTAACTGCATTTTAACCCTTTCCTGTTTCATAATTTTGGACCTGTCCAAATCCAAAGTTTTTGCAGACAAGAATTTAAATTGGAAAAATAACCATTCAGTAGGGTGGATAATATTTTGGAAAAAGAAGAAATTGCTTGTTACAAAGTTTTCTCAATCGCCAGACCAACGAAGATACTTCACATTAATGTCGATTAACCCATTCCCACACAATCCCTCCTTTTTACGCCCCTCAAGAAAGAGGCTTTGGAAAACTTTGTGGATCATGAAGAAATTGCTTGTATCGAGCAATTTCTTCATGACCCACAATGTTTTCTATCCAAAAAGACAAAATTAAATAAAATTACATCAACTTGAAATTGTCGTCTGCAGCTTTGTTCAATTTGGACCAGTCTAAAATTTTGTTGTGTGGGAATGGGTTAAATTCAGAGTTTCGGTCTAAACGGGCGATTCGTTGGTCGACCCATTTATTTATTTACAATGGCTATCCGTCAATAGAAACAGATACGTATTAAAAGTTGAGTTCTTATATTTGATCATTTGTAATTCCTAGTTCTCTTGTCTAATTTATATGTATAGATTTTTATATCGTTAATATTTTAATGTGAATTTGCAGAACGTTTTGAGTTGTCAAATATATTGGGATTTTAGGGATGTTAATTTATATTGCAATGTCTTTCATTAATTGAGATGCGTATATATTATTCCACATACAATTTTGTGTCGTACTCAGATTATTTTTGTACCATGAATTTATTCTAGTTTTTTTAATCAATGATAACAAAATAAGCCTATCTTTCACTATAGAAGCATCACTACTGTCTCTCAAAATAGATCAACCAATGCAAAAATAATTCAAACCGTAAATGAGAGTGTATCCTTCGACATTTTTGTTTAATCCATTCTCACACTATAAAATTTTAGAACAGTCCAAATTCAAAGAGGTTGCAGACAATCTTTTTTAATGTGGTGGAATCTTTTAAATCTATGTGGTTGGGGTAGAAAACATTGTGGATAATGAAGAAATTGCTTGTAACAATCAATTTCTTCATTTTCCACAATGTTTTCCAAATTTGTCATATTTAGGGGCAGTTTAAAAGCGTCATTGTGTGGGTATGGCATAAGGGCGACGTTTACGTCGTCATTACAGCCTGTTAACCCATTCCCACATAGTGACGCTCGTTGACGCTCATCAAGAAAAAACGGGAAAAAGACGGGAAATATTGTGAAAAATGAAAAAATTACTTGCAACAAGCAATTTCTTTATTTTCAATATTTTTTTCTATTCAGAAAGTTGAGAAAAAGATCTAAAATTCCATAATTTTTTGAATTGTCGTATGTAACTGTTTTCAATTCTGACAAGTCTAAAATTTTGTAGTCCTGTGATTGGTGAAAGTCAAAAAATATTTCATTTAATTCAAAATCCGCGACCATATAATTTATCTAGAAGACAAATAGACTATTTTATTGTTTTCATGGAGGTATGAAACGAAAAAACCTATTCGCACCGTACGGGAGTCTAATTTTCCCCCTGTTTGTAGATTTTCTGAAACTAGAATAGCCATTCTATACCTTACTTTATGGCTATCTTCAAAAATCATTTTCTAGTTGTCATTTGATGCAGCTCGACATTTTGGAAATATCTGTTTTGAGGAGTCCCGGAAGGTCCCCTTTCGCTTGACGATGACACATTTGTATATTTTTCAATGTTTGTGTGAGAAACTGGTATCTGTGATATATGTCTTTGTATATTGTTATTGAAATAAAATTCATACATTATCAAAGAAAAAGCATGTTGTTTTTTCTTTCTTTTTGTTTAACCCTTGTCATGCTGAATAGATAACTTTATCGGAAATCAATCAAAATGAAACAGCTGAAGGCACCGGATGGCTTGATTGTGAGTCAATGTTTCTTTTGAAAGTTAATTTCTATGATCAATTTTGACTTAAAGGGGAAAAACAGGTGGTGTAATTCAGACTGCACATATGTGCAGGCTGGTATTAGACTATAACTCCTGTCAAAACAGGAATATTCCGGGTTCAGCATGACAAGGGTTAAGACTTTAAAATTGATGATATTTCATTTGAATCGCGGCGTCGTATGTCAAACAATTAATCGCTCCTCACGCTCACTGACTTCGACAGAAATGCTATTAAAAGGCGGTTTTTGTTACAAAAGTTATGGTAAGTAATATGTATCATAACGGTGAAGAAGTTGGTTGGCGATAAAAACATCGTGACTTCAGCTTCCTCAAGCTGTAGTTATGACGTTTAAGTCACCAAATCAATTAAGACGCTTCACTTTAATGTCGATCACATGTCGGAGTTTATTTTTTACACGGTCTAAGTGGATGATTTGATTGGTCAATCGATTTTCATTATTGACAGCTGGGACCCGGGGTTTTTTTTGTGTTTTTTTTTTTTGTTTTTTTATTTTATTTGTTTGTTTTTTTTCCATTTTTTTCACATGTGCACAGACATCGAATTGCTTGGACAGCCCCATAGTGCATATTCGCTGATTTAACCCTTTCCTGTTCAATTCATGGTTTTACGGTCCCTGTGATTTTATACTTTAGAAAATAATTTGGGAAAAGAAGAAATTACTTTTATCGAGCAATTTCTTCTCTTCCCACAATATTTTCTACCCTATTGGCTGGTTACTTTTCAAATTGTCGTCTACAATGGCTTTCAAATTGGGCTTGTTTCGAATTTTGAAAAACAGGAAGGGGTTAAAAAAAACAAAACTTTTGAGTCTTCAGCTATATACAGAGCGAATATTGAAGCATTAATAAGACTTTGCAAGTGCACAGTCCGATCTTGGTCTCCACTTGGACACACCTGTGAAACCGTTGTAAAGGTCAAACAAAGGATCGTTAACCCATTACCAATTGATATAACATTGAACTGATCTGAATTTAAAGAATTTGAAGACGAAAATATTTATTTGACTATATCTTTAACATCTGGGATAGAAATAATTATGAGAAATTCCGAAATAGCTTATTCAAAGAGTTTTCTTCATTTTCCACAATGGTTTCCGATTAGTTTATCTTGAGATGTGTAAAATCAGAGCACTGAAGGTACTGTAAGCTAGAAAAGCAGGTTTTGTTAAGTCTTCTTCTTTGTTAAAGGTTATCACGCTAAACAAGGTGATAAACGAGGTTAAAGTAAACCAGGAGTTAACCCATTCCAACTCAATCCCTCCTTTTTACGCCCCTCAAGAAAAAAAACTTTGGAAAACATTGTGGATAATGAAGAAATTGCTTGTATCAAGCAATTTCTTTATTATCCACAATGTTTTCTATCCAAAAAGACGAAAAAATTCATAATTCCATCAACTTGAAATTGTCGTCTGCAGCTTCTTTCAATTTGGACCAGTCTAAAATTTTGCTGTGTGGGAATGGGTTAAACAAATTACAACATGATAAAAACATAGACTGGTTCAAATTGAAAGAAGTTGCATACGATACTTTCAAGGTGGTGGGATTAAGAAAATTTTCTCTGAAGGGTAGAAAATATTGTGGACATTGAAGAAACTACTTGTTACAAACAATTTCTTCACTGTCCCCAATTGTTCAAAAGCTTTTTCCTTGAGATACATAAACAGCGGTATCGTGGGAAGGGAATAAATAGATGCTTTTTGAGGAGTTCTCTGCAATTTGAATAAAGATAACTCATGTAGCCGTATAAAGCAGTGCACATAGTGAAGATTCTTGTCAGACTCATTTTTAACACAATATGCTCAAGTGGAATAAGTACCTGCAGGCAGAGTTAGCAACATTCCTGAAATACACGACAACTACTTTTTATGGCAAAGTCATTCACTGGATTTAGTGGTTAAGCCTCCAGTGGTAATTTGCTTTCATTGAACTCTGAGAAGACCTCAGAATCATGCCTGCTAACTTAAGCTAGTTGACTTAAGCAATCAAAGTAGAAGCTTTGCTAGCTAAATAGGGATTGGGTTGACAATGCAACACTTCTATTGACACTATAGCTTGGAAAAGCTGTGGTTAGAATTTCGACAAATTGATTTTGTAGTCTCGCTGGTTGAACGTGAAATAATAGTCTCAGTGGCAGCTTTGTGTATATGCAAAAGTGTGTCTTTTTATCAGATATATTCGGTTTTGTTTGAATGGGGTTTTACGCCGCTTTCAACAATCTTTCAGTTATATCGCGGCGGCTGGAGCACCTAACAATGGAATCCTGGTATTTCTCACACCAGTACTACCATTACATCCTTTCCTAGCCTCCAGCTGCTATCCCACATAGGTCTACGATTATCGACCCATTGGTGAGAGACAAATAGTCGGAAAGGATGAGTGCCGCCGTCGGGAATCGAACCCGGGATATATTCGGACTATAATCTAAACAATTATGGGTAGCTTTCTCCATTTTTTCAACACTTATGGTGTGATTATTTAAATTAATTCTTGGTCGAATAGTAATCCAAGTCAAGTTAAAGGCCACTCTTGAGGGGCAAAGTTTTACCCGAACAAAAGACCTTACGAAGACATGTAGATATTGATATTTAATATGCCTATGAATATTTCTAGTAAAAATTACACATTCCACCTAGAGGAAATCTGACGAAACATATCTGACAGTGTCAAATAACGTTCCATTGAAGGTAGTCAAAGATGGCGTCATTTTCATTTTGTTAAAGACGACATAATGCAAATAAACGTAGTTAGAATGGTAAGGGAAAGGGAAATACTTGTAGAAATAGAGATTTTTTTCTATTTCGTCGAATTTATTTGATAAAAAATGGTAAACAATAAACGGAATATTATGTAACAATAGCGCTACAACATCTTGCATTTTCTTTGAGCTGCGTAGGAAGATTGTGATATTTCACGAGAACAAAGGTCGAGTTGAATATCGAATTATCCTATGCAACGAGACTCTCTAAGATACTATTCTTTATGTATGTCCTCCAACAATTAGAAAAGAACTGAAATTGACTAATCGCGGCTGTCAATCAAGGAAACAACCGACCAATCAAATCATTCATTCAGCCCGAAATTGAGATTTGAACTCTAACATTAGCCGCTATTTGTGTGAAAAATATTTGTTTGTTTTGCGAATTAAGCGTTGTAACTACAGCTTGTTCAATCTGTAGTTACGACGTTTAGGTCGCTAACCAACCATTTAGCATTTTTGTTACATGCTGATGGCTATACATTTTGCGAAATATCGAAGCGGGACATTCTGTCGGAGTTAACGGGCGTCTTCGGAGTCAGAGGGCGGGGTCAGCGATTGGTCAATTGAAAAAGAAAATTATTAAAACGTCTGAAGTAAGCATATAAGGTCCATACACGATTACCGACCATACAGTTTGAAAAATAACGGCGTTTACTTTCTAAGTAGTCCTTCCTTTTGGAGGCAGTGGGCGTGACCTGTGATCCGTCAAGTGCATGAAATATACTACAGATAATGAACTATTTTATAACACTTTAAAAGATGAAGACAATATTTTGTTTTGTTGTTGTTGTTTTCATTGAGGTATGAACCGGGAAAAAAGCAACCACACTGTATGAATTCGCGATGCAGAATCATACATAAGTGTGATTCTCTTCGTTTCTTACGATTTAATAGCATCGAGCGAAAAAAGCAAAACCTTATACATTGTATGGGGCTATTCTGTGCGGAGGCATACAGAATAGCTGCGTGCTCGAAATTTTGTTCATTGAGGTATGAATATATATTTTTTACCAATCAGAACGCTCGTTTTTGATAGACTAATCTTAAAATTAGATCATTCAAGGATGGATAAACATGTAGTGTAACAGACTTTCCGCCAAATGCCATGCGTTGCTAAGAAAGATAATTTCATACGGTCGGAGAAATGGTAATTTTCTGTGCCAATGTCTTTACTCTAGAGACTACATTATCGAGTCATCGCATAACATATAATTGAATGTGGGCGATGTGTTGTTTTTTTCTGCTAACGATATAACAAATACTCCTGCATAAATGGCTATTAATAATTTATACACCATTATTCTTGTACCGAGAGTTTTAGACTCACAATATCAAGTGATGGAAGAGTAAGTGCATGATCTATTGCACTCTGTTTTTATCCATTGTCATGATGAATGAAATCCTCTCTTCATAGCTGTGTTA
Organism: Fragum fragum; assembly: GCA_946902895.1. Taxonomy (NCBI): domain Eukaryota; kingdom Metazoa; phylum Mollusca; class Bivalvia; order Cardiida; family Cardiidae; genus Fragum; species Fragum fragum. The sequence goes on along the minus strand of OX336373.1, from coordinate 46,634,728 downwards.
AAATCAAAAGGCTGAAAACACCGAAAGGCGGGATTAAGGTTAATTACTATATATCATTAATTTGGAAATCAATCCTATAACCAACTCTGGATTAAAGGGGTGACATGAGGTGTAGACTATGATCAGACTGCACGAATCATTGTCTTTATCTCCTGCATAAAAATGGATTTTAAGGGTTAAGCGTGAATAGGTTCACAACCAAAATAGTATGTATTAAAATATATTTTCAAATTAGCTCCGCTCGCTTAAATACATTTTTCCGAAATCGTTTACTTTGGAAATTTTACGACAAGTGTCTCGTTGTGTAGCGCTCAAGAATTATCGAAGAAGTACCCCAATGTTTCTAAGCGTTAGCGAAAAAAAACGCAATGTTGTCGTTGGTTATGTTTTATCACGACGTTAAAGTCGTCAATCAACCATTTTACCTCTTTTATTGTCCATAAATTCAAAAGAATATTGTCGTGTAACATCTAAGTAAAACTTTTTGTGGGCCTGGACAGCGGAGTCAGTGGGCGGAGCTAGCGATCTGTAAGTTGAAGAGCAGAAATATTTGTTTTGTTTGTTTGTTTGAATGGGGTTTTACGCCGCTTTCAACAATCTTTCAGTTATATCGCGGCGGCTGAAGCACCTAACAATGGATTCCTGGTATTTCTCACACCAGTGCCGCCATCACATCCCTTCCTAGCCTCCAGCTGCTATCCCACATAGGTCTACGATTATCGACCCATTGTTGGAAGACAAATAGTCGGAAAGGATGAGTGCCGCCGCCGGGGATCGAATGAAACATTTGTTCAAAATCTGATGTAAGACACTAAGACACTAGATATTTCCTGGAAAACGAAATAAAGAAACGCATGATAATTTACAGCAAATGAAGTTGGATCGTTTAAAACAAGGTGTGTTTGTGAAACACAATGCCCCTGCAAAAGGACTAAACATTTGACCTTGGTATGTGACCTTGACCTTATCAGTCATCCATTTAGACCAGAACTGAGTTTTGAGCTCCTAAATTGTCTGCCATTTTTGTTCAACTAATTTGTTGCTTTGTCGACCTTACCTTCGTAAATACATCTTTTTCAATCTATAGCTACGAAGTTTATCTCGCAAACCAACCATTCTACTATTTCATTACATGTTACTGGCCATAAATCTTACAAAATAACGCCGTTCAAATTAGAAGCGGGATATCTGTAGGGCCAACGGAATAAATGGGCGGAGCAGCCGATCCGTCAATTGGAATCATACCTCCAATATACTATGATATAACACGAGTAGAACTATTTTGTGGTGCAAAATAGCACCTGAATTACCAGTTATAAAACTTTTATCGTCACAAGTCAGCAGGGGAACTGGCTTTTTTAATATTCATTTAAGAAATGGAGATATTTTTTTTTTGTTTTGTCTATTTTCATTTAGGTATAAACCTTAAAACTGAAAAACGCTGTGTGAATACTCAAAGCGAATACATACATAGTGCGATTAAGTCTTTTTGGCTCATCCCTTGATTGAAATATATCTTTATTTCTTATAATATAATGCCATCATGTCAAACAAAGCAAATATTTTACTAGTTTTAGTAGAATTTTCTACGTTGAGCGCAAGCCTACGAAATACTTGCGTGCTCAAAACTTTGTCCATTGAAGTATGAAAGCAATCAGTCAATGAAAACACTTGAATCCTAATAAACGAAACAAAAAATAATTATCTACATACCCTTGCTACCGGTTGCAAATAAAAATGACATTCTGTAAGACGGTTAAATGTAGTAGCAATCTCCAATCAGGGATGTCGTTCGTTACTCTCCCCATACACCTTTGCAATGGGCTAAATGACAAGGTTCTTGTCAAACCAAGTATGGAAGATACATTAGTTTTTTCTATGAGCATTTAAACTTGATAATTCACCGGTAAACCAACGAACTACTTTTGTTTTAAAATCGTCTGAATGGCTAAGGGAAAACCTGGCATATTCATGCAACAAATTTTGAATGTAAATTAGTTGGGGTAGTCTAGCAGTAATTCAAGGAGACCTTGCAATAGCGTCTATAGCATTTTTTTTTTTTGTATAAAGTATTAGATATGGTTGGTCATCCTGATTCGAAATAAAGTTGATGCCACTTTCGCGTCATTTGGCAATTCAAAACGACCGCCAAAACCTAAGCTGGCCGCCAAAATATGTGATTTAAATTATTTTTCGTATATATTGCCATGATTAAAAGCAAATTTGTTTTTAAATGGTTTTTCAAAGGACCTAACAAGAACATTTTCATGATTTTACTCGACAAAATTAAATAAGCTTAAAACAGCGGAAAACAGAATGACCGCCAAAGTTGGGTGGAATTGGTCTGGTTTCATGTGAAAAAAAACTGGAAAACTATTGTGATTTCTACTAATTCGCCTTTACAGGCATGTATTCAGAGTTTATGTCGGTATATAGATAGACAAAAAAAGTAACAGACAGAAAAAATATGATCAACACCAGGGGGCGGGCGAGCTTTAAAAATCCGAAATGACTGGGAAAATAAGGGGACAGTACGTCTTAAGTTTAAAGACACAGTTTGGGCAGTTTGAGCAGATCCGTGGTGCGTGCACGTGTTTATCATGTTGTTTCTATTTCCCAAACAAGTCCGAATGTTAAAAGTCAGAAAATGTCCATAAAGTATGCTTGAAATGTTTTGTTTTGGACAGATATCAAATTTTTCTTCATTTTAGCATATAAATGAGCCTTTGTATACCTAAACCAGTGTTAACCGGAGATGCGCCATTTCCTTTAAATCCCGCTTAACGAGACTTTTGAGATATTCTAAAGCGCGATTTACCGATTTTGAATTAAAAAAAACCGTCTCAATAATCACTCGCATAAGCCAATTCTGAGCAAACCTACTTACTGGGTTAATTTTCGCCATTTGAAGACATAAAAATTGAATTGCTGGAACAAAAACAGACTACGAACTTTTAACTCTAACATGAACATAATAATTAGGTTCAAGATACATTATATGTGCATTAAGACCTAATAATTTACCTTTAAACCACCGAACTACTGTTGTTATAAAACCGTTATAAAAATGCTAACGGAAAAACATCTCATATTCATTCTCCAGATTTTAAATTGAAATCCATTGCGGTATTGGTGACGAAAAAGCGGACTACTTACTGAGTCCATTACAGATGTGAGTGGGGAATGAACCGAAGTGCCAGAGAGTGAGCGATTCAATGTCATCTTTAACCAATAATTTCTAATAGGGAAAAGGGTCATAATTCGCTAAAATGAGTGTCAGAGTATCTAGTCTTTGCCTAGGGGATCATTTGATAAAGGTAAACGTACGGCATCTTGCGATACCCATACACCGTGACATTGGCGCCCAACGTTGGGCCCGTGACAGTGCTTGTTGTATGACGATAGATGTCGCTGAGAGAGAAAACATGCATATATATGTAGTCCGGTGTTCGAATCCGGGACCTTTCGCTTTCAGGGTGAGTACTCTACTGAGCTAACGGGACTGCTTACATGTAATTTATCCGTACTGTGCGTGTGTTCAAACCGAGACTTTCAATCCTGAAACCAAGCATTTTGATGAGCTTTTACGTCCCCCTATGCACATATTGTCACACAACCAACTCAGTCACGGGCCGGAGTAAGGCGCAAATTGTCACAGAGAAACGACAGTATGCAGCCAGTCTGGGCTCGAATCAGGGACCTCTCGCTTCCTCGGCGAGTACTCTGTCGAATCCTTGGCGAGTACTCTACCGAACGAGCATGTTGGGCCGCTTACATAACTTTATAATGGGGGTGTATGGTCATTTTCCAGACTTAAAATCATCACCTTTGTGATAAATAACGTCATCACGAATGGATTCAGTTTACAACCAAGGACACCTTGTAGACAGACAACTACATGTAAACACCTAATTTGAAATTTATCAGATCGATAGACACATTCTATCAGTCTTGGTGAACTTGATATTTGATACCAAATTCTTTAAGATTTAGAAGTTCATTGAGTAAATCAAACAACTTAAAAAAAGCAGTCATTTGTTGTAATTATCTCCCTTTATTAAACATACAGTATTTGAAGAAGTTTGATATATGTGTTGAAAAATATTGTGTTAATCGGTGACATTTAAAGATCTAATTGAATTTGACGTTTAAAGAGCAATTAAAGCATAATTCGGCTGCATCATTTTCGCCATTTGTCTATGACCCCCATCTTGGACACCATCTTGTTTCTTGCGAGTTGCCCAAGGATACCAAAATGGTATCAATTGGAATTAGAAAGTACAATTTCTCCCCTTTCATAAAATGCAAAAATATTTTCCATAGACGGTATTACACGCTTTTTGGTGATAATCAAGGTGATCTGCTGGACTAAGGCGTGTGATGTAACTATGACGTATAGGCGGACTGTTAACTGAGCCTATTATAAAGTTGAATGGGAATGAGCCGAGTGCAACAGAATGGTAGAGTGGGAATCCATGTCTGATTAAAAAAAAATTCGCCTATTTCGTTAACATGTTCTGTACATGGCACGATGAAATAGGATCTCGCCATTTGTTGCTGGTTAAACTTTGATCCGCACCTAAACTATTTCTGATAGATCCTGTTGCATCAGCTTATGTTGGAATCATTGTGTTTCTGGAATAGTTCAAGACATTAATGTGATTTGACTCTTTTGTTTAAGTCAGGTACATGTATATATGCAAGAACAAGGCAAATGAGATTATATGGTGGCAAAAGTCTGTCCTTTTCAAATATTTCCAGACTACATAGTTTAGAAGGAAACAACCAAATTTGTCAATCATGGTGTCCTGATTTAAAATCTCGGTTCGATCAATATTCTGTTTGGCATTTGATAATAGGTGCCGCAAAATTCGCCATTTTTCTCTCCGATTTGGTATATTATATACTTTTTCAAGGGGAAAGTTGGAGGGGATGCTCGTAGATATGATGAATATTGTAGTTTAACTTGTAAAAGACATAACGGAAACTATCTTTAGTTGCACAAGTCGCCGCGATATGATTTGAACACGGTTCAAAAGATGTTTGATCATATAACTAATTTATCCGAGACATCTGCTTCAGTAAGGGCTGCGCAAGCGGGACATCCCCTGCAGTGAAGGAATCGATAAATAGCATTTGGTAAGAGCAAAAAAATCTTTTTATCATTATTATTATTATTATTATTTTGTGGCAAATTCCGTTAATCAATGCGTATAGATGAGAAATTTCAAAAGATGGGCAAACATGAAACCTCGAAACCAAATTTAGATTTATAACTTTTCTTTCAAGTTTAGATTTATAACTTTTCTTTCCTCATCTACTAACGCATGCAAATTTGTGTCCCGAAGACCACATACACTTTCTTACCTTGACCTTTCTTTCTCAAATGCAAATATATTTGTGACATTTAGACTGGTTAGTAGATATATCAAATCGTGACCTTCGCCTTAGGCCTGGTTACCCCATCAGTAAGGTTTTTATCTGACCAATGTCTATCCCTGTTGACTTCGAGGTCACTAGGTGATTTGCTAAGTCTGGGGCTATGAGATAAGAAACGAATAAATTGAATAAGCGAAAAGAAAAAAAATCAGGTGTTTTTTAAACATACGAAATCAAGATACGGCGGATTGAAACCTCTGTTGCTATTATAAAATGTATTCAAAAATTTATCTTTTCCTTTAACAAAATAATGGCATTTGAATTTAATACCTAATATACACACATATTTGTTAGTTTGGCGACTTAAACGGCGTTCAGGTCGCCGAATACTATTTTCATTTTTGTCGTATGTTACTGGCTATAAAATTTGCAAGAAAAGCCGTTCAATATCGAAGTAAAACTTCCTGTCGGAGTCAGTGGATGTGGCCATCGCTGTAAGTGGGCGGAGCCAGCTCTCCGTCAATTGAAGCTCGTAAAAACAATACTGCTTTATTCCCGCAAATTTCTGAATTCCTGTTTCAGTGGCTATCCCTGTTTCAAGTGCAAGGAAAAAGCGAACGATAATTTGAATTTTTAAATGTCATCGCTCCTCTGATCAGACAAAAACCTTATCTTAAAAGGCCAGATCAGTATGTCGTCGTACCCTGTGTAAAATTAAATCTATGACATCACGTTATTATGCTCAAGGCTACGTAAGCTTCAGTCCACGTGACTTTGTCTGGAATGGTTTTAATTTTCCGCAGGAGATATTGATTTAGCTTAAAACTTTCCGCAGGAGATATCTGGATTTCCTACATGTTTGGTGCTCAGAGCCTATAAACTATGTCATCCCAAAATAAGCAATGATGATTTTGTGGTTGACGGTGTCGCGGCGTCGTCATATTTCATTGACATCATCATTGACGTCATTTGTTTGTTCATGGTAGACGTTTAAGTAGTATTTTCTTTTTTTCTTTATAATTAATCATTGTGATAAATTCGTTCATGCAGATTGTTCTCGTTTACCTTTGTATAAATATAATTCAGTAAAGGAAAAGGATGGAATCATGTTTAAAGACGTGAACTTTATTGTGTAAGCTGGATAAAGCGCAAATATGCTGTGCATCTTTCAAAATTCACTTTAGGTCTAAATGTATGGTTTGATAGATCGATTAATACTTTGTATGGCAATTCCATCCGCCAATTAATTTTTCAGGGAACCCTAATTTTGTAAAAAGGATTTCGTTTAATTTCTCATGAGCAATATTGCTTTGGAAAACTTTGTGTTGAAAGAGAATTCTTGTATTTTCTCCGTTTCCTACACAATTTTCTCATTGGTTGTACATTCTTTATATGATTTAGCCACATAATATGTATATTGCATCCTCTTTATATTTCGACTATTCTATAACATTTTGTCGGTAAAAAAGCCGTGATTTAAAAACTATAATACGGAAACAAAAATAATTTTGAATAATGAAATTCTTTTTAATGAAATCCTTCTGAAATGCGTCTGCCAAGTCTAACGAGACATCCGTGACATATTTAAAAGAATTAGATAGGAGGTTGATAACCCCACACAATATATGACACGCGCTTGTTCGTCACGTGTAGGCGTGTCTTTACGTTTTATATATGTATTTCAATGCTTGTGTAATCGACCTACCCGATTGTTAATCAATATAATTTGTGTAGATCAGAAATCCCAATTAATTCTTCCAAACTGATTTCTTAAATAAATAATTACCGATCTGTAACTGGTTCTAAATCCCCCTTTTTTGCAGCAAATGCGGTTTCTTTACCCTTATTAAGCTTTTGGCAGGAGTATAGTCTAAAATCAGACTGCACAATATCTCTTTAAACCACCTGTTTGGCATTATAAGTTAGAGTTGTACATAGAATTTATGTTCAGAAAATATTGACACAAGATATCAGGACCCTCCAGTGCCTTTAGACCTTTTATTTCTATACAATTATGAAATAGGATTTTACCCAAAAGGACAAGTGTTAATCAATGCATTGAAAGCTAATATGGATTGTATTATGAGTAGTGGAAACATTCTTCGTGTACTGCGAGACAAAGGCTGGTTTTCTTGTTCCTCGTGTGATTGATTCAGTTTGTGGAATGTTCCCAGATATATATTGAAACTCTTGCATAAATATTGCTGAAGATCCACCACAAAAAAGGAGTCCATCTGGTACCTTTCTCTTTCAATTTTGATTATACTTTAGTGTATATGCAATTATCCCCACACAGTTTTCGAAGCGGTTAGTACAACCAAGATTAAAGTTGGGAGTCACGTGACCCGAAACGATAACATGTACGAAGAAGCCCCCACTTCGACAAGGTTTCGTTGATATATGATTTTGGTACCAATGGTAATTTAATAAGAAAGAAAAAATCTTGAATAAATATATAGCTTATCATATGCGCAAATTTGATACGTTTCCTTCGCTACCACAGATTTTGCTTTGCAATCAATGGTTTCGCCTAACACTCGTAATGTTGTTGTTTTTTTTTTGTTTTTTTTAATGAATAACATGTACGAAATTCACCGTTTCTGCCCTAGAAAGACCCTGCATTACGACAGATAGTCAAAGGCAACATATGAAACAAAAGCTTATATATACTTTTTTTCACACCATCTGGGAACCTGGAAAAATCTTCTTTTTAAGGAGAAAGGGGGAATTTTGAATACTGTGCGAAGGTAATTATTTGGGTAACAAGTACATACAAAATTTTATGACAGAAAATTGAGTTAGGTAAAATTAATGACCGCCATTATTAGACAGGATTAATTTTTTATGAAAATCTGATCTTTAGTAGCTTATAGAAGCTATCCGACTATGTCAAATCCAATAAAAGACAGCCGCCGTCATAGCGCTGTCGGTAGCGCGTCAGACTCCTAATCTTCAATCATGGGGTGTTATTGGTTCGATCCCCCGGCGGTACATATTCTCTCCGACATTTGTCTCTCAGCAATGGGTGGATCATCGTAAACCTAAGTGGGATAGCAGCTGGAGGCTAGGAAAGGATGTTGTGGTAGTACTGGTGTGAGAAATATCAGGAATCTATTGTTAGGTGCTCAAGCCGCCGCGATATGACTGAAATACTGTTAATAGCGGCGTAAATCCCAATTCAGAAAATTAAATCCAAAATAAGACATGTGACTTTGGGCCAATGACGTCATCACGTCTTATTGACGTCATGAATGATGACATTTGTTCATGATTGAATTTAATCTACGGTAGGGACTCTAAATGCGTTTCATCTCCCATTTTTTTAACGTTTAGTATATAAATGATTTAGTAAAATTTGTCAGATTATATCTATATATCTTTTCTTTCTAAATCCTTCGCGAAAATTCATGGATAGAAAAATATACTTCCCCTTAACAGCGGGATATTTATTTTTAAGACATGAGCTCTGTTGAATTAGGGTGTAGAAAGCGATATTTTTTTTCTTTTGCTTCTCTGTTTACCTAAAAGTGAAAAAAGAATCATAGTAAAAGATGCTAAATGGAAAAAAAATACAATATAGGAATGGTCATACAGTTTTGACATATCATAATTTGATCGTGTATTATTTTCAAACCCTTAAAGATAAGATCATCTCGTGTGAAAATGAGTCTAGAATACGACAAGCAACATTATTTTACACAATGGTCACAGATCAATGTAGAAAATAAAATTTACTCCTTTCACTGAAACTGATGTTAGCGTTTACCAAGGGTAATTAACTTTGACAAAAAAACTAGCGTGGAAAGGTCCCTTGAAAAAGAAAAAGGGGCTGTTATGCACTAGTGACGTTTTTTTTTTTTTTTTTATTATCAAGACCAAGATATTTAACCCACTATCTGTTAGAGAGCCGCTTTAAGCTTCATATATTTTGCCGTTTCTGTAAACAATCATTATCAACGCGCAAACAACTTTCGGTACTTATGCACCCTGACTGGCTAATAACAAAATAATTTGAATTCTATTTAAGAGAATGTTGCCTTGAATACAATTTAACTTTTAAACCTTTAATGTTTTTCGTCCCTGTGATTTTATTCTTGAGAAAACATTGTGCGAAAAGACGAAATTGCTTGTCACAAGCTGTTTCTTCTTTTCTCACAATATTTTCTTCCCTGTAAGTTGGTTACTTTCCAAATAGCAGACACTTTTAATTGCCATTCACAACCTTTTCAAAGCTTTTGAAAAACAGGAAAGGGTAATAGCGGTTCTTGCTCAGATTATGAAAGTAAACTTTTGACTCTCTATTTTTATATTCCTAACTGTATTGCCTCCTGACATTTGACAGATGGTGATTAAGCTAATTTTGTTATCAAAAGTACTGTTCAATACTTTATAAAAAGAAAGAAAAGGAGCAAAAGTATTTGCATTACGAAACGCAAAGAATAACTCAAAATGAACCGGAGTTCATCGGGCAAATACGTAAACTGTAGATTACAATTATCGTTCCAATGGCGTATCAATTACGTTATTTGCTTCCCCTAGCAATCCAGTCGTTATCGACATTACACGAAGGCTATAGTCAAGAACTGTCATTTTCGTTACCAAGTCAGCTGAATTACCTTCTGAAAAATATATCTTTTTTTTTTTTCAAAATCTAAGCGAAAGCCGCTTTAAAAGATATTATAGAACCTCTTATTTGTTTTCCTAGTAATTCATAATTCTCAATTGCAAATCTAGCATTGTATACGTTTCTTCAATGATATCTAGAAATTATTTTTAATTTATCTTGGGTTAGTTAAAAAGTATTGATCTTGAGAGCTGCTTAACGCCGCCGATAGGTCGAATAGTACAAGGATAGTGATATTACAAATATATGGGGATCTTGAAATATGCTGTAACCGTCGAGTCGAATCTTTTATAATGTAGATTTTTTTTTATTCTAACCGACGGAGGAGAATGTAATGGTAGATTACGCCAAACGCCGCTGATAGATCGAGTAGTACAAGGATGGTGATTTTTCACATATGTAGGGATCTTAAATACCACTATGTACTTTAAGTAAGGTTGCTTCAGTCCTGTGGACTATTTCTTTAAATCAATGTTAGTAAATATTTGGAAAATCATACAGCATGGATACCTCATCCTTTTCGTTTTTTTTTTGTGTGTGTGTGTTTTTTTTTTTTGTTTGTTTGTTTGTTTTGTTTGTTTTTTGTCTTTTGGTTTTTTTTAAGTCCTCTGATACAACGGCCACTTGTTCCAATCTCTATGAAATTGGAACATTACTGAAAAGAAAGTAGTTTATGAAACATTTTCAGAAAGGGAAATTTGTGCATATGATAAATTTGCTTGTAACTGTAACATTACTGAAAAGGTAGCTTATGGAAATTCTTTGAAAGGGAAATGTTTTTAAAAAACACTTCTGAATTTGGGAAATGGAAGGGTGTGGCTAGAGTAAACTATTTTAGTAATTTGGATAATGAGATGGTAGTATCAGTTTATCCAAATATTTCTCGTGAAAAGTTGAATAGGAGAGAATGCTTATGGGTCTTTATTTTTATCCGGCCAGGATTTCCATAGAAAAAATGGCAGTACACAAAATGAACAACCGCTTTCAATCAACAAAGAGTCAATCGACCGATCAAATAATTCATTTAGACCGGAAGTGAATTTTAAATTTGGACAAAGCGCGAAAATATTGTGAAGAGATTTACTTGATTTGGTGACTGTATAACTACAGCTTGATTTAACTTTAATAATGACTTTGAATTCGCCAACCAACCCTCTTTAATTTTGGGTGCGCGTAACTGGAAACAATGTTTGCAAAATAACGCCAATTAATATCTTAGTTGAACTTCCTTTCGAGGTCAGCGGGCGGGGCCAGCGGTGTAAGTGGGTTGGGCCAACGGTGTCAGTGGGCGGGGCCAGTTGTGTCAGTGGGCGGGGCCAGCGGTGTGAGTAGGTGGGGCCAGCGGTGTCAGTGGGCGGGGCAAGCGATCTGCCAATTATCACTTTATTTTTATCTCCATTTGATAATACCACTAAAATCTGGTGGCCACATCTGCAAAACAATAATAGAAAAAATACTTTTTTTAGTCAAAAGTAATTCATATATCACTATTTCCCCCCCCCCAAAAAAAAAAAGATTTATGTTTCCAAATGAACGATCAACCATTTCAAATCTATCGTATATTGAAGACTATTAGCATCAAGTTTTATCGTATATTGAGGACTATCTAGCATCAACTTTATGGCAGAAACAACAACTGCGACAAAAATCTAAAAAAAGTGCCAATCAAGTCTAAAAAGAAAGTTTATAAGTAGTTCTATTGTTTGAGACATGTAAACACAAGCTTTCGTTACTGTAGGTCTCGTTACATTCTTTATAGTCCTCATTTTCTCAAAATTGAAGATTGAACATGGTAACAAACAACACAGAATAATATTACAATAAACAGCAATAGTAAGGAACATAGTACACGCATACATACACGTACATGTGCAAACAAATAAATATACATACTCATACATACATACATACATACATACATACATACATACATACATACATACATACATACATACATACATACATACATACATACATACATACATACATACATACATACATACATACATACATACATACATACATACATACATACATACATACATACATACATACAAACATACATACATAACATACATAACATACATACATACATACATACATACATACACCTAAACAAAGGATATTTATACAAGTGTACTATTAATTAAGACATGTTAACACATGCTTTCCTTGCTTTCGATTTTTTTAGCTGAACTGTACATAATGTTGTTGTTTTTCATCCATTGGTAGGTTAATGTGATTAAAGGAAAGTCGCGTTGACATGAGGGAAATTGGAAACACGTTTTTAGACGTTATACGTGCAAAATGAAAATAGGTCAAATAATACTTAAATATTCATTCTACAAGTTCCACTTCTGTCATTTCTAGTGCAAGTTTAAAATAGGCATATTGCCTCTGTTAATTTAAATGTAGATTGACCAATCAAGCCATTAAACTAGAACGAAACTGAATGTTGAACTCCGACGTTGAACTGCTTTATGGTAAGCAAATTTCTGTTAGCGACTTTTTCAAGCTGAAATTAAGACATTCATGCCGTCATCCATTTTTTTCTGTTACATTTACATGCCTGTGTGCACTTATTTGCCGAAATTGTACCGTTTAATATCTGAGTCGAACTTTTTCTTGGAGGTCATTGGTTGGGGCTGGCGACCATTGTTAGAGCAGAGTATCAATCAACAAACCTCAAAATTCTGGGAGAAAATCTCTACAATTTGAAAAAAAAAGACTTGTAAAAAGTTTACGTTACAACTTCTCCTTTTTTTACAAAGCATAGTAAATAGCGTAAAAGCTTTGAATCGTGATTTCGGTTTCAGACTACAACCTCTTTTAGAAAGTAAAAATAACTTGCGATTCACGTGTACGGTAAACACGTGGAGAATTACGATACAGGTTTGACACAGCTGTTGGAATTTTTTATTTTCAATATAAAGTAGAAATTCAATAGCTAATAAGATATCAACAGACTATTTGTAATTATAAATTCCTTTGTAAGTAACCGACCTTTTACGAAGTGAGTACTCTCACGTAAAGTTTGTGCAATAGATATGATCGAAGAGTTGAAAAAGCCAGTGATCACAGAATAGATACTTGTTTGTTTCAGTTGTAGGGTCGATTTATCTCAGCGGATGAAGAAATATTCACGAGATGTGTTCATGAGATGGACGCTATGTTGATCTCACACGTAAACTACGCTAATTTTACATCTTTGAATAAAAAAACAAAAACGCCAAAATATGAAGGACGTTATTTTGCCCGTGATTTTGATGTGTTCATTGTCTTTGGTGCTGCTCAGATGACGTTTAGTAATGCGAGACTAAATCTACCAAAAACAGCGATTATATCATTTTGAGAATTTCACTAGGTTTAAGTGAAACTATCATTTGATTATCTACCGAGAAGTTTGATATCCACAGGAAAGGATAAAAGATGGATTATCATAGTTACAGTACGTTTGTAAAAGTAATGTGGCAAGTGTAACTAATACTTAATAGATGCGATTGTTCGATCGTACCAGTCCATCAAATCACCGAATGACCAATCAAATAATTTATCAAAAGGTCGAGATTGCGGGAGAAATCAACACTCTGACCCTGTTAACATGAACTTATTTTTTTATTTGGACGAGACTTTTTACCAAGGCTGCATTATAACGATGCTATACCATCTGTTACAGAAGCAAGTAGAGCTCGCCCTGTATCTTCGCTTTTTCCACTAACACATAAGTGTCTAATTTGGTGGAAGTAAGACATTCGGGGAACCGGTACAAACGATGATCGGAGTAATTGACGAATCGCGGTTTGAAATCAAATAATCGATAGACCAATCAAATCATTTAAGAGATGAAGAGAATATTTTTTTTGTTTTCATGGAGGTATGAACCGAAAAAAACTAATGGCACTGTATGAATACGCGAAGCGGATTCATACATTGTGTGATTAGTTTTTTCGGTTCGTAACTCCATGAAAACAAAAAACATTCTCTTCATTTCTTATAATTCAATAGCATCGAGCGAAAAACCAAAAGCTGTACAAATTTTGATAGTTTTTTGTAAGGAACTATTTTGTGCAGAAGCAAACAAAATGGCTGCGTACTCAAAATTTTGTTCATGGAGGTATGAATTAAATTTTTCGACCAATCAGATCGCTCGTTTTTGATAGACGAAACTTACAATTAAGTTATTAATATAGACAGTGATTGAAATCAGATTTTTCACATAGGCCGACATTCATTTTAGCCATATTTGTGGCTTCGGTGACTTAAAGGGCGTAATTACAGCTTATTCAAGCTGTAGTTACGTCAATTAGATTGCCGACCAACCGTTTTATTATTTTGTTACATGTGACTGGTCATAAAATTTTGAGATATAACGCTGTATAATATCGAAGTTGAACTTTCTGTCGGAGTCAGTCGGCGTGGCCGGCGATCCTTCACTTTAACATGGCTTTGTCTGTATAGCAATTCATTTCCATTGATTGCAAAACAGATATCCCTAGATGCTCAAATGATATAAACAAACTCTACTCAAACAAAAGATGATTGTACTTTTGCAGGTAAGCGCATGTTTACATAAATGCAGTTGGCACGTGATAACACGGCTTTTGAAGTACCAAACAATAATGTTTTACTAGAAAACCACTTATAACGGTTTGATTAGTGAGACATGTCTCCCATCAAAGGGCTGTTATACACGTATCTTAATTTGATATCAAAATTCTGGATATGAATTTAACTAAGGTTGATTATATACGTAGAACCAACGTTATTTTTTACATTATGTTTAACTAAATGTTTCACACAATGTTAGCACGCAGTGACGCTTTCTCGCACCCGTTTAGAGAAACATTTTGGAAACTATTGTTGTAAATGAAGAAATTGCTTGCAACAAGCAATTTCTTCATTTCCCACAATGTTTTCCACCAGGAACGCTTAAAATTTCAAACATTTCGCAAACTTTTCATTTTCATCAACAACTTCTCCAATCTAGAAAATCTAAAACTTTGCCGTTAAGAATAGGTTTGTCCAACAATAGCTGGATTTCACTTTTTTTTAAAATATAAACATAAAGTGCTCTGTATATAAAACTATCAAGAGTAGTCCCAGTAATGCTTTCTTCCAAACCGAATAAACCTAAAGATACAAAGGCCCTAAAATCATGAACTTCATATACTTATGCCTTACCCACAGCTTTTAATCTCAATTCATCGAAAAGTTTTATTTTGAACTCAAAAACATTAAAAGAACATTTAATTTGTTTGTTTAAATAGTGTTTAACGCCAAATTTAACACTCGTTAGTCATTTTGTGGCGGCTAGAGCACGTAACAATGAATTCCTGGTCTTTCTCGCTCCAGTACTACCACTACATCCTTTCCAAGCCTGCAGATGCCATGCCATTTAGGTTACCGATTATCCAACCATAAGTGAGAGATCCACGTTGGAAAGGACATTTACCGCGTAAAAATTATTTGATCTATACGACAAAAAGATGTGAAGTGTTCCGTCCGATCTCTTTATTTGTTAACAGTTGATAAAATTAAATAATAATAATAATAAAACGCAAAAAAGCCCCACCGATCGAATAAATCATCATTAGAGATAACTGTTATTTGTTAGTGGTAAATTGCCTTAGTATAACGGGGAGTATAAGCAAAATATCGTCGTCTGGCGTGAAAAATGGAAAAAAAAAACATGTAGTTACGACATTCTGTTCTCCCAACGATGATATGCTGTTCTTGATCCACATCTACCTGTTAAAGACTGAATAAGGAAATAAAAACCTCATAAGTAAAGTACTAAAGTATGATATGACGGTTGTTCGGAAAGTATGTGGAAATCAAAATCCATTTTAAGTATGACAAAGAATGTTATATCCATTTTATATTGTAAAAAAATATTAAATACTCTATCATAACATGATATTTCTGTAAATAATCTAGCACGGTAGGATTACTCGGAGCACTCCAAAGTGAATATGATGTTGAGTATTTATCAATCGGTTCTTTTTTCATCAAACAGTCTGCTTCTTAACATAGTCACTAATAATATACGCGAACATAATGCGCTCCTTTACCTATAGAATAGTATGCAGTAATTAGTGTTCAGACTATGGTACCGACCAATTGACCAATCGCAAGTCATTCTCATTCACTCTGTTGGCTCCGCCCATTGACTGCGATAGGAAGATCCGTCCGATGTTACTGAGATGTTGATGCGCTGTAACTTTGGTAAAAAACTAGGTCACTAGGTCAAATCGAGGGTTTAATGCAATGTATATACAATGTAAAGAAACTTGGACCAGTCTCGCAATTAACCCACGAAATCAAAGTAAAATATTATGTGTATTCTACTGACTGCGTGCTGAGCTCAAATTTATTGAAGCTTGGTCCGATATGTCTTTGTCAAAAGGAATATTCAACACCTAGTTCACACTTATTGACCAATCGCTTGCCTTGCACACTTACTCCTTTGGCCATGCCAATAGACTCAAAAATTAAGTCCCGCTCCGAATATAACGGCGTTATTTTGCAAAATTCATGGACAGTAGCATGTAACAAAAAGTAGTATAGTAGGTTGGCGACCTAACCGTCAAAACTACAGCATAAATAAGTTTAAGTCGCCAAAAGAGCAAAAAGGATTAACAAAAATGGCGATTAATGACAAAGCTCAATATTCATTTTTATCTGAATATTCATTGGTTGACTGGTCAATTGGCCAATTTGTCTTGTAAAAAGTAAGATTTAAAGATAGGAAATTCCACATCGATGATTAGGATAAAAATGACAGCAATCAGGCAACCCAAATTTCTAACAATTTGTTCAACTTCTAAGAAGCACATCTATTGCAGACTAAAATTGTGTTTAATTTATATTTTCCATTTAGGATGACTTGTGCATTAAATCTCGAATAATTTTCTAGAAAATCAATGGCTTTCTTCTAAGTCTAGAAATATAATGAAATAAATTTTCAAAGGAAAATAAAATGTTGACATCTGCTTTTAAGTAAAATGGTTTCTTAAGAAAGAGAGGTATTTGAAATCATTTTTAGCAATATAAAAAATATCTTTATTTCTATAGATGGAATCATTACAGAAAATAAGAATTAAGATGTTTAAGCATTCATAACAATAACAACAACAAATGTGCACCACTCCATCTGTGAAGGCTAATCGTGAGCAAAAACGTTTTATGATTCTTCAAATTAACCAATCACGGCTGTCAATCAAGGGATTAACCGACCAATCAAATCATTCATTTAGCCCTGACCTGAGCCTTCAACTTATACATTGGCCACCATTTTCAGTTTGTTGTTGTTGTTGTTGTTGAACTTTTTGTTTAAGCTGCAGTTACGACCTTTAGGACGCCAACAAACAATTTCTTTTCTACTTTTCAGTTACATTATACTGATCATAAATTTTGCAAAAAAAAAACCCTCGCCGTTTAAAATCGAAGCGGGACTTCCTGTCGGTGTCAGTGGGTGTGATCAAAGGAGTAAGTAGGCGGGGCCAGCGATTGGTCAATTCACCCATCGCAGCAGTCAATCGAGAATAAACTGACAATTCAAATTATCTATTCAGCCCGGACCTGAGCTTATCAACTCCAACATTGGCCGCCTTTTTCGTTAACCTTTTTTTGTTGAAATGGAGCCTTAAACGTCTGAACTACAGCTTATTCAAGCTGTAGTTACGACGTTAAGGTTACGAACCAACCATTTTACTTTTTCGTTACATCATACTGGCCATCAATTTTGAAATATATCGCCGTTTAAAATCGAAGCGAGACTTCCTGTAGGAGTCAGTGAGTGACCAAAGGATTTAGTGTGCGGGCCCTCGATTGGACAGTTGTTTAGGGATTTATGTGTGTCTTGATCAATCAAGATGAATAAACAGATCTTTCGGTGAAACAAACAATCATGGTCTGTTTCAAGTTTTTTTTGAATCACCAGTCTGCTTTTCAGTTGTCTCATTTTCTGTTAGCGTCAAAGAATTTGCGGACTTTATCCCTGATAAGATTGTTTTCCATAACAAATAATACACACAAAAAAATGACTCGTCAAGCAAAAAGAGAACAACATGGAATAACACGATGTTTCAACCCTTGTAAGGATGCACAGCTTCTGCTGACTAAACATGTCGAATGTATCTGCTAGTTGCAGAATTTCTGATTCTAGACTATTCATTCTTCCTTTGAGTTATATTACCATCGTGCGAACAGAATGTCCTAACCTAAGCTTTGTTCAATCTGAAGCTACGACACTTTGCAAGCCATAGACGTATTATTTAACTGATAGTTGATTTTCGAAATACATAGAGAATTCGTGTATTTCAATTTCAGTAAAAGATCGATTCACCTTCAACTGACCAATCGCGGCTGTCAATTAAAGAATCAATCGACAATCAAATAATTCATTCAGTCTGGAATTGAGCTCTGAACTCCAACATTTGCGGCCATTTTTGTAAAAAAAATGTGTTGGTTTGGCGACCTAAACTTCGTAACTACAGCTTTTTTCAAGCTGTAGTTACGAAGTTTAGGTCGCCAATCAACAATGTAAGGGTTGAATTACATGCTACTGGCTTAACTTTTTGCAAGATGGCTCTGTTTAAAATCGAAGCGGTACTTCCAGTAGGAGCGCGTGGGCGGGGAAAACGAAGTACGTGGGTGGGCCAGCGATTTTCAATTGACCAATCGCTGGCCCCGCCCACTGACTACCTAGGCCCCTTCCATTAACTCCAGCAGGAAGTTCCTCTCCGATTTTTTGTAGCATTTGTTTGCAAAATGTATGGCCAGTCGCATAAAACAAAAATATAAAATGGTTGGTTGGTGACCTAAACGTCGTAACTACAGCTTGAATAAGCTGTAGTTACGACGTTTAAGTCGCAAAACCTTCATTACTAAAGGTAAACTAAAATGGCCGCCAATGGCGGAGTTGATAAGCTCGGGTCGGGCTGAATACATTACTTGATTGGTTGGTTGATTCCTTGAATGACGGCCGCGATTGGTCAATCGAGTTAACAGGGAAAAGGCATATTTTTACGTGTGAGGTCGCTTCTTGGTAACTAAAGAAACAAACATATCTATCTTAAACATAAAAAAATGATAATTATTTATTTATTTTATGCAAATAAGAGACAAAATGCGATTTTGTTTTTCGGGGCATTTTCCCCAAACCAGTGTCATCTTGCTAATGGATTACATTGCAACATGGTGGCATCATCAATTTTTTTCGACCCGCTTAGATGGCGTTCAGTAAAGGCGAATGCTAAAAAAAATGGGATAAATGCAAACAAGTGTAGTATTTGATTATTTCCATCCGTGTTTGTTTGTTTGTTTTCTAGCGTGAATGTGCGTGTGTGTGAAATATTATTTAATGATAACTTATCGAGGAATATCGATAATCCAAACGTTAAATAAATTTTCAACTACCCGCTTCTGAAACCGATTTCTAGTTGACTTTTAAGGCAATCCCTCCAAAGGATTTCCTTGCCTCAAGCGACCAAAAGCACTTCACGGATCTACTTTCAGGCAAAACATATTGGCCTACGAGGCCATCTATTAAATCGCTGAATCCGCTGAAAAGGTAGATCTATCTATAAGAAATACTTCCACGAACCATTTCAAGACCATATTCCACCTATTCTAGCAAAGAGCATAACGTTTAATGTGGATATTAATAAAAAATACAAAGAATACTATTATTTGGGACTCTAAGACCAATCTACGGTGGCACAAAACTGTCATCATTTTGTATACACCTATTCTAGCAAAGAGCTTCATGTTTAATGTTAGTCTAAATTACTATTGTTCGGGACCGCTATTGAATTGTCTAACCCCAAGCTATACTGGCAGAGAACAGGCATAATAAGATAATCAAAAATGTTTATGTCCCCGCATCGATAAATCGAGGATATTATGTTTTTGCCCTGACAGTTTATCTGTTACTCTGATTGTCCGCCAAAAACTTTTAACATTGGCCATAATTCTTGTATGGTAAGTGATAAAGCCTTCATAATTGACAGGACTATAGTCTGAGACAATACCTTTCTGTTTGTACCAACAAGGTCACCAGTAAATGCCCTTTTCAAGGTCAAATGTGTGCAAAATTTAAACTTTGGCATTGGCTTTACAACTGATTTCCATGTTGTATCAAACAACTGCTCTGAAAATGGTAGTAGTGGGGGCATTGGTGTTTAACAAGTACACGTTGTTCTTAGTTAATTGAGAGTTTACTCAAACTTCAAATTTGAATAAATATTCAATTTCTAATATACATTAAATGTTGCATGGAAAATTTACCCCCTTTTTTTATTATCACGCATTTACGATATCATTTCTTCACAAATGCATCTTTCATATGAAGTCAAAGTTTGAGTAAATTGTCACTTGAAAACGAAGAAGTTTTATAATCTTGGGCCGTGATTGGAGACAAAAAAAAAATAGAATATTGATACAACCATTTTTGAATTCCTGTAGCAGAGGAAATTAACTTAAAGAGACGTAATTCATATAAGTTAATTTGTTGTGGTAGAAGAAATATCCCTATTTTTTAAATGTCAAAAGTTCGCATTGATTAGAAATATACTTATTGTACATTTGTTTTTGTTGTTTGTAAGATTTTTAATGATTCTGATTTCACGTTGATGGTACGGCTGATAATGTTACAGCGGATGTTACTTTCCCATTGCTTTGTATATGTAGAAGCCAATCATGGCAATGCACGAGAAAAAAGCATTCCAACTCAAGCCCTCCTTTTTACGCCCCTTAAGAAAAAAGCTTTGGAAAACATTGTGGAAAATGAAGAAATTGCTTGTATCAAGCAATTTCTTCATCATCCACAATGTTTTCTACCACAAAATACTGGCAAATTTAAAATTCCATCAAATTTAATTTGTCGTCTGCAGCTTCTTTCAATTGGGACCAGTCTAAAGTTTTCTTGTGTTGGAATTGGTTAAGTCGGGGAATCATGATCCTGTGAGTCACAATTTCCAACCATTTCAGGTGTGCATGAAGTACAGATACTGGTCTGCCTTTATAGTCAATCAGAACAAATGACAGATCGCTATCCCCGCCCACTTATTCCGTTGACCACATCCACTGACTTCGACAGGAAAGTCCGCTTCGAATTAAACGGTGTTTTTTTTTATTTATTTATTTATTTTAATTTATGGCCAGTAAAGTGTAACAAAAACGTAGAATGGTTAGTTGGCGACATAATCGTCGTAACTACAGATTGAATAAGCTGTACTTACGACATTTAAGTCGCAAAACCAACAAAATACGTCACATAAATTGAGGCCAATGTTACATAGAGACATAAATTGGGACCGTACGGTAAAAACGCCGTAAACCGGCTTCATAAATTATCGCACCGCCGGGAAAGTCAAATGTGCTTAACTAGTCAAAAATAAACATAATACGGCTTTAGATTAATAATAATGATGAAAAACAAGAGGGCCAGTGACCCTGGCGCTCACCTGAGATAAGGCTCTTTTTTTCTTCAAGGCCTAATACAAACTGGATCGGGAGAAAACCTCCTTTAACATTTAACTAAAATCAACATGCCCTATTTGGTTTAAAATGGCCAAATAGTTTTGCAAGGGTTGCCTTCTTTATTTCTATTTAGTCCTAGTCACCCTGTGGCTTTAAAAAATTATAAATTTTGAAAGAGGTCAATTTAATGATGCTTCATGCAAAATTCAAGATTCTTCAGCTTCTGGGTCAGGAGGAGATTTTTTTTTTTCTTCAATTCTTTTTTTAATTTTACTCTTGTTGTCAAAGCAACCAGAGTTTTCAACGGATAAACTTCTTTGGTTGAAATCAGCCCAGTGGTTTTGGGAGGAGATGTCGTTTTTAAAAATCCTTCTTTATTTCTATATAAGCCCAATCCCCTCTGGGGCTCCTGGGGTCCCGAGGTTGATGATTTTAGCAATTCTGAATGAGGTCAATGTACTGATGCTTCATGCAATATATCAATACTCTAGGCACTCTGGGTTAGGAGGAGATAATTTCTTAGGTTTTAATTAAAATTCCAGTTTTTTTGCCTTGGCAAACAGACTTTTAAACGGATTTAAATTCTTTTTTTTTTACAATTTTCATATAGAATCACCCAAGGATCATTCCAGCCAAATTTGGTTGAAATCTGCCCAGCGGTTTTGAAGGAATTGTTGTTTTAAAAATCATTCTTTATTTCTTTATAGGCCCAATCACCTCTGGGGCTCCTGGGTACCTGAGGTTGGTGATTTTAGCAATTCTGAATGCGGTCAATGTACTGATGCTTCATGCAATATATCAAGACTCTACATTTCTTGGTCAGGAGGAGATACTTTTATAAGTTTTCATTAAAAATTCAGTTTTGTTGCCCTGGCAACCAAAGTTTTTAACGGATTTCAATTCTTTTAGCAATTTATAAAGGGAACCACCCAAGGAACATTCCTGCCAAATTTGGTGAAAAATCCGTCAAACAGTTTGGTAGAAGATGTCGTTTTAAAAACATTCTTTATTTCTATATAAGCCCTACCCCCCTGGGGCCACGCCCCTTGTTTCCCGAGGATAATGATTTTAGCAATTCTGAAAGAGGTCATTGTACTGATGCTTCATGCCAAATATCAAGGCTCTGCGCCTTCTAGGTCAGGAAGAGATAATTTTGAAAGTTTTCATTAAAATTTCAGTTTTGTTGCCATGGTAACCAGAGTTTTTAACGGATTTCAATTATTTTAGCAATTTATAAAGGGTACCACCAAAGGAACATTCCTGCCAAATTTGGGTTGCAATCCGCAAAGCGGTTTGGTAGAAGATGTCATTTTAAAAATCCTTCTTTATTTCTATATAAGCCCCATCCCCTGGGGCTCCGCCCCTGGACACCCCAGGGTGATGATTTTAGCAATTCTGAAAGAGTTGATTGCACTGATGCTTCATGCAAAATTTCAAGCCTCTACGCCTTCTGGCTCAGGAGGAGATAATTTTGAAAGTTTTCATTAATATTTCAGTTTTGTCTGCCATGGCAACCAGAGTTTTTAACGTATTTCAATTCTTTTAGCTATTTTTAAAAGGGCACCACCCAAGGATCATTCCAGCCAAATTTGGTTGAAATCCACCTAGCGGTTTTGGAGGAGATGTCTTTTTAAGATTGTTGACACACGACGAACGATTGCCGACGCACGATCAAAATACCTCACCATGAGCACTTTAACCTAGACATTTCATAAATCCGTTTAAGTCTACTTCAAACTTCCTATGGGCGTGACCATTGTTTTTAAAGCAGCTCTTAAAGGTAAGTATCGATGTTTATATCATGTCACATATTTTGATTATCCTTTTCCCCCTCATAAACTATTTCAATACAACATTCTGAAAAGTAGTCTTGCGAGAATTATCAGAATATACCAGGGAATTTCCCTATTAGCCTACGAAGGCTGTTAATCTATTTATAGATTAAGCCGAGAATATTCGGTTATTCACGCGGTGCGCATAACCGTAGCTATCTCGCATTCATTTTGAATTTGCTCATACCAACGTCATCATTACATCGTTGGGAGTAATGATCGCTAGCTGGTCTTCAATTCTGTAAAGATCAGATCAAAACTGACGTACGCGTCAATACGAATATACACACTTACAGTAGTATTGCTCTAATCGACATGATTTAGGACATTGGTTGTTTCGCTTGTCAACTCGCTAGCTTCATTGACATTGAGTCATATTCAAATGAGGTAATGCGTTGTCGACAACCGAATTTCGTGATATCTAAAAGTAATCTTGAATTCCTCTTAGTCGTTCCCATATAACCCTTAAAAGCCACTTTAAGCCTAGTTACAGAATATCGCGAAGACAATATCTGACTCATATTTAAGTGTTAGGCGTCCATTTGAGCGTACTTTCAGGTAATTTCATTTTTTCAAAAATACCAACTGTTGAAAAATACACTCAAGCAAACATTTCAAACCTTAAGTTAAGTCAGGTACTGTCTTGGCGGTAATCTAATAGGCCTAAAGTGGCTTTTTGTGGTTATATCGGAAAGGCTCAGCGGAATTCCGGGTTATTTATAGACGGCTGTCGACATCGAATGACCTCATTTGCATATGACCCAAAGTCAACTGAAGGCAACAAATTTACTAGCGAAACAGCCAACGTCCTAAATCATGTCACATAAAAAGGGTTAGCACAAAGCTACGGTAAGTGTTTATATTCGTTATTACGCTTACGATAGGTTTGAACTGATCTTTACTGAATTAAAGACCGGCCAGCGATCATAACTCCTGATGACGTAACGATGACGTTGGTTTGATGGAATTTAAACGGAATGCAAGGTTCCAAGGATTATTCGCACCACGTGAATTGTTCTATATTCTTTGCAACTGTCTCGGATTTATCTAAAAAAAGATCAAAAGCCTACGTAGGCTATTAGGGAAATATTCTGTTTTTTTCTGATAAGAGACCTCGGATTTTGCAAAACTACTTTTCGGAATAATGTGTTTTCCAATAGTAATTAATGTCATGATCACGATAAATATTCTTTATTCTTGTCAATCTACTAAAATCACTATAAATCTAATTTAATGTGATTTATTCCATATGCTCTACTTTGAAACACTTGAATTGATTAGATGAGCGGATTGATAATTGATATGTCATGGAAACTACAAATAAGGCAAATTTCGGTGCAATAGACAGGTACATTCTTATTTACCCCATGAATTCCGGTTCCATTCGGACAAATTAGCGTCAAGGGAAATAAAGAATCCAGATCCTTACTCCGTGAGACACTTGCCTATTTTTTTAAAACCATTTTCTTTTATTTTTTTTTTTTTTAAACTTAGAATTTGTCTGTAGCATATTTCTTGAATGAATAGTAGCTATAAACTTTAAACTTCGCCTTGATATATATCAATGAATACATGTGCAATGTACTTGACCTATAATCCTAGTTTGTCTTAGTTTTATTTATTTTCCTTCGTTGTCTTACAGACTTATAATTAATTCGGAGACGCTGAAATATGGAGTTGAATAGATCTCAAAAAGGAGAATAGTAATGGACAGGAAGTGTAATTTTCGGTCTCTCTCTCCCCCATAATTTGACAGTTTTACCTGGGGCTTGCCACATCTGCATGTTTGTGTCGGAATTGGCTAGATAAAAACAAAGAAGATTTACACCTAAAATCTTATTGAGACACCCAATAAGGCCTAGAAGGTTTCATATTTTGCATGTGCATCACGTTGTGGTGCTCTGCAAAACAATAGCAATATCATTGTTTGTCCTATAATACAACAAATAAAAATCATAAGTGCGACGAACTTTCAATTTTTCTGTTGGGTTTCAGTCCCTTATACAAACCTATGATGCAAATCATTCAAACCGTCAACCATTGTACCATAATATGTCAATGTTCAATATATGTTCCAACCTTACTATGAATAGTATTGTTGGATGTCCTTGAAATTTGACCTAACTTATTATTTGACCTTGTTAAATATTAAACTGGCTTTTGTTGCGGTGGATTCTCATGTCCTCGACAGAAGACGGTTTATTTGTACTTCTATATCTGGGAATTCAATATCGAAATAACTGACCTTGGGCCTAACGGTTTGGGAAATCAGAGATCGCATATCAAATATCAAAGCTCTAGGCCTAATGATTAAGGAGGAGAAGAATTACTTCTCGTTTCTTTAAAAGTACTCGGCCAGGTGGGCCTACTGACAAATTTCTAATATATATAAAACACTCGGACGGGGTTGTTTGACTGATAAATTTTTAAACAAAACACTCGGACTGTCATGTTGACTGACAAATTGTATACACAACATTCGGACAGGTTGTTTGACTGAGAAGGTTTAACACAAGACATTCAGATACGGTTGCTTGATTGACAACTTATATTTAACGTACTCCGACAGGGTTGCCTGACCGACACATTTATTTCGGTAGTACTCGGGCAGGTTTGCCGGACTAACAAAATTCTATGTAAAACACTCGGACATGTTTGTTTGACTGGAGCATTTCTACATCAAACATTTGACAGAGATAATTGACTGATAAAATTCTATACAAAATTTCTGGCAGTCCAGCTTGTATGATAAAACTTGTATACTAAACGCATAAACAAGATATTTTCTGTTAAAATTCTATTCGAGTCACGCGGTTCATCTGACAGGTTTTTTTACAAAGCATTCCGAAAAGGTTATCGGTCTGAGAATACATTTTACATGTTTTATTTGCAGGCGCAACTTTTGCAGTTTATAGCAAACAATGAAAAACAAAGAATTACTATACACATATGCTGTTAAACAAATCTATGTGATCCTCAGACCTAGGATTGTGTGACGTCAAGGTGAGAGGAGAAATTGTTGATAAAAGGAGCAAGTAATCATCTTACCAAAGCATTTTCTGGATAAACATTATGTAATATCGAAATTATTTATTGCACCAAAACATTATATTTGCACATTTAAATTTTCAGGCAGTCATTATCTACAATATTCCAAAATTAAAACATTATTTACTGCGAAAATCATCAACTAAGCGGTATCAGAGAATACAACTTTTCAAGTTGTGGTCAGAAACATTTCTAAAAGAAAAACGACATATTGATCATCCAAAATACATTAATCTTTTTTATGCATTTGACTAATAAACCATTCGAACACAATAACAATTTTTACGCCCCGAAGAAAAACAGCTTGGGAACACATTGTGGACAACGAAGAAATTGCTTGTTTAATCCACAACATTTATTTCCCAAAAAGGCAAAGATTTTTTTTAATTCCATCAGCTATTGTCGTCCGTAACTTCTTTGAATTTGGACCAGTCTAAAAATCTGTCGTCTGGTAATGGGATAACCTAAGATGTGAATTAATTATTTAATTGGTCAACAGATGTTTTTATTCAGATAACGCGGTTATCGTTTGTAAATATGGAATAAACATCTAAAAAGACGCCTGGAAAACCTTTCAAAAGCTACTTAGAGTATTCGTTTTCAAAAGACAATAAGTCTCAAGTCAGCTGACTGAAATATAAAACCCCGTAAAATGTCATTCTATAAAAGGAAGATGCCAGTTTATACAAGCTTGCGTATAATTTTTGTCACGTTTATCTCATCTTAAATACCTTACATAACTCCAATGACATTTACACGAACACAATGCATGGAATAAAAAACTGACGTCTTTTGCTTTCTGGGGAAATATGCAAACGCAGAAACACATAAAACTGCTCTAATAAAAATACTAGATCATTAGCGGCATTGCAATTTTAGGCCTTTCAAAAAGGTTCGTTACATGGCCTTTGAAAATGGAGCACAAGGTTTGCCAAGAATTATTTACAGGCCTAAAGAAATATGAAACAGGGACAACAAAGGATTCGTTACATGCCCATGGAAAAAGGGAAACAGGGCTGATAAAGAGGTCTTTTTACATGTCAATACGAAAACAGAATAGTGTAGGCAAATAATTCGTTACAGTTCCAAAGGAACAGAGAACATGGGTGGCAAAAAGTTGAAGATCCCTAGGAACAGAGAACGGGGTGACAAAGAGTTAGTTACGGGTCCACAGGAACAGAGAATAAGTGTTGGCAAATAGAACGTTACAGTTCCAAAGTAAATGAAAACATGGGTGGCAAAAAAATTGTTACAGATCCCTAGGAACAGAAAACAGGAACGGTCAGGAGTTCATTACAGGTTCATAGGAACAGAGAATGGTGATGAGAAAGATAACGTTACAGGTCCATAGAAACAGAGAACAGGGGTGGTAAAGAGATCGTTATGGGCCTAATGGAGAGTCCGTTTAAGGTCCAAAGGAATAAGAACCATGCATGGGTGAATAACTAAGCTCTCTCAATATATTTAAAAGTGATGGATAAGATGGTATTATTTCAACACACTCCAATTCAGTTTCGATCTCAGACTCAACGGAAGACACGGAAAGAAATTTCTTCCTTTTTTACCCTATTTTTCAATTCAATCTTGACATCGTCAAATTATCTTTTAATTCCCTCTTTCAAATTAGACCGGTCTAAAATGTTGTCGACTGGGATTGGCTTAAAGTTTAGTCTCATCCTTTATTTTCCGGCCATTACCACACAATCTAGTGTTGTACACTCTTAAAGCGGATTTTGGCTCCCAATTTTCAAATTGCCGACTGTAATGCTTTCAGACATTTGCATGAGGGTTATTAAGCTGATTTTTAATGAAAAATACTTTTCATAACCTAAAAAGAAAAGAAAGGAAAGAAGCCAAAATAGGTTAGCGAAATATATTCCGCATCGAACCGATATTCATCGCGTAAGTAGCAATCGTTCGGTTGAACCGGAAATTGCCTAATTTGTGGATTCCATGACGTATCAATTACATCATTGGCTTCCGCTAGCAATACAGTAGTTATTGACATCAGCCACCGACTAACGACCGCACTCAATTTATTCCGATATTTCAAACTAAGGCCTAGGGAATTTATCGCATAAAAATATATTTGAATTGAATTTGGTAGATTTAAATGCCTCATCCCAATTGCCTCATAATACGCTCTAACGAGCATTTAATACTCAAATATGAGCCAGATATAGTCTTCATGACACAATGTTTTTTCCAAATTGTTTTTCATGGGGGATTCAAAAGGTATCATCGCGTGGGATTAGAATGAACAACCGGCTGGCGAAGCCCAGCCCCGGCATCAGTTGTAGAATAGATGACCCCATTAAACATAGCAAAGAGGGAATTGTTGAGGGGGGAGATAATGTAGATAAAAGTAAATTATCATATTGCTAAAATGATTACGATATAAAAAAGAACAAAAACATTCGTGAAAAAGTGAATTACTGGTCGTAACCATTTTCTTCTTCGAATGTTTTTAAGGTATACCGGATTGTGCAACAAACAACGTTATGTTTCGTCAAAAAACTGTCCTGGTAATTTACATATATGCAGACGAATTGTTTTATGGAGTATAATCACACGATCATCCCTGGGGCCACTATTGAGGAAATGAAAGAGAAGAAAATCGACTGTCTAGAAGTAAATACAAGGTTAAGGATTTAAAATGAAAAATAACTTTTCACCAGATTTGTTTTTTCCATAAAAAGTCTTCCTTGAATCAGCAGGAAGCATCAATCAGCACAATGTTTCTGGGAAAAAAACTCCCAAATGCCTCATAATAAGCTCAAACGAGCATTTAATACTCAAATATGAGCCAGATATAGTCTTCATGGCCTTATTTGTATATGACCTAAAGAAAACAAAGTAACAACGTCCTGAAATGTCATATTGAGTGGTTATCGCATAACTATAGTAAATGTGCATTCTTCTAGGGAAAACCCTTATGACAGTTTTGAAATGATCCTTACACAATCGAAAATCGCTTAGCGAATATAACTCTTGAAGACGTAAAGATGATGTTTTTGGGCGAGTCAACCTTCAACAGTTAAATGCACCTCGTTGCTGTCCCAATTTTCATTTCAAAAGTCCCGGCGAACCTTAAGGCAATATATGAGGGAGAACAAAAATAATGAAATGTAAGACATGAAACAATAACAACAATAACAATCCTTTAACGGAAGGTTACACTTGAAAAGTCTGTTAAATAAGTATCAGACGACATTTTAATGATGATTTCGGGATTTACTCTGCGCAGTACCGAAAAAAGTACGCGAAGGACACAAGATGCGATCCCACCCCCAGTTTTCACCAATTTAAGATCCAAATTTAAGTCGACATGTGTCTTATCGGCGATCATTTGGAGTGGCGAGTGATTCGCTTTTGAAAATTATAGGTTTGAAGAAACCTACCATGTCAGTATATGCACTTTTATGCAAGGTTGTTCATAAATTACACTTAGGAAGATTTATAAATGTCATGTTGTCTTGCATCGTACGGCACCGTCATAGCACAGTTTGTAGTGCATCAGACTCCCAATCTTCAATCATGGGGTGTCATGCACTCATGGGATCCCCGGCGTCGACACTTATCCTTTCCGACATTTGCCTCTCACCAGTGGATGGATTAGGGTAGCAACTGTAGGCTAGGAAAGGATGTAATGGTAGTAATAATTCGAGATATACCAGGAATCCGTAGTTAGGTGCTCCAGCCTCCGAGATATGACTGAACTACTTTAAATAGTGGCGTTAAACCCTGTTCAATCAATCAATCTTGTATCGTAAACTTGATGTTTAATACAACTTGGATAATGCAAAAAGTTGTCGTTAAGTACCCTTTTGAAATTTAATGATCGAACCCAGCATGTGATATTTATCTTTGTTGATACGAAGTTTACTCGGTGTTTAAAACTAGATAAAATAATTGTCTTAAATCCAAACAATGCTAGATGCGAAATGACAAGCTTCTAGTCAAGCCTTTCCATCCGAGATATCTCAACAGATGCGGTTCTTTACGCATTTCCTAAACAGTGCCAAAAGTATACAGATAGCGTCTGTCAAGCAAATAATAAATCAAACATTCACATCATTTCTTTAGAAAGTAAATGAACTTTGAACGTTGGACGTTACATGTACTAATGTGAAGCATTAGTTGATTTGACGACTTAAACGCCGTAACTATAGCTTATTAAGCCAATAATTTTACTTTTGTGAAACATTTTACTGGTTATAGATATTGACGAATAACGCCGTTTGATTTGGAAATGGTACTTCCTTTTGGAATCATTGAGCGTGGCCAACCGATTTATTTCGAAGTTGAACTTTCAACTGGAATCAGTGAGCGTGGCCAGCCGTTTGATTTCGAAGTTGAACTTCCATTTGGAATCGGTGAGCGTGGCCAGCCGTTTGATTTCGAAGTTGAACTTCCATTTGGAATCGGTGAGCGTGGCCAGCCGTTTGATTTCGAAGTTGAACTTCCATTTGGAATCGGTGAGCGTGGCCAGCCGTTTGATTTCGAAGTTGAACTTCCATTTGGAATCAGTAATCGTGGCCAGCCGTATGATTTCGAAGTTGAACTTCAATTTGGAATTAGTGAGCGTGGCAAACCGTTTATAGAGGAGTTGACTTTCTTTTTGGAGTCAGTGGGCGTTGTCAGCCGTTTGAATTTGAAGTGGAACTTTCTTTTGGGGTCAGTGGGCGTTGCTATCGGAGGAAGAGGGCGGGGCCAGCGAACCATCAATTACAATTAAATTTCTTCGTTCAAACTCGAAAAGCTAAGAAGAATCATATTTCCTGCGTTTCCTTAAAGCAGAACTTGAGCAGATTTTCATGAAAAGGGAAACATACCAACGTTGTGGAAAAGGAAGAAAATGCTTGGTTTAAGCAATTTCCTCTTTCACAATGTTTTCTCGGATTAAAGTTTATGAAATATTAGATTCTTTCAACTTTCGGGGTAAAAACATTGTGGAAAAAGAAGGAATTGCTTGGGTCAAGCAATTTTGTCAATTTCTACAATGTTTTCTCAATTATTTTTCTGAGGGGCGTCAAAAGCGTCTTTGTTTTGGAATGGGTTAATCTTCTAAATGTTTTTTAGAACAGTACACTCTTACTGTCCTACTTTTAAACATCGGATTATATCGGGCGAGGTCATTAGTCTTCGTTCCGATAACGACTGTATTGCTAGCGTAGGTACAAGAGCCATGTCGGACATGGCCATCCCCCGCCGTAAAAGCTTGATGGTAAAGTGAAGCCAGTTAGATTTAGGCTTCTAGTACACTGCATTTCTTCTCAATGAGTTCCATAATAGCTATTATACTTTCAGAGATATGCTCAGGACAAAATCTAAGTCTTTAAAACAATAAAGGGCAATAACTCCAAAATTATGGAAGCAAGAGTTGTGGTTCTTGTGCACTGCACTTCTCCTCAACGAGATCTATCCACCTATGAAGTATCAAGTTAATAGCTATTATACTTTCAGAGATATGCCCCGGACAAAATCTTAGTCTTTAAAACAATAAAGGGCAGTAACTCCAAAATTATGCAAAAAAGAGTTGTGGTTCTTGTGTACTGAACTTCTCCTCGATAAGATCTATTCACCTATGAAGTTTCAAGTTAATAGCTATCATACTTTCAGAGACATGCTCCGGACAAAATCCTTGTCTTTAAAACAACAAAGGGCAATAACTCCAAAATTATGCAAGCAAGAGTTGTGGTTCTTGTGCACTGCACTTCTCCTCAATGAGATCTATCCACCTATGAAGTTTCAAGTTGATAGCAATTATACTTTCAGAGATATGCTCCGGCCAAGTTTAGTGACTGAAGGATGGAATGATGGACGGAGACCATTACTGTATCCCCTTCGCCGATACGGCGGGGGATAAAATGTGTATTGATACGCCATGACAACCACAATCGTGGCAATGTTAGTGAAATCAGGCGAAAGTGTATTTATCCGATAAATTACGGTAAAATTCGAGTTGTTCTTCGTTGTCTTATTTCGCGTTTTTTTTGTTTGTTTTTTTTTCGCGTTATGTAACGCGCTTCTTTTTCAAACTAGAAAGGTCATTCTACCTTTCCTCTTCTTCTGACGTGCGGCATCTAATTAAGCTCTGCTGGACCAGAAATATTTTTCAAAGATTTTTTTTTCACTGAGTTTCTTGGGTATGTTTTTCATTGAAGGGTAATGTGTAGGTACCACGAGTCTTGTGTGAAAATAAGTACTCAGGGCGGACAAGTAAGCTTAACTCAGTACCAAACGACAAAATTTAGACTTGTCCAAGTTCAAAGAAGCTGCAGAAGACAATTTTAATTTGATAAAATTATGAAATTCTTTGTCTTTTAAGCAACAAAATCAACAAAAGCAGCGAATTATGAAGAAATTGCCAATAACAAAATTTACTTCATTCTCCACAATATTTTCTAAATTTTGTTCACAAGGGGCGTTTATAAGAGGGATTATGTTGAAATGGGTTAAACGAGAAAGGGCAATGAAATTAGCGGGTCGTTGACCACGCCCACTGATCGTTGACCACGCCCACTGACCGTTGACCACGCCCACTGACACCGCCAGAAAGTTCCACTTCGATATAAAATGCCGTTATGTTTCAAAATGTATGTCTAGCAACTTGAAAAAAATGGTTTGTTTGGCGAATAAACGTCGAAACTATAGCTTAAATAAACTGTAGTTAAGAAGATTTAGTAGCCACACCAAAACAGCGTTAAGTATAAAAGTTGTTCTATTTCGCAGTTAAAAAATTCCATTCCGGTCTAAATGAATGATTAAATTGAACGATCGATTCGCTGATTGGTCAATCAATCTTACCAGCGAAACCCTTCACTTGTGTACCTACTTGAGGGTTTGTCTGTTTGATTGGGGTTTAACGCAGTATTTCAGTCATATCGCTGTGGCTGGCGCACCCTTTAATAGATAACTGGTATTGCACCATTGCTGCTACCTCATCCTTTCCGAGCCTCCAGCTTCTCATCCAACTTAGGTTTACGATTATCCTCCCATTGGAGGAAGACAAATGTCGAAAAAAGGATATTTACCGCGCCCGTTGATCGAAGCTATATACTTAATGTAACCCAGTATTCTACATTTGAACTAGTGGTGCATGCACGTGATCTAAAGGCGTACTTATTTGATAATTTAGTAAGATGCGAAATAAATGAATACAAACAAAAGCATTTCAATACTTGTACCAGCAGATGCCCATTGAGACGGAAGTTACATAAGCAAGATGAAGGGAACAGCCAAGTGTGAAAACGCTGAGAAAAGTAATTAAGCCGGAGATAACAAGCCTGTTAGATCAATCGATAAAACCGTATTAAAAATTTACGCTTCCTCTAAGAATTTGATTGATAAAAACACTTGAAAACAGTCTGCCGTTGTTGGTTTTAATTCAAGCCACGTCAAAGACAAACAGTCTCTATAACGATTAAATAAAGAGCGAATTAACCCATTCTAAGGCGACAAAATTTTCAGACTGGTCTAGTTTCAATAAACAATTCTTATTCGATTAAGTTTTAATAGCATTTGTCTTTTGAAGTGGGGAAATTTGTGGACAATGAAGAGATTGCTTGGAACAAGCAGTTTCTTCGTTTTCTGTGATATATTGTGAAACCTTTTCTTTATGCGCGTAAAAAGCGGGATTGTGTAGTAATGGGTTAAGCGAAATATATAATCAATCGACGGATTAGGTTTTGTAGGCGATCGCCTAGGTTGTTGATGGTTTCGTCTTTGATGAGACTTTGAGGGCTCCACAGTGATCACACTTTCCGAAGTTAGAAGATAACTTCACTTTTTCGCTCGCAAAGCGTCAGCTTTGATAGCTTAAGTTAACAGACAAAATTTTTAGGTCTTCTCAATATTCAAAGAGTGCAAACTGCCATTGGAGGCCTAGCCATGAGATCCATTGAATGCCTACGCTATGAAAAGTGGTTCTGATGTATTTCAATACATTGCAAACTTTATTCAATTTGTAGAGAACTATTTGAAAAAACAATGCTATCTAATTCATTCCAACCCAATCCCGCATTTTAAGCATCTAAAGAAAAAAGCTTTGGAAATCATTGTGGTCAATGAAGAAATTGCTTGTAACAAGCAATTTCTTCGATGTCCCCAATGTTTTCTACCCAACAAGGGAAATATTTTCTAAATTCAACCATGCTTTGCTAGCTTACAGTACTTTCATTTATTATTGAAATCAGGGCCCATTATTATAATACGTTTTTCGTACTCAATTGAGTTTTTATTCAAAATTCGAAATTAAAGATGTACATAAGCTTATATTCTAAGTCAGATGGATAAAAATGGTTTATTATAACTTATAACACAAATTCTACAATAAACATTGAAACACAATATTTATTTAAATTTGAAATTTGAGTATACCATGAACTGATTACGAAAACGTTTTTAGTTTTGAAATATCAACCATTGTTCTCCTTTGCAGGCTCCGATCTTGCTTTCAACTAACGGATCGCTGTCCATGCCCATAGAGCTCTGGCAGGAAGTTCCACTTCGATATTAAACGGTCTTATTTTGCAAATTTATGGCAAGTTACATTCATCAAAATAATCGTTGGTTGGCGACCTAAACATCGCAACTCCAGATTGAATAAGCTGTAGTTACAAGGTTTAAATCACCAAACCAATTAAAAAAGGATAATATAAATGTCGACCAATGATGGTGTTTTGTTCAATTCCAGTCTTAATGTATCATTTTATTGGCTGATCGACTATTTGATTATTCATTTACGTCAAGAAAAAATGGACTTTACAAGACCTTATAAAAACAATTTTATAAAAAGAAAAAGTGACCAGATCCAACACATGTGAAAAAGAGATTGTATTTTGATATAAATATAGAAGGACGATTTAAGATTCAGAATATCAATAAAAGGCAGATTTTTTTATCATGTTCTGTATGGGCAGCCTGACCGGAGTTGATACTTTTCGAAACGTCACAAAAGGTCCTTATTCTCTCGACTGATCCATTACTATGGAAATCCAGCTCAAATAACACGAACTCCTGTTTATTGGATGATTTGTTTTCGTAGATATCCAGGACAGCGTTAAAAGTCATACTCCACCATTAGTTACAAGAACAGCTAGATCAACCAGAGGAGGAAATAAGTG
Source organism: Fragum fragum (assembly GCA_946902895.1). Classification (NCBI taxonomy): domain Eukaryota; kingdom Metazoa; phylum Mollusca; class Bivalvia; order Cardiida; family Cardiidae; genus Fragum; species Fragum fragum. Next base: position 46,599,233 of record OX336373.1, on the reverse strand, counting down.
GTATATGTACCTATACTTTATCTTTCCCTAAAGAATTGTCTACGCCTAAAAGACTCATCAAAGCGGCTCTTGCACAGATTATGAAAGAAAAGTTTTGGTTCTCAACTTTGAAATTTCTAAATGTGATGCTTTCAGACATTTGTAAGAACCTGAAAAAGCTGACTATATAATGAATATGACTGTTCATAAAAAAGAAAGAAAAGAAGCGAAAATATTTGTCGCTACGAGACGCCAAAGAAAGACAGCGAAGTACAACCCGAACGGAACCAGAATTCGTCGACTTATTAAGTTTTCTGTTGATTGCACTGGAAATTGCTTCATTTGCCTTATCTGTATTTTCCATGGCGTATCAATTACGTCATAGCGTATCAATTACGTCATTAGCTTCCGCTAGCAATACAGACGTTATCGTCATCATACGAAGACAAACAACCACACTCGATAAATTCCGATGTTTTAAAATATATCACATTAAGTTGAATCCATAGTGAATTGAGGCGATTTACTTTGAAGAAAGAATATTTATCAAGAAAATAACATTAATAGCTATTGGAAAAGTAGATAATTTGCCTATATCAAATTTTCATGAAAATCTGTTTTTACCCTTGTTAAGCTGAATTAGATACAGTTTCAGAATTGCAATACATTCAAAGGGCTGACAACACTGGATGCACTTATTGTGGCTTAATATATATAACTTATTTCAAGATTTATTCTTGCTTAAAAAGAGACAAGCAGGACGTCCAGAATACGGCCAGACTACACATATGTTCAGGCTGATCTTTGGGTATACCTCATGCACAACAGGAATATTCTGAGTTCAGAATGACAAAGGTTAGCTAATGATAAAAGTAAGACTATTATTTTGTGGTTTAATTGTTCGCTTCCCTGACCTGACAACAATTAGAATAAGATGTAATTTTGAATGAAACCATCCTATGTGGTATGAATTATTATTGGAAAAAGAGAAACTGCTTGTTACGTCATTTCTTCTTTTCCAGAATCTTGTGTGTAGTATAGAACCACAGCGACGTAAAATTCCAGGTTTGTACAGGAAATGGTTTAACGATATCTCTTTAATGGGAGTTCGATTTATGTATTAACAGGCAGTATTTTACACATTTCATGGTCAGTTAAATGTTATGAAAACGGACATAAACCGTTGGTTGGCGACTTAAATGCCGTAACTACGGCTTATATAAACGTATACCTGCGATGTTTTTGTCACAATACCGACGGAAATGCTTTACAGAAATGTCGACCCTATTGGACTCGTGATCTGAAGGTCACGGGTTCTAGCCCTACCGTGACCGGGGTGTGTTCATGAGCAAGACAATTAATAGCCAGCCCCAGTCTATCAAGTCGGAATTTTACGTCGCTGTGATCTTATACTTGAGAAAAAAAATTGAAAAATGCTTGTAACAAAAATTTTCGCTTTTCCGACAATATTTTCTACCACATATGATGGTTTCATTTCAAAGTGCAAACATTTTATAGTCGCCTGCAACCTCTTTCATTCTGTGACATTCTAAAACTTCTAGAAACGGAAAAGGGTTAAGTGGGCGGGGTAAATTGAGTAAGCGGGCGGTGCCAGCGATTGGTAGATTCCGTTAATTACTCATATAATAAGTGAAAGAATTAAATACCATTCAAAATTTTGCGAAACATTTTAGCCAAAAAATATCAATTTAAGAATCTTACCAGCTTTCAGGGAAGACATTTATGTTTATTTATCACATTTGCTAAAATGTCAAATCATTGAATAATATGTTTGCATGTTATAAATATTTCAACTCTACCTTAAGTGATTCTAAGGCTTGCGGTGAAGGTTACAATGACAAATAATCTACATATATATTTGGAGAAAATAGAGATAAAATGGACAATTTACCAACCTCGACTGTCAATCAAGAAATCAACCGACCAATCGAATCATTTATTCACCCCGGACCTGAGCTTTTTCAGCATTTTTGTTAACCTTTATTGTTGGTTTGGCGACCTAAACGTCGAAACTACAGTTTATTTAAGCTGTAGTTACGACCTTACGACCATTCTACTTTATTGTTGCATTCTACTAGCCATAAATTTTGCAGAATAACGCCCTTAAAAACGGGGCGAAACTTCCTGTCGCATTTAATTGGCGGAGCCTAGGGAGTCAGTGGGCGGGGCCAGCGATTAGTAAATTCCTGACTTAAGACTTAGATATAAATCTGGACGACGTCGAGGCGCATTATAAATGCCTTAGTTTTCATCGATGAAGCAAACTATTGCTGCAAAATGCGGAAATAAACAGAGCAAAATATGAAAACTCTCTGAATGTTTTCGACCAAAGTTTTGGTATAAGATATATTGCAAGGACTTTGTGCATTAAGACCAGAACACTTAGTTAAGAAAAAAAAATAATAAGTAAAATAAAAACCTGAAATACGTTGCAATGGGCGCTTTACACCTACATCCGAGTCAGATATCTGAAGGGCTTACAGTGGAGTTTGTGGTTACATAGGAAGGTTCAGCGGAATTCCAGGTTATTTTTAGATATCACAGAGTTCGGTAGTCGACACCGCATGACCTCATTTGCATATGGCCCAAAGTTAACGGAAGATAACCAATTGATAAGCGAAACAGCCAACGTCCTTATTTATGTCACGCCAAATGGTTAGCGCAAAACAACGTTAAGTGTCTATTTTTGTATTGACGCTTACGACAGTTTTGGACTGATCTTTACAGAATTTAATGACCGGCTAGCGAACATAACTCCTGATGAATTAACGATGACGCCAGTTTGAGCAAATTCAAATCGAATGCGAGATTCCAACGGTTATACGCATGGCGTGAATTACTTAATTTTCTTTGCAACTGTCTCAGCTTAATCTGATAATATACTAATACTATTACGGAAATATTCTGGTTTATTCTGATAAATGAGATCTGATTTTCGCAAAATATCTTTTTTTTATTATAATATTTTATAAAAAGAAAAAAAGTTTAAAAGAGGGAATAAGAATTTTCAAAAAACAGAGATACCTACAAAAATAACATTTCCGAGGTGTAAACGCTTTGAGAAAGAAAAGGTAAATGAATTCCCAAGCGAGTACTTTTCCGTTTTTTCCGTATTTTGAATAAGGTTTAAAGAGATTTGGCGTTCTAAGCCGGTAATCAGCGAAGTCACTTTATCATATTCTCCGAGCTGCATGATGAATGTTGCAAAAAGACTCGCACAAAACACAATTTCTTATCAATTTGTGGGAAACTTAACACATATACGCAATGAATTTGAAACTGAATTGTGCTAAAAAAAATGACAAGAATCAGTTAAGCCATGTCTTCTTTAGTCAAAATGTTTCGATGATACGCATAGTGAATGGGCGAAATGTAAATCCCGAAATAGTAGTCATTGTTTTTTTTTTTTTTTTTTCATCATGAAATTATCTAAAGTTAGTGATCTACGAGAACCTCGTAATTACAGCTAACTCAAAGCTGTAGTTACGAGGTTGTCGCAGAACATCATGGATGGGTGTTTTCTCTAGAAATAGCTATCAAATAATCGGTCCTATTTTTCGGTCATATTTATAGGTCCACACCACCAAGTAACAGTTTTATGACTATTTTGTTGACCAGTTGCCCTGTTTGTAAATGACCAGTTCATGTGTACAATCCACATCAACAAGTAACAGTTTTATCACTATTTTGTTGACCAGTTGCCCTGTTTGTAAATGACCAGTCCATGTGTACAACCGAGGTTATTGCTTATATAAGATATCACAAATGAAGGTCAAGCAATTAATCTTTATGTAATTCCTTCTGAGGCAATAAAAGAATGAACTTGGCCATGTTCTATAATAAGGTTACCCCTAGTCATAAGAAAATTGTTTCTATTTCTGTTGATTCGGATTTCCGTATAAGTCTACATGTTTTGAAAGCTGTTTGTGTATTTCCTTGTCGTTTATCGAAAAGAGATTTAATACGTTATTAAAGATATATTATAGAAATGATTTTACTTTCTTCTAGGAATGTGGGTCTAGAATTCTTATTATCAGTATTTTTTATATATATATATATATATATATGGATGTTGGTAGCCGGTAAATGTTCTAAGGCTTAACAATCCGAATCCAAAACTACTTAAAATCATACGTACCTGCCTTCTTAATATTTTGACAGAACTGACTCTGGATAAAAACATTTCAGAGAGCGGGCTTCTTCGTTGTTTTGTTCATTTTCACATCCTTTAAAACAAAGGTATAACAGGGGGATATCGATGTTTCTGAGACTAAGATAAGAAAAAATGCCAACTGCCGAAAAATACGATCAAACGAACATTTAATTCTTAAATCTGAGTCACTTGTTATCTTCGCGGTAATTTAATAGACTCTAGTGTAGGTATCGATGTTTTGTATGTGTGTGTTTAGAAGATTCTGAAAAGTACTTTTGCGAAAATCGGAGGTCGTTTATGAGAATAAACCAGAGTTTTCCTTAATAGCCTTCGAAGGCTATTAATCTATTTTTAGTTATTGCGGAAGACAGTTGCAAAGAATATTGGGTAATTCACCCGATGCATAAAACCGCAGGAATCCCGCAATCAATTCGAAATTGCCCAAACGAACGTCATCGTTACGTCATCGGGAGTTATGTTCCCTAGCCGGTCTTAGATTCTGTAAGGATCTGTCTTGAACTGGCGTAAGCGTCAATGCGAATATAGATACTTATTCTGTTGTGATATTTTTAGGACATTTGTTAAGGATATTTGCTGTTTCGCTTGTCAACTTGTACCTTCATTTGATTCCGGGCCTTTATTCGTATTAACGCTTACGACAGTTTTGGGCTGATCTTTACAGAATGGAAGACCGACTAGCGAGCATTACTCCTGATGATTTAACGGTGGCGTAGGGTTGAGCGAATTCAAACTGAATGTGGGGTTTCAAAGGTAAGAATCAACACGTGAGTCACCTAATATTCATTGCAACTGTCTCGGCTTAATCTAAAAAAAGATTAGCGGCCTACGTAGGCTATTAGGTAATAGTTCTCTTATTCTGATAAAAGACCTCTGACTGTAGCAAAACTTCTTTTCAGATTTATCTATTAAAATAGTGTAAAATAAGGAATAAGAATAATTAAAATCTGTGACATCGAAAAAACACCGATGCCTGCCTTCGGTATGTTTAAACCAAGTACGGGAGGTCTTCCCAAAACGCCCCCAAAACGCCAAAACGAACATTGCATACTCAAACAGCAACCAGCCACTGTCCTAATAATAATTTGATGAACGAAAGCGGTGCTTTGGTGGGTCTCTGGCAAAGATTTAGCGGAATCAAACATCGCTTTTTGAATTCTCGACATTCGGATGTCGATACCGCGTCACCTTATTTGGATATGACTCAAGCTAAACAAAGTCCCAAAAGCATTGTGAAATATAAAACATCACATCAAGGGGTAAGAGTAATGCTGTTGTACATGGATTCATCAATATTAACTCCAGGTGACGTCACATTTGTTTTGAAGTGTGTAGGTCAACTGTTTGAAGCACGACGAGACTATCCAACAATTCAGTGCAATCTTTTAGATTTCCTCCTTCGGAAAATGTAAAACAAGTCCAAATTCAAAGTGGATTTATTTGAAAACCAACCGTTTATTTGGGTAGTAAATAGTGTGGATTAAGAAGAAATTTCTTCCTGTTCTAAAATTTCTTCTCAATCTTAAAATCACGGGGACGTAAAAGTAAATGATATATTGATTAACCTTTTTTTCCTTCCTCGGAAGGAAGATGTGGCTTTGAGTTGTTGTAATTTAAATGGTACTAATTGCTTTTTTTAATTTAATTTAGATTCTGAACGCATGATTTATCTGCAAAGCTGAAAGCTCGTGATTTATCTGTAGTTCCCTTGTATCTAACCATTAACTACAGTCAATCTTGCGCAAGTGACCACCTCTATTTCGCCAACACTTTCATTAAGCGACCAGCATTTATAAGAACAAATGATCTTGGTTATTTGACGTTAAGCTAATATGAAAAATAAAACTAAATTTTATGTTGGCAGATCTGACTAGAATCGTTCTATTGAGTTCCATCAACTTAGAATTAAAGGGAGGTATCGATGTTTCTGAAACCTGGACAAGAAAAATTTGCCAATCGTCTAAAAATACGCTAAGACGGACGCTTAATACTTTAATTTGAGCCAGATAATGTCTTCGTGGTAACCTGATAGGCTTAAAGTGGCTTATTTGGGTTGTATAGAAAAGGTTTAGCAGAATTCCAGGTTATTTTTAGATATCACGGAATTCGGTTTTCGACACTGCATAACTTCATTTGCATATGACCTAAAGTCAACAAATTGACAAGCGAAACAACCAATGTCCTAAATCATTTCACTCAATATGGTTAGCGCAAAACTACGGTAAGTGTCTATATTCGTATTAATGCCTATGGTAGTTTTGAACTGATCTTTACAGAATTGGAGACCGGCTAGCGAACATAACTCCTGATGACGTATAGATGACGTTGGTTTGATGTAATTCAAACTGAATATCGGATTCAAACGGTTATACGCACCGGTTGAATGACCCAATATTCTTTGCAACTGTCTCGGCTTAATCTAAAAATAGATTAACAGCCTACGTAGGCTTTTAGGGAAATACTTTTGTTTATTCAATCAAACGACCTCTGATTTTAGCAAAACTACTTTTCAGAATATTGTATTAAGATAGTAAATGAAAGGGAATAAGAAAAATCAAAATCTGTGACATGAAAAAAACACCGATACCTACCTTTAAGTTAGAATCTCGAAATGATTTATGTATGGAGTCGAACACAGCTTTCTGATATGTCATGAAAAAGTCTATCAAGCGACCCTTCTCGTAAACGATCACATTATGGTTGTCCCTCGAGTAGTCCTCTGGTACACGTTTTGTTCTTTATGTGTATGCTTACACAATAAATAGCACCATGCCTTAATATATTCGATGCGTTGCGTATTATGTCTAGACAACTTTGACAAATAATGATGGCTTAGATCCGATTATTGCAGTATAACTGTGATATACTGACCTACTTGCGTATTTCTGTGGTGCATTTAAGGATATATATATATATATATATATATATATGTGTGTGTGTGTGTGTGTTTATGTGTGTCTCTGTGTGTGTTGGTGTATGTGTTCGTGTGTGATAGTGAATGGGTGGTAATGGTATGCAAAAAATATAGAACGGTATTTCGAAAGTGACGAAAGTATGTTTGTATGTGCCGAAACTCTCTATCATTATCGGTACACTATAGTTTTTTATCGCCTGTTTGATATAAAAAAAATATCGAATGGTTTTTACCCCCACCCCCACTCCCTCTCGCAAAATGATCATGTTCAAGACTTTTAAAAAAAACAACAACAGCATGCAATACTTGTTTAAAAATGATTTTAAAGGGCGTGTCGATGAGCATGTTCGAGGGTCTCGAACCCATGGTATAAACTTCATCTCTCGGCTTACAAGACCGCGTATCTCTACAAAAATATTGTTGTCATTACAAAAACTTCTTTTACCTTGTCGAAAAGTAGTTTGTTTAAATTAGTTTAGTTTTCAAATTTAAAAGTTTAACAAATGCTCCTCTCGAAATATATTTTTGATAGTGCTAATTACATTGTATTGTGAAGAAGTGGCATGAGCCAAGGCTGACTTAAACACATTGCAGAACAATGGTCAAAGTAGCATAATCTTAAAGGGGATAAGAATATCCCTTTTTGTATACCACTTTTTTTACCTCGATTTATATCAATTTCTTAAGAATGTTGGTACATGTAGATCATCATATATGGTATCTATTAGACTGCAAAAGTCTAGACATTTTCAAAGACTAAATACTATATCTTTAGATGTGGCTTTGATTTAAGACAAAGCGGCATCTATTTAGCCTAGTATATAATAATGACCTAAATAAAGTGCACAACGCAACGTAAATGCCACAGGAGAACATTTCAGTTCTATTTAACAGTTTGACTTGAAATTAATATTATCTGCACTAGAAACCATGTGGCCAACAGAATAATGTTCGTCAAATACCAATTAGATATTGATCGAATTTTCCTCAGTTCTTACAAATACGGCCGCCGTCATAGCGCAGTTGGTAGCGCGTCGGACCGTCAATCTAGAGGCCCCGGGTTCGATCCCCGACGGCGGCACTCATCCTTCCGACAATTTGTCTCTCACCAATGGGTCGATAATCGTAAACCTATGTGGGATAGCAGCTGGAGGCTAGGAAAGGATGTAATGGTAGTACTTGTGTGAGAAATACCAGGATTCCATTGTTAGGTGCTCCAGCCGCCGCGATATAACTGAAAGATAATTGAAAGCGGCGTAAAACCCAATTTAAACAAACAAACAAATCTTACAAATACGAATATATACAATCAGTCAATAATGATTCATTTGACTGCAAATAAACTGTTAGTTGTTTAAACCATCCCTCACAATAACGCCTTTTGATACCAATCAGGGGAAAAACGGGAACAGATTGTGTAAAATGAAGAAATTGTATTTTTCTCCATCTAAAAATTTGAATAAATTTGTCGTCATGTAATATATGTATACATATATATATCTTGTCGACAGGTTAATCGCACATTATAATTCTTTAATACAAACGTTTGGAGAAGAGAGCAATCAATTGTTCTGTTTGTCTACTGAAGTCAACTTGTCTGTTAGAAACAAAATATTTGTTTATGTTGTACAACCACTTGCTTTCGTAGTGGAATAGTGTGTGCATATACCTTGATGTAAAGCCAATTGGTAGATAAAACATTTTATAGAAGAACATTTACTTGTTTAGGACCGATCTCGTGAAAGCGTTTTACCAAGAACCGTCGAATTTGAACATGTTAGCTTGTGGTAAAAATATGAAGTAAACCCCTCGTAGAAATTTAGACGTTGTATTTTGTTCAAAATTGATAATCCTGTATAATCATGCACGTGCTCTTATAACTATCCATTTAGACGTATGAGATAATACGAAATTAAACGTGAAAAAATAATTTAAATATAATAGCCATTTATGGCTTCAAATGTATGAGAAAATGTGAAATTCTCCTTTTACTAACAAGTTTACAAAATCTATGTCTATTTTAGTGAGTTTCGGCAGTTTTTGGTACAAGATAAAAGTTTCGTGTATTACATCGATACTTCTATTTAAAAAAAAAGGGTGTCGTTTTACCTTCACTTTCAAGAGACAATTATTATTTTTGTCTAGTTTTGTTTTTCCCTTTCCCACACAAGCAATTTCTTCATTTTCAACTCTGTTTTTTTTTTTATACCCAAAATTACAGAGTTACTCAAAATTCCCCAACTTAAAAATATCATCTGCACCTTTTTTAATTTTGGACTAGTCTAAAATTTTGGCGTGTAGTAATGGGTTAATTTGTTGATCTGTTATTATGATTAAAACCTTTGCCCCTTTCGTTGTTTACAATGTATCTCGTGCTAAAGCTAAGTTGAAAAGTTTAGAGATGAAACATAAACATGTAGCTGTGAAAACTGATTAAGGCATAACAGTTCATAGGAATTAAATTCCGATCCCCCTTACATAGTTTGAACTTTTAATGAGCTTAACCCTTTTCTCAAAGCCCGGATATTAGCATAGCACTGTGATTTTATAATAGAGAATACAATGTGGAAAAAGAAGAATTTGTTTGTGACAAGTAATTTCTCTTTTTTTCCACAATATATTCTTCCACTTATCATGATTTCATTTCGAATGGCATCGAATTTTCATTGTTGTCCGCTACGTTTTACAATTGGCACTAGTCTAAAAAATGGGAAAGGATTTAAACAGTATGATATCTAATGTTAATTGCTGTCTTCAAGTACAGAATATCTAATTTTTCATGGGGCCCCAAGAACTCATAAACAAACATGTTCAAACATTAGAATTAAAACCTTGCCATAAAACCCCAAATAAACAAACAAGAAGATATAAAGATAATTTGAATCTCAACACAACTGTGCATCTAAGGAAATGTGTGTGTTTATTTAAGTGGGTATTAACGCCGCTTTTAACTTTTTTCAGTCATTTCGCGTGTAGGCTGGAGCACCTAACAATTGATTCCTGGTATATTTCGCACCAGTACCACCATTATAATTATTTATAGTCTCCAGCTGCTATCCCACTTAGATTTACGATTATCCACCCATTGATGAGAGAAAATGTTGTAAAGGATATATGCCGCCGCCTGTAATCGAACCCATGACATCCGTTGATTGAATATTTGGAGTCTGCTGCCCCCGGTATTGACAACAGCTTAAACAAGTGCTTTTGAAAGATACGAGAAACTGTATTTTCTACGTATTATCTTACCCGTGCTTCTTCAAAACTGTTTTTGAATAAACAAGCAAATGAACCCCTTTGGTAATTCTGTACAGCGCAGCCACATTGAAACACTCTAAAAATCTGAAAGAAAAAAATATCCTGTTTTAAGTTAGAACCACAAAAACCGGTCGACTATTAGTTAATGCGACCATTTGGCGATGCTTCGCGGGTTTGTCTCCGACTAGAAACTGGTTCCATCAAACTATACCGGTAAACTGATCGATCGCTGGCCAACCCGCTGTCTCCACTGGCCAACCCGCTGTCTCCACTGGCCATACCCACTGACTTCGACGGAAAGTCCCGCTTTGGCGACCTAGACGTCTAAGCTACAGCTTGAATAAGATGTAATCACGACATTTAAGCTAGTAAACCAAATGAAATTCTACTTTAAGAACGCGGCGAATATTTTGCATCAAATTTCGCTTCCGGTCAAATTGAAGGATTTAATAGGCATGGGTTTTTGTTTTGTTTTTTCTTTGATCGACAGCCGCGATTTGGGCACTAAATCGCGTTTAGGTGACATTATTGGTTATACGTTTTTTGACGATTTATTTCTGGCTGGAGAAAATGATTTCCCCTTTTTCTCCAGCGGGGTATGAATCGCCATTAACCCCCAAGAAACCGCATAACGAATTTAATACACTTCAAAATTTGAAACTAAATTTTCATCGCGTTACCCATTTATAGGGCTTCCATAGATATCAATTTCAACCAAAAAAAAGCATATACCCTTAGGCGCCGCTTACTAAAGTTTGTGACTTCATGTATTCCACGAAATAGTTCGACATTTTCGGGGAATGGAGAAAGCGTGGAGTAACACAAAGGGTAATCATTTAATATGTTTGTGTTGAAAACTTGAGAATAATTCAGGAGTAATTAAAGTGCTAGTGGCTAAATCATGTGTAAATAGCACCCTTTCAAAGCTTACACAATTATGCGTACAAGCCGTTTCTTCATTGTGCGCAATGTTTGTTTGTTTTATTTTTTGTTGTTGTTGTTGTTGTTTGGTTGGTTTGGGTTTTTTTTTTTACTTGGACGCGTAAAACGTGGGGTTGTGATGGAATAGGTAAAGTTAGGGCCAAGGTTAAAGGTATGTATCGATGTTCTTTTCGTGTCATAGATTTTAATTATGAAGTGGTTTAGTGAAATTCAGAGCTCGCTTATCAAAGAAAAACAGGGTATTTCCCTAAAAGCCTACGTAGGCTATTTTTCTTTTTTTAGATTAAGCCGAGACAGTTGGTCATTTATGTGGTGCGAATAACCCTTGAATCTCGCAATTAGTTTAATTCTATTTTAACAACATCACTATTACGTCATCAGGAGTAATGTTCGCTAGCCGATCTTTAACTCTGTAAACATCATTCTAATACTGTTTTGGTTTTCAATTTGTAAGCTTTCGTTTATTTTGGGTACATATGTAAATGAGGTCATGCGATGTCGACAACCGAAGAATTCCGTGAAAACTAAAAATAACGTGGAATTCCGCTGAACCTTTTTTTTATTACCACAAAAAAACACTTAAAGCCCATTAGATTACAGCCATGACATTAACTGACTAAAATTTAGATATTAAATGTTCGTTTGAGCGTACTTTTCCGCACTTTGCAATTTTTTTCTAATCCAAGTTTTAGAAACGTCGATACCTCCCTTTAAGGTCACCCTGGGGCTCAATTGTTTCGTCGGGATAATAACTCTTTTAATTTTCAAAGCCACACCTTCCCCCCAAAGCACACTATAGAATTAAAAAGAAAACCATACTCCAGGCTCAAAGGCATAAACAAACATGACGATGGAAATTATAAAATCAACATAATTCTACGTTGTAAGCCTATATTTCATGAAAGAAGTTACGACATCTTAAAATGCGACCCACCACAATTTATGGTTAGAGAACATCACTAATACTCTGCTTTTGCATACCGATATTAAGAAAGCCCTTGTTTGCTTTAATGACCATACACATATGCTTTAAAAATAAATTTGTCCTAATTTAATCTGTTACGATCAGTAACACTAGAATTACAATGCACTGTTGTTTAAATGCTCTAGCAGATCTATCAAAAAAAAAAAAAATGCGAATAAATTAACATATTTCTAGTTATGTTTTAAAAAAGGATATCTACACAGTTTCTGGCTTTATCATTTCAACCCATTACCACACAATGATGCTTTCTTACGCCCTGAAGAAATACAATAGTGGAAAACTTTTTTTGGAAAAGGAGACAATGCTCATAACAAGCAATTTCTTCTTTTACATATGCTTTCTTCCATTTTTGGCACCAATTTTCTAATTATGTAATGTCGTCTGCAACTTCTCTAAGTTTGGACCAGTCTACTTTTTTTCATCTGTAAAGACGAAGCACAAAGTTGAAGAATTTCTTATTTGTTACATCAAAGACAATTCACAAAGACATTGGTTTCTTTTTTCGTTTAAACAAGGAAGATAATACAAACATATATCACAGATAATAAATAAACATAGCTATTGTATGAGCTCCAACAGGAAGTTCCTCTTCCTGTATCAGCGGCGTGATTTTTGAAAAATATATGGCCAATTACGTGTAACAATTAAAAAATGGTTATATGATGACCTAAAGTTTTTTATACTTATATTTAGCAGGTAACAGGGTCCTTTTATTATTGCTCATTACCAAACGACACAGCTTTAGACTGGTCCAAATTGAAAGGATTTGCAGATGACAATTTAATGTTGATGTTTTTTATTTATTTATTTACTTTCTGATTAGAAAGCATTGCGTTAAAATGAAGAAATTACTTTTTAAATGCAATTTCTCCGGTTTACACAATGCTTTCCCAAATGTTTTTCGCGGGGGGTGGGGATCAAAAAGCGTCTCTGTGTGGGAATTGATCAGTGTAAAATCATAAGTATGTTGACGAAATGTGAGATGATAATTGAGAGTTTATTTTCTCATTTAAAATTCAGACAAGACGCGACCTTTGAAAATACTGTTTTTTTGTTTGTTTTTTTTTATTAATTTTAATTTCACGAAGCTGCGTTATTGACAATAATTCCGATTTGATACCTAGTTTTATTAAAATGCTAACTGAAGTTCACAATATTTCAATATGCGCAGTACTTATCTTCGTAACATATCGTCGGTGCTCTATCAAAATTTGTTAACGACAGTTGGAAATAAGATGTAGTTACGATGTTTTTGATCAAACACCGACTATGTTTAGAAGTTGTATTTTCACACCCACTTGATATTACAAGTAAGTCTCGTTTCTCAATTGCCTGTAATTAATAATTCACGAAGTAGGATAGCGAGCTGCCGAGACTGTGAAAAGATTGAATTTACGCTCGTAAACCAGATTAATTACCTTATCCTTTGTTTTACAGTAAGCGTGCGGTAGACTAGTACAATGAAATTTCAGATAAAACATGCAGTTTTCAATCTAGATTGGCATGTTAAAGGGCTTGAAAGACACACAACTTTTGACCAACTTTAAAATACTAATCAAATTACTGACTTAGGCGAAAAGGTCAGTATTTTAATAAGTATTTTAAAATGGGTCAAATGTGGGTTTTTTAAGCCTTTTAACATGCCAATCTAGAATATAGAGATAAACTCATTTTTTGGCCAAAAAGCAATAAAGATTTATCTTCAAATTGTAGCTGTACAAACAAATATCATAACTACAATAAGAAATCAGCTGCAGTTACCATGTATTTCTTGTCTATTTTTGAAACTCTCAGGTTTTTTGTTGTTGTTGTTGTTGTTGTTTGTTTGTTTTGTTTTTATTTTCGTTCTTTTTTTTTTCATGTTCCTATTATAATCAAATCATTTTTACATGATTATTATTAAGCTAGAAACCTACGCGAAGAAATCAGAAAGTTTCTTCTCGTAAGCGTTGCCAATCTTGCTAAGATTACGCAGTGAACGCCATCTAGTAAGCATTAAAAAAACGTATCTCATAGAAAATGTACGTGTTCGCTTGTTGAAATATAATGAACTTGTGAAAATCCTTCACGAAAACAACTGATTTAAACGTACATAAGGGGATAATTGCTTTAATCATAAGTAAATTATGAAAAAACATGCCTAAAATGAATATACATAATGGAAAACTAGCCTCTTATTATTTCCACTCTCACCAGCCCACTGACAATTTTTTGACTGGTCTAAGTTTAAACTATCTGTAGATGAAATTTCAAATAGCACTTACAAGTTTTTAAAAAGCTCCATCTGGCCCACACTGGGCTTCCTAGACGTTTTTAGACACGCAGGATGTGACGAGGAATCCCGGGCGAATTGACCCAATTTAGATTGAACACTGTACATGTGTTTTGCTCTTTAAAGCACATATATATTTTGCAGCACCAATTGACGCATCGCTGGCCACGCCCACTAACCTCCAACAGGAAGGTGATTATTCGACGTTATTTTGCAAAAGGCATGGTCAATAAAATAGAACAAAAAAATAAATTGGTTGGTTGGCGAGCTAAACGTCGTAGCTACAGCATGGATAAGATTTAGTTACAACGTTAAACCCGCCAAACCAAGAGAAATGCTTCACATAAATGTTGGAGTTCAAAGTTCCCTTAAGGTCTATTTGTACATTTTGATTGGTCTTTTAATTTTCTGATTGACGCTTTGGTCAGTCGTTCCTGGTGTTGAGAAATACAGTTCCATAACTCTGCATTTGGATTTTCTTTTTCATTTCAGATCAATCAGACAATCTTAAACTCCGTTATTTATATTCAACCCCTACACTGTATGTAGCTGGCGTATTGTTTTCTGGGAAAAAAATCAAAACTGCTGCGAGGATCTTAACTCATTAAATGCATTTCCTTTTACATAAAGCAATCTCTCTTCTCTAATACATTCCCACACAATCCCTCTTTTTTAAGCCGCTAAAGAAAAAAACTTCGAAAAATTAAAATTCCATCAACTTGAAATTATCGTCTGCAGCTTCTTTCAGTTTGGACCAGTCTTAGAATTTTGTTGTGTTGGAATGGGTTAAAGACGCATCTATACGCTTCTTATTCAAACATCGCGGTAGATGCACAGGCTTTTGTTTTATGATAATAAAAGATCCTGTTACTGAGAGCCATATAAATTTACTTATAAAAGACACGCGCTAAGCAAATTTTAATCATCAAAATATCACACAAATGCCTGTAGGCCAGTACTTAGATATTCCGACCTACTTGTTTTTTAAATAGTGTCAAAATTGTTTGTAATGGTGTTATAACCACTTTAGATGATTGTTATTTTCATCACGAACTAGGTGTTTTTACTGTGTACTTAAGGTTTTAATCTATATATCACATTGATTGTAGAACATGTTCGTAAAATGGAGAATCGTCAAATTCCAATCAAACTACAAGAAAATATACCGGAGGTGCGTTCTTACGTCGAGATGAAAAATCCCACTAAAAAAGATTTTTGAGACATATTAAAAATCTTTGAGAAATTTGAGAGAAAATATTCGACGTCGTCAAGGCTACTCTTTTAAGCCAATGCTGAATACTCTCAAATTCCTCATTACAATTCTGAAGATTCTTATTTAGCGGCTTAAAAATCTTAATCTAAAGAACGATATATCTTAAAAAACCTAAATAAGAGTCTTTAGAATCCCGACGAAAAGAACGCGCCTCAGTACTCACGCAGGACTAACACAGGACTTGTAGGATACCGAAAGGCTCATTGTTCATAGCTGCTATCGGCAACCGTTCTTGTTAACTACTGGTAGGGAATCCGATACTCTTACTCATTCCCGACCTTACGACAACGACCAAACCGCATATTAAAGAATGTTTATCTACTAAACGCTTAATAACAAGCCTATTGCTTGGATGGAGGAATTTCATAACAAAATATCGTCTCCTTTTACTGTGATATATTCTCCAAACTAGTATTTATTAACCCATTCCCACACAGTGACTCTTTAAACGCATCTCAAAATTTTGGAAAACATCGTGGAAAATGAAGAAATTGCTTTTCACAAGCAATTTCTTCATTTTCCCCAATGTTTTCTACCACAGACGACGATTTTTAAAATTTCATCAACTTTAAATTGTCGTCTGCAACTTCTTTGAACTTAGACTCGTCTAAAATTGATTGCGTTGGAATGGGTTAACCGTACAAATCATCAGTTTCAACGGGAAGGCCACTCATTGTCAATTCTCAGGTTTCACAATTCCCGGTAAAAATACGTCTCCCCTTCCCGCCACCAAATTATTTACCTATACAAACGAAACTTACCCCCGCTGAGGATCTCTACTTTGCCGCCGTGATAGCGCAGTCGGTAGCACGTCAGATTCCTCATCTTCAATAATGAGATGTCTTGGGTTCGATCCCCGGCGGCGGCATATATACTTTCCGAATTTTTCCTCTCATCAACGCGTGGGTGGATAATCGTAACCCTAAGTGGGATAGCAGCTGGAAGCTAGGAAAGAAATTAGTGGTAGTGTTCATGTGAGAAATACCAGGAATCAATTGTTAGGTGCTCCAGCCGCCACGATATGGCTGGAATACTGATAAAAGTGGCGTTAAACACCATTCAATCAATCATAAACGAAACTTACACATTGTGCTTGGATAAGCTGCAGTTACAACAGGTATGTCGCCAAACCAACTCATATACTTCACAAAAATGTCGTTCAAAGTTTACTTCCTATCTAAATTAAGTATTTGATTGGTCGATTGATTCTTTGATTGATAGGCGCGATCCGTCAATTATTTTTGAGTATTAATCTAAGAAATGCCAAAAGTATCGACCCTGATCAGACCAGTATGAAATCTTCGCGACCGATGTAAGCGACACACACCTCGTAGCAGGTCAACTGAACTCCGACAGGGAGTTCATCATACATTATTAAGGACTTATTTATGCAAAAATTTAGCCATGGCATTTGCGCAGTAGTAGCGCGCCGGAATCTCAGTCATGAGGTCTAGGGTTCGTTCCCAGGTCGTGGCTTCCGACATTTGTTTCCTGCCAATTGGTGGATAATCGTAAACCTAAGCGGGATGATCAGCTGGAGGTTCGTAAAGGGATGAAGTAGTAGTATTGATGTGGGAAATACCAGGTTTCCATGTTTTGATACTCCCCCCGCAACGATATAACTGAAAAACTTTTAAAGTGGCCTTTTATAAAGGGACCAAAAAGCTGAATAAAATTCACCGCATGTTTGTCTTCACGAGCTGTAATTGGTGATACCTAATGGCGTTCTCTCAATCTGACGTATCCATGGTAACCAAAACAAGCGTTTAAATTTCTTCCTCCAGTGTATCATTTAGACATTTTCATGTGATTATGAGAATATTCAAGAATAATGATTACTCCTTGACGATCCTTTAATATAGTGACTTACTTTAACCTGATTATAATAAGCAAGTATATATTAGGGAATAGTATGTTATAATACCGATACAACATCTTGTATTTGCTTTTAGATGCGGAGGAAAATTGTGATATTTCAGGAGACTGAAGGTCGAGTGGAATATCATTTTTTCCTCCGCAGCTAGAAGCATATACACGATGTTAAATCGCTATTTTACTGCAATGTTCAATTTATTTATTATGTACCTGTGTTATTTAATAAAATCGATGAATGATAAATAACCTAAATGAATTTGAACATGTATTTCTATTCCCCTTTACATTCGGATAATTTCCTATCACATTATGACGTCATCTACAGAATACAAATGACGTCATCTCAGACTATTCATATGGAACCGTATTTGACACTGTCAGAGACGGATCTTTTTCTGAGGTGTCCGATTTTGTCAGTGCGGATTTTATATATTTTACTAGAAACATATATAGGTATATAATAAAATCATATATCGACATATTACAATGTGTTTTACGTTGGATCACATGTTTTCTTTCAGTGGAACTAGGAAAAGAAAGCAAATCCTACGGTGAAACAAGCTTTTTGTTGTAAATGAAAATAATCAATGATAAACAATATTAACGGATAGGATCAAAATAAGTATACCAACATTTTCTTCATTTCCCTTGCCTTTCATGTTATATAGAGATAGACGATAAAATACCAGAGCAATATCTTTCTGGAACACTGGGTCCCAAAGGGTGCGTGAAAACTGAATATTTGAAATATATACGAGAGAAATTGGATTCAAACGGCGAAAGAAATTGTTAGCCGGATTATTAAATTATAACCCTAGCGCTTTCGTAATTCACTGTTTCTTTGTCAGGGGTTTAATCACATCTGACGACAAAAATGGCATCTTTTTTTCAGGAATTACCTAATTAGGGTTTCGGTAGACTAGCGAAAAAATGCTGGTCTCAGAGGGCGTTCCTGTCAAACTGTTATATAACATTTAAATAACAGTTACGTATATGTCGCTTTCGTTTATCCAAAAAAGGCTGGATAATACAAAACGTCTTAGTTTGTTGGACAAAGGAGTGTTCAGATCGGTGCAAGTTCATGCGTTTGTTAATCTGCAGCTTGGTTTCGCTTGTCACACATTGCTTGTGGTAATTCATACATGCCAGGAGATACATCGTTAATTGTGTGTACCACTGACTGCGGAATCAGCGCCTTGAAAGATCCGCATCGATGGCGATAGCTGCCCCTATCAAGCTATGTTGACCTTTTTCAAGTAGAAAAGTTGTGTAGCAGAATCCCTTTTAACATACCACCCTGACTTACCAAACTAGACAAACACTGGTTCAAGATAAAGTCATTGAATATGCCCAGGAAAATGTTTCCCGAGAAACAAGTTGTGTAAAGAAGTCAGAAATCGCTTCGAGACATTCTTGTAAGAGCGAGGGTAAATAGCGACTCCGAATAGTGTAAAACAGCGCGATACGAACATGCAATGTCATGCAGACTTTTAAGTTATTTACAGAAGGTAGAAATCATACATTATTTCAAATGAATTTGCAGTAGATCCTTATAAAAAGGGGATTTCACAAAATGAAGAAAGAGAGAATAAAAAAAAAAAAATCAAAAAACGTTTCCGTAGTTGACAATTCGATGCTTTCGAGTAAATTACTAATTGACAAACCAAATTGTTACTTTCGACGGGTAGTGAACTTTGAACTCCAACATTGGCTGATATTTATATATCAACATGTGTATATTTATATTATTATGTATGTTTTATATCAATTTTTATTCATTTGCCTTTAGCTTTATATCCCTAGCCACGTATTTCACTAAATATTAACGTTTTATACTTTAGTCGAGCTGTAATATCAGAGGAGAGAAGGCGTGGCTAAGCCTTCAATCAATTATCAATGAAATGTCTGCTCATCCAGTTCATTGACGAGACAGAACGCGCCATCGATTACCAACCTCGTAACGATACCAAGGACATCAGACGCTAACTGCAGTGAGGATAGGCAATGAACGGTTTTCACGCACGCCATTCACAAACGCTGGTGTACTTGTATGACTTCCCGATATATTTTATTACCATCTCGCACATAAATGGCCAATTTACAGAACCGTTGCCAGGGAAAATGCCCCGGGATGAAGTCGAGATCCTTGTCTGAGAACAGAAGAAAATTTTAAGGGAAATTTTCTTTCGCACTGTTTATACCATACACCTAGCAGGCGTGCTTTAGACAAAAAAATGCAACGATAAATAAAACAGGTGTATACAATATTATAGTCATTTGGCCATTATTCTTTCAGCAACTAATAAAATGACAAAAACCCATTACAACCCATGTTGCTGTTTTTGTCAAATTCCCGATTCACAAAATCATGCTCGGTCAACAAAAGGGTAGGTCAGGTATTCATCTACAGTCTACACTACAGACTCTGGATCGTGACTTCAATTCGAACTCGGTGCGACGGATCGCTGTCCCCGCCCACTCATCCCCGTTAAATGATCTCCAACAGGAAGTTTCAATTTGGTATTAATAAGTCTAGTGCTACAAAGTGTATGGTCAGTTACAGGCAAATAAAGGTAAAATGGTTAGTATGCGACTTAAGCCGTAACTACAGTTTGGATAAGCTGTAGTTTCGATGTTTAAGTCGTCAACAAAATAACTTCACATTTAAATACCGTCTAATGTCAATTTTCAAAGATCACTTCGAGCCTAAATGAATGATTAGATTGGTTGACTGATTATTTGATTAGCAGTTATGTCTGTTGATTCGAAGTTCAGCTTGATTTATGTGCAGAATGAATTACTGGCCGAAAGGAAATGAGACGTTCATCGATTGTCTCCATTCAATGAACAGCCGATAGGTACATTTACTGTGCCAATACTGTAATAAGTGAGCCACTTTTTTCTAGGTTAAATGTTCGTGTTGATCGGATGCAAAGATGTTGAATTCTAGATTACGGATTATCTAATATGGTATCCCTAACGAACGGATGTATGTACTTGGGGTGGTCGCCTTAATTTATCTGCCATTAACGCTCATTATTTGAATTCATCTGAGCACGAAGTGCTCAAGTGATCTATTGTAATCAGCTTTTGTCCGGCGTCGTGCGTCAACAATTTCTTTAAACGACATCTACTCTCAATCCACCGGGCAAAACTCTGGTTTCCATGGCATCAAAAGTGAAAGTTTAAAATAATCTTTAAAAGTCTTCTCCTCCTTACCCAGAAGGCATAAAGCATTAGTATTGACATCGTCACGAGTGAAGGGATTTCTGGACCATCTTTGGTACAACAAGATGCAGTATTGATCTCTTTCAAAATTGCTCGGGTCCCAAGGGGCGGAAGCACCAATTCATTGACTTCTATCATATTTCTGAAATTATAAACCATGGATCCAGAGGGAGGAAAAGACTTTCTCCTTCTTTCAGGCCTTGAAATTTGTAATTTGGACTTTTCGATCCCAAGGTACAGAGTCTATATATGTATAAAGTATGGACCACTTGTATCATAATCCTAACCTTAACATGAAATTAGACAGTTGGTAGAAAAAGAGCCTTTATCTGAGGTGAGCTCAAAAGGCCACCGCCCATCTTGTTTTATTTGTTTATTTCCTTAGTAACTTTGATGAATAGATGTAATTTTTGCACCTTTTCCTATGAGCAAGAAAGGTCTAAAGAAACTGACATTAGAACAGATGAGCATGGCATCACGTCATCAGAACATTATAATAACATTTTTGTATTATACTTGACAAATCCAAAATCGTGTTGACGTCATATGTAAAGCCATGCAAAGCGAAAGAAAACACCAATACTTCAGGATTCTTTATATTACATGTATCCACTTAAGCAAGCCAGTTTCTGTTTGCTTTTTTTTCAGAAGGAGGTATCGATGGTTCTGAGACCAAATAAAAAACTCTAATTGCCAAAATACGATCAAATGAATATTTAATTCATAGATATGTGTCATATATTGTCTTCACAGTTATCTGATAGGCTTAAAGTTGAGTTTATTATTCAGGAAAGGTTCAGCAGAAATCCACGTTATTTTTAGAAAGCACGATTTTCGGTTGTCGACACCACATGACATCATTTAGATACTAAAGTGACAAGACAAACAACTATCATCTTGAATTATGTCACATTCCGTGGGAAGCGCGAAGCTACGATAAATGCCTCCGTTTGTATTAAATTTTACAGCAGGTTTGGACTGATCTTGCTAGCGAACATAAATCTTGATGGACGTCACGATGAGCAAATCGAAGTAAATGTGTGATTTCAAGGGTTTACGTACTATACGTGAAAGATAATTGAAAGCCGTGTTATGACATTACCACCACCACCCCCCCCCCGAAAAAAACAAACAAAAAAGACCAACATCGATGCCTCCCGGGAACCGGTGATTAACTCAACTTCATATACTTTGGGCTTTGTGCTTCTTTATCTCCAACATGTATTGTGTTCTATTTTCCACAGGTTATATGCTCTGTTAACTAAATGTTAAATTAAAAGTTAATGAACGAAAAGGGAAATTCAACATGAGTATAGATGAGTTTCAAATTGACTGATCATGAATGTCAATCAAGAATCCAGGGACTGTTCGATTTGTACATTTAGATTCGAAGTGAAGTTTGAGCTCCCACAATAGTCAACATTAATAGATGGAAAGAAATATGTTGGTTTTGTGACTTCAACGTCGTTACTACAGCTTATTCAAGCTAAAGTGACGTCTTTTAGGTCGCCAAATAACCCTTTATGTTACAATTTACTAGCCATAAATATTTTAAAATGGCGCCGTTTATTAACGAAGCTGAACAACCTGTCGGAACTCAGTGGATGTAATAAGCGATCCTTCCATTCAATTTGACGACAATAACTTTTTTGTCCTGACCGATCTGACATTTTAACCCTTGTCATGCTGTATAAATTACCTGACTGAATTGCTGTAAAATCAAGGGGCTGAAAGCACTGATAGAACTTGTTGTTCAAAAATCAATATTTCTTTTGGAAATCAGCTTCATTAACAACTCTGGCAGGAAAAATACAAGCATGGGGTGTAGACTAAGGTCAGACTGCACTTATGTGCAGGCTGATCTTGGTCTATACCGACTGCCAAAACCGGAATATTCCGGGTTAAGCATGACAAGGGTTAAAATCTCAGATATTGCAATATCGTAAAAGACATCTAGGACAGGTCGTCGTTGGGCGAGCAAAATGTAAGTACAGCTTTATTTAAGCTGTAGTTACGATATTTTGCACGTCCCACGAAGTATTGCTTACACGTATCCGAATTGGCTTGTTTACGTTCCATTTTGGACATATTCTGTTTTTCTCAATGATCCTGAAAAAAAATTAGGAAAATGAGAAATTGATAAATGAAATAAATCTCCAATTTCACATTTTTTCTATTAAAAAAGACAATGTTATTCTACATTCTTTCACCTTGAAATCGTCGTCTGCGACTTTTTTTAACTTTGACTAGTCTGAATTTTTGTTATCTGGCAATGGATTAATTCTGTACTCCTCGCAATTATTTGATTATGCTCATGATAAGCACGAGGAATATTTAGGATCATACGTGTAAAACCATTACCAGACGAAAGGACCGAATTGAAAAATGTTTCAGACGAAAGTTTTTTGTTGGTGACATTTTAAAACTCTATGTCTGTTGGTAGAAAAACGTTTCGGAGATATAAAGAAATCACTTATTATTAGAAATTGTCGTCAACAAATCTAGGTCATGTTGGAATGGGTTAAAGTAAATAGAAATATTCTTGAATATACTACATGTACTATCACGATATCAAAAGTCGGTACTCTGGTAATCTAACTACGTTTCTTGTATATTCATATATCGTCAAGGGTGGAATAAGCTTAGGGCTTCTTTTACTGTCACTGAGAGAGCAATCGGAAATAATAAAAGGCTGTCTAATGACCTTGTCTTCTATCTCATACAATGGCACATTGAGTTCATGGGTTTCTAGAAAATTGTATGCACTTGTTTTGACGAAGTAATATATTTGAAGTACATGTATACTTATAACTACAAATATGAGAGTTGATATTTTCAAAACATTTTTTGTGTACGTGCGTGACATTTTTCCACCCTGCTGATTAAGCTTGAAGGAAATGCAATTCATTGTATTTGTTATGTACCTACCAATTTTCTTTTGAGTTAATTTGTTACTGCACTCCTAAAAAACTCATTGAGAAATAAAACACTTATTTTTTAGATAATATGATATAGTTTATTCAAGTCGGCTCAACATTCAAACATATTTTACTGCGTTTTAATACAATAAGACATTTTATTATATACCTTGCTGTAAAATCTTGGGATTTCTTAGTGTAATAAATTTTGATATCGTCAGTGGAGTGACGATAACACTTTTCACTCTCTGTAATAAATCTTTAATTATGCATTCATCCGCACTTTTTCATTAGACCTCCTCTCTATCAAAAAGATTGGTTTCCATATTTTACTTAAAAAAATAAAAGAATAACGTATATAATAAATAGAATAATCAACTGGTTATTCTAGATATGAAAAAATATTTCACTCGGATGCGTTTTAGGCGTTGAAAAAAAACTCCTGCTGCACACTCGTTTTTTTCAACGCTTAACAACGCATCCTTGTAAAAAAAAATTTTTTTCATATCTGGAATAACCAGTTGATTATCCTCTATAACTTTAAGATAAGTGAACACAACATTTTGACACCATTACACTGTATTGTTACCAGGTGAAGCAAGTCAATACCACAACTATACATAACAATAATTTCTAAAGGCATACGATTGAATAAGATGAAGGTTAGATATATCAACACTGCTGCTCTATTGCTAAAATCATTTGAGAGCCTGGGCTTTCCAAACAAAATAGTAAGGGGCAGTAATCGAATCATTTAGGTAACAAGGAGAACCATCCTGGCACAAAATATATCGGAGTTATCAATTACTCTTTAATATTTTTACATATATTCCACGTTAAGGTGGATTGCCTATTAATTGGTAAAATTGGCAAGTAAGTAACAAATAAAATAAATTTTCCGTGCTCACGTGAGCTATTGTGATCAGCTCCGTCGTCCGTCTTGCGTCGTCCGTCAACAATTTCTTTAATCGACATCTCCTCCCAAACTACTTGGCCAATTTGCACCAAACTCATCAGAAAGTTCCGTAGGTGGTCGCCTTTAAAAATAGCTAAAAGAATTGAAATCCGTTGAAAACTGCAACAAAAGTGAAATTCTAAAATGATATTTAAAAATCTTCTCCTCCTGACCCAGAAGGTGTACAGCCTTGAAATTTTGCATGAAGCATCATCATATTGACCTCTTTCAAAATAGCTAAAATAGCTAAAATCATGATCCTTGGGTCCCCGGGAGCGGAGCCCCGGAAGAAGGGGTATAGTCATGAAGAATCAGTTCACAGACTTATTTCTAATTTCTGAAAATATAACCCATGGATCCAGAGAAAATTTTCTTTCAAATTCGCCATGAAGCCTTGGAATTTGTAATTTAGACTTTTGGATCACCAGGTACATAGTCTATATATATAAAGTATTGCCCCATGTATCATAACCCTAATCTTAACATAAAATTAGACTGTTGAAATAAAAAAAGCCTTTATCTCAGGTGAGCGCCCTAGGCCCAACGTCCTTCTAGTAAAGTCTTTAGTGGCGTTTGCTCCCAGTCTTTTTTATCCCGATTTAAAAGTGTTTTGCGAAGCTAACATATTTTACAGTGATTTCGAATTTTTCGAATTCGGTATAAAATTGCGGTACAGTATATAAGATTGGGAATAAAGGAGAATTATAACACTCTAGGTATGGTGTTTTCAAAATCGCTGCTCTTATCCTCATTTGACGTTTAATCCGTGAAATCACGTCTTAATTCGCATATATTGCCATATTAACTTGCCGTTTACCCTGCCGAAATTGACGTGGTTAACAAAAGATTAACATTTCATAAATTGTTCAACCAATTCTTCCTACCTAGTATCGGGGCGATATTTTCTACTACACCCTAAGAGACTCATTCTATCAAGTCCCAATGTTACTTTAGATAAAAATGTCACTTTAATTCCTGTATCTAATGCTGTTTGGTGAAGTATTACGATCAAATGGTTCCAATATGCGTCTACATTCTGACAAAGACCAACATTATTCCTTTATTCATCGAGGGTGTATCAGCTTTATTATCTACATTAACATATCCCAACAACCATCGCTTTTACGACAGGGGTCAGATTTTTCATTGCAACTGGCTTTAATCCAACCAAGAGATGTTGTACTCGGTAGTGTTGTATTCGCATGATATACAATTTGTTAACCTTTTACCATTTTGTATTAAATCTAAACATGTTCCCTTAGCGATTTCGTTTCGAGAGAAAATATTCACAGTTGATTGATTTCATGATTTTAGACTGGAACTTTCTACTTCAAACTTGTCTGATTTTCCTTACTTTCAGGGACTTACAAAACAGTGCTCACATAGACAAGTGATAAAACTCTAAACTTAAGTTCACAGCTCCGATGCCTGTCGTCTTAATACCAAGATTAAATCGACATCCCGTGTCCGAATCAGCTTAAATCAGCTGGTGGCAGGCGTTTGATACCATACGTTCAGTCATTTCAGATTATGCCTAAGGTCAGTGTGACGAATCTTAACTTGAAGGATATGACCAAAGGCACAATGGAAATCATAACTATCGAGGCACAGAAAGCCTGAAAAATTGACCAATCGCTTGTCCCCCAAAATATTCTTTTAGCTATGCCCACTAAATCCAACAGGAAGTCACGCTTCTTTTTCAAGTGGCGTTAGTTTGCAAAATGCATGACCATGTCTACAGCTTTAATAAGCTGTAGTTACGACGTTAAGTCGTCAAACAAACAAAAAAGTTTAACAAAAACAGCGGCCAATGTTGGAGTTCAAAGCTCATTTCTGGTCTCAACGAATTATTTCATTGGTCGACTAGTTATTTCAATTGACAGCTGCAATTGGTCAAATTAGTGATTATAAATCTAAAAATTCTGTTTATGGTATGCACAAATGCAGTTTGAATATCCTATCAAAACGTTAGCCCAATATTTCAAACTGTATCATTAATACAATCAATATTTCTATATCTATATCTAATCAATATCTTTATCTATCTATCTATCTATCTATCTATCTATCTATCTATCTATTTATATCTATCAATCTATCTATCAATCTTGGTGGGTGGATGTGTGTGTGTGCGTGTGTGTGTTTTACAGCCAATCTGTGAAATCAGTCATTTCATGAAATGACTGAATCATTTTAGCCAATTCATGAAACGCATAATTCATTCAGCCATATCACGAAATGACTTAGATATTTCAGCCGTTTCATGAAATGACTGAAAATCTGATGTCAATTTTACACAGGTTGTCTGATGGATTTTCGGCTAATCTGTGCTAAAGAAATATCTAGAGTTTATTTATATTAGTAAATGAAAATATTAATAAATTGATTCATTATTAGATTAGAAAACTGATGATTTTGTTGTTCTTGTAATTGATTCTCTTTGATCATATTTATCATAAAATATCTTTACATTTACGATTGACTGATTGAGTATTTGATACATTGGTTGAGGAAACGTTGTTTGCTCTCACAATGTTTTCCAAGGCTGTATATCTTTAATACATAAAATGAGGTATTGTTTGGGAATGAATTAAGTAATTGAATTGAATTATGTGTATTATTTAAAAAATGATACATTTTGACATATCATCTTTTTTCCTTTGCAACAGTTTGTAAATACTAGTACTTTTTCTACGACCATTTTATTTGTATTCCATGAAAAGTAAAGTTCTGTTTTATAGACTTGAATTCGTTTCTTCTCTATGCTTTCCGAAGAATTAATAAATAAAGGAAAGACAACAAGATGTAATTGCTGTGTGTGTTCACCAAGTCATGTTTAATGTCTATGTTTTATTTATTATTTACTATAGAACACAACTAGTCGAAGCTGCCCATAATTACATTCTGTGCCCTCATCCTTCTGCTCATCGACAAAACATAACCTTTTCCCAATAATATGAAAAAAACTGACTTGCCGAAAATCAACAATTTTAGTCCTAAACCCAACCCCGCATTTGACCTTTTGAAAAAAAGGAAAATGTAAAGGAAAAGAAAAAAATGCCTGTAATAAGCAATTTCTCCTGTCATAACAGTATTTTTCTGTTTTTATAAGACTTGTTTTTCATTTTAAATACACTATCAATTGTTGTTTGTAAAATCTTGAATTTGGACTTGTCGAAAAATTTGTTATCCTGTAATGTTTAAATGCAAAATAATTGTATGCACGTTCAAAAAAAGAAATACATGTATAACTGTATGTTTCAACCATTTCATAAAATGGATAGAGCAAATTTCCAGCCATTTTAGGAAGTGGCTGAAATATTTTAGCAATTTCATGAAATGGCTGAATTAGCTAGGCATTTCGTGAAATGGCTGATTTCACAGATTGGCTTTAACATATATACCTGCATTTTAAATAAAATACTCGAGTTTATTTGGAATGCAGTTCAGGCGGCTATGTACAACATCACCAATATGTCATGCAACTGATTGTTTTATTAATCACAAAAAGAAAGTTCCCATTTTAGAGTTTTCTTCTGTACTAAATTATTTGTTTATAATGTTCAAGATCATGTTTCGGTGGTTCATACGTCTATTGACAAATCGCTGTTGTCAATCAAAGAATCATCCGACCAATCGAATCATTCATAAAGATCAGACGTGACGTGAACTTTGATCTTCGACATTGGGAGACATTCTCTGAGGCGACTTTTCATATCGAAGTGGAACTCCAAGTCGAAGTCAGTGGGTATGGTCAGCGGAATTACCAGGAGGGGTCATACGATAAATTACATCCTGATTTTTTTTAAATTTAAGTCTTGTCCGATTCGAAAGAAGTTGAAGTGTGTGCAATTTGAAACATAATCGACTTACACAGTAGAAAACATTGTCGGAAAAGACGAAAGTGCTTGTTTCAACCAGTTTCTTATTTTCCCACAATTGTTTTCACCCTTTTTAAAGGCTCTATGTAATGCGCGTAAAGATGGGTAAGATAGTGACTTGCATGTCTTCATAATAAAAAACCCCACAAAACCGGTACCGTAACTGATTCCCACTCGAAAAAAATTCAGACCATGCAAAATTCAAAGAAGTTTCTTACGACAATTTCAAATTCGTGAAATCTTTGTTTTTTGAAAGAAAACATTTCCCCCAATGTTTTCCAAAGCTTTTATATTGAGGGGCATTAAAAGCGTTATTGTGTGGAAATGGGTTAAAACACCTACAAAGCATTACGGGTAAATCGTTGAATCGGTAGCGATTTTAAACTCAATTTCTTATAATTTAGTTTAAGAGGAGACTTCATGTTAAACTATCGATCAAACCGGTCAATGGACTGTCAACCACAGAATCAGTCAACCAATCAAATAATTCATTAGGACCGGAAGTGAAATTTGAAATTAGCCGGTATTTATGTGAAATATTTCTGGTGGTTTGAAAATGAATCGTAGTAACTACACCTTATTCAAGCTGCAGTTATGATCTTTAGGTCGCCGACCAAATATGTTTTTCGTTACATGTTACTGCAATAAAAATGGCAAAGAATTGCCGTCTAAATTCGAAGTTGAACTTTTCTGTCATAGCTCAGTGGGTGAGACCAGCTGATTTAACGGAAAAGGGGCCAACGACTCGTCAAATGTACCGTATATCGGAATAAATATATTGACACAGGGCAAGCATGCGCCCGTAAATTGACTGAGCCTTAAAATAGTAAAGGATATTGGTTTGCTAGTTGTCACGATTTCGTCTTCATTACCTCTGGTTGACTTATTGCCTCTCACTAATGTCGTAATTTGGCTCATTAAACCAGGCGACATAAGCCTAATATCGAGCAAAAATCGTTTCAATGTCGCGTTTAGAAACTCTTGGGAAATATGATTGTTAAAAAACTTGTGTCCATTTCTCACTATGTTTTGTGCCCTTTTTGTTGCTTATTTTCGAATCTTATCTCAATTTGATTAGTCGTCTGCAATTTCTGCCCATTTGAACCAGGCAAAAAAATTTCATACGGGTTAAGTAAATAAACGAGTTACAATGTATCGGTCGCTCAAAAACATACCAGTCAACTGAAGAAGTACGTGCTTATCCTAATGTAAATTTACAAATGACCGATCTTTATACCTAGGTAATCGTAGTTTGTTGGGAATGAACTGAAATCAGCCTGTCTAACTGTCGGTCTGTCCGCAAAAGCTTGTCAACAACCTCTCCTATAGTTTTAGTTCCATTAACTAGAAACTTGGCAGAGATGTCCACTAGGAACTCTAGATGAGCAAGACGGAAGCTTTGTGATATTTTTATCCACTGAGATATTGCCGCTCACTTGACTAAGAGATACTTTTCCGGACAACTCCTCCTTCAGTTTCTGTCTGATTCACTACAAAATTGCCAGAAGAGTTCACCAGGAGCTGCAAATGTGCAAGCCACAATCTTCCTGAATTTCCCACGAAGAATTGCTGATTTATTGCCCCTAATTCAAATAAAAAGGCTTGTCCGACCATCTCATCTGACTGATTCTATAGGTAGAAAATTTTCAGTCCGATTCGCTTTATGCGTGTCCGGACAAAACCCGCTACAATTTCATTCCGATTTACTTTATAATAAGCAGAAGTGTCAATTTGGAGTTGTAGATTCATAAAACGGTTATTTTGTGAGCATATCATCAAAAATTGGTCCGTTATTGCCTCTAGTAAGTTAGAGTTGAAGACCAAAGAATTATTGCCACTTATTCAAAGACGCAAGTTACGATCTAGTGTTCGCCTAATTATTATGGAGTCATTATCCCTAAATTGAAATTACAGAGTTATAGCCCAGGTGACGTGAAATATAGAGGCGGGAATATTTATCAACTTTTATAAGTGATATTCAATCTGGCTTTTTGCAAATTTTGTTAGTTCATTGCGGTTTCCTGTCGGAACTAGTTTTGTTTTCTACGTTTTACCTTTTCGCTCCTTTTTCACTTAACATACTCGGATTAACCCTTTTCTGTTTTGCCAAAGTCACAAACGCGGCCTTATAAATTCCGATCGCGGCAAATATCCTGTCCGACATTTGTCTCGAACCAATAAGTTTATAACCGTAAACCTAAGTGGGATGAGCAGCCGGAGGCTCGGAAATAATTTAGTGTTGGTACTGCAGTGTACGAGAAATACCAGGGATCCATGGTTAGGCGCTCCAGCAGTCGCAATATGACTGGAATACTGTTAAAAGTTGCGTTAACCCCAGTTCAAACGAAACCTTTTTTCAATGAAGTTACTTGGATTAAGGAAAACGCAGTAAATGGTTGAACTGCACAATCTTTGTGAAATATAATTCGTGAAATACTAATAGTTTGATTCCAGTGTCCTTGGAATCATGTCCCGAAGATTCATGTGTCTCAAAGCTAAATGTCATCCCTGTGTCCTATACGCAGTTATTTGAAAGTAGCTGATAAATATTTGCATGATAGGTTATTTGAAACACATTTTAAGATCGTCACATATCTTGCGTGGAAGTATTTTATAAGTCAAAAATAAAATCTTAAGATCACTTATTAGAACAGTTTGCATAAATATTGTAAGATGTACAAAAGTGAACATTGTTGGCTCAGTTAATAGATAACTTGACTTCAAACCTCCAGTACTAGGCTAACCAAACTAACAAACTAATTGTCCTTCGGATGAGACGTTAAACCGAGGCCCCGTGTGACGGTGCTATCCATCGCACATGTTAAAGAACTAGGCGGGTCTTTCAGCAGTTTCGTCTGTATCCTTGAACGAGCCCCGTAATAATGTGGACGTCAGTCATATGGCGTTGTGCATCCTGTAGCATAGATAAACTAGAGCTGTCGCCCTCAAGGGCTGACGAGAATACCCCCCCAAACCGCTAAAAAGGCTTTTCTATGAAGGAGTGGAATTTGAAGGGGCATTTTATGACCCCTTTTTAAGTAGGAGTGGAAAAGTAGCAATTGTGTATGTAATTATGTTTTCAGCTTCTCCCCCCCTCCATCCCCGTCCCCCCCCCCCCCGATCGCGTCTTCCTTTTGCAAGTCTCACTCTCCAACACTTCTGACCCTTGAAAGCTATGTACCAAGTATTAGAGAGGACGGAATTGTTCAGTTAATTGTTAATTGTAAATGACTTACAGCGTTTTGATGTCAAACATGTATATATATACAAGATGATGTTACTTACCAAATTTGGTAACTCCCCTTATGGTTACTGAGTTTTGCAATTTTAAATTTTGACTATTCCCCCCCCCCCCCATTAAAAAGTTCAAAATGTCATAACTCTGAAACTAACGACTGGATCAAGATGAAAATTGCAGGTGCACAACTTCATATGATAGGAAACAACCTGATAAAATTTCAGCAAAATTGGTCAAAAAATGTGGGAGGAGAAGAGGACACAAAATTATGTCTACGGACGGACGGACGGACGGACAGACGGACGGACAACCTGATTCCAGTATACCCCCCCCCCCATAACTTCGTTGTGGGGGGTATAATAAAAGGTGAACATATTCGTATGATACCCTCATACTTAAGATTAAGCCTATAAATGATATTTCCGACACATTCATATGTGTGGTAAGTATAGATTCAGACCAGCCTATGTATCTATGCAGTCTAGTCAAGTTCTACAGAATGCGCTCTGTAGATACTTGTATCTTAACCCATATCCTTAAAATGTCGCTATTTAAAGTATTTGGAAAAAAATGTGGAAAACGAACATATTGCATGTAACAAGCAATGTTTTCATTATCCACATTTATTTTTTCAACCAAACTGACAAATAATTTGAAATTTCAAAGTTGTGATATAATTTCAAACATCGGTCCAGTTTCAGTCTTAGTTGTGCAGGATAAACAATCCACGTGCCTAATTTTCTAGGCTATATTTCAAAATTGAATTTTGAAGTTTACAATAGTAATATAACTTCTTAAAAAATCTATTAATAACCTATTTCTACTATTTTTACTTCCAAAGACTTAAATTTGGTTGGGGACACATGGTTTTGTCATAGATCGATTGAGTGAATTTGTTTAAAAGCAGCTTTTACAAAATATTCCAGTCATATCATGGGACTGGAGCACCTAACAATGGATATCCTGGTATTTATCACACCAGTACTTCATTTACCATTACAACCTTTACGAGCCTCCAGCTGCTCCTCTCGCTTAGATTTGCGATTATTCACATTTTGGAGGGAAACAAATGCTGGAAAGGATATCCGTCGCGGCCGAGGAACGAACCCGGGACCCCATAATAAGGAGTCCTACTCGATACCAACTGCACTATGGCTGCGGCCAATTTCTAGTATTTGACAAGACAGTGTCTCTCTTTTCAAAAGTTAAACCATATCATATATGAACATTTCCCGTTATTTAGCCATAACATGTTAGTTATCAGGGAAAACCATGGATAGATGGAAATGCTGACAATGGAAGCCCAATTCCCAAGATCTTTTCTTTTCTGGGACAGGATTATGTAGTGATTTTTACTTAACGAATTACAAGACCACAAAATTTTAGACTAGTCCAAATTCAAAGAAATTGCAGATGGCAATTTTTAGTCTTGTCGTTTATGATAGAAAATGATAATGTAGATTGTGGATAATGAAGAAATTATTTGTTATAAGCATTTTCGTCATTTTCCACATTTCTTTTCCTGGGAATCTTACTTAGGGTTCGTAAAAACGGTATTATGTGTATAGATTGATTAAAGGCTTTTATCACCAGCAGAATGGTCATAATACTGAAACGAGATAAGAATTGTATTCTTAGAACTGTAATATTTTACGATTATACCGCCATCGAAATATTGACGTTGTCATGTCAAAGACGGCAGTTAGTTTTCTTTAACATTCTACTTCTTGAACCGTATTGTTTCAAATTAGCTCCGTATTGACGTCATCATATGAAAATTGATATTTGAATGACAGATTATATTTGCTTTTCATTTCCTGTTGCCCTGGTTTTCAATCGAAACCCATTTTTTCCAGTATTATAAAATGCGTTCCAAATACCATAATGTATAAGCGGTAATGTCCGTACACCGGAAAAAGCAGCAATCGTCGGACGGTCATAGAAGGTAAATAAATGGTAGGTAATAAAACGTGTTAACCCATTCCAACACAAGAAAATTTTAGACTGGTCCAAATTGAAAGAAGCTGCAGGCAACATTTTCAAGTTGAAGGAATTTTATTTTTTTCGTCTTTTGCGATAGAAAACATTGTGGATAATGAAGAAATTGCTTGTTATAAGCAATTTCTTCATTGTCCACAATGTTTTCCAAAGCTTTTTTTGTGTGGGGCGTAAAAAGGAGGGCTTGAGTTGGAATGGGTTAAACCTCACTTGAAACATTTAACCGACTTTACTTTTGACCGATCGCTAGCCCCGCCTACTTCGTTAGCTCTTCCCATTTACCCTGACAGAAGGTCCCGCTTTGATTTTGAAAGAAAATAATTATGATATTGTAACATGTTACTAAATAGTACAAAAGTTGGCTGGCGACATAAACTTTGTAACTACAGCTTAAGAACCCAAACCAACAAGAAAGTTAACAAAAAAGGCAGCTAATTTCGGACATCAAAACCTATCTCCTCTCAATGGTCGACTGGTTATTTGACTGACAGTCGCTATTGGCCAATTTAACCCCCCCCCCCCGATCATTGAATTTCAACAGGCCATGGATTCGACTTATAATACCCCCAGCCCCTACACGTACGAATTAGAGGGCAGTATATTGGTTTCACCACGTCTGTCTATCTGTCTGTTCATCCATCCGTCCGTTGGTCATAAGACCGTTTCATTCTCTCGCTTAAACTATAGAACTAGTTGACCTAAAAATATTAAACATCAATATATTTTGCCAATTATCTATCAGAGAGTTGATCACGTAGGTCAAAGTGATACTTGAGCGACAAATACTTTTGGGGTTTAAAGTCCCCTTTTTCGATAATTCTACTTCAAAATTCAAGTTAGTAAACGATTATTGTACTAGAAATATAAAATTTCCATAAAATCATTGTTCAGTTGGAATATAAAATTACATTAAACCAAATATATCGAAAGCTCATGTGGTGATGTCGCGAAATTTTACTAATCGCTGGTTCCGCCCACGTACTCCTTTGGTCACGCCCACTGACCCAAACAGGAATATCCGTCTCAATTTAAAACGGAGTTATTTTCAAAAAATACGGCCAGTATCACGTAACAAAAAAGTATAATTGTTGATTGGCGACCTAAACGATTATTATTATTATTATTACTTCAAAAAATACTTGATAGAACACCTCTAAAACAAGTTTAGAATTCGAATGATGGTAAAAGTCAACCGAGGTGCCGCAATAATTTCAAGCATAAAATACACAAAACGCTACAATATACAATTCAATAATTCTACCTGGGGATAGAATATTAATCACGACAAAAGATTGTTGTTGAGATTATTACTTTTATTCCTTATTCGCGCATGTACAATTATTCCTTATTCGTGCATGGATGATTGGTAGATATCTGTTTCGAAAATAGTAGAAAATTCGAATATTATCCGACTTAAATATTCTCTTTATTGTCGTTTTGAGATATTAGAAAAAGAACTTTTTCTTAAATTATGATTTTTATAGTTTCATAGCGATGTTGAAGAAGGAATACACGACCTTTGCAATAGCGTGTTTTCGTTTGAATGTTTTGGTTAACTAGGCTGCTGCGTAAGTCGTAATTAGACCTATGTATTTGGAACCGACACCAGTTGACACTTTATACATAAAACACATTTTAGCATTTGTACACCGTAACGATAACGTTTCCCATCCGCACTGTTTATTAAATTAATTTATTATAGACAATGATCCACTGAAGAAGTTAGGGAGCACCCGTCCAAGACTATAGAAGAATATTCTAGAATCGGTCGCACTTAAGACAAGTAGATTTTGATTAGTGCTGCCCGTATGCGGGTAAACTGTACTCTTCTCATTATTTTCAAAACTTAAGTTGGAGATTCTAAAATGCTATTTATGCGTTTTATCCATTGTCCATTTCTACTTAGAGTTACACCTAAATGTTCATGATGATGAACGGTATTTATTCAAATATTGAAGAAGAGTAGAGCTGGATTTACGTAATCTTTTTTATTAATATTAGTCTTATTTGGATTGAAGTCAACTAGCCACTGTTTTGCCCAATTTGATACTGTTGTAAGATCTTGATTAATAATACCCTCTATACCATTTAAAGAAGTCGCTGAGTAATACAGGGAACTATTATCTACATATTAATCTGGTGAGACTTGGTAAAGAGTCTGTAATATCATTCACATATAAAATAAATAGTAACGGTCCTAAAACGTAACCCTGTAGTCCTCCTACGTCCGGAGGTAATAGGTTTCATTCGAATGATTGAATCAGCACTTTTGTTTTCTGTTTTCAAATAACTTTTAAACCAAGAAAGAAAGTTTTGATTGAATACATTTTAATGAGTTTGAATAGGGACCCTTATGCCACACTCTGTCAAAGTCCTTGTATATATCTATCACAGGAAACAATACAAGAAAATGTACAGTTGTCCATTGTTTGACCTATCTTGTGATAAATGTCTATAAGCTGGTAAGTTGCTGAACGTTTTCATAAGAATCCAGATTGATATTTGCATAAAACATTATTTGTATATAGGAAGTAAGAAGCGTGTTTGAACATGATTCTTTAAAGTCATATCTCCCCCCCCCCCCAAAAAAAAAACGCATGGGAATACATAAATACATGAATCTCATAAATATTCTAGTAAAAGTTAACTAAAGCTAGATTCGTAAACTGATCCATTGAACACAATAGTCCGGTCAAAGATTTTGATTACGTTTCTCATAGTTTGCTCTGCTTTAAAGCAAAATAGTTCTCTCAAACCTTTGCAGTTTTAAGAAAACGGAATTGTTATATACGTGGTACAGTGATCACTTTTTGGTGGTGGTAATTGAAGAATATCGGTATCGGAACACTCTACTTCAGTTGAAACTATATCAGGATCAAATAAGGTCGATTGATTGGTGGGGTTTAACGCAACTTTTAACAGTATTTCAGTAATATCGCGGCGGCTGGAGCAACTTACAATGGATTCCTGGTATTTCTCACATCAGTACTACCACCACATCCTTTCCTAGCCTTCAGTTGCTATCCGACTTAGGTTAACGATTATCAACCAAGTGGTGATTGGCAGATGTCGGAAAAGATATGTGCCGCTGCCGAGAATCGAATCATTGACATCCCCTGATTGAAGATTGATAGTCTGGTGTACTACTGACTGTGCTATGACGGCAGCGGATCAAGTAAGGCTTTTTGCCTGGTTGGCTCGTTGATTAATTTAACTACATAGTTTATGACAAAAATATGATATAAGATTATGCAGAGTTTGTACATAAATCTTCATTCGAATCTCCAAATACAGTGGTATTTTTAGATATATGTAGAACAATCTTTTTATTGATATCAAAACTTCTAAAAAGTTCATGTCAGGCAGATTTTGTGACTCTTATGTATTTTTAATTCAAATAGATACATGACAATATCGCTCAAGATCAGCAACCCTTGAATGAAAAAGATCTTTATTCGCAATAACCATGATACCTCCTACATTGTAAGCTCTCCTTTCTATAAGGAGAATCGAGAGACCGTGACAAAAGTAGCCTTTGTTGAGTTAGGACATTATTAAGCTGAATTTCAGTAAAGCACAAAATATTTAAAAGTCATATCTTCCCTCCGTGGAAGGAAAAGCAGTTTAAACAATTCATCGTTTATTTGGTTACTTAATCAAACAAGAGCCTTCTTGATATCAATATGCAAAATGGGGACGTTAGATATCGACGGTTCCTTTCAATATCCCGCAACCACAGCGTAATTAAAGCTGTAGTTGCGAAGGGCTAGAACCTGACCGTCAAAATAATGTTTTCTATCACATCATACCAACATAAGGAAGCAAAGCACAAGCCTAGTCTTCGGTAAATCGAATCAGACTATACAAATGTCAGAGCGACAAAAAGAGAGAAAATGTCGTTTGAGATACTTTATTAAATTTTAGAAGTAAATAGTGTTCCGTATAGCTTTACCTCATTATGATTAAAATGTCAAATTCAATTTATAAATTAAATAGTTTAGAAAGCGTAATAGAAATATTGATCGAAAATATCAATAGTATGATTTTTAAACCTCGCAACCACAGCTTTGGTCAAGCCGTAGCTAAGAGGTCAGAAATCCACATCGTCGGTATACTGTGTTCGATCTGTTTCAACCACCGTGAATCCGCTGTCTATTAGAGCTGTACTTACACTGTTTGTGTAAAAACATCTTAACAAAATCATAGGTTTATATAGGAACAAGTTAGTTCGAACGTTGAGAAATTACATCTTAAATCACCAAATACCATTGTATGACACACATGTGTTAAAAAACGTGAACACATGATACTTAGCATGATAATATTGATAAGAATCTAGGAAGAATCGGGTGGCAACTTTCTACATTATCGGTTGTTATCGGCAGATCTGGTCTGAATAATATATTGTTAATTTGTTCAACTGCTTCGGCTCTAACAGGTGTTTGTTGACGTTCAGATTTGAAAATCGTAGTGAACTGCGCTTTCCATACTGCTTCAGATCATTTACTGGGGATTTGACCTAGATTAATTCGGCCGACGTGGATTTTAAATCAAGTTCAAGATCAATTATTTGTTAGTTTTTACCAGCTAACTCTGTGTCCTTGTCATTTATGTTTTAATCCTGTGATTTAATTGTATCCATGAGTTTAATGTTAAGATCCTTGAGCTCTTTTAAGACAGTATTTTCTAGTTGCTCTGTAGTAGACTACGACGGGTCATTTATTGTCTTCCTGGTGGCGTTGACTTTTTTATCCCCCGCCGTTTCGGCGAAGGGGATATAGTAATGGTCTCTGTCCGTCATTCCGTCCTTCAGTCACCAAACTTGTCGGAAGTATATCTCTGAAAGTATAATTGCTATCAACTTGAAACTTCATAGG
Organism: Fragum fragum; assembly: GCA_946902895.1. NCBI lineage: Eukaryota > Metazoa > Mollusca > Bivalvia > Cardiida > Cardiidae > Fragum > Fragum fragum. Next base: position 46,560,448 of record OX336373.1, on the reverse strand, counting down.
TGGATAGATCTTGTTGAGGAGAAGTGCAGTGCACAAGAACCAAAACTCTTGCTTGCATAATTTTGGGGTTATTGCCCTTTGTTGTTTTAAAGACTAAGATTTTGTCCGGGTCATATCTCTGAAAGTATAATAGCTATTAACTTGAAATTTGATAGGTGGATAGATCTTGTTGAGGAGAAGTGCAGTGCACAAGAACCAAAACTCTTGCTTGCATAATTTTGGAGTTATTGCCCTTTGTTGTTTTAAAGACTAAGATTTTGTCCGGGGCGTATCTCTGAAAGTATAATAGCAAATAACTTGAAACTTCATAGGTGGATAGATCTTGTTGAGAAGTGCAGTGCACAAGAACCACAACTCTTGCTTGCATAATTTTGGAGTTATTCCCCTTTGTTGTTTTAAAGACTTAGCTTTTGTCCTGAGCATATCTCTGGAAGTATAATAACTATCATCGAACTTATTGAGAAGAAATGTAGCGCACAAGAAGCCTAAATCTAACTGGCTTCAGTTTACTATCATGCTTTTAAGGCGGGGTAGGCCATGTCCGACATGGCTCTTGTAACTGTAGTTTTGAATAGCAACGGCGCCTTAGGTTTGCCTTTTCTACCTGGCCCTTTCCCTGACCCCTTTTCCACGCTGATGTAGGTTGCTGATTCTGATGTGTCACCACCTAGAGGGTGAGGCTAGGACTCCTCTTCAATTTCATCCGTATCAATCCCGATTGGATCTTTAAGATATATATATATATACATGCATATATATCCGATATGCACAAAGCGATACATGTAAGCAATGATGATAATCTTAATTTAGAATGAGTGGCACATGAAAAAAATGGACTTGACCAATTTAACAAGTTCTCGAGCACTTTTTAATAGTGTGTGTATACTGTGATTGCCGTGTCGGCACTTATGTTGGGAGAATTTAATATCGGCACACCAAATGGGCGTAAACGTCAAATAAAACATAAAAAATCCTATTTAGATATGAAAGAACTCGTAGTATGTTGTAACAGACCCCAAAGTCCGTCCTTAAAAATGAAATTCTATCACACAGAAGATATAAACCTCGCAAAATCTACAGAGCGATATAAATCGTGTCTCTCACTAGTCGCCATCAAGATTGATTTTGATGGTGTGAATTTTTTTTTCGGCCAGTTAGAACGCTCATTTTTGATAGACGAAACTAAAAATCAAATAATATATTCTTAAATTGTACTGCAGAGTACCTGTGTATCATCAATTTTCGAAGAGGATTTGATGAAAAAGACTGGTTGCAAAACAGTTGCATGTTTATCTTGGAGTGTAAATCGTTGTTCCCGTTGATAACAGAGACCAATGTGCCCACCTTATGATGATCCACTTGTATGAATTTCCTATCTTATCATCAGGATTTTCAATCGGTTTCTCGAACTTGAAAGAACCAAATTTGGTGGAAAAGGACGCATGATACATTAAATTCCAAATAAAATATTTTCGACTATCCGTTATCACCTCATGACCCCTCTGAAGTAAGTCAGGGACCTTTCTTAAATTAAGGAAATTGGGTAATAAACTATATATATAAAAAAACAGAAATCGACCTTTCATCTCTCCTTGAGAAATATCAGGTAGAATTCGTGCATCTTGAGCACATACTGAGAAAGAACAAAGCTTCATATCGGGAAAGTCAGATCTTTTCAAGCAATTGAGCATCACATGAAGCTACAATTTGTAAATGTATATCCGATAAATATACTCGGTCAGCCTACCCGAACGGAAGTTCAGAGAATGCGAAGTATGTATTTTCAGTTTCGTACCGACTGGAACAGATATGTTTATTCATTTACTTCTCTGTAAAGTATATAGGGAATATATTGTTACGAAAATGATACATTATTTTGTATTTACCTTGAGCTGCTGATGATTTTTTTTTAATATTTTACGACACCTAAGGTCGACTGTAATACCATATTTTCATCCGCAACGAGAAGCAAGTACACTGCTGTGAACTATGACGTCTACCTATGTTTTAGGTACTGTTTTACAGCAGATATCAATGCCACCCTGGTCTTATATTTCTTTCCAGCAAACATTTTCATTAGTTCTGGAAACAAATAAAAATCACAGGTGGCAAGGTGTAGGCTATAAAGAAGATAAGACAACAATTGCCATTTATAAGAGTTGATAACCTCCATTGTAGCTGCAGTGGTATAGGAGGGTTTTGGAGAAGGTTTTGGTTTATTGAATAGAGTTTAACGCCACTTGTAATAGTATTTAAGTCATATCGCTGCGGCTTCAGCACCTAAATCTTGGTATTTCTCACACCAGTACTACAACTACATCCTTTCTTAGCCTCCAGCTGCTATCCAATTAAGGTTTACGATTATCCATCCATTGGTGAGAGACAAATCGTCAAGAAGAAGGACATAGTTTCTGTGCTAACCTTGGACACATTTGCTGGAGCTTTTCCCTGAGATTTTTTCAGAATTACTTGTCAGTGACAGTTTGACCTTTCGACATGAAATGAGTAAGTCACATTCCCCCGTGAATCCAGAAGCATAACTTTCCAGCAAAAAAACAAAGAAAATGAAGACAGCTTAAACATTGTAGTAGGTGTAGAACTAGCTATAGAGGAGCATGAAAAGTCAGGATATTCTCTGACCGTCCCTCGTATTTTCATTTATTCAAAATAAAAAATTAGTGGCATTGGTGACTAAAATTCCTTTAATAAAGCTGTAGTTACGACATTTTGCTCGCACAAGGACGACATATGACTCTCGGTATACAATGAGGTCGAGACTAATACGCATGCAGTAGATAGATGATATTGATTTAGTGGTCAGGGATTACCGAATCTTTTAAGTGATTCATTGATAATTATATAAAAATAAGGCTCAGTCGATGTCGAGTTTACTTAATTTGGTATTTTATGAACATGAATTTGACATTCTATTTGTGACATCGTCCCTTTTTTTTCAATAAACCACTAAAAATTGTTAGAATTCGTCGATACATAATATTCCGCGAAACATATAACGCTGCTTGTAAAATGACGTCATTACATGTGTGATATTTTGGCAGCAACCAAGAGGTGTTATCATAAGCATCAAATTCATTTTCATACATACTGCACTATAGATTAACAAGTCATAGTATGTGATCAAAGTTAAATTCTATAAGACAAAATTTACCTTTGATCACTCACTATAACTTGTACGCAGAGAAGTTGACTACAAGACAACAGTGTACGGATTTAGTTAAATGGTCAAAGGAGATGCAAATTACATGCAATAGAGGTCATTGGTATCCCTTATTCAATGGTGATGTTATGATGCACGAGAACGATATGTGGTCATTTTATTTTCAAAGTGCATATTCAAAGACTGCATACAATTCAAAGTCTTTAAGAAAAAAGGTCCAGTTGACCAATCGCCTACCCCGTCCAATGACTCCCAAGCCCCCCCCCCCCCTTAACTCGAACAGGAAGTTCCGCTTCGATTTTTAACGGCGTTATATTGCAAAATTTATGGTCAGTAGCATATGAAAAAAAAGTAAGATGGTTGGTTAGTGACCTAAACGTCGTAAGTAAAGCTTGAATAAGCTGTTACGACGTTGCGGTCGCCAAATCAATAGTAAAGGCTGACAAAAATGGCGGCAAATGTTGGATTTGATAAGATCAGGTCCGAGCTGAGTAAATTAGTCGATTGGTCGGCTTATTCCTTGGGTGACAACGGGATTGGTCAATTCTCAGGCGAATGAACGCTTCAGGACCGCATTAACCTCGAGTTATTTTTATAAATTATCATTTTATGTAACCACCCCCTCATGAATACACCCTCCGGAAATCAAAGCGCTGAAAGCCTGAAATATGTATACAGGAGATATATAATCTGGGTAGAAAAAGTTTGATGGTCGGATTATCGGAAGTTCCACTTTCAACCCAAATCTACTGTCGATTATGCGAAGATCTGCCAATTTGTGCGCTAGGGGACACAACCTGCCCGCAATAATTTTCATCCCTTTGAGGTTTTGTAACGATATATTTACATGTATATATCGTTATATATTTTTCACCCGATAAAAATGCTTTGAAGGAATCTGATAAAGGCCACCCAAGGATCCTTCCTGTGAATTTTGGTTGAGTTTGGTTGAATTATGTTCAGTACTTTCTGAGAAGAAGATTTTTAAAGTAAAAGTGGACGGACGGACGGACGGACGACGGACACCACATCATGACAAAAGCTCGTTGGCTTTCAGCCTGTGGAGCTAGCGAGAGAGAGCTAGAGAGTGAGAGAGATGGGGGAATAGAGCGTGTAGCCAGGTTCGACCTAGGAGGCTCTTGCGTGCGATGTGAGTATTCTACCACACAAACCAATTTCGTTATGTAAATATGCGCTTTATAATCTCGAGATAAAGAGAGCGAGAGAGGGCGGGCGGTCGTTTACCAGGTTTACATGATTATGTACACCTCTCAAAAACGGTATGTAGACGTTGCATCCTTTGGGTAGAATTCGGAGGTAAAAATATATAGACACAAAGTCCGAGCACGACCAAACTGTTTTAAGACAGTGCGAATATGATCCTATGAATGACTAATGTATTTGTTAAACAAAACATTCCAATCGTGCGTAAAACCGACAGCTTCGCTTATCAGCTTTATAAAACAACTTCGTCTAACCGGACCGTTTTAACACTGTTACTCTAGAATAAGTAATATTATTTTGGTATGAAACAAACACCTTATTTTTTCTTAACAATATGATATGATTATATATGTTAAATAATTTCCAATTTATTATATAACTCCTTTCTTTCTTCCATTCACTCGTCAAGTTTTGATAATTTTGCCAAATTCAGAACACTCACACGAAAGTACTGTACATCAAGCCGACAGCTTTCAATGAGTCATATCTCGCCTTCGACCTTCTCGCCTCAATCGGGCGTATGAATTTATGGTCAGATCCGATCTACTTTTCATGCGACAGAAGATCCCATTGTTTGCGGTAAATGTTTTTACATTATTTTTTTCTCATTAAACTCTGCATGGGTTTGAATTTTTAGCATTGTAACTTTAGCCTCAGATTATTTACGTAATCTCAGGCTAAAAAGTGTTTAGAATAATATGTTCGTATGTTTTACCGGAAGCACGAGCATATTAGCCTCATTGATTCAATCGCTCGAACCAATCCTTGTTAATAATTGAGAGATGCATGAGCTAATGTAACATATTTTGTTAAACTATGGCTAAATGGGTCAATGTCCTTATATACGAAAACCCTAAAAGTATTATTCTTCTCGAATTTATCACGGAGTTTGACGATTAGACCTTATATTAAACCTGACAGCCCGGCTAGTAATCAACTGGTTCATATGAACATCTTTTTTAGTGTTTTTGACGTCTCCGAGAAACATTAGAAATACAAGCTGTCATAATATCGTGACTTTTCTTTGGAGAAACCTTTGGCCGTAAATCGCAAGATTCATTCATGTCTTTTACTAAAAGAAATTCAGGCATTGACAAATTTTCGTCATTACGGTCTCTAATACTTTTGATGGTGACCTTTTGTGATCCTTGAATATCCGTCATCTGTTGTGCATCGTCCGACTTCAACAATTTCTTTGTTTACTAGAAAGTGGTAACACTTTTGACTCAAGATTGATGAAATTTTGCCAGAATGACTGTATAGGTCAAACAAATGGACCCTATTCAAAAACGGAAGGTTCCATTTGTAAAACACGGAAAGGGGGGCATTAATGGCTTGTTCTATTTTTTAACTCTAAGGGCCGCAATTTTGGCTTGATATTAATGAAACTTGTGGATAATAATTTTTAGAGCACAAGAATAAACACTTATGAAAATAGGGAGGTTCAAGTATAAACGCGGAAAAGGGACAATTTGATAAATATTGCCTTGTGTACTACTTGGCTCTAAACATTTATGTTTCTATGTTTCAGTTTCACGTTTATTTACTCATTAATGAAATCAGATAAACGATCTTGGTCCTTTCGTTTTTTCCGTTGTTAATTGTTATACCCCAACTATGTAGCAGGGCGGGTATGTATTGGTTCGACCATGTCTGTCTGTCCATCGGTCTGTCCGTAGGCCTTTTAGTTTCCTTGCTCTTACTCAAGAAGCGATTGACCGACATCCTCAAAACACCACACAGCTGTTGCCAATGACCCTATAGGAAGTGCTTTATTGTTTTGTAGTCATGTAGGTCAAATTTTAAGATCACAATTGAACTGTGATTGAAAACTGTGTCCACGATCTAACTCATGAGCCTTATGACCAAGGACATTATACTTTATACAGATGTTTTCCGTGACCAAGGAAAGGTACCCTATTGTTTTCGGGTCAGTAGGTCAAATGTGAAGATCACAATTAAACTCTCATTGAAAACCGGTTCCATGCTGCTACTCATAAGTCATTTGACCAAGGACCTTGAAACTTTATACATATATTTATGACCTAAGGCTCCTATTGTTTGGGGATAATGTAGGTCCAAGGTCACCTGTGCTATTTGATTGACAAAGCGGTGGTGGGTGTATAATTCCGCTTTCTGACAATTCCGGTTTCTTTTAGAATTCACCAACAAATAATGACAAGTTTATTTTAAAATATGTTCTTATCCAACATGACGGGTCGCTGGCAACGCCCACTGGCTCCGACAGGAAGTTCGACTTACATATTAAATGGCGTTAAATTGCAAAGTTCATGGCCATTAATACGTAACAATAAATTAAAATGGCTGGTCGGCCACCTAAACGCCGTAACAATAACTTTAATAAGCTGTAGTTATGACATTTTAGTTACAAACCAACAAAAATGTTTTAAATAAATGTGGACATGTTGGAGGTCAAAACTCTCCTACGGTCTGAATATATGATTCAATTTTGTCTTTCAATTTTTATTGCGAACCAAGACCCACCATTTACTAACGACTACAGAAGTGGCGAGAGGCCCCTTTGTTAAAAGATCAACCCATTGGGTACATACAGAAGAGAAGATTTTCAGGGCTTTCTTATGTTGCAATTGGTGTTGAGTGGCCAAACCAGGGTTATGATCAGTTTAAAGATTTTTTAGGGAATCTTCATGATGTTCAATTGAGAAACACCCGTCTTATATTGCGATGAAAGCTTCCCAATAAAATCCATTCTGTCATCTGATCAAAATTACGTTAAATCTTTCATGCACAATCCCTGGTTTTAACGTGTCTGTGATTTTATACTTGAGAAAACATTGTAGAAAAGAAGAAATTGCTTGTATTTTCTACCCTACTGAATGGTTAATTTTTCAGACTAAAACTGCTTTAAAAGATCATGTTGAAATTCTTTGCATTTGGACTTGTCTAAAATTTTGAATAACAGGAAAGGGTCAAGAAATCTGAAATAGGTCCACCTAAGGAACATTTCTGCAAAAACATGCAATTGTAAATAACTTCTCGCCAGGTTGATAGTGGTTGCATGTATAAAGGTTTTGTCTAAATGTTTGAAAGATAAAGGTTTTGTCTAAATGGTTGAAAGATAAAGATTTTGTCCAAATGTTTGAAGATAAAGATTTTGTCTAAATGTTTGCAAGATAAAGGTTTTGTCTAAATGTTCAAAAGATAATTGTTTTTTCTAAATGTTTGAAAGATATGTATACCTTAATACTTCTACAGGAATACCGAAGCGAACACAATGCTTTTGTTTTGTTTGAATTTGGTTTAATCATTTTAACAGTATTTCAGTCATATCGCAGAGGTTGGAGCACAGGAGTAAACAGTTTCAATACAATCATAATTGGACACATAATCTATAATACGTCAAAATGTTTTTAATTAAAATATTTTCAATCATGACTATAATTCGCTGTATACTAATTTGCCCTTAATATAAGATGTCAGACGTGCATAGGTTCATTTTCATGTTGATTTGTTTACGTGTTTATTGACCAAATTTCTCCTGGTCAAGAAAGGCAGTGGCCTTTTTTATCAATAATAATTCTAAATTATAGCCCTTCAGCACTTATTCTAAAGCCAGTGCAAACACTCTTTAATTCTTGGAAAGAGGCTTAAATATATATCATACATAATCAATCGTTGTATCGTATTGTAATACATGCATTTTGCTTTTCTAGATCAGCACGTACAAATCGTTCATGTAGTTCACTTGGTAGAATTGTGTATAAATAAGTGACCACAATTAGCCTTTGGTTATGTGAGTACATTTATATCAGTTAATCCCCTGCCTTTCTCAAGTTTCAATTTAAATTCAAGATGATAATAACACCATCGATGATGATATGTACTGCATATGTCTTTTGGGGGTTAAGGTTAGATATAAAAAACTAGGTCATATTCTAAGTTCAATGTAGTAAATATATTTTGAATTCACAGTAACTAGATTACAGTCACAAGGATTAATATACTATAGTCTAGAAGTGGCAGTAATCAAATTTCATCTCAATCATTCACCAGGTTTCGACTTAATTTCTAAAACAATAATTGGTTCTGTCTGCTCTTATTTTTAAAGTCTCTGTCAATAACAGTTTTCATTTAAATCTGTGAAGCCGCTTAGTTCATTATCAGTTTATTTTTTCTGTCCATTTTTCGTTGTTGTTGTAATTTGATATTAATGTACTGAATTTCCATTATTGAAAGACGGCTCCACTTTTTTCAAGGCCACAAAATGTCGTAAGATAATTAAGGACGTGCATTTGACATAACTTCAAATGTTTCATTTATTTACGTATAAAAGAATGGAAAATCCATAACCTTGAAACACAGCCGATAAGGCTTAAAGCGGAAACTTTATTTTTGTTGTAGCAAAATTATTTGGTGTCTTTTTTGATTTTGTTTTGTTTTCTTTTGAATTATCTCTCGTCGAGGGTATGTCAAACATCCATTCAATTTGAAGCCCAGATAACAATTGAATTGAAAATACTGGAGATAGTTTATATTCAAACACATGTTTTGTAACAGCTTTTTTCAAAATTAAATTTCAGATAAATGAGTGGGGTGATTTCAACCAATTGGCGATTTTGAAAAGCATAACAAAAATAATGTTTCTTTGATCGTCTATGTCTTGACCCATTCCAGCTCAATGACGCTTTTTGACTCCTCCAAGACAAAAAAAAGCATTAGTAAACATTGTAGAAAATTAAGACATTGCTTGTTACAAGCAATTTCTTCATTAACCGGGATGTTTTCTACCAGTGTCTTCTACCACATAAGACATAGATTATTGAAATTCCACCAACTAATATTAGTCGCCTACAACTTCTCTCTATTTGAACCTATCTAAAATTATGTTATCTGGTAATCGAATAAACATTGAACACGAAAAAACTTTCTGAAATTGAAATTAGAACAACAATTGTTGAAATCTATTTACTCCTACATTTTGAATAACGTCCACATATTGTTTATTGTGACATTTGAAGAGAAGGGTCAGTGTCTACATCTTGTTCTTACCCACCTCCACTGGCTAGGAACCGGTTAGATTGTGTTCTGAATAACTCGGCTATTAAGATATCGCATGTTATTTGATATTAACCTGGTGTTAATTATTGCTGACCAGTAAACTGACACATTTTGCTCACCTGTGCACGAATTGCTCAAGGTAAACTATCGTTATCGAATAATGTCCGACGTCCGTCCGCCTGTCTGTCCACAATTTCCAAAATTCTTCCCTTCCCAAACAAACCATTAGATTTAGATTTAATCTTCTCCCAAACAGAAAGGTCTACAGCCTTGATTTTTGACATGTAACATCGCCTAATGGTCTCTTATGAAAATACTTTATTATAAATCTAACTTGAAAGGAAGCCCTATGATGTTACGTAAGTAAAGGAAAAAATCTTTTAAAAAAACCCTTCCGAACCAAAAGGCCTTGAAGTTTGATATTTGGCATGTTACATCATCTAATCGCCCCCTACCAAAATATTACAATTCATTGCTCCTTCTTGAGAATTAGTCCTATATTGTGGGACCCCAGATTTTACATAGAACTTGAAAATTCTTCTGCTCCAAACCGAAAGGCCTAGTGCTTTGGATTCTGGCATATGATATGGCCTAATGGCTTTCTACAAGCAAACTGATATAATCAATGCTCTAACTTGAACATTGGCCTTATGTTGTAGGATCCCTGATTTTACATAGAAATAACAAAGGGTGTCTTATTTTAAAGCTTTTATATAAACCAACATACTTCAAATAGTTGCTCTAACTTGAAAATTATTCATTTACTGTTGGCTCCCGAATTTAATCAAGAAATATATAAAGGACATCATAAAATATCTACTTGTCCAAACCTGAAAGGATATTCGACAAGGTTCATCAGCTAATGACCTTTTACCATAATGCTTCAAATTAGTGTTCTTACATGAAAATTAGCCCTATATTGTGGGAAGCAGGACTTTACATAGAAATCATTAAGGAAATCTCAGTAAATCTTTTCTTCCTAAACCGTCAAACCGAGAGGTGGAATATTGCATCGCCTTATGGCCCTATACCAAATTACATTAAATTATTGTTCTACCTTGCAAAATAGTTTTATATTATGGAGTCCCGGATTTCGAACAGAAATGAAAGGAAAATACTAAAAAAAAAAAAAAAAATCCTCTCCTCCCGAACCGTTAGTCCAAAAACGTTCGTGTTTGGTATTCATGATTGTCTAAAACCCTCCTAACAAAATACTTCAAAGTGTTTCCCATGCAATGGAATCCCAGATATAAGATAGAAAACGAAGGAAAAAATATCTACATAACAATAAAACTTAGAACTTTAATTGTCATATTAGCGATATTGGACCATTATGGTCCTTTGTTTGAATAAAGTATAATATGGAGAATTGTAAAATGTCGCCAAGTAGCAAGACATAAAGGATCTAGAAAATTGTAGTCTACCACTGTTTCTCATTCAAATGAAACTATGACGAAGCAATATAAAACAACAGTGCCTATGGTCCTTAAGCCGCTAAACCGAAGCAATGGGGACATAATTACAGTAAAAAAAAAACAAAAAAAAAACCACTCACATAAAGTGACTTAATCTTGTTTTCAAACCGAGCCGGTATTAAAGTTCCGCCTTGGACATGTCATGAACGAAAATAATTTTAACGAACCAAGTTTCTAGATATTTGAGTCCCCAAAAGTAACCTCTACACGCCATACAAAGTTATTCAGGTTTAACCTCTTGACCTTGTTTGGACCCCAAGTGATTAATTTTGAACTTGTCCTTAATATGTAGGCGACAAAAATGACCTAAAACCAAGTTATTTGTGCTTGAAGTAGGGAAAAAATATTTGTAGGAAATAAATAAATTTCTAAGATGTTACCAAGTGACATATTTTTTTAACTAATGATCAAGACTGTTTTGCTGAAATTTTGACCTCTAGAGCCCACAAAAAGTAATTGTAATTTTGCCCTATTGAACTTATTTTGAATTAAAGTGATCTAATCTCGAACTCGGTTTAGATAGCGTTTAGATAAACATTCTGATTAAATATCATGACATTTTAGGCAAATGTTCCACCTAGAGTGAACGGAAGATACTGCCAAGATCTGACAAATTTTATCCGCACATTAACCTACAGATTGACCTACACATTTTCCTCCAGCCTATCAAAATAATATTTTTTTATTCATTCTGTCAGTTTTCAATGAACCCCTGATGAAGAAACTTAGTTTCGAAAGTGCTAGGGTTATGACTATTTGTAGGAAATAAATAAATTTCTAAGATGTTACCAAGTGACATATTTTTTTAACTAATGATCAAGACTATTTGCTGAAATTTTGACCTCTAGAGCCCACAAAAAGTAATTATATTTTTGTCCTATTGAACTTATTTTGAATTAAAGTGATCCAATATCGAAATCGGTTTAGATAGCGTTTAGATAAACATTCTGATTAAATATCATGACATTTTAGGCAAATGTTCCACCTAGAGTGAACGGAAGATACTGCCAAGATCTGACAAATTTGATCCGCACATTAACCTACAGATTGACCTACAAATTTTCCACCAGCCTATCAAAATAAGATTTTTTATTCATTCTGTCAGTTGTCAATGAACCCCTGATGAAGAAACTTTTAGTTTCGAAAGTGCTAGAGTTATGACTTGATAATCCATATATTTTACACTGTTTTGATACAATTTATCCCACATTTATTTTAAATATTCAGTATTCATGCATCCTGAAGGATCTAGTGTTTTAGAAAGAAATTGCGTTGTTATTGCATTGCATACTTCGTTTAATTTTTTCCCCGACAATATCTTATTTTAAAGTTTAACGATACTAATACTGGGTATGTACGCATTCATATCAGATTTTCTTTTGCCAAATTACCTTAAACTTTGAGAATATAAGACGAAAAATAAACTCTGCTTTATTTTGAATTGAAATAATGCAGAAAAGCTGTATAATGTGTTTATCATTCACATTTTTTATATTCATATAAATACAACGCAGTAAAGGTCAAAAATATACATCTCTCTTTCATCCTAAGAGTACTGAGAGTGTGGATTTCAACAACGGCCGTCTAGAAATCTGTTAATTATCTTAATTTACATATTCTTGACAGATTACGGAAGACAACAGAATCAACGGATAAATCGGTTAAAAGAAATCGGTCAATCTTTGAACGATTTATTAGTAGAAAATGACTATGGCTATAAGTACGTAGTAACAGAAAATTTGTCATAAAAACATTGTTCGGCTTTGTTTAATGATTAATGGTCTTATAAACGTCGCATTGCTTTTAGACTTTGTGGATTATTCAAGCATAAAAATGTCGTACTGACTGTACGTTAAAGAGACAGAACTAAGAATATCGTTAACCTGATATGGTGAATGATTTTGGAGCGGAATGGAACGAGCGGAAAGAGCCTCTTTTTAAGAAATTAAGCGTCTTGGATGAATTGAGCAAATTTTATTATCTTCCCTTAAAAATATTTGGATAATTCTATTACGAGAAGTGCTTATTACATGTAATCCCGTCCGATCATATACCTCTAAATACTGATTAGGCAATAAAATTGTGGAATGATTTGAAAGATATGAATGAGGTTGTAGGTTGTTTTGAATGCTTCGAGAGAGTTATTTGAATGGTATGAATTGAACGGTGGTAGAGCGATTTTTCTTAAAATTGAATGGGATAAGCGTCATGTTATGTACGACCTAAACGCGTTCCCACACAATTACGCTTTTTGACGCCCGTCGAAAAAAAAATTCATTGAGAATTTTCCACTATGTTTCCCACCAAAAAGTCCGAAAATATAAATTTCATTAACTTTGCAATGCCTTTCAATTTGGCCCTGTCTAAAATTTTGATATGTTGTATATGTTGTAAATATCAGAGCGATCTTCGGTTCTTGATTAATTCATAACATTTGCGTCAGCCATCCAACTTTTGTGACATTACATAAAATAGCGCATTTGGCTTATAACTCACTTTAATCAAAGTACTGAAAGTACTTTAAGCTAGCACAGCATGATTTTGTTAAGTGATTTTCTTTGTCAAAGGCTATCATGTTTTGTGGAAATTAGAAACCATTTTCTTGTAGGATAGAAAACAGAGTGGACAATGAAGAAATTGCTTGTTACAAGCAATTTCTGCATTGTCTGCAATGTTTTCCAAAGCTACATGTATTTTATTGAAATCTTCAAAAGCTTTAAGACTGGGAGTTGAAGAGCATGCTTTTGAATTAGTTGTCTACAATTTTTATAAAGTTAATATATGTGGGCATAAAAAGCAGTTGCAGAATTTGCAATATTCCTGAAATATGAACTACTTTTAATGGCGAAGGCATTCAATGGATTTAGCGGTTAAGCCTCCAGTGGCAGTTTGCAGTAGTTGAACCCTGAAAAGACCTCAAAATTTGTCAATCTTAACTTAAGCTACTAAGGCTGACGCTTTGCTAGCTAAAAATCGAAGATTGATTGTGTATTTTATCCACATGTTTAACGGCACAAATATGCATATCGGTCGAGTAACTTACCCAGTACTAATTAACCCTTTCCTGTATAAACCCAGTGTTTTACGTCGCTGTGATCTTAAACATGAGAAATCATTGTGGAAACAGAAAAAAACGTTTTAGTCAGCAATTTCTACCTTTTTCCGCAATGTTTTCTACCGCATATGATGACTTCGTTTCAAATTGCGTCCAGTTTTCATTGTCTTTTGCAACATCTTGGACCAGCATGAAGGGTGATAGATCTGAGTTACTAAAAAAACACAATGAATATTAATATAAAGAAGTTAAAACAGTGTTCGAACGACATTTTAGTTTTGTATGATGAGGGACATTCTTGGGTTATCTCTCTTGAATACTCTCCAGAAATACATTGGTCCCTATCAGTGTTTTACTTGGACTTTATACTTGGTTTCTTTGCACTGTCTGGTTTTAAGATCAGATGTCTAATGCAAACTATAGAGCTTGAATAGTTCGTTTCATCTCGAAAATACATGTCTGTGTTATTTCTGAATCATAAACTAACACCATCGAGAGTTTTGTATTTAAAATCAAACTGGAAAAAAGCAAAGAAAAAATCGCAATTTCCACATACTGAACAAGGATAAAAACAAGGTAACGAAGTGAAAGGACCAATGTACAAATTGGCACACCTCTGATTTAATGGTAACAGGACAAAAGAATGGACCTCAATTAAACATTAAGTAAGTTTGAAAATAACTTATGTTTCCCCAACTATTCAAACAGATGTTCAATTAGATAGACCTGGATCGCCTTTGTCAATCACAAATTATTGTTAATCAGGTTGAACTTCTGTCGGAGGTCGATGGGCGTGGCCAGTTAACCGCTAAATGAGCTCGATTAAATAGAAAATGAATAGGCTTCATAAGATTTTTTTTTCGTAAATATTACGCTAATAACGCCTTTACATCTGTCATACGCATTTATGATTGCCGGTTATTTTCAAATTATTGTTCTAAGTTTTTTAGATGTTTTTATTCAATCATCTACAAAAAATGAAAACATTCTGTTATTAATTCTACAAAAAATATGAATTTTTAGCAGTTTTTGTTAGTACAAAACCGCTATTTAAGATCGATTGAAACACCGGATGAACATTTCACGCATTTCTGCGCATGCTCAAAAACTTGTCATGAAAATCTACGCGATCGCCTCCATCTTGTTTCATTGCTAATTAAGAAAACGAATTACTTGCTGAATGCTCAAAGTGGTTTAAAACTTCGATAACCTTGTATTTTAAGATATTCATGAAAACTGTCTAATGGATTATTTAGATGAAAGAAATAGTTTACTCGCGTTTCAAGATAGAGTCTAGGTCACTGGTCAGTGGAGACATGTTGATGCATGTGTACATGCTAACGGGCGATGATAAATCTGCGTGTGTTCTAGCAGATAATACAGAATGTGTTTACAGCCCGTTATTAGCTAGCAAAGCGTCAACTTTGATAGCTTAAGTTAACATGATTTTGAGGTCTTCTCAGAGTTCAATGAGTGCAAACCGCCACTGGAGTTTTTACCACTAAATCTAATGAATGTGTACGCCCGAAAAAGTAGTTCTTATGTATTTCAGGGATTTTGCAGTGCATCGCTAGGTATTTTTAGCTCACTTGAGCACATTCGGCTCAAAATGACTCTGATCTTTAAAGAAGCTGCAGACGACAATTTTAAATTGTTGAAAATTCAGAAATATTTATCTCCCTAGGTAGAAAAACAATGTGGAAAATGAAGAAATTGCTTGTGACAAGCAATTTCTTCATTATCCACATTGCTTTCCACAACTACTTTCTTGGTTACCTTCACATAATTTCTTTATCATTATAACGTTTGACGAAGACGATAACTGAACAAAACAATGCTTTGCTAGCTTACAGTACTTTTCAGTACTATGATATTCATTAACTCCGCCGAATAAAACGCCCTTTCACATCTCGATTTTTAATACTCTTTTACAGAATGTCATGAAGGGAGCTTTGATATATGTAAAAAGGCTATATTTTCTTCTAGAAGGTGGCGTAAAAATTTCTCTAGATCAGTTTTTGATTCGCCACCGAATGACATTTCGATGTTTTAAATTCAGTGTGTTTGATTTGTTTCTCGTGTTGTCCTTTCTAATACCTTTAACGCCACTGTTCTCATCGTTGGCGCCGGGGTACTAAATCGGGTACATCAAGTATAACTTAAGGAGTGTATTTGTTATTTTTAATAAACATGTATGTCCCGTGTAAAAGGAGAAACCTACACTATGAACTGTGGTTAAACTAGATGCATACTATTTGTGGTATTGTTATAGTTTCAATACTCTGTGGGTATGTCTTCATCTTTGAGCCGCCGTCATAGCGCAGTTGGTAGCGCGTCGGACTGTCAATCTCAAGGTCCCGGGTTCGATCCCCGACGGCGGCACTCATCCTTTCCGACTATTTGTCTCTCACCAATGGGTCGATAATCGTAGACCTATGTGGGATAGCAGCTGGAGGCTAGGCAAGGATGTAATGGTAGTACTGGTGTGTGAAATACCAGGATTCCATTGTTTGGTGCTCCAGCCGCCGCGATATAACTGTAAGATTGTTGAAAGCGGCGTAAAACCCCATTCAAATCAAATGTCTTCATCTTTGGTTTGAACCAAACTGCTTATGATTCTTTATAGGCCCATTAGAGATTCTTTGCGCAAGAAATATATGTTCTGTTTTTGAAAAACAAAAAAACTTTGTGATAAATGCATTTTGTGTGTATGTGCCTTTTTTGCCTCTTATTACGGTGGTACATGACTGGCATGTAGACATTATTATTGAACGTAGATATTGATAAGCCAACAAAACCGCTCTCAGGACTTTAAGTCCTTTGATAGTATATATCGCCACATCGACATATTTAGTTTCCGATATTCTGATTGAACTTGCCTTATTTGACAAATAAAATGTTATTACTTGAAGTTTACATATTTAAGTCTTCAAACATTCGTTTGTCTTAAAGATATCAAATTTACTAAACGAAGTTCTTTTTAATTTTCAATAAGACAACCAACTCGTCCAAGTATAAGTAAAGTCGAAAAGAATAAAATCCTGCAAAAGGAATTTTAATGTTCCTCTTTCGTGCTTAAATTTTCTATTTTGACCAAGCAAATATCATCTCTTCATATAGGACGTGATGTATAAAGGTGGAATCAAGGAACATCAAAAAGCAAACGTAACACTGTTGTCATTTACTCATTAAAGTAACAGACACTTTTTATTTCCCCCGCCATGTAATGGTAACGGCTTTATAGAGCTACACCTGTCCGCGTGTGAGTGTATGTGTGGGTATAAGTGTTTGGGTCCAATTGATGTCCGGGGTCTATCTTCTAAATTAGTAGATGGATTTCAAAATTACAGTTGTCCTTCTTGAAGAGGACTAGTGTCATGCGTAATATTATGAAGGCTACTCACAAGTTCAAGGCCACAAGTGAAGGGCATGCGGTGAAACTTTAACTTTTGTCGTCTTTTGCGATAGAAAACATTGTGGATAATGAAGAATTTCTTCATTTTTCAACAGTGTTTTCTAAAGCCTTTTTTCTGCGGGGGGGGGGGGGGGGGCGTAAAAGTAGGGAGTGTGTTGGAATAGGGTTGAACATAAATATTTGTGCGAAGGACTTGTGAAACCGTGTTAATTTTATTAAGTATGAATCATATCGAAGTTAAAACCGACAGATGTATACCTAATCGCTAGTGAGTAGCCGCTCGTTGTTTTTTATACCAGTGGAATGCAGGAACATTTCAACACAATGCTAAATTGTTTACGCTTTAAAAAACGAATGAACGCATTACTCTATTGATCTAGGCTAAGATGTTTATTTTCTCTAGTATAATGATACTTGAGAGATAATGAGACGCACGGGCGTGGAGTAAGTTAGTAAAGCTGCTTAATCTCAGAGTCTAGATTTCCATTACATGAAAATTAATTTGAGAAAACATCGAGCTTTTGTGTTATATCCTAGCAATAACCCCCTTCTAAATGTTCGACAAATAGCATTTTTTCGCATTTTTTCAATCAGTCTCATGAAATACAGATTGACTAAGCTGTAGTTACGATGCTTACGTCGCCAAACCAACTTCAATGGTTTACATAAATGTTGAAAGGTCACTTCCGGTATCAATGAATAATCTGGTTTGTCAATCAAAACATGATAGCGCCGATCCATCAATTAACAAGGTTTGTTTGCATGAATTGGTCGGACATATTTCCCCAAGTTCGTCAGATGGTGAAATATGAAGTCCGGCACTTGATCGGGATCCTTCGGCAACTCGACTAAACAAACGATTCAATACTACGAAAATAGCCGAGCGAAATTCTGAACCGGGTCCGAGTACAGCCGATGATTCACATTCTACTACATCTTATTCACAATTACATGCACACATTTACATGCCGCTTCTTGTCGATGAGATCTTTCAAATTACAGACCAAGGTTCTTACGGTCTAATATGCAAACCAAATTAAATTTAGGGATTTCCAAAATCTGACGTGGGTAAAGTTTTCAGTTTCATTCATGTCCTTGATATATTAAAGGCAACAAGCGCAAAGCAATTGTGCAATTTTGCCCGAAAGAACATGTGTCATATGTCAATTGAGACCCCCAGTTGACGGGGGGATAGAAATCGTCGGCTGCCGTCCTGCAGAGTGGTAAGACCCCACCTGTTTGCCGTGGGTGGTTGCTCGTGTCGTTTAATCAAGGGATCCGGGTGGTTGAGTGGTCAGGGATTAGTACCTCGTCTCTGCAACACACCAATTGGGCCAGGAGTTGAACTAGACGAGCGGTCGGATAGGACTGGAAAAGAGCGTATAGGTAACGAAGCCATACACTCTCGTTTGTATTTTGAGTTTTATTTCATTGTATCCATACTCTCAGTTCCACACAGCGGTGGCTTAAGGGTTAATCGGGTAAACGTGGTGTTTGATTGACAATTCTCCTTTCCGGTGTTTATTTCGTGCTTGGCTGATCTACTCATCGGGTAATAATTGCTTGATCTAGCCCATGTGCACCGAATATATCAGTGATATAGCTTTGGCACCGCACCCGAGATAGAATATATCCCCGATGATGTGCCCCCTTGTTAGACTCCAGGGTTGGTGAAGAGTATCTCTGATGAAATATTACTGCTAAATCATGGCCCAACAACAACAACAAAAAAGCCAAGCGTTTTCTATCAGAATCGGAAGATGAAAATATAAGCCCACCGCCTTTTCCAAATTGTGTTGTGGGCGAAGGTGAAGACCCAGATCAGCCGGTCGCAGAACTTTCTCCTTTTATTATTGTAAAACAAGTAAGAGCTATAATAGGAACTCCAAAATCAGTCAAAAACTTAAAAATGGAACATTATTGATTGAAGTAAGTAAAAGGGCTCAGTCCCACAAATTATTGAAAACTACAAATTCTATAACCAGAGGGTAAAGGGTGAAAGTATATAGTCACATAAAACTCAAACAATAAAAAGGTGTTATTCGTTGTAAAGAATTGTCTACATGTTTGATAAGTGAAATTTAATCTTATCTTAGGTCTCTAGTTATAATTGAAGTTAAAATAAATGAATTCAAAAAGGATGAGAAGATCGTTAAAGCAAATATTTACATTTTGACATTTGAAGAACCAACCTTGCGTTCAGAAATTAAAGTAGGCTTTCAGAGAGTAAAAGTTGACGTTTATGTTCCAAATCCTCTGTGTCGTTACAACTGGCAGAGATGTGTGCATCATGAAAACAATTGTAGAGCCAACAAAATTTGCAGGAAATGTACATTTGCATGATGAAGATACTTGCGAGACTTCAAATGTTTTAATTGTTGAATTGATCATACAGCAAGTTCAAAACTATGCCCAAAATTAAAAAAGAAAAAGTAATATTGACCATTAAATGTAGACAATCCGTTTCTTACTTTGAAGCTAGAAAAATAGTATATTCAAGAGAAAACGCCAACACCTATGCTTATAAAGCTAAATCTGTCCCTGAGGCGACTCAAAATACCAAACCTAAGGAATGTACTACGTACGAACGCATGTTTAAAATGCTGAAATGTTTCCTGAAGTTCATGATAAGGTCAAATAGGTATTATCTGTAGAAAACCCACAAGTTAAAGGGAGGTATCGATGTTTCTGAAACCCAGAAAAAATTACAAAAGGCCGTAAATTACACTCAAACGAACATTTAATACTTTAAGCTGAGTCAGGTATTGTCTTGGTGGTAACCTAATTGGGCAAATGAGGCTTTTGTGGTTATAATGGAAAGGTTCAGCGGAATTTCAGATTATTTTCAGATATCACGGAATTCGGCAGTCGACATCGAATGTCCTTATTTGTATATGACCAAAAGTCAACTGAAGGTAACAAAATAACTAGCGAAACAGCCAACGCCCTAAATTATAGCACGTGAAAGGGTTGGCGCAAAACTACCGTTAGTGTTTATAATTGTAATTACGACAGTTTTGGATAGATCTTTACTGAATTAAAGACAGGCTAGCGAACATAACTCTGATGACGTAACGATGACGTTAGTTTGATGTAATTTAAACTAAATGCAAGGTTCCAACGGTTTTTCGCACCTCGTGAATGATCCTATATTCTTTGCAACTGTCTCTGATTAATCTTAAAATAGAATAATCACCTACGTAGGCTATTAGGGAATTACCCTGCATTTTCTGATAAGCGACCTCAGATTTTTGCAAAACTTATTTTAGGAATATTGTATTCAAACAGTATATGAGTGAAAATAAAAATAATTAAAATCCGTGACATGAAAAAAACATCGATCCCAATTTTTAAGGAATCAAATATGAAAGCTTGCGACAGTAAGGTCACAGCAGCAGAGACTAAAACTCAAAGCAAAATATTCAGAAGGAGGTAAATAAAACACAAAAGCATTTAGGAATGGTAAATGTACTGCAAGCAATCAAAGGCGAGCTTGTCTTCGCCTTCAGTTGGAAAAGGTAAATCCTTCTCCAATACCGACATCCAAACGCTTTAGCGATTTGGATGATGGGGACGATGGGGGCATGGAGGATGTACCTTAAGATTCGATTTCAGGTCCTCCTTCTTCCACAAATCACAATCATGCACAACCCGGTCCAATTAGGCAAGGTGCGAATAGAATACATCTAAGTGGTGTAAAATTAAAAATAAGCACTTATTTCCATTCTTACCTGGTATAAATTTTATAATAATATTTTCGATGGCGAATAATATTATTCATTGGAATTGTCGCAGCATCAAAGGCAATTTGAGGAGCTGAATCTTTTAGTTTCTAAGAATAGACCAGTTGCACTATGCTTACAGAAACAATTCTCAAAGACGTGGATAAGCAATCATGCAACGAAAAGGCATCTGGTGGTGTTGGAATACTTGTGAATAACAACATTCCACATCGAAATGTCTGTATAGATACCTCTTTGCTGCCAGTAGCTGTCAGCATACCTATTCATAAAACTATTACATTATGTTCAGTCTATCTTCCACCTAGCTTTAGCATAGACATAAGAAAACTAAACGACCTGGTCGTCAAATTACCTAAATATTTCTTATGGATGGGAGATTTTAATTCCCATCATACCTTGGGGGGGAGGGGCTAATATTACTGACGCCAAAGGCGTTGAAGATTTCATTACCAATCATGATCTTGTTTTATTGAATAACAAGTCTTCTACCTGTCTTCATCCTGCCACTAGAAATTATGCTTCACCGGATTGACTATTTGCAGTCCTGATAATTTTCCAGATTTTACGTGGAAAGTTGATTCTGATCTTCATGGGAGCGACCACTTTCCGATTCATGTTTTTGAATCGGGACCATAAGTCCAGAAGCTATCCAGACGATGGAAACTCCATAGAGCTAATTTGGATCTTTTTAAAGCTACCTACGAGCAGTCAATAAATCCTGAAGCCTTTGATGACTGCGAAAACTCTGTAGACCGTTTTACATCTTTACTTTTTTTCGGCTGCAGAAAAAAGCAATTCCTCGAACATCGCCTGATCCTAAAAATCCAAACAAGCCATGGTTTAATGACGATTGTAGAAAGGCTATGGCGGAGAGAAAATCTGCTCTCAAAGATCTGGCCTTATTATTAGTATTTTATCTGTGACAGTTTTAGTGTCAAAATCAATAACATTGTCAAAACTGTTTGTCCTGGTGTGGAATGTTTTCTTTACGTTGCTGACTTGTGTGTCTGTTACATATCAAAACATTTGTATATAATTGAAAGGCAGTTACAGAAAGTCTTAAACAACCTTTCTAAATGGTCAAATGAAAACTGCTTTAAGTTTTCAAAGACGAAAACCAAATGAAGGCACCTTTGTCATTCAAGAAAATTGCACCCTGATCCTGAACTAAAGCTAGACGGAGTGCCAACAGAAGTTGTTCCAGAGTTCAAGTTTTAGGACTTCTCTTTGACTCTAAACTCTCGTTTCGCCCACATATTGATAACTTGAACAATAAGTGTCAAAGTGCTCTAAATATTTTACGTGTCGTATCCAGTATGGACTTAGGAGTCAAATCAAAAAGTTTCATTGCGACTTTACAGGTCGCTTGTTAGATCTAAGTTGGATTATGACTGTGTTGTTTTAAGTCTCAGCACGCCCTTCATACCTTCGAAAACTTGATACTATTAATAATCAAGAATTGCGCCTAACATTGGGTGCCAGTTTATGCAGAAGCTAATGAGCCATCTTTAAATCTACGTCGGAAGACGCTGTCCATGCAATATCATTTAAAACTCCAACAAATCCTTATAATCCTACTCACAAAGTTGTGTTTCAACCCAAGCACAGAGAAGACTTGAAAAGAAAAAGAACCCTATACTTCCTTTTAGTTTACGTTGTGAAGCTGGAGTAAACGCTCTGGATTTTGATCTAGAAGATGTGGCAGAACATGTTGTCCCAGGTGTTCCCTTGTGGACATGCAAAAGCACCACGTTTCTTTACGATCTTGCTTCCAGCAAAAAGGATATAACAGATCCAACTATTTTTAAAACTAAGTTACTCGAAATTAAAGAGAGATACGCATCGTACGAAGAAATTTACACGGATTGTTCCTAGAACAATGAAAAAAAATTTGTCTCAGCCACAATAGTAGATGGCGAAAAGTACCAATTCCGTTTACCAAACAACTCTTCTATTTTTTTCAGCCGAGCTTAAGGCGATTGGTCTCGCACTCGATCACATAATTGCAGAGCGCTTCTCTCGTTATATTATTTTCACTGACTCTATGTCAAGTATGCAAGCGATTGAGCATGAGAAACTGACAATCCCGTTATAGTTAGATTACTTGATAAATGGCTCAGATTTATGATGTTGGTCTCGTTTTCTGCTGGCTCCCTAGCCACATTGGTTTTCGAAGTAATGAAGAGACAGAAAAGGCTGCCAAGGAGGCACTATCACTCGATGTTTTACCATTTGAAGTTCCCTTTAGTGATATTAAGCCCTTGATCAGTAGTTTTATTCGGGAAGTCTGGCAGAACTGTTGGGACGACCCTGCAAACCAAGATTACAAACTTACACTATTATCAGGCTCTTGGTGAATGCCTACCTATTTATAGATCAATTCGACATAAAGAAATTATTTTAGTCCGTTTACGCATAGATCATACGCATCTGAAACATTCTTTTCTTCTTAAAGAAGAAAAGGCTCCATGGTGTATTCCCTGTGACGCTCCTCTTACTGTCAAACATATCTACAATGACTGCGCTGATTTTTATATTACCAGAGAAAGATTTTTAAAGGTTGACAGTATGAGAGAGCTATTTCAAAGCGTCAGAATGGAACGCGTTTTTGATTTCCTGAAAGCAATTAGGATTTTTCTAAAAAAATTAATTTAAGGTTCTCATTAGAGTTTGTTTAAGAACTATACATGATTTTTACCGTTCGTATACATCAGTTTTTGTTAATAATTGTTAAAGTTAATTGTTTTGCGCCCAACATGACCATAGTTGTCGGCGGGCCATAAAACACCATCTTTCATTCATATGTCAATTGAATCAACTGTCATTACATGGATCTAGATTCATTTACACAATAATTCTACTTATCTCATTTATTACTTGCATTTTTAGCTAGCAAGGCGTCAGCTTTGATAGCTTAAGTTAACAGACAAATTTTGAGGTCGTCTCAAAGTTCAACGAGTGCAAACTGCCACTGGAGGCTTAACCACCAAATCTTTGGAATGCCTACGCCATAAAAAATAGTTCTTTCAGGAATAATGCAAACTCTATTCAAATTGTAGAGAACTCTGTCAAAAGCATGCTATTTAACCCATTCCCATCCGATTCCGCTTTTTAAGCATCTAAAGAAAAAAGCTTCGGAAAACATTGTGGACAATGAAGAAATAGTTTGTAACAAGCAATTTCTTCAATTTCCACAATGTTTTCTACCCAACTAGGGAAAGATTTTCTAAATTCAACCATGCTTTGCTAGCTTACAGTACTTTCAGTACTCTGATTTTATTTAAACCTATATTGAACCACGAAAGATAAAAATGCCTAACCAGTCTGGTATCTAATGGCTAACCGTCATCTCCTTTTGTGAGGGTAAATCGTCACAATGTAACTGTTGCAAACAAATGAATGTTATCCCCTATCAGGTTTCTTTTAATGTCTATGTGAAGCATGTACATCCCTGAAATTGTAATCAACATCTTGCTTTATTTCATGGCTAGACATGTTTTATCGGCTAATACGATGAGCCACACATCGTTTTAGGGTGTTTAGAAAAAAGAAATTTCGATAAATACCTTATCCTGTGTCCTGTAAATAAAAACAGAATGTAACTCATAGACGCAATAAACATGCTCTTAGCCATCACGTTTTTTTTTGTGTGTGTGTGTGTGTGTTTTCATTTACAAAGTATCTAAAACTTTCAGAATTCTAATAATTGTTATGAATAACCGGCATATTTTTTCTTGTCCGTGGCGGTTTTCCATCATTCGTTCATTGACTATTTTTAAGACATTTTCTTTTACTACTAGCCGGTGACATTTAATCATCACGATGAAAATGAAACTTTTGCTGAGTATCCGTCACAACAGATGGTGACGGCTAGCCACCTGAAACTCGACTGCTAACAGCGACGTTAAAAATGAATATAAATCCGTAAGTCCGTTGAATTGGTTAAATGCTAAGAAAAAAGGGGTGGTAGATAGAAATAGGTATTTGCAGGATTTGTAACTTATATACATGTATATATCGCAACATATTTATCATCAGATCAAAAATATTTGAAGATTCTTATAAAGGGTCACCTAAGGATCATTCCTGTGAATTTTGGTTGAATTCTGTTTAGTTCTTTCTGAGAAGAAGATTTAAAAGTAAAGGTTTACGGACGGACAGACGGACGCTTGACGGACACCTCATTTTGACAGTATCCCAAGGGCTTTCAGCCAGTAGAGCTTCAAAGAGAGAGAGAGAGAGAGAGAGAGAGAGAGAGATGAAGCTCGAAGTCAGGTTCGAACGCGGGCGATGCGAGTATTCTACCACACAGACCTATTGCATTACGTACGTTTTATATTCTCAAAGTAAAGAGAGATAAATATGTTAAATGTGATTATAAATCCAACCCGGGGTTTATAAGAAATGTGTGTTAACGTCAGAGCACTGAAAAAGCTGAAGGCCTGAGATACACATACACGAGATATATGTAACACGTAGGTGCCAGTGTCTTCCCAGATCTACAGTCGATTATAGGATTGCTTTTTGACAGGAATGTTTTAAAAGATCCCACAGGCTTATGGCAAAGTCTGTAATTGTTTTAGGAGAACGACCGTTGAATTTAATTTAGCATAAGGCACAGGACCTTGACTGTTATTTGACCGACATCTTATTCTAGATTCGAGTTACGAACGTTTCGTTATTTTTTCTAGAAATACCATAAGCTTTGTAAACAGTATTGACTAAAGTTTTGTTGAAGAAAGGGCTATTAAAATATTGAAACAAGCGTTACACAGCAGATTTTCATTTCGTCAGTACAGTGACATTTTGTACCAGAAAGGAAAATAGTCAGAACAGTAGAGTCTTAAACTCAATTATTGATTATCTTGGAAAACCAACATAAATAACTTTTTTTCCATTTTTTCCAAATCTTAGGAAAAATGACTATTCAGCATTAGAATCAAAACGATTAAAATAATCAAAATCTTAAAAACTGACAAAGTATAACTTTTTACTGAAATAATTTTACACTGGCCAAATTTGAAGAAGTTGAAGATGAAAATTATTCGGTAGAATTTTGTTTAGATCTAGAAAATATAGTAAACGATGAAATTGCTGGTCAGAAGCAATTTAAATGTTTACCAGAATGTTTTTTCATATCTTTTTCCTTTAGGGACGCTGCAATAATCTGACATTTGTGACGTCATCAGATTATAAAACATTTCTTGGCAGGTTTTTCTGGATAAGGGAACATTATTACACATAAACAATGACCTGAAACACGGATGTATATCACGAGGCCACCATGCACTGAAACCTTTCTAACATGAGTGATGTGCATGGGCGGAAATTGACCACAGCTAGGGACAAAAGTAATCTTATTTTCGTCATAGATTTCTTTCAATCGAAAATTTATATGGCTTCCGTGGAACTTAGATCTAGTTCTTGCAGACTTCCTAGACAACGTTACCTTTCGTTCTTTATGTGCATCAATGGCCAACTCTTTTTTACTCCTAGTGTTTTTCGAGGCTTTGTTGTAGAAGCAAGTAGATTAAGCGGAGTCAGGTTTAAAGCAGGTAGTGTGAGTAATCAAGTTTTCAATTTTATCATACTTGACTATTTGGGTCTTTTGGGTTCACATTCTTTTATAAAAATCGATACGTGGTATTACTTTTAATACTTCGAGCAACTGCTCGCCGAACGTCCTCCCCGATATTCGACGTTCGTCATTAAGTCGCTTTCTCTCTGAAATGTGTGAAAACTAAGTAGTACGCCAAAGAGGGGATAAACAGCTTGTGGTTCGGAATTAATGTTAATTTTCAACTTGTGTGAGAATTGATAGGAAACTATGGTACTTGCATAGGCATCCGAGTTATAAGTGAAATGCTGCGAAACACCTGTAAAAACCCTCGGACTTAAAGAATTCAAGGCTGTAGTATTTTCTCTATCGCGCTAAAGTTTATGGATTAATGGAATCATTATGCGAGTTCTCTCGAGGGTCGACAACCCAACCGGCCCTCCTCCTTTACAAAACAAGTAAGAGAAATAGAAGATTGATTACTTACCGAAGACATGTTGGTAAAATTTGATTTATAATGTGAAAAAAAGATTAAATAGAAGTTATGGAGGACAGTCTATCTTGCTTGATTTCGATTTTTCAGGATTAACTTTTCTATAAAAGAAAACATATATCATCATCAGTACAACTGGTCAATTTTATCCATTCCGTAACGACAAAACTTTGGACTGACCCAAATTGGAAGGAGCTGCAGATGACATTTCAAAGTGTGTGTCATTTGAAATATATTTACTAAATATGGTAGAAAACAGTGAGGGAAAAGGTGAAATGACTTAACTCTAATTTCAAGAAAGAGTAACAATTCACAATGATAACTTATGGTTCTGGTGTTTTTTCATGTCATCATGTGGTTTTGAAAACCATAGGCTGTTACACTATAAGAGATTTGAAAAAAAGATATGTCCCTTGATGATATCTATCCACCAAAAAGTTTCATCATGATAGCTGTTATACTTTCAGAGATATGCTCCAGACAAAATCTAAGTATGAAAAACAAAAAAGGGGAATAACCAAAAAAAATAGGCAAAGTAGAGTTACAGTTCTTGTGCACTGCACGTCCCCTTGGTGGCATCTACCCACCAAAAAGGTTCATCATCATAGCTATTAAACTTTAGAGATACGCTATGGACAAAATTCAAATATGAAAAACAACAAAAGGGAATTACTCAAAATATAGACAATGTAGATTAACGGTTCTTGTGCACTGCTAAGTATGAAAAACAAAAAAAGGGGAATAACCAAAAAAAAATAGGCAAAGTAGAGTTACAGTTCTTGTGCACTGCACGTCCCCTTGGTGGCATCTACCCACCAAAAAGGTTCATCATCATAGCTATTAAACTTTAGAGATATGCTATGGACAAAATTCAAATATGAAAAACAACAAAAGGGAATTACTCAAAATATAGACAATGTAGATTAACGGTTCTTGTGCACTGCACTTTCCCTTGATGACATCTACTCACCCATTAAGTTTCATGACGATAGCTATAATACTCTCAGAGATATGCTTCAGACAAAATCAACATATGAAAAACAACAAAGGAGAATAACTAAAAAGATAAGCTAGGTGGAGTTACGGTTTTTGTGCACTGCACTTCCCCATGATGAGATCTATCTACCCAGGAAGTTTCGTGATCATAGCTTATATACTTTTAGAGATATGCTCCGGACAAGATCCAAGTATGAAAAAAAACAAAGGACAATAACTCAAAAATAAGCCAGGTAGAGTTATGTTTCTTATGCATTGCACTTCCCCTTCCCAAGTCAACAATCAGCAGTGTGACGGGAGTATTTTGTGACGATTTGCCACCTTGTTTAAAAGGCTGAAGTAGTGTTCTCTATATCTTAACTGAAAGATCATTGCAGAAATTACTTCAAAGAAGTTTTCTGCGATAAGAAGGTGTCCGTTTATAAGTTTTCTTGACTATAAACGAGAGAGTTAGCCGGGAATAGAATCAATGCTTGGTTTTCCATTTTTTCTTTTCTTTTTAAGTTATTTGATACAAAAAGTAAGGAGAGAAATTTATAAATATATATTCCTTTTTCCGTCTTTGAAATTTTAGACTGGTTCAATTTGAAAGAGGATGCAGACGATAATGAAAATTGGGTGCAATTTGAAATGAAACAATCTTATGAGGTAGAAACTGTTGTGGAAAAAGAAAAAATGTAATTTCTTCTTTTCCGCAATGTTTTCTCATGAATAAAATCACAACAATGTAAAATCCAAGGATCGTACAGAAAAGAGTTAAACAGTTTTTTAATGAATGTATAAGGGCGAAAATCAAAATCTTATATCCGATAGACAGGATTAATTTCAATTTAACAAAATCACAAGACGAGTAATTCATTCATATATTCAAAATATGTAAATTGACTTATAACGCGCCTTCGATTTTAGTAAATGATATAAATTAAACAGAAAGAATTGTTTGTGTGTAATGAATTCAAAATTTTTATCAAATTGAATATCTTGTCACCCACTTTACTAGTAAATGAAAATATTTAAAATATTTCAAATTAAATGTTCGCTAATGACACCAACGGACCTGCGACGAGACGATCCACTCAAATATAAAAATGCGTTATTTTGTAAATTTATTGTCAGGAACATTTAACAAAAAAGCAAAATGGTTAGTTGGCGACAAAACCGTTGAAACTCATCTTTAAAAGACTGTCGTTACGATGTCCTAGTCGCCATACCAACGTAAATTCTTCACACAAATGTTGGCCACAAATACACAAATATTTCTTCACAACAGAAAATCATTATTCAAATGCGAATGTTTTCTTGCTCTGTATCTCAGCCTTTGGGGGGGGTGCAACATAAGTCTTAATACTCGTCAATAAACTGTCGTCAAATTACTTTTACGCCTTGAATAGATTTTTTTTTCAGATTCTCTGGCTGGGTTGACAAAGGTAATCTTAAGTGAAGCAGCTTGAGGCTAGGAAAGGATGTTGCGATAGTAATGGCGTGAAACATACCAGATATTCATGGTTAGGTGCTCCAGCCGCCGCGGCATGACTGAAAACTGTTCCAATAGGCGTTCAACACCTTTTATTCAACCTATCAATCAGATTTCCCTGGTCTTCTCGGAAGAAGTACTAATTAGATAAACAATAACACTAACATGGGGTGATTATTTACGACCATTTGCCCATCAAGTCAACTCGCGAACCATTATCATAAAAACAGAGTTGTAAAGTTATACAAATGAGAGTTCTAGCAGCCCTGGGAATAAAACAAGGAACACAGCACTGTTTTCTTTTGACTACATTAATCTTTACAAGAGAATTCTCGCTGAGAATTGCTTACTGTCTACAATATTTGCTACAGCCAACTGGCGTGACGTTTATCCATGCTTGAGGTATACACTTTAACCATTTTTCATTTACTTTTTATTATTATTATTTCTTTATCATTATTTACATTTATTTGGGTTATAGTAGGAAACAAATCGAGACCTCAATGTCGCTGAGAACAACAAGAGTAAAATTTGGCATCGTAAAAAACTTGAAACTATTAATCGGTTTATTGGAATTGGCTAAAATGTCCGTTAACCCATTCCCACATAAGTCCTTCTTTTTACGCCACTCAAATAAAATGGTTTGGATAACACTGTGGAAAATGAAGAGATTTCTTGTGACAAGCAATTTCTTCCTTATCCAAATGTTTTCTATCCAAATAGAATCAACTTGAAATGGTCGTCTGCAGTTTCTTTCAAATTGGACCAGTCGAAAATTGTGTAGTGTGGGAATGGGTTCAACAAATTGAAATTTTGTATTCTACACTTTTGTCTACAGGGAGCAAGTACTTTTCTATCCAATATTTCCATAATACCGTAGTCAAACTCAAGAAAAATCGCCGGAAATAATGCATATTTTGACTCAGATCGGCTAGCCGATTCTTGGGGCTATCGTACACTGGTAAAACCATTCCCACACAATAAATTTTAGAATGGTCCAAATTGAAATAAGTTGCAGACGACGATTTCAAATTGTTGATTTCTTTTAAAATATTTGTCTCTCTTGTTAGAAAACAATGTGGAAATGCAGAAATTGCTTGCAACAAGCAATCTTTTTCCACATTGTTTTCCATAACTATTTTCTTGAGAGGCATTAAAGAGGGTATTGTGTGGGAATGGGTTAACAAATGTAACGTTTGCTGAAGTATTCACTTATGGCTGTCACGGGATAAGAACCAACGCATATACGAAAACGCCGTCTAGCGCTGCAATGTCCAACGTCCTTATCCACTGCGCTACCGAGACATCCATATATGATTCATTGGCCTGGCGGATCGATCCTTATATTGACCGCCTTAATGACCGAGTAGATAAAGTACTTGAACGGTGAAATCGAAGTAATCGGTTCGAACCGCAACGTCACAGAGGCGAGACATTAAAGAGCCCGCCCAGCCTAACCAGCAGTGAAACTGATAGCAGCCCTCTGGTATGTGATAACTGTAAGCGACTCCATAAGTTAAGTACTTTCGTCGCAATCGAATCATTGTAAACTAACTAGCCTAAGTTATACCTTTTGTTGATTGTCTTTTGTTTCAATGGGGTTTTATGCCGCTTTCAACAATCTTTCAGTTATATCGCGGCGGCTGGAGCACCTAACAATGGAATCCTGGTATTTCTCACACCAAGTACCATCACATTTTATTGATTGTCTCAGGTATTTCTCGTAATCTTCCGTTAGTAAGCAATAACGATATAAATACAAATCAACTCTTAAACCGATAGATGTAGAGCAAAGCTCTTTGAGTCAGGAGTTCGTGAAGCGGGTAAATTCTCAATATACAAGCAGTTTCTCCTCTCCCAAAAAGTTTTTACGTTCATTTTTTTCTTCATAATGTCAACAGGATATATATTATAATAACAGGATATGAATAAGAACTCGCCTAAATGCATGACTTCGCTAGGGAACAAACTACTAGTATACTATATTGATTGCATTAATACCAAGGCTTGCTAATGATTTCAGATTTTGTTAAATGTGTTTTGAGTTACAGTAATTGACCTATTGCTGGCCCCGCCAACTTACTCCGTTGGCCCAGCCCATTGACCCCAAAGAGGAAGTTGCTCTTCGATTCAAATTGGCGTTATTTTGCATAAGTGATAGCCAGTAATATGTAACAAAAGATAAAATCGTTGGTTGGCGACCTAACCGTCGTAACTACAGCTTGAATAAGCTGTAGTGACGACATTTAAGTCGCCAAACCAATTAATCTATTTCACAAAAATGGCGACCAAATGCAGAGTTCAAATTTTAATTACGGACTGAATGAATGATTGGGTTGGTCGATTGATTCTTTGATTGACAACCGCGATTGGTCAATTAGCAGTGCTTTGCAAATTAAAAAAATGGTGTAATCGAGGACTTAGCCTTGCGAAATATAATGCAAACTATACGAGGCTCTATATAGAGAGTCTAGGTAAACGATACTTCCTGGGAAAAAATAAAGTGAACAGCATTGATCGTAATTAGATATCATAAGATTTGACTATATGGCAAAGCTTTCACCAACGTGAACCAATATCGACATATTACAAAAACATTCTGAACAGGATTCAAGACATAGAACCAAAACGCAGCTTCTATAGTGGAAACAAAATTGGGCACTGTGGACTCTTTACGTTGCAGGATAACACAGGCTGATACTGAATACTTCGAGCTCAAGTGAGGTACACTGGTCTTTTATTTAATTTTTGAAATTTGAAAGCGAAAAACGACCCCCTAAGAAACGAACGAGCAAGAAATATATATACGAACGAGCAAGAAATAATGCTATCATAACATGCACACTTTATTTAAGTCGAAGCAAGGAATATCAGTATTTTGAGTATGTACTTTCCTTTCGCAAGAACGCAGCTGTGGACATTTGACACACCATGTCGTAGAAAGTCGGCTGTAACTTTTTTGAGGTCATTCCTCTTTCCGTTGATTGAATATTTCCCCCTGGGAACTGAATCAACAAAAATGATGGTAAAGAGTGTAATAAGTCGTATCATTCGCACATGTTTTGTATCGATAACATGCTTTTGTTGGACATTCAGCTTCAATCATGCCTATATATCCAGTATGACCCCGTTTATCCAGGGTTATAAAATAGAGAAAAGGTCAACAGCTTTATTCTGTTTAGCAAACATTTATAACTAAATAAATATTTCATATAATTATGTGAAATTCTAAATGACACGAAAATCAGCTAAGGAAACAAACTACAAACTAACACTGGATTTTTCGGGTATATCTATCTAATTGTACTTTAGATATTCAAAACCTGAAACTCTTTCTACGCATTACACAAATTAGATATTCTGAAGGGATCAAACTCATGTTTTCGATCTTGGCTACTTTACCATTAATTCACTACTATTTACTAAATTTCCCTTTTAAAACTTTTCAAAATACAGGACTGCTTGACCTAGAAGAGGCGACAGCAATCGCATTTTAACTTGTGGTAGTATTCCTCCAAATGTGAAAGATGTCTACAGCATATTTTCTAAACTATTGCATGTTTGTTCTACTTCCAATAGAAGAAAAGTATATTTGTGTTCTAAAACACTGAGTTGGACAGTGTTAAACCGAATATCGGATTAGCATCCGATTTCACTATATTTTGACTAATTATGTTTGAACAGAATTGTCGAAATAAACAAAGTTTATTCGTTTTATATGATAGTATCGTATTGTCAAACATTATTAAAATACAAATGTTGACCGCAACATTTATTGATGGGGCTAATATCATTTGAGACTGTAACTAGGAACATTTCAAAACGATTTTGATTTTCAAATTACGAAGAAAAAAAGCTGGAGCAATTCCGCATGTAATTTAATAGTCGATGGGCGTTGAGTTTTTTTAAAGCTGTGTTTCCGACATTTTCTTCGCACACCAACGAATTGTATATTTTTGAGTTTAAGTTTTCATTACATCTGTATAACATCGTAAGAGAAAGCATTGTACCGTATAAAATACAAGCAGCACTGATAAGGGATACTTTCTCATGCCAATGGCCGACAAGTCGGGTTCTTTACATATGTTGTTAAAAATGGTTCGATAATTGATATTTATTACTTTAGCTAAAGTAACACCCAATACTATTACGTTATGATAAATAGTGAATAATAGGCGGTATTAAGATTTAACATGGATAATTTTCTTACATCGTATTATTTTGTATCTATGGTAATTATACACCTTCAAGGCAGTATAATGCACGTAATATCACAGACGACAGATGATGTTAACAATTTGATAACATCCCTTCAGCAAAACTACAGTCGGCTCGTGAGACCTCCGTTCAACCAATCGAATCCTGTAAACATTGAAGTTGGATTTTACCTCAATACAATCCGGGACTTTGATGAAGCCGAAGAAGAGTTTTCATGTATTGGAGCAGTGGTAATTTCATGGATAGATGACAGAATGGTTTGGAATCCATTAAACTTTGGCGGTGTCGCTTCGCTTGTTGTTGAAAACGACGTATTTTGGACGCCACCTATGATAATCCGTAATTCAATCGGTAATTTTAAAAAGATTGGTGAAGACAAGTGTTGGCTGGTACGATATTTTCCAAATGGCTATGCAGTCTATTACCCAAATGATGTGTTAAAGACATACTGTGAAGCCGACGTAGAAAAGTATCCTTGGGACAGTCAAAGGTGCAGAATTGTAATTTCTAACATAGCATATGAGAGTTTGGAGGTGTCACTTAGACATAATGATATGATCAATCCGCTCGAATTCTACACAGGGGACGGTACATGGATCATAGAAAGTGCTGACTATGGAACAGCACTACGCTCTGGAGTATTTGTTGAATTTACACTTAAAAGAAGACCTCTTTTTGTAATCCTCAATGTTATTATTCCTGTGCTATTCATGCATTTGCTTGATATAATGGTATTTCTAATCCCTCCAGAAAGTGGTGAACGATTGTCGTTCAGTCTTACAGTACTATTAGCAATTGCTGTTTTTCTTACAATTGTTGCAGATTCTATGCCGAAATCTGCAACTTCAATTGCTAGGTTAAGCTACTATTTGCTGATCATTCTTGGTGTTTGCATACTGAATACGTCCGCAATAATCTTTAACATGCGCTTCTTTTTCATGAATGAAGCGAGAACCGTTCCACCAAGGTTAATATTTTTTTATTCCTTTTTCACTGATCGAGGTTCCTGCACTAACCAGGTAAACAAAGTAGAACCGACTGCAAACAACTTCAATAAACAAAGTGAAAATCCCAAACATGACAAGCCGAAGAAAATAGTGCTTTCTATTAATGATACAGAGGTCGCAAATGGAAATCAGGAGATAGGTAAACACCAAAACGACACGGAAACTCGATGCTCGTGGAAAGAAATTAGTATCTTTCTTGACAAAGTATGCTTTGTGGTTTCCTTACTTATGTTTTTTGTTTTAAACTTCACTTTCTTTTTGAGAGTATCATATTAACATGCAGTTTGCTTAAATACACATATAACATTTTGCTTATAGTTCTTATTTTATGCAGTCGAGCCAAACTCCTACTTTACTTGTTATAAGATATAAATGAAAACAAAAGTGTGATTTCGTAGTTTAACCGAATATTATATACTATATAGCAATAATACTCAAAGGAAAATGTAAATCCATATTCTATGAAAATCCCTTTGTAATTATGAGACCTAATGAGATTGTCTATAGATTCATGTTCGAACATCATTTTTAGCCAAAGGTGAGCTTTTATGATCTATCTTTTTCCAGCGTCTGGCGTCACTCGTCCCTCAAACTCTTGTACAACCTAGCTTCCACGTTTTGGCTGAAATGTCTTGAAACGTCCTTAAATGCTAGACTTATTGATTCCATGGATAAGTCCAATATGGCGTCTCTTGGGATAAGAAAAGGCACGTCGCTGTCCCAAATCGTAGAATTACCTTTTGTGCGCTCTATTGACCAAATGCCTTGATATTCAATCCTTATGCCTGTCTTAATGAAATCGAGGATATATTCAATGTTGATTCCTGAGGGTTAAAAAAAAAGGTCACAAGTCAAAGTTTACGAAATGTGTTATTTTCACTGTTTTCTGGAAATCATTCCTAGAAATTGTGGTTGAATAATGACACACTGATACCTACGAATCATTGACAGGTTTCATAGAAAATATTAAGATAAATTACAGGGATAAGATGGGTAATAAAGGTGAAGTGATACAACTTTAAAATTGTGATAAAAAAGTTAAATGACCGAATGCGTAGCCGTTTAGTATGGAAAAGGTACGTCACTCAAACAATCAATGGCGCAATAAAGTCAAACATTTCAGCAATAAAGTCAAACATTTCAGCAATAAAGTCAAACATTTCAGCAATAAAGTGAAACATTTCAAACGGAAAATTGTTTAACCAGGACACTGGTCATCATTTGTTTTAACTTAATTTGTTCGTATGACGACTTATTCAAGCTTTTGTTACGACGTCGCCAACAAACCAAAAAACGTTTTTGTTACATGTTAGTGGCAATAAATGTTGCGATATTTCGCCGTTTGATATCTAAGTAAAATTGCCAGTCGGAAGAACGTCGGCATAGTGAGAGATTCTTCAAATCGAGGGGTCAAGAAAATTCTGATTGCAATTCAGAATGTCGCATTCTTCCTAAACGCGTAGGAGTAAGAGGTACCAAAGATCTATAACCAGGATTCGATCTTATTAACGTTCAACGGAAAAAAATGCGTCCCAAGAAGGTATAATCAAGATGAATAGATTGATATACGATCTAATACATGTAAGAGAAGACTACTGTCGTACAGTAATCAGCTTCTACATGAAACTGTTTAAATAATAAATTCTTGTCATACTAGAATATTCCTGTGCTGTCTGATCTTAGTCTATACCACATGCTTGTAGAGTTGTTTATAATATAAACATCCAAAATAAATACTGTCTTACAATTAGTGTTATCCATTGCTTTCAGTCCTCTGAATTCATTGTAGTTCTGTAAGGTATTTTATTCAGGACGAGAAGGGTTTAGTAAACTCAAGATACATGTAACAGCAATGTAACAGTTACTGTCTGTCGATGGCCCGTTTCTTACGACACAAATTCCTCTATTTTTGAGATACCTATTTCGATTTGAAAAAAGAAAAAGAAAGTCGGCATGTTATGTCTATGTTCTTGTATCGGATAATAACGTTTGTAATACTGAAGACGGACTAATTTTGATTTGGTAAAAGGTAATGAGTAAGATCGGCCCGTGTGTATTTGCTGTGTGATCTCATTCTGAACATGATACTATACGTTTTAAACCAGAATGACTTATAAAATGAGTAACCGAAGATATTTTATTCGTAAATTAGTGCTTTATGGTGTACCAAATCCTTTGACTTTAATGCAATTTAGAACAACTATTTTATTCCGCTAAACAAGGTTTGCTTACAGCGTGTAGTACCCTCTTCTTTCGAAATATTAGCTTGAGTTCCAAGCTAGCTCGTAGGCTTTTCACACAATGCTTCTTTAAGATACCCGTCAAGAAAAAAATTCTGAAAAAAAATGTGAAAAACTTAAAAAAAAAAAAACCTCCCAGAAAGACAATGATTCTTGAACGTTTCTTCAATTTGAAGTTTTCGTTTGCAGCCTCCAGTTTCAAATGTCGTCGTCTGGTAATGGGTTAAAACGTGATTTCCATATTTAAATCATTTTTGCTCCAGAACTAAGGGGCCCGAACAAATGAGGAATCGCAGATATTTACTAATTTTATTGTTGCTGTAATGTCTATTAGCATTGTTTGCAAATTTTCGTTCTTTTATCAGTTTTAAGGAAGACGCAATGTATTCAATTTCTTTAATGTAGTGATATTAGAGATTGCGTATAAATACGGAGCAAATAATCGCATTGCTGCGACGACTTTAATTTCCGCGCGTCGCAAGTCTAGATTACGACAAAGAAGCTGTTATCGCAACTAGCTAAATTTGTATTATAAAGTAAAGGCAGCAGATTTTTTATTTAATTCTGAAAAAATGTTTTCCGAACTCGAAGATTTACGTACCATTGTCCAAACTAACAAGTAATGCATTTTTCGCTAGCAAAGCGCCAGCTTTGATAGCTTAAGTTAACAGACAAAATTTTGAGGTCGTCTAAAAGTTCAACTAGTGCAAACTGCCACTGGAGGCTTAACCACTAAATGCCTTCGCAATAAAAAGTTATTTCTTGTGTATATCAGGAATATTGCAAACTCTGCATGCAAGTTCATCTCCTAGGCGTTTTAAGCTCACCGAAGTAAACGTGTTCAAAATGACCCTGATTAGATTCTTCAAAGAAGTTGCAGCCGACAATTTCTAATTGTTGAAAATTTCCACGTTGTTTTCTTTAACTATTTTCTTTAGGGGCATAAAAGAGAGGGATTGTGTTGGAACGGGTTAACTCTTTGCTACTTTAACCTCGTTCCTTTACCATGATAACGTTTGACAAAGAAGATTACTTAACAAAACATTGCTTTGCTAGCTTTTAGTACTTTTCAGTACTTTGATTGTGATCTGTATTACTAAGCGTACATGTATCTGAAAATTTAGACCGGGCTATTCAATGAAATTGCAGGCGACATTTCAATGTATATTGGTGAATACGAAAATATTTTTATATAATTGGTCTTTATCTAATTATCAATTGGTAAAACATAAATATTAAAGGCAACTTATATCAAATTTTGCAATTATGATTTATTTTGTTTCATTCTTCCATTTTCAACTTGCTTCACTAAAGTAAGACAAATTTAGAAGAATGGCTCAGCTTTTAGTAGGAAATTTTATGTATTATGATGAAAAAAATGTGCTAAAAAACAGCTGAAAATATAAAGGTATCGATGCCGTATATCGTTATTTTTTTTAATTTTTTTTTAATGAAGCAGTTCGTTGGTCGAAAATAAGAGTTGTTTTGTCCACAGAATGAATGTCTCCTCTAGTGAATAGGAATCTACACACTGATGAAAAAGATGATGATACCAATTTGCTGAAGTATGAAGAATGTAATTATTAAAATTCAGACTTCGATGGTTTGGGCAGCCAACCAAAAAATATATTTGTATTGTAGAAGTGGAAAATATTCGAGATATGCAGTGATCCTACTGTCACCCTAGTGTGTTATGAGGACTAGACATTTTATTTAAACCAGATCGAGAGCCATTAGAATTCGCGACGAAAAAGTCTACTACTCGGTTACAACAAAACCAAACGTTTAAATCGAGACCGTTTGCGGTGACCGAGACATAAGTGTCTATGGTGTACCGTTTTGATCAAAAGTTATTTTCAAGTTGTCTTAGCACAAAGAACGAGTGCACGCGTAAATAATAAACGTAAACCATTATAATTTTAGCGTGTGCAACCGTAATTTGACGTATGCACTTTCAAAATATGAGCGTGCACGCTTAGAAAATATACACATTCATATTGTTCATGCACTTGTAATTAGGCACACGCGCACGTTTTATACCATTGAACGCTCAGTAATTATGCTCGCACGCCTAAAGGGATGAGCGCAACCGTATTATTTTAGCCTATTTCACCTAAAGTGGACTTTTACCCATTCAAGGTCAATGTCAGATCTTAAGGTCAAATATTTGGCGGTCTTAACGTGTTGACAATAGTCGAGTTTCTAGTTTTGTTTTCAGAACTGATGGGACGCTGTCAAATCATTGTGATAGAAATCCGAAACGCGTTCATTTCGTGGTGAATCTTAAAGTCTTATTTGGACTTTTTTTTATTAAAAAATTGTCCTTTAAATTAAGATTTTCAAGCCGCTTAATAAGAATCTAAAACGTCTAAGAAGTCTAAAATCATATTTAGCGGGAGTTTTTAAGTTTTTTGTTATTGACGTTACGTGTCGGTTTCCCATAGAATAATTTGAGAGTCGTAGCATAGTATATAGCTATTACTCCCCAAAAAACTCGACTTAAAGTGGCTCCAAGTAGTTTAGCTAAAACCGACATTTGATTTCTAACCATTCAAACATGCATTTGTAGAATTCGTCAAATCAAAATGGGTTATGGATAATCGAAAGCCCCTAAATTGATAACTAGCGGTATCATCATCGGCTTTAGAGGACCAGGCGTTACTATATCGCGTCTATTTCTAACATATCATATTGTCACGATTCTATGGTAAATTTTAACGTCGTCTAATTCTAACTCGGCTCGTCAGTGTTCATTAAAATTTCCTGAAATTTTTCTTATGTGCCCCCTTCCATGAAAGTATTCTCAAAACGGCAGGGCGATCCATTATACCACTTTCTCCTCTTAACCTACTGCTCTAATTCGGTTGAAACCCATTTAGATTTCGATTCTTCTATTAATATAGTAGCAATACAATTCTTAGAAGTTCTTAGAAAAATCTCAGAATTTTGACTTTTCAAGTTTAAAGGCATGTAAAAGGGCGGGGTTCTAACATGACATACTGTACGGGACGGCATTTTGTGAAAGTGTTCATGGGAGAGATCCTAGGGTAAAGACATTCTCAAATTTCAGCGTTTAAGTTGAATGTGCCCATTTTAATCGTTGATAAATTAGCTATATATATGAAACATAAAGATAACTTCGTATTTCTATCCAATGGTTGATGGTATTTTCGGCTAGCAAAGCGACAGCTTTGATAGCTTTAGTTAACAGACAAAATTTTGAGGTCTTCTCAGAGTTCAACGAGTGTAAACTGCCACTGAAGACTTAACCACTAAATCCATTGAATGCCTATTCAATAAAAAGTAGTTCTTATTTCAGGACTATTGCAAACTCTGCAACTCATCTGTATGGTCTCATGAAATAACTTTATTGTAATTGGAAACAACTCCTTTAAAAGCATGCCATTTTATACAATCCCACTCAATTGAAATATCTCTGGTAAAAATTGTGGACAATGAAGAAATTACTGGAAACAAGCAATTTCTTCATTTTCAACACTGTTTTCCATCCTACAAGACAAATATTACTGCTTTGCTAGCTTACAGAACTTTCAGTACTTTGATTTAAATACGTTGCAGAAAGTTCTATGTTGTATCATTTCAAAATCAGGTGGGCAATTCTGGTCTCTTAATGTCCTCCTCTTTCTACACTTAAATTCCTTACGTATATATTTCTATTTTTTCATAGTTTATAGAGGGAAGTATGTTCGATCCAAAAATGAAAAGAAGAAAGTGTGTCGAATGTGAATTCTCAAATGATTTACAGGCGTTGAGGCTTTGTGGAGTTATTTGTGAGTAAACGGTGTCCAAATTCTTACATTTTCAATTTACTTTATCAAACAGAAGTTTGCCGATTTGTCTAGCATTATTCGCTAAAAATGACGATGCATTCTACCTTAATACGACATTACAATATACCTCGAAAAGTTAAAACAATAATTCAATCGGTTTCTAGAAATTGAAATAAGCTGTGAAAAATCTATGATTAATTGACGTCAAATTGCGATTTTCTTCGATTGACATTATGGAACATTAATAAGAAAAACCGTTTACTTTCGATATATCTTAGATTTAAAAGGAGGTATCGATGTTTCTAAAACCTTTCTGAAAAATGCCAGTTGCCTAAAAATGCGCCCAAACAGACGCTATACAATTAATTAGTCATATTTTGTCTTCGCGGATTTTTTTGTTTGTTTGTTGCGTCAGCTTTGATAGCTTAAATTAACAGACAAAATTTTGAGGTCGTTTCAAAGTTCAACGAGTGCAAACTGCCACTGGAGGTTTAACCACTATATCCGTTAAGTGCCTACGCCATAAAAAGTAGTTTTAATTATTGATATAAGGAATATTGTAAACTATGCATGCAAGTTCATCTCCTAGGTATTTTAGCTCACTTGAGCACATGGTGTAAAAAATGACTCTGATCAGAGTCTTCAAAGAAGTTATAGGCGACAATTTCAAATTGTTCAACATTCTAAACTATTAAACACTTTAGGTAGGAAAAAACTGGAAAATGAAGAAATTGCTTGTAACAAGCAATTTTTTCATTTTCCACATTGTTTTCCACAACTATTTTCTTCGTAGGCGTAAAAGGGAGGGATGTTGTGGGAACGGGTTAACTCCTTGGTTACTTTAACCTCGTTTCTTTATCATAATAACGTTTGACAAAAGGGAATACTGAACAAAAAAATGCTTTGCTAGCTTACAGTACTTTTCATTTTGTCATAGGAAAGGTTCAGAGGAATTAAAGCTT
Organism: Fragum fragum; assembly: GCA_946902895.1. Classification (NCBI taxonomy): domain Eukaryota; kingdom Metazoa; phylum Mollusca; class Bivalvia; order Cardiida; family Cardiidae; genus Fragum; species Fragum fragum. Next base: position 46,518,580 of record OX336373.1, on the reverse strand, counting down.
ATTGTAAGATATCATGGAATTCAGTTATCGCCACCTTATGACCTCATTTACATTTGACAAAAAGTGAAACAACCAAAGTCCTAAATTATGTCACACCAAAAGGTAAGCACAAAACTAAGATAATTGGCTATACTCATATTGGCTCTTACGACAGTTTTGGAATGATCTGTTCAGAATTGAAGTCGACTAGCGAACAAAACTCCTGAGCAAATTTTAACTAAATGCGGGATTCCAAAGGTTTCACGCACATCGTGAATTCCCCAATAATACTTTGCACCTGTCTCGGCTTAAAGTTGTTTATCGTTGTTTTTTAATTCCCTCTCTCACATACTATTTCAATACAATATTCTGAGAAGCAGTTTTCCGAAAATCAGAGGTCGTTTATCTGAATAAACCAGGGTATTTCCCTAATGGCCTACGTAGGCTGTTAATCTAATTTTAGATTAAGCCGAGACAATTGCAAAGAGTATTGAGCAAGTAACGTAAGGAAAATCATCAGTTTTATTGTTATTTTTCCTCCATAATTGCTGCGTTTTGTTCTCTTTGTAATAATGCGCAAGCGAATGCGTCCAACTAAGATCTCGAAATGGTCATTAACGGAAAAATATAGGATACACTAAACAAATACAACGCGGTCAGGAATCTATCAGGGTTCGGAATTCAGTGATCTTGCAAGTACGAGGGACGGTCAGAAAATATCCAGGCATTTCGTGCTCCTATCTTTCCATGTGAAGCTATGTACACAGATTATATATTGGTGAAACAACATTCATTCTCCAAAAACATGTTCAGATTATTCCAATGATTGTTGTGTTTATACATTATTTTGCACTGATATATGATAGGTCTTTCGTTTATCATAGACTGTTTACTAGAGGAACAACGCTCTGTAATTTAGTTTCTGGTTGCAGAAGGTGAAAAGCCCTGCCACATCTTTCATAGCTTAAAAAAGATGTTCTGGTAAATGAGTATCACGTTCAACTTTCTACAAATAGGTTTCTCAGTTTCGTGAAGGCAGGACAAGTGTTTGTGACAGGCCTAGGACTGGGCGGCTAGTAGAGGCGGTGACCTCAACAATGATATCAAATGTTCACAAAATTAATAAGAAAACCATTATCTAGGGTCATAAATATTTCTAGAGTTTAATCATCAGTACCTGTGTATGTTACAGTAAATGCCGAAGATTAACGCAAAATTTCCGGTGAATAATCGGGTGCAGTCGTCTCGATCTCAAAGTGTAAACATTCACCCGTAGAAATTGATAAGAAAAACACAAAATACTCGTTTTAGATAACTGCAACCATACCCCTATTTGTCATATTAATATTAAGAGCTCTTGTTTGATTTAGTAACCAAATATACGATAGATTTAAACTCCTTTTCCTTCCTCGGAAAGCTTTAAAGCTTCTGTCAACAAAGAACGTTGAGTAACTTTGGTGGAGGTAGCCAACAAGTTTAGAATCGGTAAAACATCGGCACATGAGATTTTACACGAACACCTAGGCATGAGCAATGTAAGTCCAAGGAGGGTGCCTAGACAGCTGCCGTAGATCAAACGGAGTAGCTGGAGGCTATGAAAGGATGTAGTGGTAGTACTGGTGTGAGAAATGCCAGTAATCTATTGTAAGGTGCTCCAGCACCCGCGATATGACTGGAACCCAATTCAATCAAAGCAACCAGGGTAACCAATGCAAAAGTAAATTTAAGTCGTTTAAATCGTCAAAGAGAGAAGCTTTTGAACCGCATTGTCACTGGAGATGGTATGTAGGTTCATTAATCCGAACCTGAGACAAAAGTTCAGTCAAAGCAGTGGAAACGGGCTGGTTCCGCACCTCCTAAAGTTTAATCTGTCACCTTCGGCTGGCAAACCATGCTTATTGCCTTTTGGGATTCACGAGGAATGATACTTACTACTTACTACTTTTCGTGCTAAAAGGTCAAACTGATACTGCCGAGTGCTATTCTGAAATAATTCTTAAAAATGTCAGAGAAAGGCTCAAGCAAATTATTCTAAGGTTAGCACAAAAAGTGTTCCCCTTCTTCACGATAACGCCACCTTCCATACCGCCGCTGCTACAGTTGGGGTTATTAACTGTTACAAATGGCAATTGTTGTCCCATCATTATGTAGCTATGGCCTTGCCCCATGTGACTTTTACTTGTTTCCAGAACAGAAAATATTTCTTGTTGGAAAGAAATATAAGACCTTTGGTATCTGCTTTTAAACAGTACCCGTGTCTACGTCATGGTTCACAGCGGGAATAAAAAAGGTCCCACGAAGATGGAAAAGGTACGTAGACGTAGATGGAGAATATTATGAACATGAGTATGAAGATGTTTTTAAAATCTTGAATGGTTTTCGAGACGAGTCAAAGTTCCGGGTATTTTCTGGCCGTCCCTCGCATTTTGTGAGAAAGGTTTATTTAAGTCTAGAGAAGTTCGATCAACGACTTTACAGTTCGTGATCATTGAGTTACATGTTCACCGTTAAGAGATGGTGCGCAAGTCACACCGGCCTATAATTCTCACTGTTCCTTATTATTTACTTGGATGAAGACGGGCGAATTAGATTTTTGTTGTTATTTATTTAACTTTAAGGTTAATTGCTGTAGCACGGGCGGGGGTCGAACCCGTTACCCTCCGATCCGAAAACCCACGTCTTATCAATTCACCATATCCCTTTATACATAAAGTTGACTTTCGATTGCTCGGTGCCCAGTTATAAGTAGAACAGGTTTTTGCACAATAAAACTGTTCTCACGGAGTCTAGAAGTCAAGGTTATTACAAGTTAGCATCGATTATTTGTCACAGCTAGACGAACAATGATTAATTCGGGAATGAATTACACACTGTGAAATACGCCTACGCGTGTGAGAGAGTATAATCGAATCATATTTCATGTTTATCGTGATGTGTAAAAGAAAATTACCAATTTCAAGAAAATAAGATTGGTCAGAGAGGTAAATATTATCGAAGTGCTTTATTGCTGTAGAGGTAGGAAAAGGTGACTGTAAAGCATCGACCTACACTGCGTGGGCTACGTGTGCTGAGGTCCTTTTGAACAATTAAAAGAAGTGTGGAATTTAGCCTTTCTGCTTTAACTTATTCCCACAAAGTAATGTTCATAGATGCCCCCAAGTTAAATGCTTTGGAATAAATTGTGAAAATTGCAAAAATAGCTTGTTACAATTTTAACATGGCTAAAATATTGTAATGGGATAAAAAGCCTTTTTTGGTTATATCGTTTCGCTTGACCCATCCAACATATACCTAGTAGAGATTTTAGAATCGAATAGGACATTAGAGTTTTGACAAAAAGGAGTTGTGAAAGAGATGATATGCCATCACCTACCTTGTCAAAATAAAGTGTGCATCATTTTATAAATATATTTTGGATTCAGTTGACCAATCGCCACTGTCATTCAAGGAATTAACCGACCAATTAAAACACCTATTCAGCCCGAACATTAGCTTTTGACTCTAACATTGGCCGCCATTTTTAGTTGAATTTTTTGTTGGTTAGGCGACTTAAAGGTCGTAACAACAGCTTATTCTAGCTGTAGTTATGACGTTTAGGTCACCAAACAACAAGTTTACTTTTTGGTTATATGCTACTAGCCATAAAATTTGCAAAGTAATGTCGTTAGAAATCAAAGCGGAACTATACCTGTTGGAGTTAATTGGCGGGGCCAGCGATTAAGCAATTAAGACAAACCAGATAATATGCGACAGCTATGCGTCATCTGACGAGGACCGAATCACTCAACTGATAGAGATAAGAAATTTTAACCCTTTCCTGTTCAATCCCTGGTGCTAAATTTTTGACTGGAAAAAATGTAGAAAAAAAAGAAATTGCTTGAAACGTGTAATTTATGCTTTTCCTACGATACTTTCTAGTTATTTCTGAATTGAAATTCAAACTGAATTCTCGTTTGCAAAACCTCTGAATTTGTGCAACTGTTCAATTTTGAAAAGTAGGAAAGGGTTAGAGGTTTGTAGCTTATGACCCGAAAATACTTGATGAGTGACCGAGATGCGGTAATTGCTTATATAATAAAACTGTCGCCAGTATTATGATTTGAAAGGTTTTTGATTGCATATCCTCGGTGAGATATACCTGAAAATCCGGATCGGCAGATGAAATCGCTAAATGATTTGAGACTCTGGGTGAAGATGACAATTTTATAACAATCTTAGTCAGTTACCAAGATGATATAAATGGAATGGTAAAGGATTTTTCTTCTTAACCCATTCCTGATTTGCAAAATTTAAAAAAAAATCAAATTCACAGGTTTTACAGGTTTTACAGGCAATTTTTTATCTTGATTTATTTGAAAAATAACCATTCAGTAGGATAGAAAATATTGTGGAAAAAAGAAGAAATTGCTAGTCACAAGCAATTGCAACATTTTCTACCAAGTTTTCCCAATTACAAATTCACAGGGACATAAAAAACAGGGATTGAACATGAAAGTGTTAAGTAAAGTTATTAAGTGCGTGTAGTCACTATAGAAAGAAAGTGAAACGTAGATCCTACTCGGCAATACGTAATCTTATAAAATGTTTGATTTTGGACTTACATACAATGCAAATAAGACCAAAAAAAACCCCTAAAACAATTACGTAACACTTTGTCTATCATTGAATGAAAGAAGTTGAAAAATCGTTTGTTGTTCGTGTAAGATCGATTCATCTTTCATTTCGTGAACACCTAAAACAAATCTTCACTCGTAGCTCATCCACTTGTTCAAATGTAGCTTTCGTTGTTCAATCAATGATCGAATTTTCAACTTAACACTGAAGCAAACAAAAAATATGCTCTGTATTCTTCCAAGGAGTGGACTTTTGTATGGAGAATGCTTCCTTGAATAATTATAATCAATTACTTCATATTCTTCTTGTCAAGATTCGCCTCTTAAAATAGTAAGTAATAACGACAATCTATGACAGTTTTAGTTGAATATACAAGAAGTTAGTTTTATTTTATGTCTCTCCAAATTAGTGACAACAAAGTAAGAAACAATAATAGTATCTTATGGTTTCCGAAACTTTAAACAACTAACTCGTATATGAAGCTTTTCCTGTTTTTTTAAAAAAACGAGATCTGTCTAAATTCAAAAGTTTTGCAAAGAAAATTTATAGTGGGTTTAATTTGAAAAGTAACAATCGTGTGGGTTAGAAAATATTGTTGTAAAAGAAGAAATTGCTTGTTACAAGCAATTTATTCTTTTTCTACAATGTTTTATTAATCATAAAATCAAAGCCACGTAAAGACCAGGGATTAAAGAGGAAAGGATCAAATATATGAAGCTAAAGTTTTTTGTTCTGTTTGTAATATTAGAGGTGATACCAGACAAGTGCAAGGTTTTGCTACGAAAACGGATCAACGGATCACAGATTTCCCTCACACAAGATTAACAAAAGTGTAATTTTGGAATTCGACCTTGAACTGTGATCCATTTGTTTATTTAATTTTTTTTTTTATCCTACATTGTTTGGGCCGAAACGAAACAGATATTTAAAATTACATTACAATCAACCTGTTTGTTTCATTGATGTTTTTCAGATAGGCGGTGCATGTTGATTTCTCGGCTTTGATCTGCATTGACTTCGAATTTTGATTTAAGCAAACGAAGGCAGTTTTGTATCTAACATAAACAGGACTTAAATAGAAAACAAAGTATATGATATAACACCAAAATTTGCAACTAGGTTTTAGAAATAGCCTTTGACAGGTCAACTGATTTTGAACTATGACCTTGAACTCGGGTCAAATGAAAGCATTTTTCACTGTACAACAACCAGGACTTACACACAACAAATGTATGTAATCCCTGCGCTGTATATATAGTTTATATTTATATAATTACATACATTTGTTGTGTATGATTTTGACGTTGAAATGAGATCTTGATCCTAAACACTTGAAAGCGTGGACATGTGGGCTCTATGGTCGTCGATCTCACTGATGCCCTCTCATTTTCATTTCTAATCTGTACACACAATGGTAAAACCCAAGAGGCTCAATAAAATATAAGCCTTAAGACTCGGAAACTAAAATACAAAATTTAAATAACCCTTTAAATAATTTATTTATATTGAGGAAATTATTAAGAATTAGCCATGAAACGGCACCGAATCTGAATAACTGGCATATAAATTGAAGACGCAAAGATATATGCCAGTTTGTTTGAATGCAAGGGAAGTCAATTTCCATTATACTGGCTTTTCGGAATTTCTTATTTGCGAATGGCACGCAACTTAATCATATTGGATAAACAATAGCACGCTGCTATCATGCGGTGGAATTATTACGCACTTTTATGGCTTTTGTCTCTGAATCATGGAAAAATCTGATAACTTTCTTCTAAAATTATAAAGAAGTAGTTCTTGAAACAATTCTTGTGCTTTTATACGAAACCGGGAACAGACATGTATTGGACTTACCATCTTTGTCCCTCCGACCATTTTTTGTGAACGCAGCTTTTGTTAAACCTTAACGTATTGCAGTAAAAAATTAACAAATGTTTCCGTATTACGCTAACTTTTGCGTATCGTTTTGGTTTGTCCATTTAAGCTTCTAAAACACAGGTATGAGAAAAGGAGTCTTCATGGAAATTTCTTGTGAACGCAATCGCCGCTGTATGAAATTCCAGAACATTTGTCATTATGTGACATATTCCATTTTGATTGTATATTTTGCGATACTACTACGTAACAGGAATGTGGATCTGAATTTAACATTTCTTCAATATAATAATTTTGTTGCATTTATGGACAAAGTAGTGTGAAAATTTTACAAAACATGTATTATCTTTTGACCTATTGAGTTTTGAATTGTGTTTTGGTATACGGACATATCTGACGAAAAAGGCCGTAATAGAAATTGTCATTTTAACACATGTGCTGCAAAATGATTCTAGATGAAATTCAATCGAACTAAAACAGAAATAAGCTAGAAATTCTAACACCTTGGAATGTTTAGCTATTTCTAACTGTTACAATTGCAGCTGTCTACCCAAAATCGTTATCTAAACACGTTTTGTTATAATTTGATACAAAAGAGTTAACAATCTAGATTTTATTAAGTCACAATATTTGTCAGAGCAATTTCATGATTGTAAGATTCAATTCTTAGGCACTAAATTTGACTAATTTTATGAAGGTTGAAATTGTTTCGTTTTTTATTGCATACATGTTTAATCACAATTCACTTGACTGTTTAACTGCTTAACGGGCTGTAATAGTCAACCCGAATTTTGGTAATGTTTTCTTACCCCGTTTTGTAATGATTTAATACACAATGAATTATGATAAACAATATAAATTTTAATTTGTCTTTTGAACTTGTTTGTGTTTATTAGAAAGAGTCATTTCAAACAAAAAACAAAACTAACTTGATTAGTCCGGTGAACAACAATTTCCATGTTCAGTGTAGACCAATACTGTAATTGTGAAGAACAATGAAAATGTGTTGATCTTGACCATTAATCGAAAGATTGATAGGTTTTTTGTTTGTTTGTTTTTTTTTTTTTTGTTGTTGTTTTTGTTTTGTTTTTTGTTGTTGTTGTTGTTTGGTTGGTTGTTTTTTTTTTTTTTTGGGGGGGGGGGAGGTATAAGTTTTCTCTAAATATTATATCATAATTCGGTTTTTTTTATTTCAGGTTGCAAGTATACCTTCCCGAATTGTTTTCGTGTTCTACCAACCAATTTTTCGGTAAATTGTGACTGTCAATCAAGGAATGTAAGGACCAATTAAATTATTCATTCAGCCCGGGCCTGAGATTTAAAATCCAACATTATCCGACATTTGTTTAACTTTTTTGTTGTTGTTTGGCGACTTTAACGTCGTAACTCCAGCTTATTCAAGCCGTAGTTACGACGTTTATGTCGCGAACACACGATTCAACTTTTTTATTATACGCTACTGACCTTAGTTTTTTGCAAAATAACGCCGTTTAAAATCGAAGCGGGACTTCCCGTTGGAGTAACAAAGGAGTAAGTGGGCTGGGCCAGCGATTTGTCAATTTGTATATCATATGAATATATAAGGAATATTACAACAGTGTGTTTTTTATTTGTTGTTATCGTGTTCGAGAATCGTGCGTAGCTATTTCTTATTTGATTAGACCAGAAAAATACCTACACACGATTCGACAACACGAAACAACAAATATAAAAACACACTGTTGTAATATTCCTTTTATTATATACATTTTAAGACATAACATTAAGAAAATTCGCTTTAACGATTAAGAAATATATATATACTTCTTCAATTATAGAAATATTCTTCGATAAAATTGATATTAGGCACAATTAGATATTCCGTGTATAAATAGAAAATGATATGTATTTTATCATTTTATGTCATATTAAATGGTTAGCGCAAAACTACGATTATAGTGTGTATATTCGTATTAACGACTTTGGCACTCACCAATGAGTGGATAATCGTAAACCTAAGTTGTATAGCAGCTGGAGACTAAGAAAAGATGTAATGGTATATGTCGCATCAGTGCATGGAATCCATTGTTCGGTGCTCCAGTCGACGCGATTTGACTGAAACATTGTTAAAAGCGGCGTTAAGCCCCGTTCAAACAAACAAACAAACTTAATTGTGCCACGACGAATACATAACCAAGTTCAACTTGGTCACGTACTCGTCGTGGCACAGTTAATGTTATTTTGTATGAAGCACATTGTATCGAATTAAATATGTAGTAGAATTGAAAAATGAAAGCTCACAGGATTATACCTTATTAGAGTGAGTTCTAAATCTTTGATTTTTCTGACATAACAGGCAGAATCGCCAGGCATTTTGCCATTCAATTAGAACGAGCTTTTATACGCATGTATTTTTGTTCGATTGTCACGAAAGCAACAATCGTCCTTGACTGAGGCTTAAACTTCTACCAACTTTTCTAGCTGGGTAGACTGGGACTGGCTAATGAGTATCTTGCCACGAATACATCTCGGTTACGTTGGGATTAGAACTCGAACTCGTTTGCAAATTATGCAAAATAAGACATATTGCTCAGATACATTCTACACATCTTGTAACTATTAGACAAAAAGATAATTTTTATGTTGTGTTTTGTTCTATGTCCTTAATAGTTGTCCTATCGCAATGACCTTGAAGGTAAGTCATCGAAATTTGTTTTCGTCTTGTTAAGATAGAAGAATGCGAAATATTTCGATTAAACGTATACCTTGTTGAAACGAGATTTCGAGCAGACAGAAATGTGTAATTGTTACCTTGGCATTCAAAGCATGCATCTTAACCTTGAGCTCTGCTTATCGTCTCATATAAAACACAGGTCGATAAAATGATTCAAAGTCGACATTTTGGAAATCGAGATAAGAAACAGACCATCGGAGCTTTACTGGATGAAAAACAGGGCTTTATTGACGGGGCTAATTTTCATATATGTTTAGTGAAAACTTTGCTATTCTTTTTTCTCAAAAACTCTCAGAAACCATTTGATCGATGTCAACTGAATGCCACAGAATTAATGATCGGGTGACCGTTTATTAGATTCCTTCACAGATTACAGCCCGGTTAAAACAGCATAGCTTTTGTGGGACGATATGTCTATATATGGTACATAGTTAAAATCTTAAAATTTTGTTCTCGGAAACTGGAGGATGGCTTTCTATATATAAATATAGAAATAGTTTTCTTTGAAATAAAATTTTGGTAATTTTGTATCAGTTTTTTTTTTTCAGAAGTTTTGATATGTTTGATTATAAAGCTTAGGATGGTTGGCCAAATTTCAGGCTGAGATCATAGGTGATGCAATGGAAAAACAATATAATTGAAGCTGTTTAGTTCAGAATATTTGTCGCATCGATAATAGTTGCCTCCCTTAAAATAAATTGCGAAAGGTAATTGTTTTATCAATTGAGATTCTTCCTGTGTTAAAGAACATAGCTTTGATAAGTAAAATCAAGCCAGTGGAGCAAATCAGGTGCTCAACGCCTCTTATGTGATAGACCATAGGTAATTAGAGTTAGCTGCTCCAGACCATTTTCGCCGCTGTCACAGCACAATTAGTAGCGCATTAGATTCCCATCCTTCGATTATGGGATACCAGGGGTTCGATCCCCGGCGGCGGCGGCGGCGGCGGCGGCACATATCATGTCTATCATTTGTCTCTTACCAACGGATTGATAATTGTAAACCTAAGTGGGATAGCAGATAGAGGCTAGGAAAGGATGTAATGGTGGTGTATATTTTTCATTATAAGCCAACACAAGATAGCAAAATACATTTTTGTAAGACACGTATATATCGTAATATACATCTAATTGTGTAGATTATAGGAGGTCAGGACATCGGGTGATGTCCACTGTACCCTCAAGCTACGTATAATGGGACATTGGCACTTTTCCGTTTCTTTAAATGCCACCGTATTTAATTTGCCAATCTAGTGACCATATATTACACGGCCATTAAATCCATTTATATATCAAACATATTATAATAAATCTTTAAGACCATGTCAAATAATCAAAGTGTTTCTAAACAATCTAAGCTCTTTGTGAAATATAAGAACATAATGCAATGGACTCTTTAGATCAGTTGTATCTCAGATAACGAACTCGTGTGTTGGGTAAAGAATTATAAATGGAGTCTGTGAAGTTAAGCAGAACAATCAGTAATCGACATTCATCTCAAAACACGCCTTCCAGATCAACATGCAAAAATAAAAAATGACAAGATGGACTCCTCGTTGAGCTGGCTCGACATTCCAGCTCAACAGCCAGCTCAACAACAAAAATGACAAAATGGACTCCTTGTTGAGCTGGTCGGACATTCCAGCACAACAGAAATGCTCCGGACGAGTACAATTTTAGTATTTGACCTTGAGCTATGACCTTGAACTTGAAGCTATCCAAAAAATTCTTTCAAATTGCACGTCTACTAACGATGGAGAATAATTGAGCCAAGTTATTTTGAAATCCATCCATAATTGTAGGCGAAATGCTCCGGACAAACACAATTTTAGTGTTTGACCTTGAGCTTTGACGTTGAACTTGAAGCTATAAAAAAATTCTTTCAAATGGCACATCTACTCATGATTGGGGATAATTGAGCCAAGTTAATTTGGAATCCCTCCATAAATGTATGAGTAATTGTCCGGACAAATTCGGACGAACGGACGGACTAACGGACATACACAGACTTGTTATAGCGCAAGCGGGCTCGACAAAAATAGACAAGATTGACACCTTGTTGAGCTGGGTCGACATCCCAGCTCAACAACCAGCTCATCAACAGGACAAGATGGACACCTTGTTGAGCTGGCTCGACGTTCCAACTCAACAGCAAGCCAAACAACAAAAATGGCAAGATGGACCCTTGTTGAGCTGGTTCGACATTTCTGCTCAACAAGAAAGCCAACTTGCTTTTTTTTTGTTGTTGTAGTTGTTGGGCTTAATGTTGAGCTGGAATGTCGAGCAAACTCAGCGAGGAATCCATCTTGTCATTATACCACCCAAAACTATGTTTGGGGGTATATAGGAGTCAGCTTGTCGGTCCGTCCGTCCATCTTTCTGTAGCTTTTTCATGTCCGCTCAATTTCTCGGCAACTGTTAAACAGATTTTTTTTTCAAAATTCACTGATATAATCAGTATAAAGCAGAGATGTGCATATTCTATTTGGTTACGGTCCATTGATTTTTTGACGGAGTTATGGCCCTTTTGTGAAAGATCATGTCCGCTCAATTTCCCTGGAACCATTTGACGGATTTGATTCAAATTTCACAGAAAGACTCGGTATAAGTTAGCCATGTGCATATCCTATTTTGGCTATGGTCCATTTATTTTTGACTGATTTATTGCCCTTCAATAAAAAGTCCATTTTTTGTACGGCCCTTTGGCGTATATCACTTATACATGGGCAAGCGCTGTTGTAGGGGTATTAGTCCGCTTTGCGGTAATTTCTAGTTTTTGCTGTTGAGTAGGAATGTCGAGCAAGTTCAAAAAGGCACGTGCTGAGCTGAACGTCGATTACTGATTGTTCTGCCAACTTCACAGACCCTTATTAATGACAGTTTTTACAGTTTTTAAGCTGTAGTAAAGGCGTGTAAGTCGCCAACCAAATATTCTACCTTTCGGTTACATGCTACGTGCCATACATTTTGCAAAAAAACGAGGTTAAAATCATATCGGAACTTTCTGTCGGAGTTATTGGGCTTGGAAATGGAGTAAGTGTGCGGAGCCAGTGATTGGTCAATTATAACATTGAGGTATCAACAGTTTCAAAGGCTCAGTTCTGATTCTGGTGTTGACGCCAACGTTTGATAAATGTTTGCAGATAATGGTTTAATTATACCATCTATTTTCGACTCTTGTCTATTTGTCAAAAATAATTTTCGTCCAATAATAAGGGATACAATTCGTTGTACTTAAGATGTACTTCCCACGAGTCGCTAAAACTCGAATGATATTTGATAACTTAAGATTCCGTCATTTAACTTTTTGTTGTTAAAACGAAGGGTCGGAAATTTGAAAAAAAAATATGCCCAACTTATCGTGTTTTCATAAAATCACTTATCTTTATAATTTGTCAATGTAGACGTATACTTACAGAATATTAATGACGGAAATATCAGAAAGAAAGCAAAAAAACTAGAAATATTTTTATATTCTTTGATCAAGATTGTCATATATTTTCCTGAATGAAATCTGAATCTTGGATCCTTTGCTTACGGGGCAATTGCTCCATTACAAATAAAAAAGCAGCAAACCAAGAACCTGTTTAATCTCATTTAATCTCATTTATTGATTTGATAGTTAGCTTCATTCTCCACAATCGAAGCCATGATCAGTATCAAGACAACTTACTAACTACATGTACTAGATCAGGCCTGGGCCCAAACGTTTTCAGTAATTTGTTGGATCAGACTGTATGGATCGCATTTTATTACATGTATATACTTATATATAACTAGTGAAATACATACATTTCTAGCGTACATGTAGCATTTGTATGTAGCAGGACACCACGGCAAGCTGTCGTCGCCGAAAGTCGGTATTCTGTATTATCATTAAATTACATTGTCATTAACAACGATACCTCGGGAAATGACTTGTTCAAAGGAAGCAACAAAAAGTTATTATGAATTCATAAATTTTACAGTTACGAGTAAAGCTTTCTCTCACAAATTTGTCCAAGGCCATTAGTATGGTCTTTAAGTTGCTGTTTGGTGTTAACCTTTTTATTTTGCATTCACTTTGAAACAAGTTCTACCAACTTCGAATAATCCTTTTCAAGTCTGTTTCCTGAACTAAACACGAGTGGTCATGCCTTACTTAGACCGTATATAGTCTTGAGAGATGAAGAGAATATTTTTTTGTTTTCATGGAGGTGTGAACCGAAAAAACTAATCACACTGTATGAATACGTGAAGCGGATTACATAAGTGTGTTCTGGTTTTTCGGTTCATACCTCCATGAAAATAAAAAATGTTCTCTTCATTTCTTATAATTTAATAGCATCGAGCGAAAAAAGCAAACATTTTACAAATTTTGAAGTACCTTTATGTATGGGACTGTTACATGCGGAAGCATACAAAACCGTTATGTGCTCCAAATTTTGTTCATGGAGTTATGAATATTTTTTTCGACCAATCAGAAAGTCCGTTTTAGTTGACGTAACTAAAAATTAAATTATTTGAAAATGAAAGACCTAAGCACGATACCCGCTCCAGTAAATCGATATCGGGACATCATTTGTTCCAGTCCATCTACCTTATGACCATAGAAGCCGCATATCAACACCAAGCGGTCATATATGTGAACATTAATTTTTCACATAACAACTTCCCGGAAAAATTCATGCGTAGGAAACGTTAACAAACGGTTTATCTTTGGATGACACTAATCACATCCTATCACGAAAATTTGCTGAATTGAAAACATTGCAATCAACAGATTGATTATTCGAGTGAATTATTTTAAGGTAAAGCTCCTGAAACGACTCAATGATTTTCTCGATATATTCAATTGACCAATCGCTTGCCCCGCCCACTTAACCTTTGGCCACGCCCACTGACCCTGACAGGAAGTCCCGCTCCGATTTCAAACGGCTTTATTTTAGAAAAAATATGACCAGTAGCGTGTATAAAATAAGTAGTACAGTTGGTTGGCGACCTAAACGTCGACGTTTAGTCGCCAAACCAACAAAAAAAGTTAACAAAAATGGCGGCCAATTTTGGAGATCAAATCTCATTTCTTGCCCAAATGAACGATTTCGTTGATTGACTGATTATTTGATTAACAGCCTCGATTGGTCAATAAAGGTACCTACATCTGCCTCTTTTTTATTAATCAAAGCTCGTTTCGTATATCAGTAAAGAAGATTGAGTTTTTTTTTTTTTAGGAAATCAGGAGTTTAGGATGACCGCAAAGTCGTAAAGTCTCATACCGTACATATTTTCTAGAAATACGCAATGATCCCGAAATTTTGGTAGGTACACCTAAGACTGATATTCTAACATTCCTTTAATTTCTTAATGGAAAATGAAGAACTCTCTTACTGCAAATGATTTTTTTTTTGTCCGATTTGTTTTCCTGCCTTATAGACAAAAATATGTTTCATGGACTTATAACCGTCGTCTACACCTTCTTTTAATATGGAGCAGTCTAAAAAGCGCTTTTTTGAGTTAGATGCAGAGCGCAGTCGCACTAAGAAACATGGTATCAATAATTGCGTAGGAGACGAAATGTTTCAGCTGATTTGTCATTTTATCGGATTATAAAAACAAGCATGGAGTCTAAACTTGATGTAAACGATAAATAATGGATTAATTGAAACCCATGCGTTTAGGGAGGGAGCAAAGGTGCATCATATTTCAACTCCCACTCATAGCCGAAGCATCTGATAAAAGTGTATTTCCCTTATTCATCGGAATAGCGTCAGGCTACTCTTTTCTCTTGTCGTCTGTATCATAGTTGGCGCATTTCGCGATTTTAACCCATACCCTTATAATCATACTTTCTAACGCCCCCCCCCCCCCCCGAGGAAAAAATAAGATTTAGAAACATTGTGGATAATGAAAAAAATGCTTGTCACAAGCAATTTGTTCAATTTCAACAATGTTTTCTACTCAAAGTATAAAGAGTCCAAAGATTTCATCGACTAAAATTTGTCGCCTACAACATCTTTTATTAGGAACAAGTTTAACATTTTGTCGGCTGGTAATAGGTTAGAGAGCGCACGCTTAAATATACGACAAACGTGCTCATATATATATCAGGACCAATAAATGTATATTATGTGCACGAACAATCTTTGTCTTTTTAAGTGGACACAAAACATCATATTTATTTTTCCCCAATACCGGAACAGGCACAAATCGAACCTGTGACAATCCGATCTAAAAGCCTGTGACTTATAACTAAACTATGGTGGCTGAGTGGAATATTATGATATTTTTACACCTGAATTTTGAAGGCTTTAAGAACAGAAACGTTTTGTCAGAAAATCTTGTATTCAAGATTCTAGCTCAATGTTGGAAAATGACCTTGGTCCTTTCGACATCACGAGACAAATTAGCATGCAATACTAGGATAGGCTCTCCGAACAGTACACACAGACTTAGTTAGTACAATCAAGATGAGAAGCTTTGAATATTTGATGACATGCCACCATCCCGGAAATAACATAAGGGGAAATATTGCAAAATACGTAGCCTGTAATTAGTTTTTGTCTGGAAAGAATACATTTATAAGTCTTCAAACACTGGTATTATATAAACGATTTTATGTTAAAAGACGTGAGTTAAGTGGAATTTCTCATCTTATCCGGTTGATTGGTTGATTGATCGAATGGGGTTTAACACCGCTTTTATCAGTATTTCTATCATATCGCGGCGGCTGGGGCACCTAACAATGGATTCCTTGTATTTCTCACACCAGTACTGCCACTACATCCTTTCCTAGTCTCCAGCTGCTATCTCAATCCGGGTAGAATCAGACTTACAACATGGTCTAAGAGTTTAAAAAATATTAAACATGTTACCCAAAGAGAAATGAATTCTATTTCACCCATTACCACTCAATCCCGTTTTGGAGCATCCCAAGAAAAAGTTTCTTGAAAACATTGTGGACAATGAAGAAATTGCTTGTAACAAGCAATTTCTTCATCGTCCATAATGTTCTCTGTCCTATCAGGGAAAGATTTTCTAAATTCCACCAACTTAACACTGTCCTCTGCAATTTTTTCCAATTTGACTTGTCTAAGATTTTTTCCGTGTTGTTACTTTACTTTACCTGGGTTACATTAACTTCGTCTATTTATCATGATAACCTTTGCCAAAGAAGATCAGTTAACAAAACCATGCTTTGCTAACTTATAGTACTTTCAGTACTTTGATTCCACAACCTACGACTGGGGAGCGGTATATATCCGTTGAATATTATCGATATTACATGGGAGATATTACTCTGCTGAAATAACTATGATAATGAGATAATGTATATGATAGCGCCTTTTATTTCCCGTTATGACAAAACATTAGAAAAATAACAATGAAAAAGAGCTAAGGCATATGAAAACGCTTTTCCGCCACCGTCGAGAATGGACGTCACCGGCGTCATATGTTTCGCGGAATATCTTTTATCGATACAGTTTATCGATTTATTAAGTTAAAAATATCTAAATCGTGCACGTACACTACCGAGTTGATTAAACTCGTCATCTAAATCAGACAAAAACTCGGCAAAGTCTCGGCTAAGCCTCGTTTTTATCTCTTTCAAGATGACTCACTTAAGGAATTAAGTCTTTCATGAACACTCATTCAATATTCTCCATATCTGCATCAACCCATTCTTGTTTGGTATTGTTGTTTTTAAGAAATGAAGAATGTTTTCATGGAGGTATGGAACGAAAAACTAATAACACTTAGCTTTTTCGTTTCATACCTCTATGAAAAGAAAAAAACAACATTCTTTTCATTCTTTAATAATATATTGACACCAAGCGCAAAAAAAATAGTTTACAGATCTGGCCATTCTTTATTGCCATACTCCAACTACCAATTTCTAGAATAAGGTTCTAGATCGGTCACGCGTATAAAAAATGCCTCAGAAATTTATATTATTCCAGACATACGAACAAATATATTTCAATGTGATTGTATTTAATGGTCGCCATTCGACCTGTGTCTATTAATAAGTCTGATTATGCCATAAAAACCGTTCCTAGAATGAAAAATGTCTCCCAATTATGTAAAAAATAAAAAAAATAAAAAGATTTTCATAAGAATAAATGTTTTTGCACTAATATTCGTATCTTATATACTCGCTTTATTCAGAAATGGAAGCTGGTGCACCACTGAATGTATTTCATGTGGTGTTACTTTTGGAGAAAACTATATTTTCCATCAGACACTTTGTGATCTCGAAAGGGGTAGACTTTTGTAAAACTGTATAGATACTTATTAATCTCAGGACATAAATGGGTTGAAAACTTAATTATGAACGCAATAAGGTTGTTAAAAACAAAAATAGAAAATCGACAATTTATAGATCTTAAGTGTTTTGCCTTAACCCTTTCCTGCCCAATCCCTGTTTTTTACGTCCATGTGATTATAATTGAGAAAACATTGTAGAAAAAGAAGAAATTGCTTGTGACAAGCAAGTTCTTCCCTTTCCACAATATTTTCTTTCTTACTGAATGATTTTTTGTCAACTTCAATATACTCTAAATTTTCGTCTGCAAAACCTTTGAATTTGGACAAGTGTAAAATTTTGTGAAATAGAAAATGGTTATTCATCGAATAAGGAGTGATAAAAGAGACGTACCGATTCGAGGTTATTAATCGATTAAAAACGTTATTATGTGCCTGCTTCTATTTCAAGTAAAATATGTAGACCCTACATTCCACACAGACAAAATTATATATGTCAGAGAAAAAATTCGTATCTGACAGTATCAAATACGGTTCCATATAAAGTAGTCATATATGATGCCATTTTCATTCTGCATATGATATCATTATGCAAATAAACGTAATCACAATGGTAAAAGAGGCGGGAAATGATTGTAGAAATACCAATTTCCATAGAATTTATTTAATAAAAAATAGGTATATAAGAATGGAATACTATATAACGATTGCGACCATGGCGAATGTCAAAATTTTCCTCAAGTTAAACACAAGTTGTTGTACAAAATATCTCTGCTTATGACTAAACGACGTCCCGTTTTGATATCCTCTGAGTTTTGTGGAGATTGTTGCAAAATACTCATAGATAAATAATTTCTGATCAATTTGGCTATTCATTGTGTGAATATGTTGAGCAGAATCACAAACATCGTCCCGCTTATTCTGGATTTTTCAAAGCTGCGAAAACTGAATGCACGAAATGTACATCCCGAAATCGTCATTAAACTTTTCGCTTTAACAGACAGGCGCTCTTTTAAAGGAGAAACTAATTGACACTACTTGAGCTATCGGAGCTAAGAGAAAAGTCATGTCTTCCAATCATGTCTCACATAACCAAAGTACATAATGGAATTCGGTGGAGTGCAGTCTGAAGATTGAACGGACGATAAATCAAATGGTCTAAATCCGAAGGCTAGTTTTACCGTACAGTATAAGATAACGTCTTAAAGCAAATGGCCTTCGGGTAATCACGTTCATGACACGTGCACCATTTTTTTCTACTAAAGACTTTCTTTTGGCGCATATTTTTTTCACTACCAGAATAAAAAAAAATACAGGCTTGTCAAAATTCAAAGAAGTTGCAGATACCTTTGGGAAGTTTGTCGAATTGAAAAAAAAATCCTATAAGCTGGAAGCGTTTTGTTAAAAAGAAAAATTTCTCGTCACAATGTTTTCTATAACTGTATTTCATCAGGACGTCAACAAGCAGGATTGTGATTTAATTATTTAGATATTATGAACGACAAAAACTGATTAACCATTTCGGCCTGACACAACAAAATTGACACCTTTTGTTATAGAGAAGTAAATTTTTATCACTTTTTAATCGCGCATTTTCGGAGCGATTAATGACCATGCACGCTTTCGATATTCCTTTGTGACCTTAGTTCCTAACGTCCTCTAAGTCACGAAGGCGGATACAATACTAGACATTCTGCGTAATAAGCATCTGAATTACTTTGACTGTTGAGTCTGGAACATCTTTTTAAGAGCATGCCATAATGATTTAAACACTAGATTCCTTTAAAGTTAGTTGAAAAATTAGAGTTACAAGTTAAGAAATTTCCAGCGTAGAGCGAAATGAAAATGGGGGTGCAAGGTTTGGACGTACCAGTTTAAGCTAAATCTAAGGAACGTTTTCAATGTTTAGCTACCCTAAAACAATCATTTTCAAAATATCACCACTTAAAGTTGTCGTCTGCAACTTCAAACGCCAAATGATAAAAGTGACCGAAGAATATTTCAAGTTATTGAAACTTAATAGATGTTTGTCCTTCTAGGTTGTTACTGATTTTTTTTTCTCAAACCCTTTACTAGAGGTGCATAAAAAGCAGAAATGTGTGGAAACGGGACAACACTATCCCATAAAAATTCTGTTAAATATCAATGTCTTAATACCCCCCCCCCAGATGACTGCTCTTTTGTTATATATTAATGTCGTTTAAATTATAGTTGGAAAACAGGGAGTTCAAAATTTATGATAACGTCTATCTCCCTCTCCCCCTCTCTCTCCTTGTCCAGATTTCGTCCCAGAGCTACCAATAATCTCTTAACTACGATGTTTTAGCTGCAGTGCGATTTTAGCACAATGAATCCTTTGTCGTACTGTTTAAAAACTCATAGACACATTCAATATTACTCAAAGATGCTATGATTATATCTGGTATATAGGCACTTGAATATATGTCCACATGCTGATGACAAGTTTAAGGTCTATTACTTTGGGCATAATGCATTATATTGACTCTTCTAAGGCCACAGCATTTTACTACAATCTTTGTTCAAAATACTTTCTTCAAAAATGATAATTTAGGAGCTAGAAACAATAGACTGTTTATTGTATGGTTTAATATCACTTTGACACATTCTGATTCCACCAAATGGATATTGATTTAAGACATTATTTCTAGGGCTGATTGGTATTTTGTTGGCCTATACGAAACACATATTGTATACGTAAATGACTTTGAACAAATTCTAGATGGTCTAAGTCATGTAGTTCTCAAAGCGAACAGTGTTCCGGGTCCGAGATTATAAATTTTTTTTCGTACTCAACTGAGAATTTACACAAAATTCGATTCGCGTATTCCTACAGTGTGATCGGGTTTTTCTGTTCACACCTCCATGAAAACAAAAATTATTCTCCTCAACTCTGAAATGTGTTATATCAAAAGCAGTTATTTTGTGAAATGTATGGTTAGCGACATAAAACAAAAGTCTAACCGTTGATGGGAGACAGAAACATAGCATCTACAGCTTGAAAGTACAAACGATTTATTAAGACGCCTACCAAGCGAAACTGTTTTAACAAAATACCTGATGACGGTATAAAAGATGATTTGCTGATCAATCTGTTTTTGATTAACAGCGAAAATCTGTCACTTTAGCAGATCTAACAGAATTCCATCCAAACGAAGGATCGCTGGCTCCTACTGGAAGTTCTAAACAGTTATATAACGGCGTTATTTTGTAAAATTTATGGCCAATACCATGTAACAGAAAATTGTTTTTTGGGGTTTGCGACCTATACGTGTTTACTATATTGAAATATTTATCAAAGTTTATGAATTTTTAAAAATCGATATATTTTGGGGTAGAAAACATTGTGGATAATGAAGAAATTGCTTGTAATAGCCTTTTTTATAGAGCGGCGTTTAAAGGCGTCCGTTGTGGGAATGGGTTAACCTAAAATTCTACATAACCAGTGTACATCTTTCGCGTTGAATGTTAATTGTTTTCTGTTTCCGGTGTTAACTGGCATTTTTTCGGTCTTTTACATTTTGAATCAAATATTAATAGTTGACAACAAGTAGTGCTTAAAGCTGATATCTGATCTGGATATTTCCAGAAAAAAAGTCATTATAGTGAAATATCTCCCCGAGAGACCTACTTGTTTGTTTAATTTTCCGAGATATTCCTGACAACACAAAGCTCTTGATAATTGTAGATCTACGAGTTTGTCAATTGCCTCGACATTAATTTATCCATTAGGGAATATTTTTACTTGTAAATTTACAAATAATTCCAAAACGTATCTGTTCACGTTAGATGTATTGTGTTTCCTTCTTTGTTATTTACCCATCATTATTTCTACTGAAATATATAAAATATCGGACAAGTTAGAAAATTATTCCGTTTATGACATTGTCAAATACGGCACCATATAAGGTAGTCTTATATGACGTAATTTTCATTGTGTAGATGACGTCATAATTAGAATAAACTTAACCAGAATGGAAAAGGGGAAGGGAAATGCTTGTGGATATGCAGATTTTATTATTATTTCAACGTATTTATTAAATAAAAAGCAGGTATAAAAAAAGGGAATATTATATTACGATTGTGATACAATATCTTGTAAGTACTTCTAGCTAAAGAGAAAAATTTGATATTCCTCTCGACCTTCGGTCTGGCATCTTCGCAAGCTAGGGGTTCTAACTCCACCTTGTTTAAACCCTTGGCTTGCGAAGATGTCGATCTCGGGGAATACCAAAATTTCATCCGCAACTTGAAGCAAATATAAGAATTTGTAACTGTATCGTATTATGATATGTCCTTTTTATCTGTTTATTTTGGTTCCACTAGGCGATGTCAACTACCATTTCTCTGTTTTGTTAGCACGACTGACGGATCGTCGCGGTTAATCAAAAAATCGATCGACCGATTAAACTATTACTTAAGAGATGAAGAGAATATTTTTTGTTTTCATGGAGGTATGAACCGAAAAACCCAAACACACTGTATGAATACGCGAAGCGGATTCATACATTGTGTGATTAGGTTTTTCGGTTCATACCTCCATGAAAACAAAAAAATATTCTCTTCATTTCTTATAATTTAATAGTATCGAGCGAAAAAAGCAAAAACCCTACATCTTTTGATACCATTTTGTAAAGCTTAAGAAGATTCAACATTTATAATGAACTGAATAGATGTAAAACTAAAAGGGAAAAGACATAAAAGAAATATAGGAGGAGAGGCGAGATTGGGGGGGGGGGGGGGCATTTATCAAATGAAAGTACAAAGTCTTAAAACGGAAGGTATAATATGGGCTGTAGATTTTTCCCAGTTAAAGGATTGTTTAGGTGGGAAAAATGAGACTTTGTTGTCGAGAAAACGTGTCCAGGGATTAATTGAAAATAATAACTAGAAGTCACGTGCTGAGGTTTCCAAACAATGTTGCCTAAACTTCATACCTTCACCCGTTACCACATGGGAAAATTTTAGACTGGTCAAAATTGAAAGAAGTTGCAGACTAAAATTCGAAGTTGATGCAATTTGAGATTTTTTCATCTTTCCGGGAGGAAATATAGTGGAAAATGAAGAAATTGCTTGTTACAAGCAATTTCTTATATTTCCACATTGTTTTCCTCAAGTATGGAAACACAGCGACGTAAAATCCCGGGTGTGTCCAAAGGCGTCTCTGTGTGGGAATGGGTTAAGCCTGTCCTGTTGAAAGAGGCTGCAGACGACGACGACGAAAATTCGATGATATTTGAAATTAAACCATCCCGGGAGAAAATATTATGGGAAAAGAACAAATTGCTTGTTACAAGCAATTTCTTATTTTTCCACGTTGTTTTCCTCAAGTATGAAAACAAAGTGACGTAAAATCCCGGGTGTGTACAGAAAATGGTTAACTAACAAGACTACGAATTTCAGAACTCTTCTTGACTTTTTTGGTGCCTTTTGTCATTATTTATGTGTTTATCTAAATTCTCATTCAAAAGCCGCAAACAAACCAGCCTACTCAGGCCCAATGCTCATTTTTTATCAAAAATAAATCAAATTGGACTTTGGTAAGAAGATCGGCCATAGCGTGAAAAGTCACTCTTTTATAAAAATGCGAATCCGAAACTCAGTTTGAAATAAAGAGCAGTTTAAAATCGAAAAAAAATATACTTTTGACAGGAGATTGGAGCTACTAATCGCGTTCTTTAGACATACCTGCATAGTGAAATAAAAAGTACACCGACGATCCTTGATAAAAATTCAAGCCTTCTGTAGATTAGATGCAAATCCTTGCAAAAGCAGCTAGATCTTTTTAATGTCAACTTTAACATACACGGTGGCGAACTGACGAATCTCTGCCCAAGCCCACTGACTCCGACAGGAAGTTCGGTATGGAAATAAAACGGCACTACTTTGTAAAATTTATGCTCAGTTACGTGTAACAAAAATAAAATGGATAGTTGACGATCTAAACGTCGTAACTACAGCTTGAATAAGCTGTAGTTACGACGTTTATGTCTTCAAATCAACAAAAATTCTTAACATAAATAAATAACATAAATGATGGGATGTGTAGGAGTTCTAAAAACACTTCCGATCTGAATGATTGATATGTTTAGCCTATCGGTGTGTTTTTGTTTTTTGTCTGTTTGTTTGTTTGTTTGTTTTTGTTTTTATTTATTTTTTTTATTGACATCCGCGACCCCTCAAATATTTCATATACATCGTATGCTTAATGTGTTAGAAATAAGAAGCCAAATCAATAACATATCATTGAAAGTGCGCTAAATGATGAAATAAACTCTGCAGTTAAAGATAAGAGTTACGATCAGAAAGTATCAGACTCGGTGTTACAAATAAAAATCCCTCGGAGACTATTTATGAAGGATATAATGAAATCAGACGACAAGAGCCAATGTCTATAGAGATATTTTTGATCACGATTCAAGTTGTACGCGTGGGAGAGATCAATCCAAATCATTCTTTATGGGTATTTTGATCAGACGGCGAAGGAAATAAACGAGCGTCCAGGTTTAACCGATTCTAGCACAATTCCGCCTTTTTAAAGACATCTAGAAAAGAATGTGAAATATGAGGGCTCTAATTGTCTAAAGAATTAAAGCAATTTTTGTGTTGCCCACACTGTTTTCTACTCAATAAAATTGACAAAATTTTCATTCTCCAGACTTGAAAAAAAACTACAATTTTTATTCATTTATTTATCCTCTCTGTGGCTGCAACCATGCTAATGTCGACAATTCTACTTCAATTGTTAGCCATGCAAGGGTGATTGAAAACTCCTTGGCTTAGGGCTATAGGAGAAGAGGTTTCGATTTTTTTTTTCAACATAGTCGTCTAGCAAGGTTACATTCTTTATCAAGCGGTGTTGAATCATTAAGATAATTCTTGCAGAAGGTTACATCTTTGGCGCAAAAACGCGTCAAAAGCTTGTTTGACGTCATCAGCAGTGCAAAAATGGCGACCGCTAAGAACCTTTTAGCTAGCGAAGCGTCAGCTTTGATAGCTTAAAGTAATAGACAAAATTTTGAGGTCGTCTCAGAGTTTAACGAGTGCAAACTGCCTTTGGCGGCTTAACAACTAAATCCAGTGAATTCCTACGTCATAAGAAGCAGTTCTTATATGCTCAAGTAATATTGCCAACTCTACCTGCATGTTCATCTTCTGGGTATTTCAATCCCGATTTTACATCATCCCAAGAAAAGGATTTGGAAACATTGTGGACAATGAAGAAATTGCTTGTAACAGGCAATTCCTTCATTGTCCACAATGTTTTCTACCCAACGAGGTAAAGATTTCCACAAATTTGAAAGTGTCGTCTGCAGTTTCATTCAATTTGAACCAGTCTAAGATTGTGTCATTTTGTGATGGGTTAACTTCTGATATAAAGATAACCTTTTTACAAAGTAGACCATGCTTTGCTAGCTTACAGTACTTTGATTTCCTGTTGGGGAATAGGTAACAGTCAGAGGGGCTAATTCAGGTGAATGTAGTGGGTGCTCAACCGATTTGAAACCACATTCATGAATTGCAGTAATGGAAACCGTGGGCTTGTGTGCTGGAGCATTGTTCTTAAAAAAGTGCACACAGACATTAACCATAGATTTTCTCCACGATATTTACACGTACCTGTCTAGTTAGGTCAGCAGAATACCTACCAGCTATAGTGTGACCTTTTGAAGTATAATCAAGTAGAAGCACGCCTTTTGCATCCTGGACATTTCCCAGCGGATGTTGGTGACTTAGCCTTTTTCCAGGACGGTGATCCAGGGTAGCTCCACTGTCTTGACTGGTGGTTTGTTTATGGTTCGAAGAAGTGCATACATGTTTTATGAATAGCTCAATTGACCAATTGCGGCTGTCAATCAAATAACCAGTGGACCAATGAGATCATTCAATTAGACATAAAGTTCAGTTTGAACTCCGAGATTGGCCGCCATTTTTGTGAATCATTTTTGTTGGTTTTGCGACTTGAACGTCGCAATTACAACTTATTCAATCTGTAGTTACGAGTTTGAAGTCGCCAACCAACCATTCTATTTATTTGTAACATACTGTTTTCCATAGTTTTTGCAAAATATACCGTTAAAAATTGGAGTCAATGGGTGGGGGCTAAAGGAATAAGTGGACAGCGCCAGCGATTTGTCGATTTATCCGGATTCTGCTGAAACAAAGCAAGGTTTGCCTTTGACATGTTGCCACAAGCTGTATTGGTTGAGACCCGGGAGCTTTTTTACCAATCTGGCAGAAGCTTGTTGATTCGCAAATCATTATGGACAATTGCAAGGACCTGTTCCTTTTTCCTGTGAGATATCTAAATGTCTAGCAATGTACCAATGTTCAATTCGCTAATCTGACATAATCACATGTGTTTTATCGATAGTGTCTGAAGTAAAAGTTGGTTGACTGCCCGATCGGGGGGGGTCATCTTAAAAAATCTCTCTATCGCGTATAAATTCAGCGACCCGTGCATGAATTTTCATGAAAATTTGATAAAGGAAAATTATCAGCTTTTCAAAAAGTGAGTAATGTGATTTTTATTATAAATTATTCTTTCTTAGTGTTGAATCTAATACATCCACCGTGAATTTTTTGTGACAAATTCCCTATGGCCTACTTTGAAAAATCCTAACTTATCGGATGAGGTCTTAAGTCTTCCGGTATAATATTGTCAATAACGACTGGGTTACTAGCGGAAGTCAATTACGTAATTGATACGTCATGGAAACCACAACTAAGGCAATTTTCTATGCAATCGATAGAAAATTTATTTTCCAGTTGAACTCCGGTCCCCTAAATTATAATTCGTTGACTTATTTGGTGTCTCGTAATACGATTTTTTCTTCCTTTCTTTCTCTCTTTAAAGGTAAGAGCATCCTTTTGATTACAAAATCACCTTAGTAACTTAATCTTTCCCATGTCTGAAAGCGTTAAAGCTCGAAATTGGAAAATTGGGTGCCTATTTTTTTCATAATCTGTACAAGAAAAAATCGCATTTTAAGTCCCATTTTATTTTGAACTAGAAATAATAAATAAGTTTGAAAAACGAATTCATAATTTGACCGCCGACTCTGCGGTCAATTAAACCTGTTGAATATTTTAGATATTACATAGGTAACCTTACTCTAATGATCATGCAAATGATCTGATGCATATGGTAAATGCTTTACGTTACAACAAAAATGACGCCATATTGCCTGCAGTTACGTTATTTTAGAATTCGTGGGATATTTCAAGAATTTTTTTCTATTCATGTCGAAATTTCAGGTCATTCCTATATACCGAATTTAAATAACTCGTCATTAAAAACCGATAAAAACTTGGGAAACCCTCGTTTTTATCTGTTTATAGATGTTTCGTTTAAAGCAGTTCTTGAACAGATGGTCATGAAAATTTGTTTTAGGAAAATATTTGTTGATTATTCATGAAAACTACAAATATGGCAATTTTCGATGTTGTCGAAAAATAATGTAAATACCCGATGAATAACGGTTCCATTCTGTTGACTTATTTGGCGGAAGTTAACGCTAAATATCTTTGCATCTTTTCTTTCTTTTTTTAAAAAAAATGAAAACATCCATTTTTCATTGCTAAATTCAGTATAATCCTCTTCTTTCAAATGTCTGCATGCAAGAAAGTTAGAATTAAAGCCAAATTTTTCATAGTCTATCAAAGAGCCCCTTTAATAAGATCTGGGTTTTTTATGATTACTCGATTAATATCCACAAATCAATTCAACTGCTGACTGGCAGCCGCGGTTGGTCAGTTGCAAACGATCGGAAACAGTCGAGTAAAACAATGATAGATTTTATCACTTTGAGATAGTTTTTCCAGAACTAATTTTGAATAAGCATGTTAAATAGTTCCATTGTTCGATTTTGCAAGCAGGTACAGAAAAAAAAGGCCGATCACAATTTAACAATTTTGATCGACATGTCTATTCAAAATTCATATAATACCCTTCAATGCATTCAATTAAAGTCTGATTCTTTATTTCAGACGATGTTTTTTGTTTAAATTAGATTAATTATGTAAGAGCATGTCAGAGAATCTCCATTGATGTGGCGATAGTTATATCTACACTATGTGGGCGAAAAAGATAAAAGACGAGCTCAAAGACAGGAGGACTTGTCAGTTGTATCGCCTTAAGATCAATGATAATCCTTCATAAAAACTTTGTTTGATGTTTGCGAGAAATGGAAAGCCGGCATAAATCACAAAAAAGTGTGTGTTTTTTTAACGCATTACCAAACGATAAAATTTCAGACTGATCCAAATTGAAAGGAGATGCAGACGACAATTTAAAGAATGTTTAATCTTTCTAGGCAGAAAAAGGTTGTGAAAAATGAAATAATTGCTTGTAACAAGCAATTTCTTCATTTCACACAACGTATACTCGATTTCTTTTATTTCCTGAGGGGCGTCCGAAAGCTTCACTGTTTGGAAATGGAACAATTCGAGTAGATTAGCGTTCAGATACATAACAATGAAGAAAACATGTATGTATCTTTTAAACTGACAAGTTACAACATGTTTTTTGTATATAAATATATTTTTTTTTCACGAAAGGGTAGAGCATAACATAGAAACACGTTCATTAAAACATTTGAATTCTCGAAGTCATAAAGTAACGTCGTTTCGGCAGGTTTCCTTGATAACGAGTCGAATGTATGAATATATCCTACATATTCACTCGCTAAGAACAAAAAGAGGTGTTTCTGGGCGATAACCTCATTCCTCTTTCTTGAAGAAGTTGTTAGCGAATTACTCTGTTGCAGGTACACTTCGTCGCCGTAAAATAGTATCGTGCAGACACACTTGATAGCTCTAAGACGGAAGCTTTTTTATTTGGTGGAGTAAAAAGGAGGGATTGTATGGGAACGGGTTAACATGGAAGAGATTCCATAAGTCACATGTACAGTATCCTGCAACATCGATGCTTTTCACGGCTTTGATTAAGTGTATTGAAAATTACCCTTACCAAAATACAGTGATCAAGACTTTTATGAATTAAGTATTTAAAATGTGTTTGTATTAAAAAAAATCAACACATTTTGGTCACAGAAAGGAAACTAATTGAAGTATTTAAATAACGCGCCAAATCGAACCATTTCTTCTATTTTTATGACGTTTTAAATAAGACTAAAATAATTGTTTGTGTGTGTGTGTGTGTGTTTTTTGTTGTTTTTTTTTGTATGTGTGTATGTGTGTGTAGACTTCAAAAACAAACGTCGGTTATATTAGCCTATCAAGAATTGCAATCTTCTTTACAATCGACCAATCGCTGGCCCCGCACACTATCTCCCTGTGCTACATCCATTCACTCAAACAGGACGTCCCGCTTTGATTTTAACGGTGTTATTTTGCAAAATGTATAACCAGTAGCAAGTAACAAAAATTAAATTGGTTGGTTGTCGACCTAAACGTCGTAACTACAGCTTGAATAATCTTAATTTACGACGTTTAAGTGGTCAAACCAACGAAAAGGGTTAACAAAAATGGCGCCCAATGTCGGAGATGAAACCGCAGGTCCGGGCTGAATAAATGGTTTGATTGGTCGGTCGATTTCTTGTTTGACAGCCGCGATTTGTCAATTGCACGAGGGCAAGAGGGGGGTTGATTTTTTTGTTGTTAGTTTTTTCTTTTTGTTTTGTTTTGTTATTTTTTTTGGGGGGGGGGGGTGTTGTTGTGGTAGCTTTTGTTTGGAGTTGTCGTTGTTGTTGTGACAAAATTTCTAAATAAAACTTTTGCACAAGTGCATTACCATCCAGTATTTTCTTTTTCTAAGTAATATCAAAGTAAAATCAACCTTCATTAATAAATGCCTTTTGTAGAATAATAGAGCTTGGTCCGTTCTGATTAAATGATTTGATTTGTCGGTCGATTCCTTGATTGACAGCCGCCATTTGTCAATTGCAAGTGGGCAAGAGAGAGGGATTTTGGGGGGTTTGTTGTTGTTTGGAGTTGTTGTAACAAAATTTCTGAATAAAACTTTTGCACACCAGTATTATCTTTTTCTAAGTAATATCAAAATAAATTGATCCTTCATTAATAAATGCCTTTTGTAGTATTATAGAGATTGGTGCAACCAAAAAGATTTCCAAGTATGACACGAACAAAACGTGTATTTATCATAACAGATGCACATGTTGAATAATAACCCTGAAGTGATGTACTCTGTGATATTTTATAAATTACGTTATACGTAAGAAATAGCTCTCATATTTTTATTGTCTGAGGTCTTACTTTGATAATTGTCTTCAAGGTCGGGGTTACTTTTCATAACAAACAACTGACAACCTAATGGATATTGGCAGAAATTCGTAATAGCCTCCAAAAGAGAAAAGAATGAGATTTCGAATTTTAGAAAGAACGTGACTTTCTAGAATACTACACTATAGCCGAAATCGGTTAATGACAATGTCGAATCTGCTCATTAAACTAAATTTGTCTTTTTCCTGTGATTCTCGCTGTGGTCTTGGTTAGAATAGGCAAAAATAATTCTGCATGCTATATATGGTTTGTAGTAGAAATGTTTAATGAGAGGGAAATTGCATGAATAGTTCGAGATAAGTCTCATTACTCTTTGTCATTGTGTGTCATGATACAAACCGTATAAATAAAATGTGCATGTATTATATTGTCACTGACTTCCGAAACCGCTTGCTTTAGGCTAGTAAATCTACTGGACCTTCCCCATCATTAGCCTCTACATCTTGTCGTACCAAGGGCTAACGTTTGATCTATCTACTAGTCATCGAACTCGATCGATTACCGATCTTTTTCCGATCGCTTGACTACCCGATACTTTAAACATTAATATCGTCGGTGCGCGAGCAAAATGACGTAATTACAGCTTTTTTGAAAAAAAAACTGTAGTTACGACATTTTGCTTGGACACCGACCATATGTCAACAATCTTTCAGTTATATCGCTGCGGCTGGAGCACCTAACAATGGAATCCTGGTATTTCTCACACCAGTAATACCATTACATCCTTTCCTAGCCTCCAGCTGCTATCCCACATTGATCTACGATTATCGACCCAATGGTGAGAGACAAATAGTCGGAAAGAATGAGTGCCGCTGTCGGGGATCGAACCCGGGACCTCTAGATTACTAGTCAGAGACGGGCAAGATTGTCGAAAAACTAACCAATCTCGGCTGTCAAGCAAACAATCACACGCCCTCTGAAATCATTTATTAAGACCGGAAATTAACTTTGAAGTCCAACATTGGTCATTTTTTTGAAAAATATTTTGTTGGTTTGGCGACTTAAACGCCGTAACTATAGCTTATTCAAGCTGTAGTTACGACCCCCAAGTCGCAAACAACCATTCTTCTGTTCATAATATGCTACTGTCCATATCTTTCGCAAAATGACGCCGTTTGATAAGCGGAACTTCACGATTGAGGAAATGGGCGGGACCAAAAGAGTACGTGAGAGGGGGGCAGCGATTGGTCAAACAGGTAGTTATGGTGAAAGGATGTTGGACATGAGTTCTAGCGGATTGAAGTGAGTGACACATCCCGTAGATGACTAATGTGACTTCGGAGAGGACACAAAGTGCAGAGATCAGATTCGAAGCTTGAATAAAAGAATGCGAATATATGTTGATCTTTTATATAGAAGTTGTACAGTGTATCTTAAAAAGAGTACCACATGCAGATGCCAACACTCGGTTGTTCAAGTGCTTTAAAGTGGATAAAACTTCTATGTCGAAGAGAAGACACAATTCGTTCAAAATGCATTTGGAGTTACTCCCTCTTTGGTGAAGATTGCTATTTCCATAGTGATTATATATTCCGAGTTTCAAGTAAATTGGTGTCGTGGTACTAAAGTTATCACAAAATCTCAAATTTCTTCTGAGTTGAAAACGACATGATTTGTTCAAAATGCAAATAGAGTCATCTCCCTTGTTTGTAGTGCTCTTTTTATAGTGAACATACTTTCCGTTTGTGTTCGGTTATTCAGAGAAATTACGAAATGTCCAAGATTTTGGACGACGGCGACGTTGACGTAGACGCAGATGACGACCTGACACCGGTAATACCCGGAGTGTCCTCCGAATACAACCGAGCTAAATACGCAATTCTGTAACACGATATAGATCTAATCCTTCCTAGACAGCTCTTATTTTTTACTTTGACGAGATATGATACGTGTACCGACATTATTATTGTGGAAACAAATATCATATATATATGTAAAGTGCTCCAACGGCGACATATCATCTATTTTTCAAGCTCAAACGGTGTTTACAACGCAAAAAAATGAATATCCCCCTACAATACTACAATAAAAGTATATCGCAGTATCTAGGTTTGTTTATAACGTAGAAAAAAAATAACTATTCGATGATTATTTTATTCAATCTTGTTATCAAACTTATTTGTATTCATATATGCAAAGGGAAGTAACTCACACATTGCTTTCAAATACGAGTTGTCTTCTCCAATCTCAGTATATAGAATGTAGCAAAAATACATTCCATTGTCGGTATATGTCGACAAAGGAATGTCAAGAATGTTGGCTAGCTAAGACAAGGGTTAATCTTCTAAGCTGAAATACCTGTTTACATTGATAAATTTCGAGTTGATAAAACTTATCAGTGAGACACAAATGGTTTGACTAGTGAAATTGTGATTACCGTATTTATGGTAATAAACGCACCCTGCGCAAAATCAATGATACTTTGGAGGCGGATCGTTTATAAAAATAAACTTATTAAACAACATTATGCATCTCTTATCTTTTTTTGAATGACACTTAATGCCTGCGCTTTCCCCTCTTCTATCAACTTTTTTTTTTCTACTTCACTTATATCTGACTGTTTTGAGCGAGTCTTATCTTTGAGATTATTATATCTTTCAAGTTCATAAATAACCGTTTTAAATTCTTGTTCTGATATTTGTCCATCACTCAGTGCCGTGGAAATCAAATCTTTCACACTATTTAACTTACCTTCGGCTAAAGTCTTTATCTCATAATGTTTTTGAGCCTTTGAATGCAATCGCCTTCTAATAAACTTTACACATACACCTGCTACACCACACACTACTGCCACAATTTCTAATGGCAACATCAAAGGCATCGCAATTCCAATGCCACCCAAAATCACACTCCCAGAAATTAGAGTTGTATCAATTCCATCTGTGGCATTTATACCCCTTTTATATTTCTTATACAATGACTGCCTATTATCCCTTTCCTTAATTAATGTTTGCTCAATTTCTGATATTTTTTGTAATCTATAATTCTGCCCATCTTGCAATTCTGGATACAAACTTGGGGCTGTCGGTTGTTTCATATTTTATTATTACAGACAAAAAAAATTAAAACAATTCAATTAACAACGAAGCAACTGTATTTTCTGTTGTTGCGTTTCCCTTCTTACATACAAAATTAATTACACTTCCAGCATCAATAATAAAAGGTTTATCAAAATTGTCATGCTTTCTTGATGTAGTGTTAAGTGTTATTTCACAACCTGGTAATATTTTTTCATTTACAGAAATACCCACCGACACTTCGCCACTCCTTTTTTTACATGAAATAGCTATACCTAAAATTTGACCACGACGCATCATCACATAACCAGCACCGTCTTCTCTACCACCATTCCCAAAAGAAAACACTTCATTCTCTACAAGAGCCCCTTTACTTTCTGCAAATATTGAAATTACTAGCTTGTCTTTGATATTGTTAATGCTATTTCGTAATAAACTATTGTTAATGGCCATTTCCTTTACATTTTCTCGAAGTTCATTATGCCTATCTACCTGTGTATTTATTTCTTGAAACAAAATGCTTCTACTATCATGAACACTTTGCTGAAATTCTGAAATCCTCTTCTCTAAATCTGTAATTGGTCTCACTCGCTTATGCAAATCATGAATATGCTGCTTAAGGACTTCAAAGTCGTCGTTTATTCTATGTGATTTGATACCAAAGATACTCATTTTTTATAGTGTGAAAATTAAATAATTTCTAAAACAGCACTCATTGGCAAGCCATGGTTATCTATTTTTTTGTTGTATTTATCTCTAAAAGATATTTCAAATTCTGTAATTGCCCCGTTGGACAAATATTTATATTCTGGATGCTCAAATCGTACAGACACAATATCACCATACGCTTTATTTTCAATTGGTACAACTGCTAATATTGTGCTTGGCATCCCATTGAAATAGTTCTGTGATGTGTTTAATTGCTCTAGATGGATGTATAGAGACTTTACTGTTGCAAAATCAAGACATTTATTACCAAAATGAGTAGTATTTGCTTCAAATATTCTTTTACCAAACCCTAGCATCAACTTGAGTCCTTTACTTATCTTTATTTCATTATCAGTAATTAATGATGTAATACCATTAGTTTCATTCACAGACAATGAAATGTTTAAATTGTGAAAAAAATCTACAATGTGTTGAAAGCTGTAATAACCATCCTGAATGCGATGAGGTCTCTCTTTACCCTTTTGCACATATTCATTAACAACATTATACCAACCCAGCGTATATGTGAAACTTTTCAATCCAACCCGTTTGTTCCCATCTTTGTTATCAATATACTGTTGAAAATTAATAGTGTTATCAATGTTTGAAATTATGTGATACATTTTTTTTTATAAATCATAAAATAAAAAATGTCAGTACAAAAAGAATTCAAATATAGCGATGCAGCTCACTATCAACACGCTGGTGTTTTTAACAACAAATCAATTAATATAATAAAACAAAAAATAATAATATCATCTGATGCAAAGAAAAGTTTTCAAGTAGATTTTCCAAACATATTTGAAAACTACCTACTACCACAAGTAGTAACAGAAGAAATAGTAGATAGATGGAATACAAAATGGTTATTATTCTGGCAAAATCAATTAAACTTTGCAATATGGTGTGCAACTACA
Source organism: Fragum fragum (assembly GCA_946902895.1). Taxonomy (NCBI): domain Eukaryota; kingdom Metazoa; phylum Mollusca; class Bivalvia; order Cardiida; family Cardiidae; genus Fragum; species Fragum fragum. Next base: position 46,484,235 of record OX336373.1, on the reverse strand, counting down.
GGTTGTGGTGTAGATTATAATAACCACATAAGAGCTGGTGGAATGACTGGCTCACTATTCCTATTTCACATCTACTACCAAACAAGAAGAATATTATTTGAACTAGGAATTGCACTACCACAAGATAAAAGTTGGAATGCATTTAACAATAGCTATGACCGTGGTGCTTATGAAAGAATATGTAAAGAATTTAACGTCGATCCAAATTCAGACTGGAGACAAAAATTATTCCCAAGTGGTGACAGTCTTGGAGTAATCCACACAACTAGCCACACTGCTTGGAAAAGAACAGATTTTAGACATGACAATTCATCCCAACACATCCAAAGCAGCACATCATCGAATTTAGACTTGACAAAAATGACATTTGGACCAGAAGTATCAGGAGGAAGAAAATGTGGAGTATCATCATGCGAATATCTTCCACCAAAAAAAATTCACATTGACTATTTACAACAAGTAGATGGTGTTAAAAATGTTTGGACCACATTTATACTAGATTCCTCATTAGGCTTCACAAGAGCTGGAGTTGAAAGAATAAACGAATCAATAAGAACATTTTGCTGGGCTATACTTGGCTCACAATCACAAACAAGAACAGATATTTTAGGTACTGGAACTGCATTTGATGCACAAAAACAATTTCTTGCAAATGTTGAAGATGCTATTAATGGTCCTATAGATTTACCAAGCCAAATTTCAAGATACCAAGAAACTTTAAAATATGCTCGTAGTAAAGTTGATTATGTCTATGGAATAGGACTATATATGTCACCAAGTGATATGGAATTAAGAATTGGTACAATTCAAGATTATAATAATAAAATTGTAGTAGCAACAAAAGACCAAGAACTTGGTTTGAATAATAATGTAAATATAAAACCAATTCCACCAAAACAAACTACAGAATTAAAAGGAACTCCAACAAAGCAAACACAACCAGTACAAGTCAGTTCTGAGGATTATAAAAAAATTACAACCTATGCAAAAGAGCATTATTTACCAAAAGATTGGGTTACAAAAGCTGCCAATACACCAGGATTTTTTAATTCATATGTGAAACAACATTCATTCTTATTAGAAAGTGTTGTAAAACAACCACATATTACTGTTTATAATACACCAACTAATAAAACCACACCTATTGCAACATCTGGCGCTATTGTGAAAAACACCGTGGATACTACTGTAATTTCACCAGAAAAAAAAAATAGCAATTCAACATGAAGATAACAAAACAGCATTAATAGTTGGTAGCATAGCAGTTGGTCTTATCACTTTATTTATTTATGAAAATACTCTTTAGCAGCAGCATATAACAATCCAACAACAAGAACAACCAATGCCCATAAATGTTCACCAAACCAGTTGACAACCTTTCCAGTTGTTGATAACAACCACGACACAATAGAACCAATCACACCTGGTAAAGCGGTTGCAGTTTTTCCTGCAAGACTAGCCAATAGTTTTCCAAGATTGGAAAGTTGTTTTTTTATCCAGTCCTTTGCATTTGATGTTGGCTGTTTGCTTGGAGGAGTTGTTGCACCACCAGAAGGAAGAACAGCTTCAACAATAACCCCAATAATCATACCAATAGCAGTCAAAATACTGACAATGGTTATACCTTGTTCTCTGAATAATGTTCTCAACCTCTGACCAAGTGTTGTGTCTTCTTTCAAAATCTTATTTATGGTCTCCTTAATCCTATTAACCTGACTCCTCAGTTTTTCTTTGTTAACATTTATCACTTCCAACCTTGCACTTCTTTCTGATTCTAATTCAGATATTCTTGATTGAATCTGTTTCTTTGTATTTTCATCCTCTGTATTAGCAAGTTTTTCCTTTTCCTGTGCTAACTCTTTATTTGTTTCATTAAGTTTTACCAACTCATTAGCAATTTCCTCTTTCACAGTAGTCATTGCTTTCATAATGCCATCCATTTCTCGCTTTGTCATATCTGTTTGGGTTTGTCCATCACTACTTTCCCCTACATCCCAGAACTCTGTTTCCAGAGTTTTAACTGCAGTTTCAACTTCATCAATTGTGTTTGTTAAATCTTGTATTTCTTTTGGTGAAGAAATGTCTTGCAAAGGAATTTCCTCTGTTGCAATTTTGTTTCCTGTCTCAATTAATTGTTGAAATTCCTTTCTACCTTGATTCACCCTAGTTGCAAGAGATTGATAATCAGTTATTCCTAAATTTTCTCTAACAAAATCAACACCATATTTTTTTTGAAGAGTGTCAATTGAATAAAATTGCAATTTGTTTGACTTGTAATACGAAAGAATGTAATCTTCATTCAAGTCAAATACACTTTCCACACCAAACAAAGGTCTGCCTTGTTTATCTTTTTTTAAAATCCAAATAAAATCATTAACATCATCAGGTAATGTTTCTTGATTTCTATCATAAAATCTTTTTGTCATCTGTTTCAGTAAAGAATTTTCTGCATTTTTTCTGTCATCTCCTGTAAGAGTATCTAATGCTTTATATTGAGTATTGAGTGTACTTTGAAACTGTTCTTCATCTGTAAAAGATGTTTCTGCTTCATCCTTATCAAAGTCATCTTTGTCATATTCAGGGTTGTGAAATTCCATTCCACCTTCAGCCATTATTTATTTATTTATGAAAAAAATATTTTTGTCTTAAAATAAAAACATGTCAACATACGGAGATAAACTCAACCCTTACAGAAAAGTAAGAGAACCACGAGGAGTAAAAGGAATTCGTCAGAGTGTAGTAATAACAAATAACCCCAGCACTATAGATCAGAACCAACAATTACTAGTCAGATTTCCCAATCTAAGTAATAACGATGTTATCGTACCAAGGTCTGCACGTCTTGCTTTTGAAATTGAATTAAAAAGCACAGATGCTAATGCAACTGTGTATCAAAACATTGGAAGAGCCATCATTAAAAAAACAACAATACGAATATCAGGTAATGAAGTGATGTCAATCGATGATAGTGATATTTACTATTGCTATGTTGATTTGTGGAAGTCCCCTTCTGAACGTATTAATATGGCATATCAAGGCATTGGTAACGATAACATGTTAAAACACAGAGTTGGTGCTGGTAATGCCTCCTCAGACAAAGAAGACCAAGCCATAGCAAATGCATACAAAAACAGATTTTGCATACCACTTGATTTTGAACTATTAGAAACACATATGCCATTCTACCAAGCAGGTCTTGGTGACAGACTGGAATATGAACTTACTTTCAATGATTATGATAAAGTAATTAAAACAAGTGACGCGTCAGCTTCATACATCATTAAGAATATATGTTTGGAATTCGATATGGTTTCCGATGCAGAACTTGTCAGACAAATAAGACAACAATATGATGGGAAAATGACATTCTTCTACGACCGCATATTACGACACAGAAAGATAACCAAAAATAAAGGTGATACACTATGGAACATCAACTTGAATGTTCCTGCAAGAAGTATGAAAGGTATCCTGATGTTATTCGAAGACCCAGAAAGAACAAGCACTGAAACGTATTTCAATCCGAAAATAGAAAAAGTGGAAATGACAATAGAAGGTGTTCCAAATCAACTCTACAGTCAAGGAATGAGAGCATATCAACAATGGGATGAGATTAACAAATTCTTTGCTTTGACTTCAAAGAGAAGCAAAGAAACAGATAAGATTGCAAAAGATTTATATTTCACTAATACAACCTTGGAAAAGTATCTAACTAACAACTACGCATTGTGGCTTGATTTACGAACTACAGACGATAACACACTACACGGTTCTGGAAGAAGAGTAGAGAATGCATCAGAGGGCATCACGATTCAAATAACCAAGGAACAAGGGTCAGATGAAACAATAAATGTGTATTTGTTTGTCATACAAGATGCACAGATTAATTTTGAAGATGGTAGATTTAAAGAAGTTTTGTATTAATTTTTTTTTACCATTAATAAAAATGAAACTACCAAAATATCCTCACTGTGCAATCATTTGTGGGCAAACCGGTTGTGGTAAAACTGAATTTGTTTTAGATTTGCTTGAAGGTGAATACAGAGGTGTGTTTGAACATATTGTTATTCTCTGTCCCACTATACAATGGAATAGAGCATATAAAAATCGTGAGTGGATTGGTGATGTTAGGAAACCAAAGAACAAGAATGTTATAATTGTAAATCCGGTTATCAATGGTGAAGAGAAATTACAAGAACTATTAAGAATGTTTTTCAATAAATATGCTGGTTCTCCTACACTGTACATCATTGATGATTGCAGTGCTACAAAAGAATTAACAAAGAAAAAAGACATGCTGTCAGAGTTGGCATTCTCTGGCAGACATGCGGAACAATCAGTGTGGGTTATTTCACAGAGATATAATTCAGTGTTGAAGGATTTGAGAGAGCAGACCAAGTGGTTGTGTATGTTCTACACTAAAGACAGAGATAGTTTTGAAAATTGTCTTCGAGAGAATGATGTCATTCCGACACTGGAAGAAAGACAGAGAATAAAAGATGAATTATCGAAGGTAAAGCATCGTAAGTTGATATTGAGAACAGACCAGCCTACTGGGTATTGGCTTGTTGATTAGTAATGCTTATTTTTTTTAGCATTGTTAATAGAAATGCTTTGAGCAAATTAGCAATGCTGTTAGTAAAATCTGTGATAAATATCAAGAAAATTAGCAATGCTATTAGCAAAATTAGCAATGCTATTAGCAATACTTATAAAACTTTAATAATGCTTTTAGAAAAAATATGTTAGTTGAAATATTATTAATTATATCTACATGTATAAACATATCAGTTGGATGTTTGATATTATTTTATTATTTTAGATTAAAAAAAATATTCCATATTATAAAAATGAACGCTGAAGAATTATTAAACACTGAAGAATTAAATCATGTAGAACAAGACACTAAACGAGAAAGATTATCTGCCATTGTTGCTGGAGGTTGCAGCAAGCAATATTTAGGTCGTGAATTACAACTCTCAGATATAGATGATATGTCTGCTGAGCAAATCAATAAACTCTATTGTAGGTATGAAGCACGATTAGGTGCAAGTATGACAAAGACATTGGGAAATTCTTTCATCAGTTTGTATGTGATGGGTGTATCCAAGTACTTTAATGTAATTAACCCACCAAAGTTAATAGAAGATTTAGAGGAAGACCCTTTTATCAACCATGCTTTAACTAATGTTTGTTGTGAGATGTATTATAAATATGGTATGTATTTGGCTCCTTTTACTGCAATGCTGACAACAGCAAGACATATTGATTTTAATAAAAAAGAAAATTTTGACAATATTATAAAAGATGATGAGTGAAGACATTCAATCTGAAACACCAATTAAAACAAAAAAACCCAAACGTGTTGAAGCAGGAAAAAAAGGTGCAGAAGCAAGAAGGTTGAAAAGAATGAAGCAACCTGTCATGGAAATAACAAAACCTGAAAGTACACAACCAGAAAAAATAGTAGAAAATACGATTAATGCATATTTACCAGCTTGTGCAGTTATAATAGGTATTGCAGTACTATATATGTATAGAAACAAACCTGTTCAACAGGTCAATGAACCAATCAATGAACCTATAGAAACTGATACAAAACAGTATGACCCTTTTGAATTTTAAAAAAAAATATTTTTTTTATGAATACATAATAAAAATGACATCAATAGACGGAAAACAAATTGCTAACATGCTATATCATGCTGGAGTGGAAACAGTGTTAACTGTTGGTTATTCAGAACTTGGTAGGAAGGTATTTAAAAGACCAGCACCTAAAGTTGATTTTAATATGGGGGATATTGGAATGTTGTCATTAGATATTTTACTTGCAATGGCAACACGAGATATGTTAATTAAGCAGGGTATTATTCCTGCAGATATTATGAAGTAATTATTTTTTTTCTTCTTATAAAAAATGGCAAGTACAGTTGCAATGATGATAGGTGGTGCATTAGTAAATGCATTAGCATTCTCGGGAAGCAATTATTTATTCTCCAAGATGGGGAGTCATAGCGATGAAGAACGAGAAAGACATGATAAAGCAGTTGAACAGTTAGAAGCAGCACAAGTTGCATGGAATAAAAAAAGAACAGAGAGGTTGGATTTCATAAATGAACAGATGCAAAAAGAGCATCACGCAGAACAGACATTTGATGATGTTGACCAAGCAATGAAGCAGTATTATTATGTGACTGGAAAACAGTTGGAAGCTTTACCTCCTGAACCAAAGTTAAGTGATTTTTATACACCCTCACCAGACCAACAGAATAGAGAGATTGTTTTTGTGGTGATGGGAATGACAATAACTGGATATGTGGCTTATAAGTTGATGTAGGCAAAAAAAAATAATCAGTTTTTAACATAATCATGATGCATTCTTTGGAAATACCAAATCATATGCGTGATACTTATTTTTTTTGTTATTCTTGCACGGTTTAAGACCAAGAGGTCTAATGTAAAAAGGTGGTTCTTTACCCTCAATCTTTTTAGAGAGGTGATCAGGACACCATACTTCACCATTGTCCTTGAGTGTTAAAATTAAACTTTCACCAGTGCTCGTGTCGACTGTTCTATATTCAGTTATTGTATAAATTTTCCTGATTTCTAAATCTGTCCATTTCTTTGTATCATATTGAATCTGCGCTTTAAGCAGTTCTTCGAATTCAGCTTCTGTGATTGTATCATACTTTGCTTGTTGTGACATTGTTGTTGTTTTTTTATGATATAAAATATTCTTAAATATAAAGAATGGAGAAGATATACTACAGTCCTAAAGGTTTCTGGAGAGGACACTCTGCTGTTAATAAGTTGGCAAAGGAAGCAAAAGTTAGTAAGAAACAGGCATTAGAATTTTTAAAAAAACAAGCAGTGTGGCAAATTTACTTGCCTGCACCAAAGAAGATTATTAGACCGAGATTCGATGTCACTGCAAAAAATGAAGTACATCAAGCAGATTTGCTGTTTCTACCACATGATAGAGTTGGAAACAAAACATATAAATATGCTCTGACTTTAGTTGATGTTGGGTCAAGATATAAAGAAGCAGAACCATTAACATCTAAAGATAGTAAAGAAGTAGCTAAAGCATTTGAGAAGATTTACAGGAGACATTTAAAATATCCAAAGCTATTACAAGTAGACCCTGGTAGAGAATTCATGGGTGCAGTCACACAGCTGTTTGAGAAACATAAAGTGCGAATAAGGAGAGGTAGAAGGGATATACACAGAGATCAAGCTGTGGTTGAAAGGTTCAACAGAACTTTAGCAGAAAGATTGTTTGGTTATCAGTATGCTAAAGAGATTGATACACAAAAAAGAAATAGAGAGTGGGTGAAGAGGTTGCCAGATGTTGTTAAGGCGTTAAATAAGGAGACGAAAAATCCTCGTAATATTGAAACAAGAAAAGTTGATGCCCCAATTTGTGCTAGTGTAAGGTATTTATATCAACCAGGTGAACAAGAAGGTGGTAGTAGAAGACGAGCGACAGACCCGATATGGAGTGTTGATATACACACGATTGATTACCATATAATTACACAAGGCATAAGAGTATATTATTTGAAACCACCTGCACCACAGAGAGGGTTTGTCAAGGAGGAATTACTTATTGTTCCTCCTGATACCCATACGCGTATGTCGTAATTCCATCTGATGTTATATATCTTTTTGTGTCAAGTGGGGAGAGTGTTGTTTTGTTTATTTTTAATCCATAGATGTTGTGTTGCATGGAACGTAGCATGTTCATTGAGTGTGTGTACTTTTTTTTGTTGAATAATGCATCTTTGTAATTTTCAAAGTTTATTTGCTTCTTGATTACATATTTTTTTACACCCTTTGCTTTTTTGATTACCTGTTCATCTGCTCTCATTATTGAGTATAGTTTAGGACGCAAACCTATATATTCAGCTATTGCAACACCAGAACATTCATCTTTGAATTTTCCAATAACTTTCTTGTTTGTTTCATCATGTAGTTGGTGTTCTTTTGGATAATCAGAGAAGTCATATTCATCTTTCATCTCATACATATCTTTATAAGCATCTTTTGTTTTAATTTCTACCAGTAGACTGTCAGTATCAGTGTAAAGCAGGGTGCAGTTCTCACCGTACTTTTTTTTCAGAGTATTGTAATACCAATCATACATATGGTGCTTTGACAGTTCTAAAACAGAGAACCCTACATAGATTGGTTTGTTTAGTGTTATTTTTGTTTTATTCACTTGAATGGCAGATAACTCATCAGAGAACTTTACTCTTCTATTAAAGTTTGGTTTGGCTATTATTTTTCTTAGTTTTTCATTTTCACTACCATCTGTTTTTACTAATTTTATATCTACTCTTTTACGTATGTTTTCCATTGTCTTACCAAATACTGAGTTGTTCATAAGTTTAAAGAAATCTTTTTCAAATGTAGTCTTTGCTTTTTTACGTAATTCTGTATTTAGACGTATGTAAGGTTCCATCCAAGGTTTCTCATCAAATTCTAATATTCTATGTATTTTTTTTAACTTCATACCAAGTTTGAGATAGAGTGCAAGATTTTTATAATGTACTACATATTTTTTCTTATTCATTAGATTGGGTACAAGTTTATCTGTTTTTAACAATCCTTTGTTATCAAGTAGTTCATTTTGATAGTCAGACAACCATTCTTCTTTAACTTCAAGTTTCTCAGGTGCAAGTGGATAGTCATTATGTAGTTTATGTAAATGTTTGGGGTATTCTAAATCTACTTCATATATTCTTCCTTTACCTTTTTGTAATGGTGAAAGTTTTATCCATTTAAATCCACCATAAGGAAGTGTTTGGCTCATTGAATGACCATATAAGTTATTTGCATCAAAATACATTATGTAATTGTCTTCTTCATCTGGATTATAATCTGCTACATATTTATTATTTGCTTTTGCGTGTCTTTTAGAAACCATACTTATTCCACCTCTCATTCCTTTTTCAATGAATAGATGCATGTCCAAATCTGATAGAAGTTGTAGTTCTATTTTTGTGTATTTTAGAAGGGCATCCCAAGACAATCCCGGTGCTGTGTAATAATGTAGAGGGTCAAGTTTATAGTTATTCATACAGGTTTCTCTGAATTTTTGAAAGACATCTGCAAGTAAGAGAACATCTGTTTTAAGGTATAGGTCGTGATAATCACCTAATGTTCTACATTTGAAGGTTTTCCACACAGTCTGTGCATGTTCATAATCTTTTTGTGTGATGTTTTCATCTGTTAAGCTGCTATAAAATTTTTCTATAAGAGGTAATTGTTTCTCATCAAATCTTTCTTGGCTGTCGATATATTCATATGGATAAACTCCTTTGCGTTGGATTATATCAGTTTTTTCACCAAACACTTCTCTTGTTAGTTTGAAATCAGACTTGTCTGTTGCATCGACTAATTTTTCTAAAGATGAAGCCATGAACTGAAAACTGTCTAAGAATTTCAACTGTCCTACACTGAATGAGATATATTTTTCTGTGTTATTAGCAATACAGGTGATGTTTCCCTTTGCTTTATGTACTTTCTGCATTATTAAATGACTGTCATAACCTTTTAGATTGTGAAAGACAACAGGGATTTTAGTTTTGTTTGGCTTCACAGCAAGTTTGAAATTGCAAGATTTATGTGCGGCACCTCTGTATTCACCAGTGAAATGACAATGATCTTTTACTTTATCTTTTTTTATTCCTTGTTCACATATCCAACAGTGTGTAGCATTTTCATAGTCTTGTTTGTTTTGATCAGTCATTACCAGTGGTTTTGGGTGTTTGAAAACGTTGTTGATATTTTCTACTTCACATTCTAAGTGATTCAAAAACACTTCAACCACATCTTCACCTCTGTATATTACTGGCTCTTCTGCTTTTCCATCATATCTTACAACTTGATATCCAAATCCACAGGCTTCATGTTCACTTGTTATCTCTGTATTGTCTCCTTTTTGTTCTGTTTTGGGTTTTATTATGCTTTCAAAATCAGCATAGATTACAAATGGGACAGGCATTTGATTTTTATGGTTTTTAAACTTGATATAGTCATTTGATGGCATTTCTATTCGCATTGAAGATTTATTAATGCCTTCACAGTCTTCTTTATGATGGATCAGTAGGTCTTCTCTTGAAAAGCCGTAAAGACATCTTTCACAGAAGTAGGTGGCTCCATGCTTGTTATTCTGATTACGAAGTAATCTATTTAGGCTTTTAATCCAACAGTAGTGATATTTTGTTTCTTTTGTTGGTTCATCTTTTATTCCTTCTTCACTATCAACAATTTCCTCTTCAACTTCTACATCTTCTGTTATCAAAAGCAGATTAATTCTTTCTTTATCATTTGGTTGATTTGAAATATGATACGGAAATATAGTAAGTTTCTCTGTCTTTTTTGTGAGTGTATAACCATAAACATTAATTGCTATATTGTTTTGTTTCTCAACTTTTGGTATTTGTGATATTGGTGTGGGGAGGTCAATTCCTTCCATATTCAGATCAGGACATTTTGTATAACTATATACATTATTTAAGTGGTCCTTTGCTGGATATAGTGCAGATTTCAATGCCCATGCTAAACATTTATTATCATCGTTCTTTATATTAATTATTGCTTGTTTGTTTGCTATTATTTTTGGAAGAGGAAGATATGAAGAACCTCTGAGTGGTTCATATTTTGCTATGTTGAGATAGAGTTTGACACAGTGGTCAATTTCTAAACCTGATGCTGTGTTTGTGAATTTTTCAATCCACGTTTGTATATAAGCTGTTTGTTTGTTATAGTGTTCATCTAAATTATTTTCATTAAGAACTGCACATTGTTCTCCGTGCACTACACCGACAACTTCTTTTTTTTCACCATCAAGTTCATCTTTAAAGAATTCTAGAGATAATCCTATTGAAAATTTAATGCCATTGTATTCTTTTGTGTCTTTCCTGATTTGGTCTAAGATGATAGATTCTTTATCATTAAACAAGATACTTGGGTCTTTATATTTGTGGGCATCTATTTCATATGCTTTGAAGTAGTTGCATAATGGTTTGTCAACTAATTTCAGAGCATTTTTCTCTTCTTTAGGAGCATCTCTTTGCTGTCGTAGATTTTCTAATGCAGAAGAATGATTTGTATTATTCTTTGGCTCTAAAGATTTAAGAAATTTATCTATATCTTCATCACTAATTCTTCCTTCATTGTGTAGCTGTAGTAGTTTTTCTATAGGGTTCATTGTTTTTCTTTATACTAAAAAAATATTTTTTTTAAATATAAAATAAAAAATGGATATTGAAAAGCAAAGTATAGAAAACAAATGTGTTATGATACCACTTGGTTCAAACAAGCCGTGTAAAAACAAGCCAGTTAAAAATTCTGCTTATTGTAAGGTTCACAAGTATATTTTGAAACTTAACAAAAGTAAAATAGAACGATGTCTGAAATGTAATAAAGGTACTACAGCAAAATATCAAATCTGTGATAAATGTGATGGGAAAAACGTTAGAGAAAAACATAGATACTTTGATAGAATTAAACCTTTTAAAGAGGAAATTAAGAGATTGAATAGGATAGAGTGTTAGTTAATTTTTCTTACTAATAATTGTGTTTAAACAAGCCCCGGATACGGCGACATACTTGTGTCGCAGTATGGTCGGGGGATATTCATTTTTTGCGGTCTATAACTCGTTTGGGCTTGAAAAATAGATGATATGTCGCCGTTGGAGCACTTTACATATATATAATATCTTTTTTAATTGATACTAACTTGTAAATGTCTTTTGTTCGAGAATTCCGTAAAGCCAAAAAGCTACATTCATGAACCAGTTACGGTCTTTTTGCTACGTTCGGTTTATAAGCTTTACGTTTAACTGTTGTTGTTGTTATCCCGAATCAGCATAGTGTGAGCCTACACACAAGTCGATCTACCTGGTTATAATGGCAACATATTCATTTTGACTTTACAAAGCAAAATGACAGAGCGGTTTATTATTCAATAGAGGGAGAGGATAATTTTATTTACATTGGTGTATTAAATTACAACTAGTCACCCTTTATGAAGTCCGTTAGTGAATCTACAGAAGCAACGGTTTTCTTCCATACCTGAAAGAAAACATTTTTTTAAATCCTTATTCAATATTATGGAAATACTTTGGGCGCAAGCATATGAAATGGTTCCTTTCAAAAAATCATGGAGGTATGAAACGAATTTTCAGTCGGTTGGAATGCAGAAATTTTGAATGACAAAGCTAAAATAAAATATTATTACATTACTATGGGGCGTATTTGCTGAAAAAAGGTGTAGGTTCAATTGCCTGTAAGATGACCAGATCATATGTTCATTTCGCCAGACGTTTTTGTAGTCAAGTTACATGTAATAGCACGTTGCCCTGCGCATGTGATGTTAAACTGTAACGCACTGAAATTTGATTGGTGGAATGATTCTGTCGTTGACAGAATCGTCGACAAATATATCCAGTGACCCCTAGATAACCAGGTAACCCATGTGGTAATGACATATGTTTTGGTGTTAGGTCACGTGCAAAATAATTACGGTCTTTATGTAGAAACGAAGAGGGCGCTCTAAGTAGCTTGAAGATATTCATACAGCCCATAAGAAAAACATCCGACCTAGGGACTTATCACTTTGAGTAATCGGGGTCTCTTTCAGTGTCACTCCGTTAACGTTGTTTTTGTTGTTGTTGCAGCTGCTAGATACCGTTAAAACGGGAACAGAATTGACGGATCGCGATCGTCAATCAAAAAGTGGTTTGACCAATCAAATGTTTCATTTAGACCGTAAGTGAACTTTGAGTTCCAACATTCATGTGAATTGTGTTTAGCTAGCAAAGCGCCATCTTTGATAGCTTAAGTTAACAGACAACATTTTGAGGTATTTTCAGAGTGCAAACTGACCCTGGAGGTTTAACCATCTAATCCATTAAATTCTTACCCTATAAAAAGTAGTTCTTATGTATTTCAGGAGCATTGTAATCTCTGACCTTAGGTATTTTAGCTTACTTGTGCATATTGTATTCAAAATGAGTCTAATCAGAGTCATCGCTATGTGCACTGCTTTGTATGGCCAATGACTTTACTTTATTTAATTTGTAGAGAACTCCTTCAAAAACATGCTATTTAATCCATTCCTCTTACTTACCATGTGTTAAGCATCTCGAGACAAAAGCTTTGTATCACAGTGTGGACATTGAAGAAATTGCTTATAACAAACAATTTCTTCAATGTCCAAAATGTTTTCTACCTTACAAGGAAAGGATTTTCTAAATTCCACCAACTAGAAATTGTCGTCTTCAAGTCTTCAACTTCTTTCAAATTGAACCAGTGTAAGATTTTGTCATATTGTAATGGGTTTACTCCTTGGTTACTTAAATCTCGTTTGTTTATCATGATAACTTTTGACAAAGATTATTTTCTAAACAAAACGATGCATTGCTAGCTTGCAATACGTTCAGTACTTTGATCGTCGATCGTACCTACAGCTCATTGAAGCTGTGGCTACGACGTTTAAGTCGCGACCCAGCCATTTTACCGTTTTGTAACATTGTTTGTAAATAAAGCAAAAAATAACGCCGTTTAATTATCAGGTCGAACTTCCTGTTGGAGTTCAGTGGGCGTGGTCAGCGATTCGTCAACTCCGACATAGCAATTCATACAAAATAAGTGATGTCGGCATGAAAAAGATCATTTTTTATGATATAATCATAATACGTTGTATGCCATTCAGGACTTTCCAAATGGCAACATTTGCAAGCCAGGTCTCTAAGATTATATCGAGAAATGTACAAAGTAAGGTTCCTAGTATGATACGACCAGGACGTAATGCGTAACTGACCAATCGCGGTTGTCAATCAAGAAACCAATCGACCAATCTAATCATTCATTCAGCCCACCATTTTTTGTTAAACGTTTTTGATGGTTTGACGACCTTAACGTAGTAACTACAGCTTGTTCAAGATGCAGTTACGGCGTTTAGGCCACCAAACAACGATTCTGTATACTTATTTGTAACATGCTACTGGCAATAAATTTTGGAAAATAACGCCGTAAAAATCGAACTTTGTGTCGCAGTCATTTCGAGGGGCTAAAGTAATAAGTTGGCCAGCGTTTGGTCAACTAATTGATTAGAGGGTATTGTCAAATTTTAGTTTGAATGACTTGCGTATATCTACATGTGTCCATGGCTTTTATTTTCATTTCATATACTTTAACAATGTCTAACCATATCAAATGAAACCGAAGAATAAGAAACGAGTTCGATTAAAGACTAAATGCAGCCAATATACAAGTATTGTATTGAAATACGAATATTTATAAACATATGTATAGAAGTTAAGTTTTAATAATATAATCTATGGAAACAAAACTGCTGTCATTCACTTAGTTTTGTAGTCTCCTTATTTCTGATAAATAAAATATGTGAACACTTCGCGGAACCTAAAGATGTGCTTGCTAATAAAAGTTTTTTTGCAGGATTTTTCGCAGCATTCAACATATAATTAATCGGACAAATTATTATGCTCTGATAGCACTAAAACTGCTTGGAAGTGTTACAGTGCAGATATGTGGTATTTTCAATGCCAGTAAGTCGGTTATTCATAGAGAAATTTCAAATATAATGGACAAGCAAGGCTGTTTTTGAAGGGGAAAACATCAAACTGACAATGAAAGTATATTAGACAAGCTGTGAAACCATTAGCAGTCCATAATTCACCATGTACTTTAAGAATAAGACCTTGATCTTTTGTGTTCCCTAGAGACAAAGATTCCCTAACCTTATAAATCGTTTCAGACAAGTAAACAGGTTTTGCCCGGCTATCTCGCTAAAATTTGCCATATCGTAAGTACAAAGCCAAGGTCCCGATGCGGATTCTGTATTCTATCTTTGCGTTGGTTGGGCGAATTCTTATGCGTATTAAACAGGTGTTTTGTATATATTTCTTTATGTAATAACCCATTCTTACAAAGTGAAATTTGGGACTTATCAAAATTAAAAGAAGTTGCAGACGACTGTTTCAAATTGTTGAAATTTTTAAAATCTTTGTCACTCTGGATAGAAAACAGTGTTGAAAATGAAGAAATTGCTTGTAACAATTTCTTCATTTTCCACATTTTTTTCCCAGAACTATTTTCTCGAGAAGCGTATCAAGGAGGGATTGTGTGGGATTAGGTTAAACTGTCATTGAAAAGCACCTTGTTCGATGCGGTTGTCATGGGTTTGCTAACCTGATACTGTGGAAATTTGAATTGGCTCGTGACTTTCGTCATTGAAAAGCACCTTGTTCGATGCGGTTGTCATGGGTTTGCTAACCTGATACTGTGTAAATTTGAATTGGCTCGTGACTTTCGTCATATTCGATAGCCTGGCTAAAATCGGGAAAACTCGAAATAGATTCGCCGATTCATACTGATTGAATTCGAAAGCTGTTCCAGATTACGGGACCAGCCGTGCAACTCTTGTCTTTTATTTTGTTTTGTTGTTATTTCTATTTTCTAATAAAGTCTGTCTACTAAGCAACCACAATCAAATACCTAAATGAAAAAACAAAAAAAAATGAAATTGGGATCCATTTGAATCGTCTCAGTCAGAGGATTCTAATGAGTCCCAATAACAAAGGATTTAGCTATAATTCTGTAATGACTTCTGAATGCAAGCGAATCAAACCATGATATATTTCACAGAAATGTGTCTTTAGCGGCCATTTTCTTAAGCGACCACTTTTTGAGTGGTCGCTTAATACAAGATTTACGGTACGTTCTAGAATAGATGTATCCAGCGTGACAAAAAGGAAACCATTACCATTAAAATTTTAAAACTCTATTTCAACCAATTTTCACTTAATATGATTTTAGACTCGTCCAAATTGAAAGGAGTTGCAAATGAGAATTTTTTGTTTATGAAATTTTAAAAACGTTTCTCATTTGGGGTCCAGACATTTCGGAAACTTCTTCATTCACCACAATAATTTCCGGAAGCTGTTTTCTTGGGAGGCGTAAACGAAGGTGTTGTGTAGGAATGGTTTAATTGAAACGAAATTAGCTTTTTACTAACTGTTGAAAATCCACTCACATGCTAAAATAAAAGTAGGGCATCTCTTCTACAAAGCGGCTTTTGTATCGTCGTCAGAGCCGCCGTCATAGCGCAGTCGATCGCGTGTTCGTTCCCCGGCGACGGCACATATTCTTCCCGACATTTGTCTCTCACCAATTGGTGGATAATCGTATACACCTAAGTGGGATAGCATCTGGAAACCAGGAAGGGTGTTGTGGTGGTACTTGTGTGAGAAATATCATGAATTCATTGTTAGGTGCTCCAGCCGCGATATGACTGTTAAAAGTGGCGTTAAACCCAATCAATCAATTAATCATTGTATCGTCGTCATTTAGTGGAATACATGGCAAATTGTCAGTATACTATTGAAAAGCATTAGCCCATTGCATAAAATTGGATATGTCTAAATTGAATGATGTTGTGGGCGATTTTCGAAGCAGATGTAAAATAAGTGCTAATTAAGTAGAAAATATAGCGAGAAAATAGAAAAAAAATGATTGTTCGAATATCAATTCTACTTTTTTGTCATGGTTATCTGTGGCTAATTTCTTTCAATACATCAAAATTCGGGATCGTGTGATCACGGGTTGAGGAATGGTTACCTAGAGCCTACAGAATTACTTGCCAGTTGGCCTCAATTCAAAGCTTTTCCAGACTACAATTTTTAGTCGAACTTATTTGATATATAATCATCCATTACAGTAGAAAAATATTGCGAAAAAAGACGAAATTGCTTGTAACTAGCAATTTCTTTTTTTCCCACAATATTTTGTCAAGTATAAAGGGACTTAAAAAACCTGGAATTAAACAGGTAAGGGTTAGCCAAAACGAAACAGATAATTGTTGGATAAACCAGACAAGTTTTACACGTAACTAGCTACATTCAGAAGTTCAATCTTCTAGTAATGGATTGTCATACAATAATCTAGTCCCAAGGATACACAGTCTTTCTATTTATCATACTTTGTAAACAGAGAAAGTCGGTTAATAGATAAGCGAGACAAAACATATTCCAATTTCGGTCTTTGTATTGCCTTTTAAAGAAGGGATTAACAAACACTTATGACACGTTCACCCTTAAGAGAACGATTTCCGACATTGAATCGTCTGTAAACAAAGAGTGGAAAGTACAAAATTGTCTCATTGAGACGACTCTCTATGAGTTCCAACAACATAGGATCGAGTTACGATTTCTGTAACCAATAGGTTGTGTTCTTACCCTTGTCATGCTGAATATTTTTTTTAAAATTACATCAAAGGGCTGAAAGTACTGGAATCACTAGGTGTGTGTCAATATTTCGTTAGACAATTCATTCTATAAACATCTATAGCTTGAAAGGACAAGCAGGAGGTCTAGACTAAGATCAGACTGCACATTCGTGCAGGCTGATCTTAGTCAAGACCTCCTGTCATTATAGCAATCATCCGGGCTCAGCATGGCAATGGTTAACAGATATTGTATTTTGAAAGGAAAATGTGATTATGGTCGCTTATGAAAGGGGTCACGCAACAGGGGTGGTCGTTTGATCAAGATTGGCTCTGCTGTGTGCTTGTACATGAATTATTTAGAAAAACAAAAAGCACTCTAAAACATACAAATACTTGCTTATTTAACGTCTGCTCATGCCCTGATAATATCGGATTATAAGAAATAGAGGATATTTAAGGACGTTTTCATACATTAAAAGGTGTTTAATCCAATCGTCGCTTAATCCAATACCAGACGGGGAAAAAAAATAAGACTTTACCTAAATTCAAAGATCTTAGAAACGGCAGCTTAATTTGGTGATTATTTTTGGGAAGAAAACTTTGGGGATAATGAAGAAATTGCATGTAGCGAGCGATTTCTCGATTTTCCACAATTCATTCCAAATCCATTTTCTTAGGGGCGTAAAAAGGCGGGAATGTGTTAGAAAGGGTAGAAAGAAAACAAACCGAGTACAGTTCAGACAGAATTATTACTTCCATGACGATAAAAATTGATCAAATGAAAATTTAATTTATGGTGACAATTCTACTAGCAAAATTACAACCTTCGCAGTCTGACCAGTGTCGAGATTTTGTTACATCACAAGAAAGCCCCCTAATCGAGAGACGGGTCACATGTATATTATTGTATATTACTGTATATTCATTTTTATTGTAACAATAGATTTGACCTGTCGACGACCACCTGACCCCCGACATGGTAGCCGGACTTACTGAGGTAATAAACGATAGTTTTAGTAATACATCTGACCAGAGACGTAATATTTAAGGCAAATTATGTTTGAGACCGGAGACGTCAAATGCAAAGATAAAACATTAAGAAAATAACTCTCCATACCGCTGTGGAATTTGATATCTATGGTAAAAACAATATAAAAAAAGAAACATGCTCTTACACCATCATGGGGATACTTTGCATAATCTATTCTGATCAGATGTCTACTTAAGAGGGAGTAACGACATTCTTAAATTCTTATTTCTCAACGAATCGCACGAGGCAAATGAGTACCTACAACGTAGGGTTTATTGCAGTATTGGTGAATCTAAAATACGATTTACGCCCTCTTTCTGCAGCTCTGATTCAGATATATAAGGGGAGTGAAAGCTAGTTAAATCATTCCAACACTAGAAAATTTTAAACTGGTCCAAATTTAAAGACAATGCAGACGACAAATTTAGATTGGTGAATTCAAAAGTTTTTTGTCTTTTGGGGTAGAAAACATTGAAGAAAGTGCTTGAAAGAAGCAAAGAAAACACTATAGAGCCCCCCCTCTGTTATAATGTGTTTGCATTTTCGTTTATCTTTCGTCGTTGCACATGCCCATGAGAGCGACGCCCCCAGAAGACGGCTAGTTGTTACGAGGGATAGTGCAAGGATACAGGACGAAACTGTTGAGAACTCCGTCTTGTGCTTTAACGTGCTCGGTGGAAAGCACCGTCACACGGGGCCTCGGTTTTACGTCTCATCAGAAAGACAATTTATTTGTTAATTGATGTTAATTGTTATCCAGCCGAGGGCCCGAACCCGTGATCTTGATGTTTGAACTCAAGTGCTCTACCAACTGAACTAATCGGCTTGACTCTGTCATACTACGGCGTCGATCGGTTTAATGGACACAAACCGAGGCAAGACCATACAATTGAAGTGAAATTAAGGTACTGAGATTGTCGGTCGACAGGACAAAAATTATCTTTGATTTCAAGATAGGATTTTATTATAAGTATTGTTTTTTGTGTGTGTTTGTTTTTGTTTTCTCTCTCTCTTTCTCTTATCAATTCTATACGAATTTGTAAGTTTTGATTGACTGAAATTACTTTATGAAAACCTAAATTGCTACTTTGACCTTATTTATTTCATTTTAAGCTTTTGTTACGTCTGTTCGAGCTGCCAAAACACCATTAAACAGTCTGTAACTTGTCGACAAAAGCCATTTACACAAAAAACGCTATTTGACGACCAGAAGAAAAAAAACTTTGGAAAACATTGTGGAAAATGAAGAAATTGCTCGTTACAATCAAATATCTTCAAAGGCCAAAATGTTTTCTTTTCCAAAAGACAAATATTTTTGAAATTTCATCGACTAAAAATTATCGTAGAAACTTCTTTCAATTGGACAAGTCTAAAAGTTTGTCGTCTGGTCATTTACGACGTCTAAAGAGGTTTCTGATTTTTGAGAGGGGTAATCTGGCCCTTGAATGAGACGGATACGGCGTCGAGTAATTAAATGTATTTCCAGATGACATTTTTCAAACTGTTCAAAATTATTTTAATGTTCGGAAAACAAATTCTAGTTGATGGCATATCAATAAATGGTTTTGTCTTTTGTGGTGTAAACTATTCAATTGTATAATGAAGAAATAACGGTTATTAATAGCAAATTCTTCATTTTCCACAGTGCTTTCCAAAGATTTATTCTAATGGGTTATAGTGACTGTCGGGTTGTCGAACGTACCACAATGAGAATTGGTTTGGTTGAAATGAAATCTATAACTCGGGTTTTGTCTAACTATCTCGACTGCTACTCTGGAATTTGGCGGGTCGCTGGCATGCCAATTGAACTCTGACAGGAAGCTCGATTTAGATATCAAACGGCGATATTTGTCATAACAAAACAGTAAAATGGTGGTTGGCGACCTAAACAACGTAACTGCAACTTGATTAAGACGCAAAATTTAACAAAGATAGTTAAAAAAATATCGACCAGTGTCTGAGTTCAAAACTCAGTTCCGGGCTAAATTTATAATTTGATTGGTCTATTGATTTTTCGATTGACTGTCGTTATCCGCCTACCCCCGATAGGCCCAGTTAGTTTGGGCGGAGATTGTTTGGTTTTAGAGTGGGTTTAACGCAGTTTTCAACAGTATTTCAGTTATATCGCGGCGGCTGTAGCACCTAACAATAGGTTTCTGGTATACATTGCGCCAGTACCACCATTACATCCTTTCTAGCCACCAGCTACTTTCACACTTGGGTTTACGATTATCCACCCATTGGTGGGAGACACATGTCGAAAAGAATATGTACTGCCGCCGGGGATCGAACCCATGACACGACATGGTTGAAGATTGAGAGTATGTTGCGCTGCTAACTGCATTAAGACGGCGGCTGTGGAGATGTTGTAAAAATCGTATGTGTGTTGAAAAATCAACCCATTCCAACACAATCCTTCCTTTTTAAGCCCTTCAAGATAAAAGCTTTGGAAAACATTGTGGAAAAAGAAGAATTTGCTTGTATCAAGCAGTTTCTTTATTATCCACAAAGTTTGCTATTCAAAAGGATGAACAAGCTCAGAATTGAAGGGGGGGGGGCTATTTGTCGTAGTAAAGCTAATTTCTCCGATGCAGATGTTCTGGTTTGGGAATTCAAGCGCGAGATGGTCGAAGGACATACATGAAACTATGAAAAAGCGCAAGAACAGAAAGACCGAGCCAAATTTTTATTCCGATTGTCTGTAAGAAGAGTTACATCTTTTGGTGAATTTGGGTTCTTGTACGTACTACATGTACCTGCACTCTACTGTACTTCATCAATACTGAATCAGTCATGAATGAGCCTTTCTGGCATCTAATCAAAAGAATTATGAATGGTCCAGACAATTTCCCTGACATTATAAATCTAGGAGTGTAGCTTGTTTTGTATCGAAATTCTATGTAGCTGACAAACACATAAGATTGGTGACATCTACTTTTATTTTTCGCAATAGACCAGACATAGGCCAGACATAGGTCAAATATAAAGATATAACATTCAAGTTGCATAAGTGCAACCAGATCACATTTTCATCTAAATCAGAATGCTACAGCCGTGATAATCAAACCTAAATTTATTTTTTTGACCGATTGCATAACAAAGTTGCCTTTCTACTCCCCGTGCCGCTTTCGGAACTTTATGTGCTTAATCCATTCCAATATAATTTCGCTATTTCGAAAACATTATGGACAACGAAGAAATCCATTGTTTCAAGCAATTTTTCCAATGTCCACGATGTTTTCTACCCTAAAAGGTATATATTTTCTAAATCAAACAAGCTTGAAAATGTCGTCTTCAGCTTCTTTTGGACCAGTCTAAAATTGTGTCGTTTGGTAATGGGTTGGTCTTGAGATGCCTCATCAGGTGTATGCATTGTAGAAATTAAGAAAAAAAAAGAGAATCTTTTTTGTTATCATTGAGGTTTGACCTAAAATCCTTATCACACTAATGTATAAATACTCGAAAATGCGTGTATTTATACACCTGTGTGTCTAAGTTTTCAGGTTTATACCTCAATTAAAACAAAACCAATCTCTCAATTTCTTATAATATTATGCCATTAAGTAAAACGTAGCAAATATATTACTATTTTTGAGTAAAATTCGTCAGATCTATACTTCGTGCGCAAGCGATCGGAATAGTTAATTGATAGAAGAAATAGTATTATCTTTTAAAATTTAATTCTAATAATGATCGATGTAATTTAAAAAACATATACTCGATTCGGTTAATGAGTTTTGTGAACAAATTTCATTTTTTGTTATCGATATGCCATTGTGCGAATTATAAAAGTATTTAATGAGAACGATAGGCCTAATCAACACTGAGTTCTACTTACGTAGTCTTTAAACTTATTATTAATGATACTGCATAGAACTCTGAAGTGTGGTTATTTGTGGTGACTTTCCCTCGTGAATTGCTCAACGCCTCTGACAATCTAAAATTTATTTAAGAGATGAGGAGAATATTTTTTGTTTTCATGGAGGTATGAACCGAAAAAACTAATCACAATGTATGAATACACGAAGCGGATTCATACATAAGTGTGATTAGGTTTTTTGGTTCATATCTCCACGAAAACAAAAAAATATTCTCTTCATTTCTTATAATTTAATAGCATCGAGCGAAAAATACAACAATTTTACAAATTTTGATACCTTTTTGTATGGAACTACTTTGTGCGGAAGCATACAAAATGGCTGCGTGCTCAAAATTTTGTTCAATGAGGTATGAATTAAATTTTCGACCAATCAGATCGCTCGTTTTTGATAGACGAAACTAACAATTAAATTATTAACAAGTATTATCATTGATTTAGACAAAAAGTGAACTTAGAATTGCTCTTATTTTTACTTAAACAGCATTACTACAACATATTCAAGCTGGGGAAACGACGTTTAGGTCCCAACGCACAATTTTACCATGGCTTGTAACATGTTACTGATGATAATTTTTGCAAAATACCGCATTTTTATAGTATGTCAAATTTCTTGTCACTGGTCAGTTGGCAACGCGAGCTATCCGACAAATAGAGCAATATCCTTGTAAATTCCTTTGATTTAATGGTTTCATCGTATTTCTCAAAAATTTTCACATAAAACATTATCAGTATAAAAAATGTGTTTACTTTTTTAAGAAATCATAAAAGTCTTTAAACTTTGAATTGAATTCCATATAAATGTTTGATACATAACACAGAGTTAAATTAATTAACACACTTCCAAAAGGATGTAGTCGTAGTAACGGTGTAAGAAATACCAGGAATCCATTTGTTGGGGCCCAAGCCGCCTCGATATAACTGTAATACTTCCAAAAGAAGCGTTCAAATCCATTCAATCAATCAATCAGTTTGATTTATGAAAATTGAGAGCCATCTTTTTCGCGTAGACTTAGTTTCAATCCCATTTTTATCATTCTTAAGCTGATGCTTTTCTCATTTCCTTATCTTTGCAGATAAAAGAAATAGGTCGTCTCAGCTTAGATTAATTTCCTTCTATTACTTTAGAATTCACTAAGATAATTTCTAATACCGGTAACAGTGTGAAACAATGAACCTGTTGAGAACAAATTCATGACACAGTTAAAGAAAATCCCGGAACGACTAAATACGTGTGTGTTCAACGAAATCGACGGACGTTTGTCCCGCCCATTGAAGCCGCTGGTCACGCCAGCTCACTCCGAATGGAAGGTTGACTTATTCAAGCTGTAGTTACAACATTAAGGTCACCAAAACTAAAATGCTTAACATAAATGTTGGCCATTTTCGGAGTTCAAAGTTCACTTCCTGTCCAAATGAATTATTGGAATGTTCAACTGATTCTTTCATTGACGACCGCTATCCGTCAACTGACAAATTGGGATTGTAAATCAAATATTGGGTCGATCAATTATATCATTCATTTAGAAAGAAGTTCAGTTTGAACTCCAACATTATCAGCCATTTTGGTGAATCGTTTTTGTTGGTTTGGCGATTTAAAAGTTGTAGCTACAGCTTATTCAAGCAGTAGTTACGCCGTTAAGGTCGATAATCAACCATTCTACTTTTTGTTGCATGCTTCTTGCCATTAATTTTGCAAATTAATGCCGTTAAAAAACGAAGCGGAACTTTCTGATGGAGTTTATGGGCGAGTCAAAAGGAGTCACGACCAGCGATTGGTCAATTGGTCACAAAAATTAGTGAGTCAGTGGGGGGGGGGAAGCTTACTTTCACCCATCCCCACACAATGCCATCCTTTTTGACGTCCCACAAGAAAACAGTTATTAAAACATAGTGTGAAATGAAGGAATTCCTTCCAAAAGCAATTTCTTCATTTTCAACAACGTTTTATTTTAGACAGTTGAAAAAAAAAATCTTATATTTCACAAACTTTGAATTGTTCCCCGAAACTCCTTTTCAGCTCCCTATCTAGTTTGACATTTGACTCATTACCAGGCGACACAATTCAAAATCCAAATTAAAAGAATTTGCATACGACAATTTTTAGTTGGTGGATTTTTAGAAATATTTGTCCTATAGAGTAGATAACTAGTGGATAAGGTAGAAATTGATTGTTACAATCTTGTTCTTCTTTTTCCAAAATCTTTTCCAAATCTTCTTCCTTCTGGGGCGTTTCAAATCGGAATTGTGTAGGATGGGTTAAACAATACAAACCTTTCAGATTATGGAGCTTTTTCAAATTATGCTTTGAAAAAAAAAAAAGGATAATTTTGGTCGTTTTTCTCATTTTGGGGGAAAAGGCGTTTTAAGAATGCATGTGTTCACAAAAGATAGTGTTGATTTTTTTTAGGAAAAACAAGCCGGTTTTCTTATAAAACACGGGATTTTAATCTACAAACGAAGTTTTAGCTTGCTCATCGGGCGAGCTAGGCAAACGATACTTTATACCATGGTGATATTGGCTTAAACCCATTACCAGACAACAAAATATTAGACCGGTCCAAATTCAAAGATATAGCAGACGCCAATTTTAAGTTGATGAAATGTTCTTTTTGTGTGTGTGTGTGACTTTTGAGTCTGAAATCATTGTTGATAATGAAGGGATAATTTGCCGCGAGTAATTTCTTTAATTTCCCCCCCCCCCATTTTTTTCTAAGTCAGAAAGTGGTATCTTGTGCCCATGGTTTAACAATTATCAAGCAGTCTCATTCTTCGTTGAGCAGAAGATCTAGTTCTATTGTAAGTATGAATCGACATGTATATTTTGTATACGAACAGATATGAACAGAGTTACATGTATTCATCAATTTCTGTGAGGCGTTTTTGGTGGCCGACGCCATTCGCGCAGGCTGACTTGGGTGTACGGTCCTCTACCTCTCACCTTTTTACACATCGTCCTAATTCAAAAGGATAGCAGACGAAATTATAAAGTAAGTAAAATTCAAAAAGGAACCATCCTATTTGCTAGTAAA
Source organism: Fragum fragum (assembly GCA_946902895.1). Taxonomy (NCBI): domain Eukaryota; kingdom Metazoa; phylum Mollusca; class Bivalvia; order Cardiida; family Cardiidae; genus Fragum; species Fragum fragum. The sequence continues at coordinate 46,459,036 of OX336373.1, read as the reverse complement.
TATTGTGTTAAAAGAAGAAATCGCTTGTGACAAGCAATTTGTTCTTTTTTCGCAGTGCTTGTATGACATTTTAACATTAGTGTATTGAATGACAAGGAGTTAAAAATCAGGATTGTACGAGAAGGGCTGAAAATTGCCATGACATGTCACGTGTTAATACCGTTCCAGTGAAAGTAGAGAAAAAAAAAGAAACCACAGTGACATATCGGTTACCAGAAAATGATGCTCATTACTCTACCAAGCGTTCCGTCCATCTTCATTTGTCTCGAACTAGTCAATTAGATCCGAAATGACTTACAAAAGTACATGATCTCTTACGCCAAAAATAGACCACCTAGAAAGCAGGAAAGGATTAAACATTAGTAAGACCGTATGGACTGCGCAGGCTGTTTAGGCTAGACCATTCTCGCTTCCGTTTTTTTTTTCTTGTTGTTGTCGTTTTGTATAATCAACTTTACTTTACACTGCATGTTAAATAAAAGATAAACATAGGGCAGCTAAGGTTGATGTATTGAATTTTTATTTTTGTGCCCTTAATTAACGGATCGCTGGCCCCGCCTACTATCACCGCTGGTTACACCAGACTGGTTACTTTGACGACAAAAAGTTTTATTTCGACATTTAAAGACTTCTAGTATATTACATGTAGTGGTTTTGTAGATGGAAGGTCAAATCGGCGAAAAGTAAAGATGGAATAGTTAGAGTTGACCTTTACTCCAAATACAGCAGCGCAAAACTAGAGTTGTCTAACGTCGTTAATAACAAGCAAATTCACTTTTCCTTTATCCCTTTCCTGTACAAATCTTGGAGTTTACGTCGTTAAGCTTTTATACTTGAGAATACATTGTGGAAAAGAAAAAAGTGCTTGTAGCAAGCAATTTCTCCATTTTTCCACAACATTTAATACCATAAAGGATGGTTTTACAACATTTTCTACCACAAAGGATGGTTTTATTTCAAATTACAACCTAAGTACATTGTCGTCTGCAACCACTTTCACTTTGGACAAGATTAATGTTCCAAAACAGCAGGAAAGGGTTAAAGTCAATTCCTAGTGATGGAAAACAAGGATTGTCTAGAAGAGAGAGGAGTTGACAATTAAAACCGTTTACGCGTCGACGAAAGGTGTGCCTCTATAATCCATTACCACACTTTGACGATACCAGATGCCTTAAAGAAATGCAATCATGGCATACTTAGTGGAAAAATGAGAAATTGCTTGCAACAATCAATTTTACCTTTTTCCTTTTCTCACGATATTTTGTTTCCTATTTGGTATTCAATTTCCGATTTATGAGCGCCATTCGTAAAGTCGTCTGCAACTTCTTTCAGTTTGGACCGGCCGAAAATTATCTCGTCTGGTGCATGTAATGGGTTAATCACCGGCTCAGCCTCTTCACCCTGTCGCCTGTCCCTTAACCCATTCCCACACAATCCCGCTTTTTCACGCCCCTCAATAAAAAAACCTTGAGGAAAACAAGGTTGAAAATGAAGAAATTGCTTGTCACAAGCAATTTCTTTATTTTCAACCTTGTTTTCTACTCTAAAAAACCAAGATACTCAAAATTCTATCAAATTGAAATCGTCGTCTGCAATTTTTTTGAATTTGGACTAGCCTAAAAGTTTGCCTTGTGGGAATGAGTCAACTTGAGTGACCCTTTGACTTTCTTCCTGTCACCAGACGATAACAGGCCAGCTTTAATCGTTCAACAATCAGAGGGAGAGAACTCGGAAACGCAGGGAAGTGTCTGGTAAATAGTCTAGTCTTTTTTTACGGTACGCTAACCCCCGCCCTATTACTCCACTGACCACACCCACTGAGCTTCAAAAAGGAAGTTCCACTTCGACATTAACTCTTTCCCGTTTTTCAAAATTTTAGGCCTGTCGAAATTGAAAGAAATTGCAGACGAAAATCTAAATTAGATATTTAAAAAATAAGCGTTCAGTCGGGTAGAAAATATTGCGCAAAAATAAGACTTTGTTTGTTTTTCAAGCAATTCCTTCTTTTTCTACAATATTTTCTCCAGGTATTGAACATGGAAGGGTTAAACAGCGTTATTTCTGCAAAGTAACATGTAAAAAAAGTAAATTGGGTAGGCGACCTAAACGTCGTAAATACAGCTTGAATAAGCTGTCATTACGACGTTTAAGTAGCCAAACAAACAAGAATGCTCAACATAGATGGCGACAAATGTTGGAATGCAAAGTTCATTTCCGGTTTAAAAGTATGGTTTGATTTGGTTATTGACTTTTTCTATTGAGAGTGGCTATCCGTCACTTGTCTAAGGCTTTAGAATCTACCTTTATTTGATAGACTGACATACAGGGAGACTAGAGGAAGCACTTCGCGGGTAGGCGGAAGGGACAAAGAAAAGGATAGTGAGAAAATTGATCAATAGATAAAGACAGTAAAAGGGACAAATACTTTGTGAGGCAATAGTTTTATACCATTTTAGTTGTATGGTAAAATAGGCCATGTGTATTTAGAGGGAAATCAACTCGCAGTCTGATCATAATCGATATTATTAGGACATCTTCTCATGTGACGGATCAAACATATTTTCGGCATGTTAAAACAATATAATAAACCCATTACCAGACGACAATATTTAAGACTTGTCTAAAGTCTAAAGAGCTGCAAACGACACCTTTTCAGTTAATAAACTTGTATCTATTTATCTATTAGTTCGTTTATATCATCATTTATTTATCTATCTATTTGTGCCTTTTGAGATAGAAAACGTTGTGGAGAATGAAGAACTTGCTTGTCAAGAGCAATTTCTCAATTTTCTTTATGTTTTTCCGCCGGGGTTTCAAAAGCGGGTATTGTGTGGTAAACGGTTAAATAATTGAATAATCTAAAATATTTCAATGTTATTTTCTGTTAAAGATATTTGGTTGATATGGGTTGAAGTCTCTATCCGGGGCTCGAAATAGCACGGAGTTCGAGGTCACACGTTGACTTTGATTATTGGTAGGCACTGAAGAATTATTGGCCGGTAATAAAACTTCTGAATTCAGTCTATATGTATCCATATTAGGCTGCAGGGCTTGGGTCAAACCGACAAAGTCAAATTTGTATGCATATCTTTTACCGTGAACTTTGGACATAATATTCTTATCGTAATAATATCGAAGAGCCCTGCTGAGTTTATCGTAATTCATGTTTGGTTTGCTCTTTCTCTCGCCCCATTTTCGAGCGACTTCATCTGGGTCGATAAGTTTAAACTCGCCATTCTGACCCTCCCAGGCTATTGTCGTGCAGTTGGTCGTGTCAGACAGAAGTTCGAGCAGAAACTGCCATAGCTGAATTTGACCGGATCCTGAAAAACAATGTTTACCATCAGTAATTAAAATCAAATTGAATATTTAAAATGAAAAGTGAATTCATCCAGCGAAAACTTTTATCCATATAAAACTATGTACATGCTCTGTGAGTTGTTAATGAAATTGATTTCTAAACGGAATATTGATTATTGAACAGCAAGTTTTATCAGCGCTTTCAGCCCTTTGAACCTACAGCTAAGATATTTTATACAGCATGACAAGGGTTAACTTCAATTTTTTTTCTCGGAATTTTTGACGTGCCCTTGGATAAGACTCGTGCTCTCACTTTTCGATGTTTAAACAGGTCTTAACCCTTCTAATGCTGAATAAAATCCTTTACAGAATTGCATTAAAATCAAAGGGCTGAAAGCACTGAAACTTATTGATGGTTAATATTCATTTTGAAAATTTATCTTATAAACAACTCGGGTTGAAAAGGGACAAGCAGGTGGTGTATACTAAGATCAGACTGTACATATGGACAGGCTGATCTTAGTCTATACCTCCTGCCAAAGCAGGAATATTCCGGGTTTAGCATGACAAGAGTTAATAACAAATCGTATCTTTTAATAATTTTTTAGGCAAGACATAATATCAAACAACCATAGGGTGGTTCCATGGTCACGCACGGAAATCATGCCCTACCCATATGTATGCCATATAATATTTAATATCCTATCTTATATAGACCATATGGTGCCACAGGTCATGCGGGGCCCATTCGGTCAAGATTTAGTACTACATGTATATCATCTAGAGCACAGCAAACGGTTACCACACGGCGACAGCGTTGATGATTCTATACGGTTGTCTTTCGTGTTTTTTTTTTGAAAATCCGTTGTTGTTTGAAAGGTTTGGGAAATTTTACAAATTTTTAAAACTTTTTTGCTACTGGAGAAGTATCAATGTACATTGTCCCGCAAATCTTTTGATAGTAGCACAGATCCTCCGCACGGGAACCCCGCGAATTTTTTTTTGCGGATCTGAAGGGTTGCTGCCCCAGTCTACTTGTCTCCAACATGACTGTTTAACTGAGGTTATTTAAGAGATGAAAAGAATATGTTTTTGTTTTCATGGAGGTATGAAACGAAAAACCTAATCACACTGTATGAATACGAAAATGGGATTCATACATTGTGTGATTATGTTTTTCGGTTCATACCTCCATGAAAACAAAACATATTCTCTTCACTTCTTATAAGTTAATAGCATTGAGTGAAAAAGCAAAAACATACAAATTCTGATACTTTTGTATGGAACTATTTCATGCGGAAGCATACAAAATGGCTGCGTGCTCAGAATTTTGTTCGTTGAGATATGAATTAAATTTTTTCGACATATCAGAACGCTCGTTTTTGATAGACGAAACTAAAAATTTAATTATAATTACACATCTTTTTTCTAGGCTTATGGTCAGGCACATGAAATGGGAGGTAGACTGCTGATTAAAGGTCAAAATTTGTACCTACAGCTTGAATAAGTTATAGTAACGATGTTTCAGTCTCAAATCTAATAAAAATATCTGATAAATACCGGTATTTTGAAGTTGATAGTTCACTTTAGATTTGTAGGAATAATTGAATTCATGTTTTTTTAATTAACAGTGATGACCCGTCTGGAGTCAAAGAGATTCCATTTTATACTTAGGCGATAGTAACAGGAAACCGAATGCTTTGATAAGAAAGTAGAGGGGAAATCATTCAAAATGTTGAAACGTCGAGCTTATGACAAAATAACCGTGACGTAAACTTCGGTTTTCACGGAAGTCAAGGTGACGGAGAAAATAAATTTGTTACATCTATACATCGTTATATCCTATGACTATAGTTACCACGTTCTCGTCGGTACCTTGAAATGAACTTATCAGTAACATAACGTGAAAAACGATATTGTTATAAATGCAGTTTTCATTACTTACCTGCATTATTTACTCTGTTTGACATGTGGCCAAGAAGCATAAACGCGTCTGTAATAAAGAGAAATGCACACGTGAGCTCGTGATAGACAAATGACGGATAGCCCATCTCAATCAAAGAATCAATCGACCAATCAAATCATTCAACTTTGAACTCCAACATTGGGAGATATTCAGACGAAGCTTTTTTCGGATTTTTGGCGACTTAAACGTCGTAACTACAGCTTGAATAAGCTGTAGTTACGACGTTTAAGTCGCCACCCAATCTGACCTTTACATTTTTGTTACATCTAAGTGGCAATACACTTTGCACAAAAACGCCGTTTAATATCGAATGTGAATTTCCTGTCGGCTTTCAGTGGGCGTGGCCACCGATTCGTTAATTTCAACAGTTTCTCGTATGCACCACGTCTAATCTGTGCCTCCACTCTGCGCCTGCCGCCGTCATAGCGCAGTCAGTAGCGCGTCAGACTCCTAATCTTCAATTATGGCGTGGCATGGGTTCTATCCCCGGCGGCGGCACATATCCTTTCCGACATTTGTCTCTCACCAATGGGTGGATAATCGTAAACCTAAGTGGGATAGCAGCTGGAAGCTAGGAAAGGATGAAGTGGTAGTACTGGTTAGAAAAATACCAGGAATCCATTGTAAGGTGCTCCAGCAGCGCGATGTAACTTAAATACTGTTGAAAGTGGTACTAAACCCCAATCCAGTCAATCAATCCACTCTGTGTCCAAGTTTAGATGACCGTCGATATTCTAAATTGATTCGGTTGACCATTGTCTTTGCCTTTGCATATCGTCAATACACGCAAAAATATCGTGAATACAGATCAACTAAAGTTGTACATTGTACTTACGACGTTTATGGAGCCCAATGTCGATATGTGAATTTTACCTTTCCTGATGATACACGTACTCACCAACCATAGGCAATAAGTTATATATATAATATGTTAAAATAGGGGATGTCGAAATGATATTGTTATTCAATTTTTGCTTTTGCTTCTGCTTTTATTTTTTCTTTGTTTCGTTTTTATTTATTTGTTTTTGTTCTGTTTTGGGGTAAGTTGACTGTAACAAGCATTTTCTAAACTACCACAATGTATTATGTGTTCTTCTTTTAAAAAAGGAGAATCAAAGGAATTTAAATCGTTGTCTGCATATTCAACTTAGACCAGTTTGTCGTCGAAGAAATGGGTTTTCCTTTTCCCAATTGCCCTCCGTAGACCTCGCGTCTCTTTTCTGCTTGTTATTATGGAATCCGTGATGTAGGGATAAGACGCCTGTCTCGGGATCGGAAGGATCAGGGTTCGAATCCCGTCTAGTGCATTAAGAATTTTTTTCTTAGCAAAATACTAACTCTCCTCTCCGCCGTTCCTCTCTGGTGCTGGTTATAAGTGCGTACATGTGAGGATTGTAAGCCAATATGCTGTGACTGCCTGGTGCGCCCTGTGATATCGGCCGACTTGCAGTTCAATGATTGTGGGTTAGAATTTGAAATCGGTTGTAGAAACAGACGATAAACCGTTACCTAATTGATCAATCGCGGCTGTCAATCAAGCAATCAATCGACCAGTCAAATCATTTATTCAGTCCGGAATCGAACTTTCAACTCCGACGTTGGCCGCCATTTTTGTGAAACTTTGTTTTGTTTTGCGACTTAAACGTCTTAACTACAGCTTATTTAGCTGCAGTTAGGACGTTTAGGTCGACGAACAACCATTTTCCTGTTTTGTTACTTGCTGCTGGCTATAAATTTCGCAAAATAACTCCGTTAAAAATCGAAGCAGAGCTTCCTGTTGGAGTTAGTGGGTGTGCCTAGGCAGTCAGTGGGCGGGACTAGTGATTGGCCAATTCACCAAGTCACAAAACATTCTAACCAACAAAAAGATGTAAAAGAAAAAGAAATTGCGAAAAAAAGGCCTCTATGTAAAACAATGACGCATAAAACATTAAACTACTTGCCGAAGTAATCTCCTCTTTGTGTAACGAAAAATTTCTGAAATTGTTAAAAAATCATGATTTGTAATTTGTAAAGGGTCGACATGTTTCCAAGAGATCACGAGTATTTCAGATAAAAGCAAAAATGTGTGGGCATTACCTTTGATGATGAGTCTTTATATAACGACAGCGTCAAATAACTTCTTGCTTGTCATTGAGGTTTTTTTTTATAATAAGAAGATATCTAAAGGGAATGATACCTTTATTATTTCCCCTCGAAATATCAATTTGGTCTCCTATTACCGTATAAGGCCACATTTGCTGTATATAGGACATTTCCCGAGATTTGGGTGACTCCAGCTGCTTCCCAAGGACAGATTCTGTGAAAAAAAAATCATATCATTATCATGTTTCCTTGGATTCAAGGTCAATCACGTTTTCATGATACCACGGAATAAATGATCAATCGCGGCTATCAATAAGAAAAAAATGGCAATTTTTCATTCATTTTGATTGGAAGTGGAATTTGAACTCAAAAATTAGCCGCCATTTATGTATAGGATTTTTGTAGGTTTGGCGACTTAAACGTCGTATTTACATATGACTGAAAATGTAACGACGTCTATGTCACCAACCAACCATTCTACCTTTCTGTTACATGCTTCTGGTCATAGATTTTGCAACAGTTTCCTGTCGGAATCAATGGGTGGGGCCAACATAGAAAGATTGCGGGGCCAGAGATAGGCTCATCTAGCCTTAGCGTGACATATCTAATCAAAACACCTGTGAGGAAAATAAAGACTTAGATCAGCCATCGCTTCCGCAAAGTCTGATCATAGCCTTCACTATGCTCTAAAACCAATACTGGCATAGGGCTTCTAGACCTATTACCAGACGGCAATATTTTAGACTGGTCCAAATAGAAATGCGTTGCAGACAACAATTTAAAGATTTTAAAATTTGATATATTTTCATTATTTTGGGTAGTAAACAATGTGGAAAATGAAGAAATTCATAATAGTTGGTTGGCGACCCAAACGTCGAAACTACTACTACAAAAAGCAGTAGTTACGACGTTTAGTTCGCAAATCCAACAAAAAGGGATAAAAAAAATGCGGCCAATGCAAAAGTTTAAGATTCATGTCTAGTCAAAATGAATGATTTCATTGGTAGACTGGTGATTTGAATGACAGTCGCGATTGGTCAATTAGCCACTGACGACAGCTTCAGCCTGACTCTTTATCATTACCATCTCACGTCGTCTCGGTTAACCCATTACCAGACGGCAAAATTTTACACTGGTCTTGATAGAAAGGAGTTGCAAAGGATAATTGAAAGTTGATGAAATTTGAGATTTTTTCATCTCTGCGGGTAGAAAACGTTGTGTAAAATGAGGAAATTGCTTGTAACAAGCAATTTCTTCATTTTACACAATGTTTTCCCAGTTGTTTTTCTAGAGGGCGCCCAAAAGCGCCACTGTGTGGCAATGGGTTAAATATCCCATCCGAAGCAAAATTGGTATGTTATAATGTTCAGCCTCGGTTTCGAACCCGATCTCTCGAACGAATGTCCATCTAACCGAGCTAATTAGACTGACTTGTGCACATTTCACCCTTTTTTAAAATGAATTCTACTTACTTTACGGCTTTGTTCATATAACAGACAATATCAACCCATTCTCACACAAATCTCCTTAAGAAAAAGAGGTTTGAAAAACATTGTGGAAATTTAAGAAATTGCTTGTATCAAGCAATTTTATCATTATCAAAAATGTTTACTATCCATAAAGTTAGAAAAAAAAATAATAATAAAAAAAATCCATCAACTTGAAATTATCGTCTGCAGCATTTGCAATTTGGACAATTTGAAGTCTAAAACTTTGTTTTGTGGGAATGGGTTAACGAGTGTATATCACATGAACAATTCTACTTGAGTTTGACTGTTTTATTTCTTTTTTGTTATAGATGTACATGTATCATTTTCCGGTTCATATTTTAAGTGTCATTGTATTTCAACTTTTTATCGTTCAACTTATTCCAACACAATTCCGCCTTTTTGCTTTCCACAAGAAAAAAATATTTTGAAACCATTGTGGAAATTGAAGGAATTGCTTGTAAAATCAATTACCTCATTTTCATCATGTTTTCTTACCTGTAATCAAATTTTTTTTGAAATTTAGATAACTTAAAATTTTTTGAATACGGACCATTCTTAAATTTTGTAATACAGTAATTGGTAAAGTGATCATAATGATTTGAAAAATCGCAACTGAACTGCACTTTCGAAAGTGTGCGAAAATTACAAAGCAATACAATACAAGAACCTGTTATTTGACTAGATCCTTTCTTGTCCATTTTCATTTCAAAACATTGAATGATATTACGACATACACGAAAAAGGGAAAAACAAAAGAGATTTTTGTTGTTGCTCAGTTTTTCCTACTTTTTATGAGTCTACAACATTTATTACAGTATAAACCCTTTCCCTTTTTTCAAACTTTTTGTCTCGTCCAATTTGAAAGAATTTGCAGTTTACAATTAAAATTGAGTGCAATTTGAAAACTAATCAAGCTACAGGATAGAAAATGTTGTTGGAAAAAGAAGAAACTGCTTGTTACATGCAATTTCTTCTTTTTCCACAATGGTTTCTCAAGTATAAAATCAAAGAGACGTAGAAACCAGGGAATGTACAGGAAAGGTATAAGCCTATTTATTGACTATGCTTATATTACTTGTGTTTAATAATTCACTTGATTTGCGGAAATAATTTTGCTTTTACATTGTTATCTTACATAATATACAACTAATGCATTCAAATGACACCCTTGTTTTACATAACAGGAACAATGAGATAAAAGATTGCGATTACACTTTTAAAAAGAAACGTCATTTCATCAAATAACTATAAGTTGCGTAACTATTATGAAAGGTAATTATCTTTTTTTTTCTTAATTCTTAGAACACTAATTTAGATCTACATTGCACCTAGAAATAAACCAGACAACATAATCTAGTTACAGATATAAATCGAATTGCAACTGCAGCGTTTTTGGTCTGTAAATGAATCATCTAAAGAGGAAATTGCGTTTGCCTGAAACAAAGTAAGTCTAAGAATTCCACAAAATTAATGTTTATGTGGGCTTTAATTTTCGGTGTGAATGCCAAACAAGTGCAGTTGCACACAACCAAGAAGAATCAAATTCCCTTTACATCTTTCGCACTGGTTCCGCGAACAATTAAATTATAGAATATGTACCAAAAATGACAGATTGAGCTTCATTTATATGAAGAATTTTTTGCTGGTATTGCGACTTAAACGTCGTAACTACGGCTTATTAAAGCTGTAGTTACAGCGTTAGGTCGTCAACCAACCATTTGAGATTTTTAGCTACCAAAGCGCCTGCTTTGCGTTTCAGTAATAGAAACAGCACCTGTTTACTTAACTTCTTTTGTTCTCCAAAATTATTCTTCATATAAATGTTTGTTGATTGTTTACCTGTACATTTCCTATGTTGATTATTCATTTACATTTTGTAAAAATAAATCTTCACTATTGGAAGAATTTAAAAAAAAACAATAAGATACGATGTATACAGGAGATTATAAGGGGATTACAATACATCACTGCCTCGGCAAGACACAACAAAAGTTAAACAAGCACCTCTCGCTTGAGTATGATAGCTCTTGGATTTACAGTTTGGGACGACCAAATTTAGCAATTCCTCTTTTTCATAGTTTCATAGTTAGATATTATATTTTTGTACATGTACTTAGGTTGAGGGCCATAAGGTAGAGTTGCTTGCCAAATACCATTGTTTTATAAGCTAAGATTTCATTTATTTACACATATATATTTATACGATAAAACAGGTACCCACCATTCGACCAGTTTTCAATATAGAGCAAAACTTCAGCTCAAGCATGCAACAATGATACATTTGTCACACTAAGCTACTATTCGGGTCTACAGGAATAGTCGGGCGATGTTCCGAATGGCCTGAGCTGCTACCCTTAGCTCACCTTCCTACAGACCAGCTTTCGCTCAGCTCCCGCATAATAAAACGCTTCCCATAGGATTGGTGAAATGCTCAAGCTCTTATTAACCTATTCATACATTAAATTTTAGACTGGTCCAAATTGAAGATGATGCAGACGACAATTTTAGGTTGGTGGAATTGTAATATTCTTTGTGTCTTAGGGTAGAAATATTGTGGGCATTGAAGAAATTGGTTCTTGCCCTTGAAATTTTGATTTCTTCCGTGAAATTTGGGTCAAATGCAAATGAAGCTCGCGGTATATTAATGGATCTATTTTCGGGTATTTGGGGTAATTTTTGTTTCCTAGGTTTTACAAATTTCGATCCCCCCCACACACACAAACACATTTGTGGCATACAGGATAGAGAGCTCTTGCGTGAAAGGAAACACTCCAGTGCCGCGGCAATAGCCCAGAGGTAACGGGTAGGACTTCTAGTCATGGAGTCCTGGTTTCGATCCCCGGTCCGGCGAATATCCTTTCCGATATTAGTTTTCCACCAATGGATGGATAATTGTAAACCTAAGTGGGATAGCAGCTGGAGGCTCAGAAAGGATGTAGCAGTGGTACTGGTGTTGGAAATACTATAAATCCACGGTTGGGTGCTTAAGGCCCCTCGACTTGACTGATATACTGTACCAGTATGACATGTAATAACAGTGACGTTATACCATATTCAATCAATTAATCAAGCCTTCTGACTTGACATTTCTTCTTTTCGTGCATTTTCCCAAACATCTGTATAAGTGTTTAGCACAAAAAATGCGGAAAACTGTGTGATATTGGGTTAAATAAGTAAGAAAGCGATCCCATTTCTCGTAAGAAATACCATTTGAAGTAATTTGCACGAACGAATATACATAAAGTATCGCTTAACGACAATTTCGGGATAAACGTTTCGCGCATCCATTTACCGCAGCATTGAAATTTTTGAATAAAAAGAAAAGTACATTTACGATTCTCCTCATATATTCACACAAGGAAGACTCGTATTCATTTGGTATATGTGTAAAGTTTCACATAAGTAGATTAGAAACTGTATTTTCTGTGAGTACTTTTGCAAGCGTTGTCACCCAACTCGGAGGATATAACGACGTAACGTCATTTAATCATAACGTTATTGATCGGCTCAGAACGTCGATTTCGCGCTTCTCCTTTATTGCCGTTTATACAACGCTTAATAACCAAATTTAATTACAAAATTAAGTTTTCAGGACATTTATGACTTGAGATTAGTATATATTTGAAGTTGTGCGAATTTCTTCCCCTTTCGACATCACAACCTGCGTGATGGATTATTAAAATCTTATAGAAATATCAAAGTAAGAAATTTAATCTGTGCGTGTGTATAAGGAAATAATGTTAGATGAATGGTTCAACAGTATAAAAAATTCCAATATCTTACTATTTGGATAATTCCAGAAAAACGTAAGAAGCTCGGGACATTTCCAGCGATTTTGCTTTTGCGTGGGGGGTAAAAACTAAACAGCCTGAACAGCTACTCGTGGCATCTAAACTACTCACCGATCGCACTAAGAATCTTTTGGACCATTTCTATCCAAAATGCGCATGTTAAAGGTAGGTATCGATGTTTTTGAAACCTAGATAAGAAAAATTACCAAGTGCCGAAAAATAGACTCAAACGAACATTTAATACTTTAAGTTAGGTCATATATTGTCTCGGTGGTTAACTAAAAGACCTAAAGTGTCTTTTTCTGGTTATATCGGAAAGGTTCAGCGGAATTCCAGGTTATTTTTAGATATCACGGACTTCGGCTGTCGACATCGGATGACCTCATTTGCATATGACCCAGTCAAATGAAGGTAACAAATTTACTAGCGAAACAGCCAACGTCCTAAATCATGTCACATGAAAGGTCTGATCTTTACAGACCGGCTAGCGAACATAAGTCCTGATGACGTAACGATGACGTTGGTTTGATGTAATTTGAACTAGATGAAAGGTTCTAACGGTTATTCGCGCCACGTGAATGCCCTATAATCTTCGTAACTGTCTCGGATTATTCTAAAAATAGATTAATAGCCTACGTAGGCTATTAAGGAAATACCCTGTTTTTTTCTGATAAGCGACCTCATATTTTTGCAAAACTACTTTTCGGCATATTGTTTTCAAATAGTTTATGAGAGGAAATAAAAATAATTAAAATCTGTGACATGAAAAAAACATCGATACCTACCTTTAAAGACTCTGATCAGACTGTGTGGATGCACAGGCTGATCTGAGTCTTTAAAAGGCTAAAGTGAGTCTTTACGCAATGCATATGTTTACATGTGATTGATAGAAATAAGACAGACATGCATTTATGTCTTTTTGAAACTGTCCATCTCTATATTTATATTCTTAAATTATTTGTAAATTAATTCTTAAGAGCATTTGATGAATTTTCGGAGTGCTAGTAGATCAACTCAAAACCTCTTAGGTTCGCGTTGTAGTTTTTGGCACATAATCGAAAGAAGTAATTAAAAAAGTTAAGTTTTTTTCAATTTTCGTTCGTCTTCGATTTGCGAATAATTAATCATAGAGAGTAAAAAGTACAATGTTCTTATGTTCTCGAATTTTATCGTAAAAAATCACATTCTAGTCAACGTGACTGAACTTTCTCGTGAACATATTATTACCTTATCTAAGGAAATTGGCTTTCTCATTTTTCATTTATTCCATACTAGACTTTGTTTCTTTTTTGTTGTTTTTTGTACCTTGAAGATCTAGATAGTACAGAAATTATCGACCCTAGGCTGCAACCGATACACAGGCTTTCAAGAACGAAACATTCCTGCTTTTGATATAATGTTGTAATGGAAATGTGGATTAGTCTTTCTACAAAGGATTTAACCCATTCCCGCTTAGTCCCGCCTTTTTAAGCCTCTCGACAAAAGAGTTTGAGAAAACAATGTGGAAAATGAAATTGCTTGTGACAAGCATTTTTCTTCATTTTTCACATTGTTTTCTACCCTAGAATAAAGAGATTTTTTAAATTTCGTCAACTTGAAATTGTCGTCTGCAACTTCTTTCATTTTGGAGTATTCTCAAATTTGGTCGTTTGATGATGGGTTAAGGGATGTCTCGATTGATTAGTTGACAAAAACGTCTAACATTGCAGCGTGAGACGGCGATTTTGTACCTACGTTGGTTCTGATAACCCAATGTCTCATAAGCGCAGTGGATAATCATGTCAGACATTGCAGCGCTAGACGGCGTGGTCGTATCTGCGTTGGTTCGAATCACCCAATATCTCGTTATCGCAGAGGATAATAACGTCAGATATTGCAGCACTATACGGTGTTGTCGTACCCGCGTTCGTTTGAATCACTCAATGTCTCGGTAACGCAGTGGATAACGACGCCAGACATTGCAGGGCTAGACGGTGCTGCCGTAACTGCGATAGTTCGAATCACTCAATGTCTCGGTAGCACAGTTAATGACTTTGGACGTTGAAGCGTTAAGCAGCTATGCTGCATTATGCGTTGGTACGAATCCCGTAAGAGTCAAAATAAATATTGATTCGCGACAAGGGTTGAAAGGTCATGGGTCACTGAAATAGAATTCAATTATTTTCTGTCGAAATTTAGCTGAGAAGGATCTTCATGAAATGAGCACATGCGTGACATTTCCAACAATTACACATGTGCGCCAAGTAAAGACTCTGATCAGCCTGTGCATCTGCACAGTCTGATCAGAGTCTTCACTCTGCGCTCTGTAGGTAGATACTTCCCCAAAGCTTCTTCAAACAATCGGCGAATATTCTAATTGCCCCGAATGGCTGTCCAGGGTGCTCAATATGTGCGAGTCACGCACATGCGAAATTGTTGGAAATGTCACGCATAGGCTCAAATCATAAAGACTGCCGATATTGGTTTGACCATGCGAACTGTGAACGGGGTATAGAATCATGGTTGTTCGCTATTTATAGATCTCGAATCTATAACTTTTATGATAACTAACTACATCTTTTTTTTTAATTCTCTTTGACCTCTACTACATCCGATCTTTTTTTCAAGAAGAAAAATCTTCATTTTGTTAACCCATTTTCCACAATATGATGCTTTCTTCCGACCCTCAAGCAAAAGGTATGGGAAATAAATGTTGCAAATGAAGGAATTGCTTGCAACAAGCAATTTATTCATTATCTACAATGTTTTCTGACCCAAAGACAAACATTCTGAAATAACACCAACTTAAGGTTGTCGTCTGAAACTTCTTTCAATTTGGACCAGTTTAAAATGTTCTCATGTTGCTTATACGACGACAAACTTTAAGCGTTTAAGTCAATGAATTTCTTCTACTTCTTCTTTCAGCACTGTTTAAAACGTACACATAATACTGGTACAGTAAACTTGTTTCTTGAGACTCATATATTTAATGTCTACTCAAGGACGAAAATGTTAACGATAAATCGTATAACTTGAAAAGGCTTTTTTCTACAGACGTGTGCTGAATAATCGGATTCAATTAAGCAATAAAAGAAAGAAAAAATAGTAACAGGAAGTCTAAGCCAACTTGACCTTGAATAAAGTAAAATTCCTTTTGTTGCGTAATTTTATGTATTCTGATAACTTGTCAAGCGTTAAGAGTAGCTTGGAGAATAATAATATAAAAAGAAAACTATTATCAAATATCGGGCACAGCAGGAGAAGAAAATCTAAGGAGGTATATATCTACCAGACAACAAATTGTAGACCGATCCAGATTGATAGAAACAGCAGACAGCAATTTTTAATGGTGGATTTTTTTAGCACACCTAAGCAAAACGTGCTCAAGGTGAGCTTTTGTATTCACCATTTGTCTGATGTACGTCGCCCGTCAGGAGTTGGAATTCGTCCATCGTGTGTCAAACGTCGTCAATGATTCTTTACAAATCTCTTCTGTGACCATTAGGCCAATTTTAATCAAACTTGGAAAACTTGGGTGACCCTCTTCTAAACTTGTTCGTGAACTTTTGATTCGCCATATAAATTGGGGCGTGACAGGGCCGGGCAAATCAACCCAAGAGAAATAATGAAATTATCCTTTGAAAGTCCAACTAAACCATCTGGCCATTTTAAACCATACTTTACAAGAATAATTCTTGTGTGACCCTTTTTAAAACTTGCTCATAGAATTTTAATCGGTGAAAAAATGTTGGCAAGGCAAATCAGACTTATGAGAAAGAATGAAATTCTTTACACATCATCTCCCCTTAAAACTCTTGGCCAATTTAGACTAAATATTGCAGAAATTATCCTTGGGTGACCTTTTCTAAAACTTTTTCGTGGAATTTCGATTCGCAAAAAATGGGGGCGAGACAGGGCGGTTTTATCAGACTAGACTCATGAAATTATGACATAATTCTTTAAAAATTCTTGATAGGAAGTTTGTTTGGTGATCCTTTTCAAAACTTGTTTGTTAAATCTTTATTTGTGAAAATCCATGCTTATGAGTCTCGGACACATTCTGAAATAATTCTCATGTGAGCGATTTAGGGCCATTTGGCTCCCCCTTTTTAAGGTAGAATACATTAAGGGTAAATAAGAAAAAGATCGTCACTTTAGGGTCGTAAGAAGCGGGATTGTGTAGGAATAGATTAAAACAGAGTCGTTTATCTATTTATATGACAGAAATAAACAGTTGATTGACTGATTGATTGTTAGGCGGCTGGGGCACCTAACAGTAGATTCCTGGTATTTCTCACACCAATACTACTACGTCATCCTTTCCTAGCATCCAGCTGCTATCCCACTAAAGTTTAAGTCCACATCACTTGGTACCGGGGTAGATCCACGGCCACAGCGAATAACCTTTCCGACATTTGTCTCTCGTTTGTTAATCTAAGTTGGATGTGTAGCTGTATTGGAGACAGTTCCTACTTTTGAATCTTTTCAATAGAAATCATGTTTGGGTTTTTCTTTTTCATTAATCATATTCTAATTCTAATTAAAGTACTCTTTATAAAAAAAATCCACTAATATTTGGTTAGTACTATTCGAATTCGTCTTTTCTAAAAGAATCTTTACTATGTGCAAAAATCCCAGAAAGGTTTATCTTTTTAGATGTCGGATTTTATGCTGTTTTCATCTTTGCGCAAACTGAATGTGCGTAACTTCAATTCCCGAAATCAACTTCAAACTATTGCCAGATGCCACGATTTAGACTCAGTTGGTAGAGCACTTGACTTCACTCGACTTCAAACCTCAAGACCACGGGAACGATCCCTGGGCTGACCATATCAACTTACAAACTAATTGTCTTTCAAATGAGACCTTAAACCGAGGCCCCGTGTGACGGTGCTGTCCATCGAGCACATTAAAGAACCAGGTAGAGCACTCAGCAGTTTGGTCATGTATCCTTTCACTATCCCCCATAAAAACTAACCGTCTTTTGGGCGTCGCTCATATGGGCATCTGCTAAGGTAGCTATATACGCGGAAATACACACACAAAGGATATTTTTAAATCTAATTGACCCTGCTTGCTCGCGAAACTCCTGCTATAACACATTTCGCTTAAAGGGACATGTATTCATGTATCCTTGGTAGAGACCAGACCAATGTAGCACCTACTCATTATTTAGACAACATTATGATTCAGTCAGTCATACTTTATAGTTTGCAGATGCAGAAGGTTAGCGCCGGTATAAATGCAGCTCTTGAACATATTGATACAGGAAAATTATCTGCTTTTCCTATAGTTATAAATGCCATTTGCTCGATAAATATTCTTTCTTCGAGTTTGATATATAGAATTCACTATAAATATAATTGAATGTGATTTTTCCTTATGTCCTATTTTGAAACATCGGATTTTATCAGATGATGTCGATAGTCTTTGGATGATGTCGATAGTCTTTGGATGATATCGATAGTCTTTGGATGATGTCGATAGTCTTTGGATGATGTCGATAGTCTTTGGATGATGTCGATAGTCTTTGGATGATGTCGATAGTCTTTGGATGATGTCGATAGTCTTTGGATGATGTCGATAGTCTTTGGATGATGTCGATAGTCTTCGGATGATGTCGATAGTCTTCGGATGATGTCGATAACAACTTAATTGCTAGCGGAAACCCATGACGTAATGTTTACGTCATGGAAACAATAAACATGGCAATTTCGGTGCAACATATTTATCCGATGAACTCCGGTTCCATTCGGGTTGTACTTGGTTAATTCATTTAAAGTCCCGTAACAAGAAATATTTTTGCATTTTTTTCTTTCTTTCTTTTTTAGGGTTATGAACAGCCATTCTTATTAGAAAATCAACTTAGCTGCCTTCTTTTAAATGTCTGAAGACAATACAATTAGAAATTTAAAATTGAGAGCCACTTCGTTTTCTTTTGTATTCTGTGCAAGAGCCGCTTGAAGGTGAAATAATTTTTGGCTAGCACTCCGTCAATTAGTCAGGAGATAAGATCGCCAGTCTAGACAGCAGTCTATGATAAATTACCTCACTGTCTCATTTCTCTCGGTTTACTTGATTGGATTACTTAAGCAATGAAATTACCTTAATTATGGCCAGTATGATTTAAAGTAAGCAGGTCAATGAAATTCGTTCAAAGCGATGTTAAGGGTCTGTCCCAAATGTAAGGAGGATGTAACCTAACATCCATTGCAAACCTTTATGCATCGGGTTTCTAGTCATACATTCGCATGGTGTTCCGTTTGAATCAAAAGTCTACTTTAAACACTGTAAGAGCCCTGTCACACTTCACGGCGATTGCACCGCGATTGCACGGCGCTCTAGCATTTTTCAGAGCGCCGTGGGATCGCAAAAAAAAATACATCAATAATTTTCGGGAAAATAGAGATACACGGAGATGCTACGGCTCTCCTACGGCGTTCCTTCGACGATTCTACGCGATGTATCGCGTTCCTTCGGCGATTGACTGCACTTCCCAAGCGCTTCTACCGCGCTCATGGAGACGTCACGGCGCGTGCACTAGGCTCTCACGACGATTGCACTGCGCTGCCGGTGCGCTTGAGACACTGTAGGAGCGCAGTAGAGACGCAGGGGATGCGCGAAGAGCGTGGTATAGTCGCCGTGCAAGAGCCATTGCCTGCCATGGCGCTCTGACTGCGCTCATCGCGGTGTCGCGGCGCTCTTATGGCGTTGTAGGAGACCTCGTGGCGCGGCTAAGGCGACCGCACGACGATCCTACTGCGCACTTACCGCACCGCGCTCCCACGGCGATTGTTTTGTGCATGTTCAAAGTGCGCGCCGTCCCTCGCCGCTCTACGCGACTGCACGGCGCTCCCACTGCGCTCCCGTAATGCGATCATGGCGATGTCACGACGTCCTCACAGCGCTCTGGAAATTTTTGGATCGCCATGGGAGCGGCGTGGGATCGCCACCCTAGTGTGACAGGGGTTTAAGCATTAGATGAAGCAAACACACGTAAATCATACATGCGCATGCGTAAATAATAGAGGTGTAACCGTACAACTTCAGCGTGTGCTCGTAGACTAAGCTAGTATGCGTTATTTAAAGCGTCCGCGATCAATCTTTGAGCGCACACGATCCATTGAATAATATCAGATTAGCTATTCAGTCTACTTTTTTTTAAAGATTCCGTGACATCGTTGTCGTGTTAACTGCCTGTGCATTTGAACTTGAAATTGATGTTCATTTGGCCCTAAACCCTTATTTTAGAAAAATATTATTTCACAATCATCATTAGTTTCAATTCAAAATACCTCCTCGGAGTTAAAACATCTGAACAATACAATTATTTTCGTATAACGATTTTAATCTCTAACGTTACATTCTGCAGTTCTTTAATTCTTCAGCAGGTGACCTCAAAAGACGAATCTACAAGTACATTTTCGAATATGTGACCTTTCAAGCGAAAGGGGGGGGGGGGCTCTTCGGGAGTGTAAAAAGTGTAGATTCTGGTCATTCTTAATAGGGTTTATCGCCGCTTTGAACAATTTTCCAGTTATATCGCAAGAGAAGTTAACTTATTTCCTAGCTTCCAATGTTTCACCTGTACTAGGATGGGGACTCTGAAATATCTTGCCATGCGACGTTCCCATGTGACCACCAATACGGCTGGGATTCGAACCAACAACCCTCGACTTCTATCAGCTCTCTCGCCGCCCTAACCATTGAGCCACGAAGGACCCCATCGACCTGATTAGACTGTGGAGATGATTCAGGGTGATCAGAGTCGAAGGTTTTCATTGTGGGTAAATTTTCTAAATATACATGTAAAATGATCCCTCTACATCGATTTTACTATACAACAATATTCAATAAACAATCCCAAATAGACCTGTTTTCCGTTCTCTTTCGATTACAATCAATCTTGTTCAATCGACAACCTCTATTAAGCGGCCACTTTCATTGAGCGATCAGCATCAATATTCCAGCAACCAAGGATCTTCACAATTAGAAGGGGTTTTTTTTTAACTAAAAACAAAATATCAAAACTAAATCCTTTGTTGGTGGATCTCGTTAGAATCGTCTCAATGAGACGATTCTAATGATTTTCATCAACATACGATTAATGACGATTTTGGATTTACGTTCGCTTATGCACTTTGTGCAGCATTGAAGAATCTTTAATAAAAAAGATAAGAAAAAAAAGCATTAGATTACCATCAAAAAATTCCAAAACTTCTGATTCATATTCATCGTAAATTCGTGTCAAATTTCGAAGAAATTTATCAAATATTGCATTTTCTATGATTTTTTTCAGGAGCTGTAAGCAACTCAAAGATTATTACGACGCGACGACGCGACATAATCCTTCAGCCACGCCTATCAACTCCGACAGGAATCCCGGTTCGATTTTAAACGGCGTTATTTGCTAAATGTTATGACCAGTAGAATGTAACAAAAAAGTAGAATGGCTGGTTGGCGACATGAGCCTCGTAACTACAGCTTGGATAAGCTGTAGTTACGTCGTTTAAGTCACCAAAACAACAAAATGTTTCACACAAATTTCGGCCAAGTCTGACTTTAAATCTCAATTTCAGACTGAATGATTGATTTGATAGATCGAAAAATTCCTTGCTTAATCGCGAATGGTCAATTATAACGTTGTTCATAGGTTCAAAACGTCGACTCCGATAATGCTTTAGACAAATAAATGAGGCATTTGTAACGTTGATTTCATAATGTGCTTATTCTAAACTTAACAGTAGTTCAAAATGAATTTTTACGTTTTTTACAAGCTGTGCAAATTTCTACTCCTTTCGACATCGCCAACTGAGTGATGGAAAATTCGCGGTTTTCTCTAAAACTTACACCTTAATATTTTTGGGGGTTGTAAGTAAGTAAGTTTGTAAGTTTTTATTAAAGTGATATGTGTAACAACAAAATTGAATACAGTTCTATAAACTATATACATCTAAATAATACCCGGTCCCATGGGCCTATATGTCACTGTTAAACATGAAAAAACTATGTATTTTAAATATATATATGACATATCAATTTCGACGGGTCATTGCTAAATTGGCTGTGTGCAAAATACTAGTTGTTGTCCTTGTTGTTGTTTTATTTCATTTTGTTTGTTTTTCCCCTCTGATAAAAAAAATATATTGAAATACATAATATAAGAATAAGAATTTCTATAGAACATTTTTTAAATCAGAAATACTCAATAATAATAAAATAAATTTTCGTTATTCTAATATCACTCTAAAAACGTTTTATCCCCTCAATTAATGCTTTACTTTTAAATAATATATAAAAATATTGTGAAGCTCTGTGGGGGTTTATGGATAAGATTCAAAGAAAAAAGGATTTATAATTTGGTTAGATTGTATGAACTAATCGAAACTCCTGATATTCAGATAACATTTTAATATCATAAAAAATCGCTAGACCCCTATGTTAGTCGACAACATATTATAAAAATTCTGATTTGATGACCCGTTTTTCCTTTGCATATTTAGATTAACCCATTACCACACAAGAATATTTTAGACTGGTCAAAATTGAAAGAAGTTGCAGACGACAATTTAAACTTTATGATATATCAGATTTTTTCGTCTTTTTAGAAAGAAAACATCGTGGAAAATGAAGACATTTTCTATCTATCTATCTATCTATCTATCTATCTATCTATCTATCTATCTATCTATCTATCTATCTATCTATCTATCTATCTATCTATCTATCTATCTATCTACCTACCTACCTACCTACCTATCTATCTATCTACCTATCTATCTACCTATGTATACTGCCTAACTCCCCTTTCGGGTATTACTGGCACAATGTTTCCAAAAGCTTTTTTCCTTGGGGGCGTCTAAAAGCGTCACTGAGCGGAAATTGGTTAAATATAAATATTTTAAGAAAAAAATAAGAGATTTCTTTTGAAGAAATCTAATTACAATGTATAGAAATCGCTTAAAAGTGAGAATCCTTCAATAATTTTTGTATTTAATAGAATCGATCCTACATTAATGACACAAAAAAAGTGTATTAAGCAACCATTCTCTTAACCCTTTCCTGATTTTCTTAGTTTTAGACTTGTCCAATTAGAATTGTAGAAAATATTGTGGGAAAAGAAGAAATTGCTTGTTACAAGCAATTTCTTCTTTTCCCACAATGTTTTCTAATGTATACAATTACAGGGACGTAAAAACCAGGGATTGAACAGGACAGGGTTAAACGACCACATTTCGGCCGTTCCTGGACTAGTCGCTTATCCCTTTACTGTATTTTAGACCTACCCGAATTCAAAGGTTTTGTAGACGACAAGTCCAGTCAATCTTATTTGAAAACAATCATTTAATGGGATGGAAAATATTGTAGAAAAAGAAGAAATTGCTTGTTACAAGCAATTTCTTCTTTTTCCACAATGTTTTCTCAAGTATAAAAATACAGAGTCCTGAAAACTAGGGACTGAATAGGAAAGGGTTAATACAAGTGAGCAGTCGCTTTTCGCATGTAGTGTCATTATTTCTTTTTTAAGCACAGGGTTAGATCCGAGCTACAACAACGGATACCTACCGGAATCAGCAGGGTGTAAACGGTAGGAATCTGACGTGGCTGGAACAGAAGGCAATAAATTTCCAACTTTCTTTCCATATTTGTCAAAGTCATTGCTCACATTTCCTTTTGCAGTAGACGTAGATTCACGTGCATAAGTACCGAGGAGTCCCGAGAAAGGAGCTTTATACGAATAACCCCCCACATCACTGGTGTCATGTGAAGTCTCCACACCGTAATATCGATGATTATACTCCGAAAGATGCTGTTGGTAGTCGGTGCGGGGAGCCAGCTCAAACTTGTACCCGTCTTGGACATGTCCCATGGGATACATATCCGGAAAATGTCCTCCCATGTAGGAATTGTGGATAGAATTACGGATATGATGCGGTAAGAAGTACCCATGGTTGAAACTCCCTTTCCTGTCGTAATACAACTCGTCTTGTACCGTTGGTTTACAGGTCTTGGGTGGTAAGGACGTAAGGCTATGCTGTGTTGAAGCTTTATAACTAAGATCTCTCTGAACGTATTTACTTCTATCGTGATGGTTTTGGCCTGGGATCTCCTTTAAAATAGTAGAACATTTATGATTTCGGCAAATGAATTGATATTTTCAAAGGATTGGTACAAATCCGGATAAAAAGTTAGTCCTGACGATAATGTCTTGTTTTTCTAAACAATATTCTATCCTAAACCACATTTCATTTATTCTGTATTTCATTCCATTTATATTTTCTTATTTCATCTTATTTTAAAAACTTTAACGATATTAAAATTTCTAATAGGAATACGATATCAGATCAAACTGACGCGTATTTAGTATGTTTTATCTTACTTTGAAAGTTATATCCTATTTT
This sequence comes from Fragum fragum, assembly GCA_946902895.1. Taxonomy (NCBI): domain Eukaryota; kingdom Metazoa; phylum Mollusca; class Bivalvia; order Cardiida; family Cardiidae; genus Fragum; species Fragum fragum. The sequence goes on along the minus strand of OX336373.1, from coordinate 46,435,023 downwards.
CAACCTTTATTTCGCTGCCATTTACGAAATGATCCATGAGCGTACCTGCTTAAATGAAAAATTTACAAACAAATCCGTTCATTTTTATCGGTATATTTCATTATTCATAACCGTACACTATATCAAAATGTACATTAAAGATAATTCATTTTCAAAATGTGTTTTTTTTTTTTGTTTCTTTTTTTTTTGTTATTCATTTTTCTTTTTAAATCAAGTGTTTCTTAACCCATTTTCCAGATAATCACGCTCATTCATTTCCACCAAGAAAAAAGTCTGAAACTGCGTGTTACAAGCGATTTCTTCGTTTTCCACATTTTTTTCTATCCTAAAAAGCAAAGATTCTTTTTTGTTAAATTTCAACGACTTAAATTTATCGTCATTAACATCTTTCAATCAGGACTAGTCTAAAATTTTGCCGCGTGGCAATGGATAAATCATAAACCCTCAATAAAATCATAATCATTTTTTATCAAAGTTATTATAATATTTTTTCCTTGTTACCAAAACCACATACTATCCTCTTCTTCTGAACATAAATGATATTCTCTAAACATTCCAGTCAGCTGTTCTTAAAAGAATTACGTATTTTTGAAGTTGTCTTCTAGATGCGTGATCCAAAGTTTTGCAATTTCCTGTCGGAAAAGACTTACCATTGTAAACTTCTTTCCTTCCCGGCGGCCCAACCAACACTCATCCGGTCTCCGGACGTGGAACACTTCCGGAAATAATTCGGTTTTAATGCGCATGCTCCAATCAAAGACAGGTCGCCATTTTTTAAAGACAGAAAGTGAGCGAAAGCAATCATTTAACCTTTTCATTCCTAGAATTTTCTAATGTGGGAACAACTAAATGTGAATAAAAATGAATATTTGTCTGATTTCTAATTATTTTGTATAACTTTTATTTTTCACTCAGGACTCTTTGATTGAAATACAAATGGGTATTTCAAATCGTATACGAATTTCATTCATATAATGCAATTGACCTTTTTAAAAGATATTTTCTTTGGCTACGTAGGTGATAGAATGAAGAGGTTATTGGTGAAGATGCCGTCGGTTCGCGAGCAAAATGTCGTAACTACAGCTTTGTTAAAGCTGTAGTTACGACATTGTGCTCGGGCACCGACGATATCCAATTGTGGGTTTTATAGTGATGTGCTATCGGATATTTATGAATGATTCTATTAACACCCCATGCATATTTAATATGATCAGGCCTCTATGTTCCCACGACTGTCTCCTAATGCCACTAGGGCAGGCGATACATCTTCTGGAACACGCTCGAATGTCTTTTCTTGACAAAGATATTATTGTTTTTCTGTAGAAAACAGAAAATCGAAAGAGTATTTCAAAGTTTTAATAAAGGTCAACTGATCTAACACAGCGTCTGTTGACAAACAAAACATCCTAAATATAGCTTGGATAAAGATGAATTTACTATATTGTAGTCGTTCGCCGACAATAGAGTCCATAAACTAGATTGATGTTTTTTGGATGAAATTTCATCAAATTCATCATGTATGAATAATAAGAATCTAAATGTATATGTTCTATATTGATATACAGTAAATCTTGTATCAAGTTACCACTCAATGCCCGACCAAAACGTGGTCGCTTAATAGGAAAATTCGCTTAATATGTTTTTTTACGAAATATATAAAGGATTGTTGTTGGGACTCAATGGAATCGACCCATTGAGTGCCAACAACATTAGATTTAAGAATCATCATTTCCTTTAACAAATTACCTTCACTTCTTTAGAGTTTTTTTTCTTTTGAAAAGAGTCCTTTCAATTACGGTCGATTAATAGGCGTACTCCAGTAATAGAAATGGTCTCTCGAGCAAGATTGTGGTCGCTTAATGGACGTGGTCGTTTAATAGAAGTTGTCATTCGAGCAATCGCTGGCCTCGTCTACTTACTCAATTGGCCTCGTCCACTGAATTTATGGCAAGCAGCATGCTACAAAAATATTGATAGTTTGTTGGCGACGTAAACGTCGTAACTACAGCTACGTTTAAGTCACCAAACCAACAAAAAATCACACAAATGGCGGCCGATGTTAGAGATCAAAATCTATTTCTGGTCTACATTGGTCGACTGGTTATTTGATTGTTAGCCGTGATTTGAACAAGCAATGTCTTCATTATCCACATTGTTTTCCAAAGTTTTTATTTTTCTTTTGGGGGTAGGAGCATCTAGAAGTGTTACTGAGTGGGAAAGAGTTAAAATGTATGTAGATTAAATACCACAATCAATAGAAAAACATACCGTAAATGAAGAAAACTGGTTACATACAATTTCTCCCGTTCCTACAACGTTAATCAAGACCCAATACTATAAAACTTTTTTTCGTAGTCAATCAAGAATTCACCCAAACTTCAACATTGAAATAAGATTTTATTCCAACTTAATCAACATTGTATTTAATTACGATTTTGCACTTTCATTTTTATAAAGTTTTGTTTTCACAATTTAAGTTAATAATGCGCACTTAATTCAAAATGGATTTCGAGGAAATTCTCCTTTGAATACAAAAGAGTTTTATAATTTCGGACCTTAGATGCTGTCATAAACAAAGGGCTGTGTGGAAATGGGTAACCATCCTTTCTTACTGAGACGTATCTCAACACTCTTCATAACAGAATATCGTCGATGGGTGAGCGAAACATCGTAAATACATATTTATTTGAGCTGTATTTACGATATTGTGCTCGCCCAACGACGGTATTATTAACACCCGTAACTACTCTACGACTTAGACGATTTTCAGTTACGAGTTTCTCTGCTTGCCTTCAAAATAATTCTTTCCAAACCAGGTTTCCAATGCCATCTATTTTCGTAAAATGCTCTTTTTTATTTTTGCTTTCTTGTATCAATGCTGATTCCCATCCTGATACTTTCTCTAATTTCTTACCAGATTGGGACTGGTGTATTTGTATAAGTGACGGCTCGCTGGCCCCTCTTACCGAGCTAGTTCAATTTCTAAATTAAACGTTGATTTGTTGCAAAATGCATGGTCATTAAAATGTAACCAAAATGATGAAGGCTCGTTAGCGACCTAAACGTCGTAACTACAGCTTGAATAAGCTGTAGTTACGACATTTAAGTCGCTAAGTAACAAAAGTTCTTTAAACAAATGACGGCCTATGTCGGAGTAAAATGTTTGCCTCGGGTTGAAATGAAATACTTGGTTGGTCTATTAGTTCTTTGATTCCCATCCGTGATCGGTAATTTAGAGCTAAACATTTACAAGCAGGTGTTTTCCTTATCATTTATTCGATGGCAGTATTTTCTCTAGAAATTATTGCGTGACAAAAAATAAAAATCTATACCGTTTATGAGCCATTAATTAAACCTGCCACTAACTGATTTGTCTTTCTCCTCTTTATCTTTATTGATAAATCATGGGTGTTTGGGTTTTTTGCGCACTCTTATGGCGTTTTTTGACCGGGTAGGCTTAGAAGGGTCTAAACTGTTCGTAGTTTGAAGATTTTCAGAATCTAGAAAGGCTATTCTAGTCTACTTTATACAGTCGAACTTGCTCGCTCGATAGCTACTATTAAGGGACCATAGAGCGACCATGATCAAATCTTTTTCTTCTTTTTTATAACAAAGGACAATGTGTTTAGAAGTGAAGGCGCTTTGCTAAATAGTAAAATCATATCTTAATCCTATGTTCTTCGAACCTATTAGCATCGTCTCGTTGAGACGATGCTAATGGGTCCCAACAACATAGGATTAAGCGAGAATTGTGTAGTATAATCCAAATATTCATTCGAATCAAGCCTCCCTATCTTTCGCAAAAAGTGTATTAAGCGGCCATTCTTTTAAGCGACCACTTTTTAGTCGTCCCTTGAGTGGTTGCTTACCCTTTTCCAGTTAAATCACTCGTTTTTACGTGCCCGTGTGTTAATACTTAAGAATAAAATGCGGCAAAAGAAGAAATTGCTTTCAAAAAGTAATTTCTTTCCACAAAATTTTCTACTGTACTGAATAATTTTTTTTCCCTAATGAAATCAACTTAATACTGTTGGCAGTAAAGCCTCTAAAGTTGGACAGGTCTGACAATTTGGAATTCATTAACCCATTCCCACACAAGCCCTCCTTTTTACGCACCTCAAGCAAAAAAGGAAAACAATGTGGACATAGAAGAAATTGCTTGAACCAAGCAATTTCTTTAATGTTATAATTTTTCAACCCCAAAAGACTAAGAAATTTAGAATTTTATTAACCTTAAATTGTCGTCTGCATCTTCTTTCAATTTGGACCAGTCTTCTTCTAAGATTTAATGTCGTTGTTCTTGGAATGCGGCTTCTTCCTCTGCTTGAGCAAGTAGATTTTATTTTACTGAACACATCGGAGGTCGATTCTCGCTTGTTGGGTCCACGTGTGTAAATGGACGTGTGCTATATTTGAGCTAGTCTGGCTACCAGAATCTTCTTAAAGGGATTTAAATCTTTCCATGGTTGGATAAGGATGTTTTTTAAGTCCCCTAACTCCAAAAAGAAGATCCATTGAAAAAAAAAAGATTTCTCTTCATTTCTTATAATTCAATGCCGCTAGGCTTAACACAGCAAATATTTTACTAGTTTTGAAAAAAAATAAGGAATAAACTTTGTGCATACGAAATGGTAGAGTGCTAAAAATAGTGTTCACGAAAGTATGAAAAAATCCAATCAAAATGTATGAATCTTGATACACTAAAATAAATTGTATTTGAAATGAACTGTTTGATTATCCGTTATAAGCTAGTTATGCGCTACATTAGCGCAGATAGTCATTCGTCATCGTTATTCTAGTACAAGACGACAAAATTTTAGACCGGTCCAAATTCAAAGGAGTTGCAGACGACAATTTTTGAAGTTGATGAAATTTTATATTTTTCAGCTTTCTGGGTAGGAAACATAGTGGAAAATGAAGATATTGCTTGTAATAAGCAATTTCTTCATTTTCCACGATGTTTTCCCAACTGTTTTTCTTGAGGACCGTCCAAAACCGCCGCGTTGTGGGAATGGGTTAAATAGACCAAAATGATAACTCACCAATACATGGTATTAACATGAACAATTTAATAAAATATCGATCCAACATAACAAAGGAAACCACCAGGCAAAAATTCCCAAGTTAACCCATTACCAGGCGATCCGAAATTTCGACGCCATGAAGAGATAGTTTTTTCTTCTTTCATTTTTTCTTCGCTGTAGTAATTTGATTTACAATCCACTCCCACACAATTCCGTTTTTTAACGACCCTCACAGAAAGTATGAAAAACATTATGGACAATTCAGAAATTGCTTTTGTTCATTGTCCACAATATTTTCTACCCTAAAACTTTTTTTTTATTCGATCAACGTGTAAATGTCATCTGGAATTTCTTTGAGTTTGGACTAGTCTAAAATTTTGCCGTGTGGTAATGAATTAAATCCCATCACTTTCAACGTCTTCTGCCAATTTTGTCGTCTGATTACGAGTTAATGCAACTGTCCGGTCTGGGCCCAAACTTTACTATGATATGGTTTAGATTTGGATGTAGAGTTGGAGTTCAAGTTAAACATCCGGTTTAAAAGAACTATTTGATTGGTCAAACCACCTTTTGATTGACAACTCGATAGTTCAATGCGAAACAGTTGTAACTGCCTATATGTTTGTAGGCAGTTACAACTGTTTCACGCTGAACCATCGAACTGATTCCGTCCAGTAAAGGACAGAGAACAGAGAAACTTATAGTGAAAGTCACTGTCTCGTTGCGAAATGTCTTCATCACTACACAAACACTTTAAATGCCGTCTGCTGCTTTGAATAATACCCAGTCTACAATTTTGTCGTCTGATTATGGGTTAATCCATTCCTACACAATAGGAGCTCCCAAAGCTTTGGAAATAATGTGGAAAATTTAAAAATGGCTTATTATCAGCATTTTCTTCATTATCCTCAATGTTTCACCCACAAAAGACGAAAAAAAAATATAAACTAGAAATTTTCGTTTGCAATGTCTTTAGATTATTTTAATCTAATACAGTGTCGTCTGGTAATAGGTTAACGGAGCTGTTTTGTCTGATCCCAGCCTTTACTACCAGAGGATTAGATTATGCACACCGCATCTGCTAACAGGCTGATAATTTACTTTAATATGTTCATTGTTATTAACCCATTTCCAGACGACAAAATGTTAGACTGGTTCATATTCAATGATGATGCAGACGACATCTTTAAGTTCTTGAAATTATAAGAATCTTTGCCTTTATTGGTAGAGAATATTGTGGATACTGAAGAGATTGCTTGTTACAAGCAATATCCACATTTTCCACATTGATTTACAAGCTATTTCTCTTGAATGGGTCAAAAAAGTGATTTTGTCAGAGAAGATAAGCAAAAATAGCAATAAAATGACATCCTTGGTGCGAAATGAAAAGGCTTAGAAATCTACCAAGAAGCCAAGAGCCCCGAATCGTACTTCTAACTAATAAAATGTATGTGTCTTCAAAAAAACCTTATTCCCCTATAAATGATGACAAGAAACGAAGAAAATCAGGTTCGCTTAGACCAGCAAATCCTTGATTTGAATAGAAAATAAAAGAAACAAGATATGTCTAGGAAAATCGAAAACAAACTGTTGTGTTTATGAAGAAAATCGGTTCAAATTATTCCGAAGACAGAGGCAGGTGTTTCTTTAGTTCTACTGTAATTACGAATTTCCGCTGTTTTAGATGACGTTTTTGTTGTCTAGAAATGGAATCCAAATCGAAGAACCGATCTAAATGTCTATCATTGTCTATTGATTGTCTTCTAAACTTAATTAGCCAGAGTTTTAATTGCTTGTAAAGGACTACTTTAAGGAAACCAGGGTGTTGCACGTGACTTTCGTATTTTTTTATCGTTTACCGCAGACCTTGTAAAAAGCGTCAATAATCTCGCGTTTTGAGAAAAAAAATATGCATGTTCTAAGTAATTCCTTCTTTCTTCACGATGTCTTTCCTATCTGACATCTGTAACTATCATCATGATTATTGATATTTGCACAGGCTTCGAGATATTGTATGCAATATCTCTCACAGTGGACCAAGGAAGATATGTTGTCTTGTTACGAGTAAAAATTGATTGATTGATTGATTAAATGATTAATTGGCTGATTGATAGATTGATAGACTGATATATTAATGATTGATTGATTGATTGATTGATTGATTGATTTGATTGGTTTGGTTTGATTTGATTTGATTTGGTTTGATTTGATTTGATTAGATTTGATTAGATTTGATTAGATTTGATTGGATTTGATTGATTGATTGATTGATTGATTGTTTGATAGATAGATAGATAGATAGATAGATAGATAGATAGATAGATAGATAGATAGATAGATAGATAGATAGATAGATAGATAGATAGATAGATAGATAGATAGATAGATAGATAGATAGATAGATAGATAGATAGATAGATAGATAGATAGATAGATAGATAGATAGATAGATAGATAGATAGATAGATAGATAGATAGATAGATAGATAGATAGATAGATAGATAGATAGATAGATAGATTGATTGATTGATTGAATGATTGATTGATTGATTGATTGATTGATTGATTGATTGATTGATTGATTGATTGATTGATTGATTGATTGATTGATTGATAAATTGATTGATTGATTGATTGGTTGATTGGTTGATTGATTGATTGATTGGTTGATTGATTGATTGATTGATTGATTGATTGATTGAAAAAACGAACTGACGATCGATCGATTGTTTGATTGATTGATTCGGATTTTACCCCACAATTAACAGTATTGTCAGTCATATCGCGCGGCTGAAGCATTCTTTTCGAGCCTCCATCTGCTCTTCCCACTTAGGTTTACAATTATCCACCCGATGGTGGGAGACTAATGTCGAAACTCCGCGGCGGGGGATTGAACCAGGACCCCATGATTGGTAAAGGGTTAAGAGAACCGTTGCTGAGTCAGTTAGCAAGAAAATATCTCTTGAAAACAATGTGGAAAATGAAGAAATGAGTTGTTACAAGCAATTTTTACATTTTCAATATAGTTTCCTACCTAGAGAAACAAAGATTTTAAAAACATTCAACAATTTCAAACTGCCGTCAACAACTTCCTTCAATTTGGACCACTCTAAATATTTGTCAAGCGGGAAGGAGTTAAGAAAAAAACAGACTTGTCGCAATCATAGTGTAAACACAAAAATTCATTGACGGCAGATGACGCGCGACGGATATTCAATTTTTACGCTAAAGAATTTTAAACATAAAGTTTGAAATATTCCTGAAATACACAAGATCTATTTTTGATGGCGTAGGCATTCAATAGATTCAGTGTTTAGACAAATTGTTGCAGTTTGCACTCTGAAACTACATCAGAATGGTGTCTTATAAGTTAATCCAGCAAAGCTGATGCTTTGCTGGGAAAAAAAAGCCATCGATTGAAATAATTTTAGGTAAACTTTGAAATCCCGTATTAATTGTCGTAACTACAGCTTAATTATGTATTTAAGATATTTGTTCACTTTATCGGGTGATATCGTCGTTTGCCGAGCATATTGTCGTAAGTACAGCTTTATTCAAGCTGTAGTTACGATATTTCGCACGCCCCACGACGGTATGAATTTGAAAAGTTCACAAAGTTGACAATAACGTTAGATGACGTCACAGCGTTATCATAGTGAGTCGATTGAGTGACAACGTCATTGCGTTAGACGATGACGTGTTAAGTTTAAATCTGCACGGAAAGTAGGTGCCTTATTAATCCAATCCCACACAATGACGCCTTTCCAACGCTACTAACAAAAAAGCGTTGGAAAACCTTGTGGAAAATCAAGAAATTGCTTGTAACAAGCAATTTCTTCATTTTTTACAATGTTTTCTTTCCCAAAAAGAAAACGAAATTTAAAAAAAAAAACATCCCCTAATGATTATTCTCTGCAACTTCCTTGATTTTGTGCCAGTCTAGAATTTTGTTGAGTGGCAATTGGTAAAAGATATCAAAATCATCAGCGAACGACCAAAAGGCAGTAATTACAACTTGAACAAAGCTGTATTTACGACATTTTGGTCGCGTACTTACTATATAATATTCCCTTCAAGGTCGTTCGGTAACAAGATATTCCAAAGCAAAAGGTTGAAGAACTGTTGCGAATATTGGGCTCATTTTAGCTTCGAAATATTGAATTACACAGTGTATTAGGGTTTTGATCTTTAAATTGAATTGTCACCTGAAACCCTAGTTATGCAATATTTGAAGAAACACGCTTCGAAGCTCGTGCGCATATCGTGGTTGGTATGCAAAATGTCGTAACTACAGCTTTGATAAAACTGTAGTTAGGACATTTAGCACGCGAAACGACAATATAACATGCTACTTCAGCAATAGTCTATCAAAGAACGTAGTCGAAGGATGATTACCGTCTTATTTAGCAAGGTCATTTTTGGTATCTATGATGGCAAAACGTTTAAGAACGCTTCTATTGGTACCTTGCATTATTCTTTGCAACAAAATTCATAAGGGTGATTAAAGAATATTATTTAAGCCACACATTCTTTAAACCTACGAATATGGATTAGGCAGACTAACTTTCACTTTTCGAGCGGAAAAGAAACTAACTCGAAAAATTGACTTTTAAAAAGTCACAATTGTCAAAAAAATCTTTCTAGCTCCAGTTTGCCTAGAAAATTATGAATCATGGGTTACTTAATTCAATATAACGGGTATCTACGTTACGTCGAAAGGCGGATTCTTTTTTTGTTATAGTAGGTTTGAAAATTTTCCATAGAATTTCATGTAAACGATCTTCATATTTTACAGGGCGGCTCTAAACTAAAAATCCTTGAAAAATCGGCAATAGTGGGTTATCTGTGCCGACAAGGTAAACTATTCAAGTATACCTAGTTTTACACCGGCAAGATTGGCACGAATAGGTTGCTAAATGGACACAGAATGTCTTTTTGTTGATTTGGCGACTGTATAGCTCATTCAAGATGCAATTACGACGTTTACGTCTCTAACAAACTACTTTACGTTTTTGATACAGTTACATGTTACTGGCCATAAGTGTTGCCAAATTACGCCGTTTAACCCTTTCCTGTTGTGTGAAATGTTACACCTGTCCGAGTTCAAGGGTTTTACAGACGAAAATTCATAGCGGATTTAAGTTTAAAAATAACTATTCAATAGGGTAGAAAATATTGTAGAAAAGAAGAAATTGCTTGCTTCTTTTTCTACAATGTTTTCTTAACAATAAAATCTCAGGGACATAAAAACAAGTGATTGAACGGGAAAGGGTTAATATCGAAGTCGAACTTCTTATTCGAGTCAGTGGACTGAACCAGCGATCCGTCAATACAATAAAGTGCAGTATCGGGTAGAAAAATATGTGGTTTTTTAATGATCATGGTTTACGGCAATGTTAACAATATTTCCGTTATATCACGACGAAGTTCCCTGAATCATATGCTTCCCCGGTATTACAAGTATAATGCTCGCAATTGGAGCTCCGTGGTCTAGTGGTAGGACGCAGAACTCGGGATGGGAGGGTCCCAGATTCGAATCCCGCCTGGAGCAAAGAAATTACTCCACATTGCTCCTCTCCACCTGGATGTAAAATGGGTACCTGTTAGGGTTATGAGCCAATGTGCTGTGGCGCCCATGGGCGCCGTATGTTAACAGCCGACTTGCCGTGAATTCAATGACCGGATGTTCGAGTGTAAAGTCGTTTAATTACGCAAGGCGTAGAAAAAGACTATAAACCAAAAATATTAACGTTTTTAACAATCTGATATGTCTTGCCCGGGGACATACCCTCGTGACTATTGGCGCGGTAAGGGTTCGAACCCACGACCTTTGATTACTCTCGATTCCGTCGACTTGACCTATCAGCCACGGGATTTTTACCAATCTTAAATAAACTATTCGTGATATTTTTCTAAGAGAAAAAAATACATGTACATGCCCAATACGTAAAATCTTTCATGGCGACAATTCAAAGTGGGTGTCACTAAGAAATAATCACCTTAGTGGGTAGAAAACACTGCATGGGAACAAAGAATTTGTTTTCAACTCGAATAACGATGATAAATGATATGGGACAACTTTTCAAGGCGTTAGAAAAAGCAGCGTACCAATGAACGCGTCTGATACGCCGTCCATCACTTATAGGAAAGGGATATAAATGTTGCTTGAATATATGTAAAGTTCTTGTAGGATTGTCTCCCTTCAAACATAGACCACTTTTCCTATCCTAACGATGGCGTTAAAAACCCTTCTAGCTCTATAGAGCTCTCTCATTTATTTTTTATATCTTAGTATCTGAATTTAATAAGTGAATCTTACATGGCTAGACTTTTGCGAAACAAAGAAATGTTTGAAATTCTTCTCTGCGACTATTCCATAAATTTCAGTGACTGGATTTATTTGCCGGATATGGTCATATTGAATTCATGATATGATCATTCTATAAGTAAGTACACTGACCCATTCCAACACAATGACGCTTTTTGAGGCCCCTCCTGAGAAATAAAATCTTAAAAACATTGTGTAAAATGAAGAATTCGCTTTATTCAAGCTGTAGTAACGACATTTTGCGCTCAGAACGATGATATTTATTTTTTAAAAACTGTCCTTTACCATATATATAATTCATTATAATTTTTCTACGATGAATCAGGTGTTCAAGTCATATTGCTAAATAAATATTATGTTGCATTCTGTTCTGTTCGAATAACGAAGGGTCTACATTGATAATGGGTGAATTATTTAGAGTAATCCTTTGTCACTCAAACACGTTGTTTAACTCGCTGAAAAAAAAACAACATATACTTAATATGGCGACAAAAGGAGAGTGCTTATGACAAGTAATTTCTCTATTGTCACAAGTCGGGTTTTTTTTTTGTGTGTGTGTGTGTGTGTGTTGTTGTTGTTGTTGTTGTTGTAATCCTATATGAATTTTTCCCAAATTTGAGTTGTCGTTTGCAACATTTTTTAATTAAGACTTGTTGAAATTCTTGACTGTGTCGACTGGTAATGGGCTGACGAGAAGTGGCATGTTTGCGCCATGCACCATTACACATAGATAAATGTAGAGAAGTCTACAAAAGTAGACAGACATTTTGAAGTCTATTTAGAATAAAGTCGGTATTTTAACTTATTCTTGTGATAACGCTCTGTTATATTCTGATTCTGATTTGGAAGGCGAAACGTAGAAAGAGATCTATCTTTTATCATGTGGCAACAGAAAACGGTCGTGTAGGAAATATAGATATCGGCGGATTAGAACTTGAAAAAATAGATATCGGTTAAATTTTGATGTAAACCCATTACAAGATTACACAATTTTAGACTCGTGCAAGATAAAAAAGAAGTTGCAGACGGCAATTTTAAAAAAATGTTTGTCTTTTGGGTATTAAAACATTGTGGATAATGAAAAAAATGCAATTTCTTCATTTCCCTTAATGTTTTCCAAAGCCCTTTTCTTGTGGGCGTCAATATTACGTAATTGTGTGGGAATGAGTTAAGATACTATTTGTCTTGCATAGAATTTGTATGTGCGTTCGAACTTTTAAGAACGACGGATCGTGGTTACAAAACGAGTTGTGTGCATTCGAAAATAAGAAATCGCATGATACATGGTTACTTAGATTAAGAATACACGAATTGAACATAAAAAAGATTCAACAAGCGAGCGTAATTGACCGACCGCTGCTGTCAATCAAACCATCAATTGACCAATTAAATCCTTCATTTCAATCGGAAGTTAACATTGAACTCCGAAATAGGCCAACATTTATGTCAAGCATTTGTTTGTTATGCGCCTTGAACGGCTGTAACTACGACGTTTAGATTTCAAAGCAACCATTTTACTTTTTGTTACACGTTTACTGACCATGAATCTTGTATAAAAACGTCGTTAAAGATCTAAGTAGAACTTCCTATTGGGGCTCAGTGGGCGGGGCCAGAGACCCGTCAATCAAACGTTGTGTGAAAAGAAAATTGGGCTGATTTTGCACGAGCAAAATATCCTTTCTACAGCTTTTCGGTGTGCGAGCAAAATATCTTTTCTACATTTTGCACGCGCACCGACACGCGGTCCTTGTTTTACCTAAAGTTTTAACGTGTCTTTAAAATCTATGGGCCTAGCGCCCATACATTCGTGTAGCCTATTACCAATATTTCAGCGTCGACGGGTCTAATTGAAACGTGATCTGGTAAAAGGGTTATAATGTATTATTGGTGAACATTGCTTAAAAGTGGGTATTATCTATATAGGCATAGATACTCCAAAAGCAATATGACGACCAAAGTTGGGTCACGTGAAAATTGATTTTCAGTTTTTTGTGTGTGATATTTCAATAAAAAATATTCACAATCAATTACTCTAACAGAGTTAATGTGGTGTTTCTTTTATTTTTGAAAAGAATGAAATTTTAAAATCATTACCTTAACGTTAGCGTGTGAAGTGACGAAAATTTATATAATATATAATACTTTGGCGGGTTTTAACTGTATAGTATTTGTTTGATGTGAAAAGACTGGCTTTGTGATGGATTCGAACAAGAGTTCAGTCCCAGTTCAGTCGGCTGTAATACCGACCAAGAAAGGTCGTCTTGCTGGACTAGCAGTCGGGGAAAACATCAAGGAGAAACAAGTAAGTATTATAGTTCCTTCTATGAGTGCGAAATCTTTCCCAGACAACCAATTGTTTATCTTTGGACTGGTCCAAACTCAAACTGTGACAATATTTTTCCCTTCAAATATTTGCCTTGTATCTCGTTATAGCTTGACCAGTTTGAAGTGAGGGTTGCCATTTATGTCAGCATCCACGATTACTCTGAATCGAAATCGGGACAAACCGAGTATTCTGCGTGATATCATCGTGATATAACGACGGTGGGAGAGCAAATGGTCCTAGCTACGGCTTCATTGAATCAATAGCTACGACATTTTGGTCACTTATCAGCCATATGACCAAGGCTGTTAACTGACACAGAAAATAATGTACCACGCACGGGCTGTGTCCTCTAATGCAATTTGAACATTCGGAGTTCTTAAAACTTTCATACATACAACCACACGACGGAATTGTAAGACCGGTCCGAATGAAAATCAGTTGCATACGATAATTCCTACTGTATTCAAGGTAACGAATAAGTACCAAACAGCCATCAAAATTCATAAGAAAACAAGCATTTCATACTTTCATTATGTTTTTTTTTTTTTTTTTTTTTATGTGTGGAGATCTATAGGCATTCAAAATGTCTAATTGATAGGTATTAATTTCATGAACGTGTCCAGACGTCAAATTGACGGTTCACGACTCTCAACCAAAACATCGATAGACTAATCAAATCATACATTTAAAGAGGAAACTTATTCTAAAATTCGACAATAGCTGACGTTTGTGTGAAGCATTTTTGATGTTTTGTTTACCTTAACGACGTAACTACGGCTTATTTAAGCTGTAGTTATGACGTTTAGTTCGCAAATTTGATTTTATACTTGAGAAAATTCGATGGAAAATTCAAATCGTACATATAAACAGGAAACTTATTATAAAGTTCGACAATAGCTGGTGTTTGTGAGAAGCATTTTTGATGTGTTGTTGACCTTAACGACGTAACTACGGCTTATACAAGCTGTAGTTATGACGTTTAGTTCGCAAATTTGATTTTATACTTGAGAAAATTCGATGGACCAATCAAATCGTACATATAAACAGGAAACTTATTCTAAAATTCGACAATAGTTGACGTTTGTGTGAAGCATTTTTGATGTGTTGTTGACCTTAACGACGTAACTACGGCTTATTCAAGCTGAAGTTATGACGTTTAGTTCGCAAATTTGATTTTATACTCTAGAAGATTCGATGGACCAATCAAATTGTACATACAAACCGGAAACTTATTCTAAAATTCGACAATAGCTGGTGTTTGTGAGAAGCATTTTTGATGTGTTGTTGACCTTAACGACGTAACTACGGCTTATTCAAGCTGTAGTTATGACGTTTAGTTCGCAAATTTGATTTTATACTTGAGAAAATTCGATGGACCAATCAAATCGTACATATAAACAGGAAACTTATTCTAAAATTCGACAATAGTTGACGTTTGTGTGAAGCATTTTTGTTGTGTTGTCGACCTTAACGCCGTAACTACGGCTTATTTAAGCTGTAGTTATGACGTTTAGTTCGCAAATCAATCAATTTTTTTTACATGTTACTGGCGATAAAGTTTTCAAAAACACCGTTTAACACTTTCCTGTCCAATCTTGGTTTTTTCGTACACCTGATTTTATACGTGAGAAAACATTGTAGAAAAAGAAAAGGTTGCCTGTAAAAAGCAAAGTCTTCTTTTTGCCACAATAATTTTTCTTAGCAAAATGGTTACTTTTCAAATATAATCCACTTTAAATTTTCGTCTGCAAAACCTTTGAATTTGGACAGGTCTAAAATTTAGAAAAAAAGCATAGGGTCAATATCGAAGTGGAACTTCCTGTAGGAGGTCAAAGTTCATGGCCTGCGATCACTTAAGCCTTTCCTTGTTAGACCCTGGATGTTACGTCCCTCAGATTACATTCTTGAGAAAATATTGTGGAAAAGGAAGAAATTGCTTGTAACAAGCAATTTCTTCTTTTTCCACAATATTTTCTACTTTAATGAATAATTATTTTTCAAGTAAATTCGACTTTAAATTGTTGTCTGCAAAACCCTTAAATATGGACCAGTCAAAAATTATTTTAAAAAAACACAAAAAAAGAGGGTTAAATCTGTAGTCATTTTCATGGCCGAACTTCATTTTCTATTTTCTTTATGATTTAAATAATCTTATTCAAGCGTATTTAATTCTTTAACGGACAAAATCAATTGGAAAATTGTTTACTTAACATTTCTCTTACGAGCCCATTTAACGAAAATTCTTATGACAAATTATGATTCTTACACATCCCGTTGGCGAATAGCATGTTGACTTCAGCCGTTGTAAGCAATGGTCTAGACTTTGCTCTCGGCTCTATTTATTTAATTGTGTTAGTTTTGGGGGGGGGGGATGTTTTATTTATTTTTGTTCTATTCGTGTCAAGACACAATTCTAGGACTCATATCACCAGACAGACTTTACCATGGATTTGTCCAAGTCAATACCTTATGTGTTATCTTCTCTAATCCAATGGTCAAATGATGGATAATGCGCCGAAGTGGGATTAGTAGCCGAAGTCTTGAAATGAATATTGCCTTGATGAGAAACTGGTCAGGTGCACCAACGGCCTAAAAGTAACCATCTTTTCGTACCAAGGGCGGCGAACGTTCTAGCATCAAGGGATGATTAGACTCGCACTATGTAATCCCCTATTAAATTCTATTGGCTTTTATTTGATGTCTTAAATGACAAGGAGCATTTGACCTTTCCGTTAAATAAAACTTTAAATTTTCAAAGCCAGTAAACAATTATATATATATATATCCAACACTCCTGCGTAGTATGTCGCTTTTACGAACTAAACTTGGTCTACAGCCCTTGCGGATTTCATGAAGTAGAGAAGTGTTTAAAATGCCTTTAAACAATAACGTAACTAAAACAAGAGAATGTACAAGGTCCTCATTTAATAGTTTGAACACGGCTTATGTCAAAACGCGAATATGGATGTACAAGTTATAGTGGGGGATCAAAGGTATACAGATATAGACAAAATTGATCTTTAATCACTCACTGCAACGTGTACATCTACATGTATAATAATTATAAAACGGCATGCATCCCTTCTACTATGTCGCACTAAATGGGTCAACAGACAACTTTAAATCGAACCTGTATAGATAAAATTTACCTGTATAGACAAAATTGGCCTTTGATCACTCACTATAACTTGTACATCTATAGTGCGTCAAGATCATGGTCAACACGTTTGATTGTATTAAGTCTTATTTCAGAAGATAAGCCAATGCGGATAGGTAATTGATAGGACTGTCAGTCGAAGAATCAATTGACCAATCAAATATTCATTTAGCTCGGAGTCGAATGTTGAACTCCAACACTGGACGACATTTATGTGACTCCTTTTTTAATGGCCTTGTTGCGTTGAAATATATAGATAGAAACGTTTAAGAGCTCTTGCGATTTTTAAAATCGTTGGTTTAAAAGGAAAAGTGGCTACTATCAAAGGTTATACCAAAATATCGTCGGTTAGATTTAAAATTACTAAATAAAGCAACGATATCTAAACCTTGTGATGCTGAACCCGGAATATTCCGGTTTTTGGCAGGAGGTGAAGACTAAAATCAGCCTGCACATAAGTGCAGTCTGATCTTCGTCTACATCTCCTGCTTGTACTTTTCCTGTCAGGGAAGTTATAAAATTGATTTTCAAAAGAAATATTGATTATTGAACAACAAGTACTTTCAGTGCTCTCGGTCCTTTGATTTTAATGCAATTTCTTAAGGGATTTTATACAGCATGACAAGGGTTAAGGTTTCTCATGTTAGAGAACAAGCTTTTTTCTCTATGGAAATTAGTCTATCGTCAGATCTTATCACAAACCCCTGGTGTATTGATGAGACTTTGCAAAAAATTTAAGGGTGCAACCATCAATAACGGTTTATCAAAGTCGGAAGAACGTCCAGATAACTTGTCTACTTAAATATTTAAGATTACGTGCTGTTTTTATCGCATCTTTTATTTGTCGTAGATCTCTAATGGACAAAAATCACTTGTCAAACCCCTTGCACTTCAGATAGACAGGCTACCCTTTTGTCAGATTGTAAGAAATCCTGCCCCTTGCCAAGAATCTATTAATGATTGACAACGGCATGCAAACGACGGATCGCCGGTCCACATGGCAATTCGACAAGTTGATAACATAAATTTTGGACTATAAAGTTCACTTCCGATCTCAATGAAACATTTGATTGGTCAATCGATTTTTATTGGCAGTGGCGATCTATCAATCCTATATGCATGATTTGAGTTCTTCCTCTGAAAAAAGGAAGAAAATTATATAAATATATTTTATGGTCTTCACCTGCTACAGTCGCCGCGATATGACTGAAGTACTGTTAAGAGTGTCATTAAACCCATTCCATCGATCAATGAATGTTCTTCCATCGCGACACCAAATTAGGTAAATTTTTCAGATTTTATGTAGGCCTACGCCACACGTCGTTTCTAAAAGGGATAAAAAATTTCTTACACCGAGAATTACACAGGGCAATATCATCCTATATATCCTAATTTGAAAATAGTAAAGTTGAATGGTTGGTTTAACTTTAATTTAAAGAAAAAGTATTCGAAAGTGAGAGTCGAGAATATGATCACAACTGTTCAGTCTGAACAGGTTTGATACCTTTCACGCTTCTAACATGTGGGTAGGTCTCTATCGAATGATGGATTACAAGCGTTACTACCTTGGCAGAAATGCAGACGATATACCTATTTACCAAAACCTGCATTGTACACGGGAAAAATCCACACAACGTCAGGTACAAGGAGAGTTAGGTGATGTCATTTTTTTCTCTCACTGGTAAGATGACGTCACAGTTGATAATTAACGTAGTTAGGATTGTGGAATAGTTATTTTTAGGTAATATTCGTGTGCCCTTCTTACCTTAGAATGGTAATAACTTACGGATCGCTGGCCCAGCCCACTAACTCCACTGGTCATTTCCAGACTCCAACAGGAAGTTCCATTTTGATATCAGACGGCATTATTTTTCAAAACATTTATCGTTTTATCGTTTGAGTCGCCAAACCAATACTTCACATAAATGTTGCCCAATGTCAGAATTAAGATTTCACCTCCGCCAAAAATGAATGATCGGTCAGTTCGTGTGTATGTAAAAGATGAATATGCTATCCTTTGGTACTGATTCAAAATCTAGTAATTGATCTTCGTTCGAATATTTCACTCTACCTTTGGGCTTCAAATTTATCTTTTTATGCTATTTGAATTCAATACAATGCTTTGGCTCACAACTTGTAAATCCTCATACATGAGAGACCGGATCTGATGCGTACATGAATTATTGTGGGATTCTTCCTTAATCTTATGTTGATAGAACTCATTAGAATCGTCTCAATGAGATCCATATACAAAGTTTGTTTATCACTTTATTAGTAATAACTTCCAATTACGAAGAATCTTTCTTTTTCAAAGGGAAATTTGATGATGTTCGCATAGAGGAGGTGCACGCTTGAGCAAGACTGATTGCAAGTATGCAGTCGAATAAAACCCTCATATATCTTACGACAACACTCTCTTAAACGACTACATTTTGACTGTTTCTCGAGTGCTCGATTGATACAAGTTTAACTTCAAATGTATGATATAATATTAATTTTTATCTTCGGACAATTTTCTGGTGACATAATCGTTCTTTGTTATTTTTTCTATGTTTTCGAAACGAAGCGAAAAGTTTACATAAGTGAAATCCTAACAAAGACTTTCTTAAACATAGAGCGTGAAGAATAAATATTGAATATTTAAACTCTTTCAGAGGTGGTTTGAAATGGCGACCGTTTTACTACAGCTGACACCTTAGCCAAATACAAAATATACGCATATACATCTTACAAGCTCGTAAACCTGAGTAAAATAGCGACCGGGGGCTATAAGAAAGGATGTAATGGTAGTACCGGTACGAGATATACCAGGAATCCTTTTTCATGTGCTCCAGTTGCCGCGAAATGACTGACAAGTTGTTAAAGGCGACGTTAAACCCCATCAAACAAAAAATATTACAGGCTTAATTCGAATATCTTAAAATTTGTAGTTTAGAAATAAATAATGACTAGAAAGGTATCCAATATACGGTTTCCATCGCTCAAAGGCTTGTCACATGACCTTCAGTTGTGACCATGAACTTGGGAGTGTCAAACAGAAATTCACGCATGACTAGTACTCATTTAGGAGAACAAATGTGCAAGTTATTTTCAAATTCATCAATTGATGTAGATGATATACTCCGGAAAAGAAACTGACATACTAAACACACACGTACGCACTCACACACGGACAGAGATTACTCTATATGTCTGTCTCCATTACAGGGAACGCGTTGGTGCGCGGGCAAAATGTCATAATTACAGCTTTGATAAAGCTGTAGTTGTATTTACGACATTTAGCTCGCACACCTACGACAATGTGCGTAAAAGCGGTATTGTGTTGGTTTGGTGTTGTTTTGTATAGAGTCCTCGTTGTATGGTATTCATAACGACTCGGTACATGAACACTTGGCCAGGTGCACCTGAAACAGTAAACGTTTGATTTACCGAATCATGTCATACCCTGTAAAATCGAAGAAAATTGACGAAAACATAAATGAATATGACCATACAAGAAAAATGCGCCGTGTACATACAAATAGAGACAAAATGATGCATTTTTCAAGTGTCAAAAAGACTCGAGTCCTGTACCTAAAATTAATAATTTGTTTCGTAAAAATTGAGGTTCTATCGCAAATCATTTACATTGTCACTTATTCTAATAATTCATGTCAGAGAATTTAATTGAACCTATTTCAATAAAAATCGATTATTGAATTTGTAATCGAGCTAAATTTATGAAAGGTCTGTATGTATCTTTGTATGTATATATACAAGGATGTTTAAAATAATTTTATCATTCGAACGTTAATTTCATTAACAAGGAAATTAGGTACTATGCATACTTCAATTCCATTGATAATTTCCACTAGCAACCCAATCAACAAGGTTGAATATAGTTGATTGGAGGAAAGTGAGGGAGATTTACTCTTTAACTGTTTAAGCTTTGGGAACACCCAGCATAGGGCTCATGTAACCATTTAAGAGTAAGTTACGAGTTTTGGACTAACATTGGCTTTCCGCCACTTGAATAATTTGTACGCATTGACAATCTGTCTATAATTTTTTTCTAGTTTCTTCTTTTCACAGAAAGTATTGTATTTTGTATTTGAATGATTAGTCGGTGGAACTTACTTCCTAATAAGGTCACGAATATTGTCGTTGGGCGTGCAATAAGTCGTAACTACAGCCTTATTCAAGCTGTAGTTACGACATTTTGCACGCCAAACGACGACATATACATTTTAGAGAGGTCCGACTAATCATTGGCACAATTACCGAAGCAACAGATCGCTTGCCACGCCCAATAGCCTCCGGTTTGCCTGTTCGACCAATGTACAGAACAGAACATTTATTCAAGACGTGCACAAAGTACATTGTCAATACAAAACATATTTACAAACATATTAAACATACATCACGTGGTATGGTTTTTGGTAGAGGACGAGCTATTTTCTATTGTTGGAAAAAAATAAAATAAAAAAAATAAACAAAACGTAGATTTGTATACATAGAATATTCTGGGCCAGCAAAGATATGGGTCCGACGGCAAGTGTGTTAAAAATATACCGTTGGATCCCTGCCATAGCTGGGAATTAAATATTTTTGATAACATCTTCGATAACATAGTATTAATTAATAAGAACTCAACAGTTTCTGTACAAATGACAGAATTTAGTAGAATGTGTGATCATGGTCATAAAATTAACCCTCGTCATGCTAAATTATAAACCCACAACAAAATCGCATAAAAATCAAAGGGCTGAACGCACTAGAAGCAGCAAAATTTTGGTCAATATGTTTGTTTTAAGATATATCGTAACAAATACTGGCTTAAAGGGATAAGCAGGTGGTAAAGATAAAGGTCCGGCTGCACATATGTGCAGCCTGATCTTTGTCTATACCTCCTGCCAAAGCAGGAATATTCCGGGTTCAGCGTGACAATGGTTTAAAAAACAAATCGTTGATTGGCGACAAAAAAAAGCCGTAACTATTGCTTCAATAGGCTGTATTTACCAGATTTAAGTCGCAAAACATATTAGAATGCATACACTGATGTCGGAGCTCAAGTTTCGCTTCCGGACTAAATGAATGATGAAACTGGTCAATCGATATTTTGATAGACGGACACGATCCGTCACTGGAGTTAGTTGTTTTGTTGATAACAATTTAAGAAGACATTACAGCAGAGAAGGACCGCTAGTTGCCGTAGGCTTACATGTACGGCATAGCAGATAACGTTATAAGTTGACAGCAAGATTCCATATCTTAGCTTTTATGCAGATCAAAAGTGGATCAATCATTTTGGAAAGCGTTTACTGGCTGATTTAATATTCCAGAGATACCATAAATATGAGCGTAGGTCAATTTTACGACAATAAACTATTGTTTATCAAACCAAATTTACATATGTTTATGGGGAAAATAATTGACTTTTTAAAGCTAACTTGGTATTGCTAATAAGTTTATTATGGAAGCCATTTCCCCTACACGCATT
Organism: Fragum fragum; assembly: GCA_946902895.1. Lineage (NCBI taxonomy): Eukaryota > Metazoa > Mollusca > Bivalvia > Cardiida > Cardiidae > Fragum > Fragum fragum. The sequence goes on along the minus strand of OX336373.1, from coordinate 46,412,708 downwards.
TCAATTTAGAATGCACTTTTATCAATCGAGAGAACATATATTCAAAAGTATTTGTCAAAGGTGAAAACTTTATAAAAAATCATTTAACTGTAAAAGATAAAGATGCTGTATTTGCTAACATTTTATCAGTTAAAATTCTTATTGAATTTGTTAAAGATGCTTCATCTGCGTGGTACATTGTAGTTTAGTGCCTTAGATTTTATTCCAGCAAAGATCACTGGGTCATTATTATATTGATGGTGTACTAATCCTCACAATAGAGAAACGTCAGCATCGTTGGTCTCTGAACAAGTATGTTCTTCTCTTTTGTGTGATGGTTTTACTCGCGAAATTAAGATTTTCATCACCGTAGAGTCGTTTGAGCATTGATATATTGTGAGAGAGAGAGAGAAAAAAAACTTGTCTGATCGCGAAAAAAGAATTGAAATGCAACATATCTTGGGAATCAATATTCTTTGAAGAAATATGGAAATGTATTATAGACAAACTTTGGTAAGTTATTTTAAGTTAATTTGAAAAGGCATGCAGATTTTAGGATGTTTTACATGTGAAAAAATGGTGAATAAAAGAAGTTGTGTGTGATGTCTCCTTGGTCGTCAATTTGTCATCCATTAATTGAATGGGGTTTAACGCCACCTTTAACAGTAGTTTATTCATGTCTCGGAGGGGGCTGAGGCAGCTAACCATAGATTCATGGTATTTCTCACATCAGTTCTACAATAACATCCTTGACTAACCTCCAGCTGTTCATCTGACTTAGGTTTACGACAATCCGCCTATTGGTCGGAGACAAATGTCAGAAATGATAATCGCCGTGGCCGGTAAACCAACCTGGGGCCCCATGCTATAGCCACGGCTAGACATTTTGTACAGTAACTTTGGGATGTTAACAAGAGCCATTATGTTTAAAAGGGTTTAGATACATGCTGCCTATTAAACACCGAAATAACAAAATATCGGTAAAAAGAAAAACCGGTAAGTCATTTACTTCAAAGAATGTGGCAGATTGAATTGGGAAGGTCGAATGAATGTATGCCCCTACAACGTGAGCATGCTACAGTCAATTGACCAATCGAAGCTGTCAATCAAGGAATCAAACGACCAATCAGATCATTTATTCAGCCCAGACCTGAATTTTCAACTCCAAAGCTGTCCGCCATTTTTGTTAGCCATTTTTGTTGGTTTGGTGACTAAAACAAATCATAACTACTGCTTATTCAGGCTGAAGTCACGACGTTATGTCATCAATCAACATTTTTTTTTATTTATTTATTATTATTTGTTTTTTTTTTTTTTTTTTTTTTTTTTGTTAAATACAAATATTTTTCAAAAGCGGAAATCACCGTCGGAGTTAATGGGCGGGGTCAGCAATTGGCCAATTCAACACATTACCGTACAAATGTTTAGACTTGTCCAAAGTCAAAGATAATGCAGACGTCAAATTTTAGTTCGGGGATTGTTTAGCCTTTGGGGTTATAAAAATTATAGAAAATGAACAAATTGCTTGTAACACTTGTAACACGCAACTTCTTCATTTTACACAACGTTTTCCCAATTGTTTTCTTTGAAGAAAAGGCGTGACTGCATGTGTGACGAATCAAGCCATTGCTTGAACTTCACGAACAGAATTATATGGCTATCGAGATTTCTAAAAGGAGTTTCTCATACGAATACGCTTTAAACATTGACTGAGTATCAGGGGTTAAGTTATGGTGTGAACGAGCATGGGGTTTGGATGAAATCAAAGTACTGAAAGTACTGTAAACTAGCAAAGCATGGTTTTGTGTAGTAATCTTCTTTGTTGAAAGTTATCATGATACATAAAGGAGGTTAAAGTAATTCAGGAGTTAATGCGTATATTACGACATGAAAAAATCTTAGACTGGTTCAAATTGAAAACAGTTATATACGATAATTTCAAAATGGTGGAATTTAGAAAATATTGCCCTTGTAGAATAGAAAACACTTAGGGCAATGATGAAATTGCTTGTTACAAGCGATTTCTTCATTGTCCACAACGTTTTCCAAGGTTTTTTTTTAACGAGATGCTTAAGAAGCAAGATTGAGTGGGAATTGGTTAAATATCATGCTATTGAAATAGTTCTCTACAACTTGAAGGGAGTTTGCAATATTCCTGAAACACACAAGAACTACTTTTTACGGTGTCGGTCAACCTAACCACAGTCAGCTCATCCTCCACAAAGAAAGCTACAGAGTCCTTTTAACCAATTCCCACACAACAAAATTTTAGACTGGTCCAAATTGAAAGAAGCTACAGACGACAATTTCGATTTGGTGGGATTTCGAATTCTTTCATCTTTTTGGACAGAAAAAACATTGTGGATAATGAAGATATTGCTTGACACAAGCAATTTCTTCATTTTCCAAGATGTTTTGCAAGGCTTTTTTCTTTGGACGCGTAAAAGGAGGGATTGTGTGGGAATGGGTTAAACATCAAAAGGAAACATATACCCCATCGGTAATTCATTAGTATTGCGACCACCAAAAAAAATGCAGCTTGCATTAATCCCCCGCCTTCATTAATAATAAACAAAAAATCTTTCCTGACTGCCATTACCAGTAAACAAGAAATTGTTGCCCCTTTCTAGCTCCCATGACTATTCTGTTTCAAAAGTTCGTGAAGTCTTGCGGATTTTGACACTAAGTTGTTGTCAGCGAAATTTCAGAATCAAAGCAAATATTCTGACGCGTACATCTCGGATAAGAAATCAAATCAATCTTAAAGGGGATTCTTATCAAATTTCGAGTAGTATGTAAATGTTTATCTCATTCCCACAAAATCACGTCCAAAGAAAAAAAAAAGGGTTTAGAAAACATTGTGGGAAATGAATAATTGCTTGTTACAAAAGCTTGCTATTTCTGCATTATCCACAACGTATTAACCTCTATAATGCAATACACTGCATTGTATTGCAAATAGACAAAACCATATGAAATCTCATCAACTAGAAATTGTTGTCTGCAACCTCTTCGAATTTGGACGCGTCTGGTAATGGGCATCTTGTCATACCAAGGGCAGCGAACGTTCTGCTTATCTAACATTAGAGAAAAAGATGATCTCAATATCTCTTCACTCGTGAGGATGGGTAATGGGTTAACCCATTCCTACTCAAGCCCTCCTTTTTGCGCCCCACAAGAAAAAAGATTTGGAAAACATTGTGGACAATGAAGAAATTGCTTATTATAAGCAATTTCTTCATTATCCACAATGTTTTCTATCCCAAAAGACGAAAACAATTAAAATTCCATCAACTTGAAATTGTCGTCTGCAGCTTCTTTCAATTTGGACAAGTCTAAAATTTTCTTGTGTTGGAATGGGTTAAATAGAGCGATAGTTCAGTTGGTGCAAATTATTTGATTCAGACACGTTCTGTCAACACATTTGGTACATGTATATACATGAGAATGTCATAAAAAGAAATGTAGTTCTTGTTGGTACTTATCAATACTTATCTACAAGCGATTACACGATTTTGGGGACCTTTCTTTAAAACGTCAAAACAGTATTGAAACGGCAAAAATAATCAAGATCTGCTGCCGGTTTGTTTAAAATTACGTCATCTTTGTTAGATTAGTTCGAATTTACTGTTTGATTTAGGTGGGTAGCTCTTCAACTTATCTATAGATATATAGATTAATCCATTCCCAAGCGATCACACTTTTTACGCCCCTCAACAAGATAAACATTAAAAACATTTTTGACAATGTTGGAATTGCTTGTTACAAAGACAAAGATTTTAAAATTTCACCGACTTAAAATTGTCGTCTGAAACTTCTTTGAATTTAGACCGGTCTAAAGTTTGGTTGTATGGGTTAAAATAAATGGTTAGTCCCTTTCCTAATTAAAACCTTGTTTTTACGCATCTTTTAGTTTATAATTGATAAAATATTGCAGGAAAAGTAGAAATTGCTTGTGACCAGCAATTTCTTTTTTTTTTTTTTTTTTTTTTTTTTTTTTTTCTTTTAATATTTTATACCCTTCTGGTCGGTTATCGGAAAAACTTTGGACGGGTCTAAATTTTTCCTAAACACTAAAAATTTAAGAGTCGTTTAGCGTTCCCTTCAGGGGAGTGCGAAAAGCCTATGACTAGGGTCGAACCTTTTCTCTCAAGGTATTTTCTTGATCTACCTTATTTCAATTGTTCTCGAAATTCTATATCTAACTGGCCTCAGCTGGATCGGTTCTCTTTTTCAAATATTTGTTATATGGAGTTTTCGAGAGGTCGCTGTTCGCGTTCCTGGTAGCATCCAATGTTCTGCTTCGTCTTAAGGGCATTCAAAAATGTGGGGTATTACAGTTTTGCCCATCGATTCTATTTTGTTTTGAAAAAAAATGGCTTAACATATTCCCACAAAATTTCGTTTTTATAAGCCGCTCGCTGTGAAAGAAATTCTAAAGCAATTTATTAACCGCAGTGATTTCTAACCCAAAAATATAGGTTTTAACATTACCATCAACTTTTTCTTTCAATCTAAACCAGTCTAAATTTTTGTCGTCTGGTAATGGGGGAACCGCTACACTTGTGAACAATACCGGTAACAGCATTAACTAAAATGTTATCGTTTTCAGCTTCTACAGGATTACAAGTTTTTTTGTTTTTTTGTTTTTTTCGTTTCTCTTTCCATTTTTATGATGGCGCAGTCTGAACAGAGTTGAAACAGTTTACTTTCTAAAAGCCAACCACAATTGACCAGTGCTGCATTCTATCCGATATTTGTATAACTGTATTTCCTGCTGGACCCTCCCCATGTTACGTGGAAATCACTATAGTAGGATTTATTCGTGCCCAAAGACAACTTTCTCCGCAATGCATGTGCCGAATGGAAATAAGTCGGTTAATCGATTTTTAACATAACAAATCTAAAATTACGCATTGTCGAAACAAACATAACTATTTAAACACCCGACTAATTGAAAACCATTGGCATGGTTCAATAAGACAGAACTTAATTATCCGTTCTAACTGTCAACGAAAATGCATAGAGGTCAACAACGGTCATTGTTTTTCTTTATTTGTTTGTCTGTTTCTAGTAGAATTATGGTATCGCGGACCACGCCCACTGAGCTCCGACAGGAAGATCCGCTTCGATTTTTTAGATGGGGTTTTATGCCGCTTTCAACAATCTTTCAGTTATATCGCGGCGGATGGAGCATTTAACAATGGATTCCTGGTATTTCTCACACCAGTACCGCCATCACATCCTTTCCTAGCCGCCCAGCTGCTATCCCACATAGGTCTACGATTATCGAACCATTGGTGGGGGACAAATAGTCGGAAAGGAAGAGTGCCGCCGTCGGGGATCGAACCCGGGACCTCTAGATTGACAGTCCGACGCGCTACCAACTACGCTATGACGGCGGCGCTTCGATATTACTTGGCGTTATTCTGCATAAAAAATGACCAGACACATGTTACGAAAAAGGGTACGTTTGCGACCAAATTTGTTGCAATTGCTGCTTGAATAAGTTGTAGTTACGATGTTATACTATTTTCAGTCCAACAACTCGTTTTTACGTCCCAGTGTTTTTATACATTGGAAAACATTGTGGAAAAAGTAGAAATTGTTTGTAACAAGCAATTTTTACTTTTTCCACAATGTTGTCTATCCTACAAAGAAGTGTCGTCTGCGAAACCCTTGAAATTGAACCATTCTAAATTTGTAAAACAAGAAAGAGCTTAGTCGCCAAACCAACAAAAATGCCGACTCACATAAATGTCGGCCGATGTCGGATTTCAAAGTTGACATCAGATCTAAACGAATGATATGATTGGACGAATGATTCTTCGATTGGCAAAACGCGATCAACGGATTCCGAAGTCAGTGTGAATTCGGAAGCCTCATTCCTTTTTGTGTTACCCATTTTATTTTAAAGATATACTAGGACAGGTCCCTTGAAAAATCTGAAAACCAATGAATTTAACCTTATTTTAATTCTAACGAGAAAAAAAAACTTCTTACATGTAGTTACATGTATAAGCTTTTCCAACAGTCTTCGTCTTTGATACAACGTTTGCACTACTAGCACTTATATTCGTTTTAACTATTACCGCACAAAAAGGTTTAGACTGATCCGAATGGAAGATGATGCATGAAACAATTTAGAGTTGTCGAAATTCAAAAACGTAATTACCTTCTAGGATAGAATACATAGCGGACAATGAAGAAATCGCTTGTGACAAGCAATTTCTTCAATGTCCGCAAAGTTTTTGTAATTATTCTTATATGTTCGTTTAAACAGGGGAATGTTTGAGAATATGTTAAACCATTACTACACAATAATCAACTTTAACGCATAAGAAGAAATAAATTGATGAAAGCATTGCGGAGAAAGGAAAATTGTTAGTTTAAGAATCCTTTTCTTACAATGTTCCTACGCTTTATGATGCCATTTCTTTCAAATTCAATGTTTTTGAAATGACGTCTGCAACCCACTTTTTTCAATTTGGACCACTTAAAAATTTTCTCGTCTGTTAATGGGCTATTATTCATCGACGTTTTGTTCTGATCATATGCTTTTTTCCTTAAAATTAACCTTTAACTGTATTTCAAAATTTTAGACTTGTCCAAATTCTAAGGTATATCACACGACATTATAAAGTAAGTAAAATTTAAGAAAGTAGCAATTATATATGATATAAAACATTGTTGACAAAAAAATCTTGTCACAAGCAATTTCTTCTTTTTCTACAGTGTTTCTCAAGTATGATATCAATGGAACGTAAATGCCAGTGATCTTAAGTGAAAGGATTAAGTTCTCGTCGAAACTTAGGAACTTTATATGACATGGACATGATTTACCCTTGTCATGCTGGACCCGGAATATTCCGGTTTGGGCAGGAGGTATAGACAAAGATCAGCCTGTAATTAAGTGCATTCTGATCTTGGTCTACACCTCCTGCTAGTACTTTTCTGTCAAAGAAGTTATGAAATTGATTTCAGAAAAAAATAAGTTCTTTCAGTGCTCTCAGTCCTTTGATTTTATCAAGGGACTTTATACAGCATGACAAAGGTTAATTAATTCTCCGCCGTATATTAATAAAAGGCGAACTTGGGATTCAGATGTGTGTGTGTTTTTTTTTTTTTTTTTTTTTTTTTTAATTTTAGGCTGTTCCGAATTGAATGGGGTTGCAGACAACAATGATCATTGGTTGCACTTTGAAATGAACCCATCCTATGTGGTAGTAAATGTTCTGGGAAAAGAGAAATTGCTAGTAACAAGCGATTTCCACAATGATTTCTCAGGTATGAAATCATAGCAGCATTAAATCTCGGGTTTGTACAGGAAAACGGCAAAACTGTTGATTTACCCCAAATCACAAACCTACGCATGCTTCGTAAATTAACGGTCGAAGAAGCATTTGCGACTTTTAAAAAAAAAGAGGAAAAAAGGGGGATAAAGTATATCTTAACAAAACGTTATTTTTGATCTATTGTCTCAGCAAGGTCAATGCAACGATCTAATTTCACTTTCTCACAATGCATGATCAGTCAACCTTCATCGACTTAGCATGTGTCTTTTTCTGCGTTCTTCCAAAACTTTTGTAATTGTGGTTAAAATTAGCAATATTGGTAAACAACCTTTGATTGAATTTGCTTACCAAATTACCGCACAACAAAATTTTAGACTGGACTGAATTCAAAGAAGTTGCAGACGACGATGGCAAAGTTGTTAAGATTTTTAAAGTCTTTGTCTTTTATGGAAGAAAAGCATTGTAGGAAATGAAGAAAATGCTTGACACAAGCATTTTCTTTATTTTCCACAATGTTTTCCAAAGCTTTTTTCTCATGATATGTAAAAGCGGGTTTGTGTTGGATTTGACTGCTAATTCAAATACATGTATCAAAACTTCAAGTTCTGTTTAACCCATTCCCACTTGACAAAATTTTAGACTGGTCCAAATTCAAAGAAGATGCAGACGACAATTTCAAGTTGATAGAATTTTAATTTTTTTTCACCTTTTTGGATAGAAAACATTGTGGATAATGAAGAAATTGCTTATTACAAGCAATTTCTTCATTTTCCACAATGTTTTCCAAAGCTTTTTCTCGAGGGGCGTAAAAAGGAGGGATTGAGTTGGAAAGGGTTAATAGTCCCACGTTTTAAAAGAGAATACGCCTATTTAACCCATTACCTGAATGAATTTCAGAGTGGTTCAAATTCAATCAAATTGTAGACAACTATTTTCAAATATCTAAAAATCTTAATCTTAAGGGGTAAAACGTTTGTGTATAATGAAGAAATTTACTTGTAACAAGCAATTTCTTAAATTTTCTACACTGTTTTTAGCTCTTCTCAGCACGAAGTGCTCTGGGTGAGCTATTGTGATAGGTCATCGTCCGGTGTCCGACCGTCCATCTGTCCGTCCGTCTGTTTACAATTACGAAAAAGTCTTCTCCTCCTAAACTTATCATGCAAATTCAACCAAACTTCACGGAAAGGACCCTGAGGTCATGATCTTTCAAAATACTTCAAAGAATAGAAATCCATACAGAACTTTGGTTGCCATGGCAACGGAGTGAAAAAATTAAAAAAATCTTCTTCTTCCAAACCGTAGGGCCTGGAGCATTGATATTTGATATAAATCATCATCTTTTGACCCTCTACTAAAATACCTGAAAAAAAATCCGTATAATTAAAATTCGTCCTTTTCTGTGCGATCCCTGATTTTATATTGAATTAAAGAAGGAGATCTTTAAAAGACTTCTTCTCCAAAACCGTAAGGCCTAGAGCTTTGACCATTTGTATAAATCATCATCTATTGTTCCTCTACCAAAATACTTCAAACATTATCCGTATCTTGAAAATTAGCCCTTTTCTGTGTGATCCCTGATTTTACACAAGTATTAAATAAAGAAATCATAATGCCTAGAGCTTTGATATTTTGTATAAATCATCATCTATTGTTCCTCTACCAAAATACTTAAAAATATCCGTATCTTGAAAATTAGCCTTTTTCTGTATGATCCCTGATTTTACACAGAAATAAAGAAGGAAATCTTTAAAAACCCTTCTTTTCCTAAACCATAAGGCCTAGAGCTTTGACATTTTGGTATAAATGATCATCTATTGACCCTGAACTAAGATACTTCATCGAATTACCGTACTCTGACAAATAGCCCTTTTCTTTTCATCGCTGATTTTACATAGAAATATTTAGAAATCTTCTTCTCCCAAACCATAAGGCCTAGAACTTCAATATATGGTAAGTAAAAATACCCTTTGACCCTGTACAAAAATGCTTCATAGAATTACCGTATTCTGAAAATAAGTCCTTTTCTGTGCAATCCCAGAAAGGAATAAAGAAGGATATCATAGAATTTTTTTCTCCATTAGGCCTAGAGCTTTGATATTTGGTATGTATTAATGCCCAATAACCCTCTGCTTAAGTACGCCAAAGAATTTCCGTACTCTAGAAATTAGCTCGATTTGCTTGGATCTTCACTTTACCTAGAATTAAAGGAGAAAATCTTTAAGAAATCTTCTTCTCCAAAATGATTAGGTTTAAGGCTTTGATATTTTGTAACATGTATATCATAAAGCCTTGAGCCACCATGCTCAGGGGAGCGATATAAGACCATCATGGTCCTCTTGGGTTGAAATGGATTTAGCAATATTCTTCCTCTATACTTTTTTCGTGAATAGGTTTCAAAAATTATTTACTAAAGCATGCAACAGAACGGAACCCCTCTTGTTGTAACAAAGAAAAATGCTATAACATAGGTGGGAAGAGCTTAATTTGTCAAAATAAGTCCTCTAAAGATGTAATTCAACACATTTTTATTCGTTCTTAAGAGCAAGAAGCCTTACTTTTTTCTTGAAAAATATCTTTAAGGAAATTAGATCAAAGTACTAGGCACCCGTGAAAATATTTACTTCATGGCTCCATGCAGTGTGGACAGGTTTCATATTTCAAACCGCAATGAAAACAACAAATAATGTATAGTAATTGTTCTGTTCGTCTCTTGAATTTTCTTGACTTGGTACTAGATATTTAATCCATTACTAATTGACAAAATTTTAGACTGATCAAAATGCCCCCCTCTTTCTCGCTCTCTCGCTCTCTCTCTCTCTCTCTCTCTCTCTCTCTCTCTCTCTCTCTCTCTCTCTCTCTCTCTCTCTCTCTCTCTCTCTCTCTCTCTCTCTCTCTCTCTCTCTCCTTCTCTCTCTCTCAATACCAATATTGATTCACAAACCTTCGTTATATCAATTCAAATATATATTACTGAACAATCAATAAATCAAATGTTACAAAAAAAATGAACATTTATTTCATGATAAAATTCTCAATTATTGTCACAAGGGTAAAAACTCTTTCGAATAAAGAAATGGGGTGAAAACCAGTTGCTTCCCTTGTATACTTGGCGAAACCAAGGTGTCTCGTGCTTCTTTCGCGCGCTCACTGAGATTTGGCGATTTTTTTGGAAGCTGAAAAAATATTTCTAAGGTAAATCTAAATCTAATTTTATTACTTTCTCCTCTTATTTCTCTTCTTAAAACATTCAGAAAACAGCTGTTAGTATAGACCAAAGTCAAACAGCCTTAGCTTGCTTGCTAAACTTAGTATTTGTAGCATGGGATTGGCTGAGGTCCTTGATAATCGTCTGTTCTTTTCTTACGTCCTTAGGTTAGATGGCCGCAAGTCACAGTTCATTAACTATTCCAAATTCAATGAAGATGCTGACGACAATTTTTAGGTGATGAACTTTTAGAATCATTTTGTATTTTTTGTTGGAAAACATTGTGGATAATGATGAAATTGCTTGTAACAAGCAATTTCTTCATTTTCCTAAATGTTTTCCAAAAGGTTTTCTCTTGAGGGACTTTCAAAAGCCTCTGTGTAGGGATAGGTTAACCCATTACCAGACGTAAAAAAAAGGTCTGGTCAAAATTTACCAGATGACAAATTTTAGACTGGCCCAAATTGAAAGAATTTGCAGACAATTTCCAGTTGATGAAGTTTTAAAATTCTTTATCTTTGGGGGTAGAAACATTATGAAAAATGAAGTAATTGCTTATAACAAGCAATTTCTGCTTTTCCACAATGTTTTCTAAAGCCTTTTCTCTTAACCCATTCCCATACAATAAAATTTTAGACCAGTCCAAATTCAAAGAGTTTCCAGACGAAAATTTAAAGGTCATATAATGTTTTAATCCTTGTCTATATAGGTAGAAAACATTGTGGATAATGAAGAAATTGCTTGTGACAAGCAATTTCTTCATTTTCCACAATATTTTCCAAAGCTTTATAATGAGAGGCGTTTAAAAGCGTCACTGTGTTGGAATGGGTTAAGGGGAGTGTTAAAGTGCCATTGTATGGGAATGGGTTAATGATGTAGCAGGCAATTGTTCAAGATTAGAAAGTCATGCTTTTTGACTCCTTGAAAAAATATGAGTATGGAAAACTTTGTGGTAAAAGGAGAAATTGCTTGTTGTCTGGTAATGGGTTAAGTACATTTCATTTCTTACACTCTGAGAGCCATACTTTTTGCCCCATTCACGAAACCCAACCAGATTGTTTGATTTTCTTAACCCTTGTCATGCTTAACCCGGAATATTCTGGTTTTGACAGGAGATGTAGACAAAGATCAGCCTGCACATCAGTGCAGTCTGATCTTGGTCTACACCTCCTGCTTGTTCTTTTCGTGGCAGAGTTGATTTCTAAATGAAATATTGATTTTTGAACAACAAGTTCCATCAGTGCCATCAGCCCTTTGATTTTACAGCAGTTCAGTAAGGTAATTTATTCAGCATGACAAGGGTTAAAGCTGAGCTCTAATGAAAATGGGACTATTCATTTGATGAAACTCTTACGTGGCCACAATTTTAGTTCATGATGAAATTTGATCAGAATATTTACCAGCTATTGAAGATGGACACTATCTTAAACTGGACTGTTCTGGCTGAAAAAAAAGTAAAGGGACCTTTTGAAAATATCCTAGTCTGATCGCAAGTATAGTTGTACTAGTGGAAAAAGTTGTCACAAGATCAAATCTTTGATCAACAGTAACAAGCCTTATAAGCCTTGTGTATAGGTTTTTTCTTCCAACAATATGACACACTTTAAAGTTCCATGGTTCTATGTTCAATTAACCAATTCCCACACAATGACACTTTTAAACATCCCTCAATATTAAAGCATTGAAAAACAGTGTTGAAAATGAAGCAATTTCTTCATTATCCTTAAAGTTTTCTACCCCAAAAATAAAAAATTTTGAAGATTTCATCTACTAAAAATTGTCATTTGCAACATCTTTGAATTTAGAATGGCCTAAAATTTTGTCTGGGAATGGGTTAAAAAGTGAGTGATCTAGGGTCATTTTGAAAGAAGTTTTCAAATTGCACTACATTGATGCTAAATAGGCTAGAAAAGGTTGTGAGAAAAAGGAGAAATCACTTCTTTCAAGCAATTTCTCATTTTCCTAAAAATGTTTTCCATGATTGTATTTTTTCAGGGCGTCAGAAAGTGTCATTGTGTGGTAATAGGTTAAGATGATCGTTCCATCCCCTCTAAAAATCACAATTAAGAGATTTATTTATTGGCAGTGATTGAATTTTCTATTCTATCTCATGTCATTGATATTTATAAGTATACCAATTAACATTAACCCTTTTCTTTTTAGCAAAATTTTAGACCTGTCCAAATTCAAAGGTTTTGCAGGTTAGAAAATATTGTGGAAAAAGAAGAAATTGCTTGTTAAAAGCAATTTCTTCTTTTTCCACAATATTTTCTAAATGATCATATCTCAGGGACCAGTGATTGTACAGGAAAGGGTTAACAGAGCTGCAGATGGAGGGAGTAATTTGTATTTTAAATTCAAATATTTCACCAATACTATCATATATCCTATGCTGCAGGTACTTATTTCATTCATCCTGATGAGATGATTCAAATGAGTACCCACAATATATGGTTCCCCTTAGAAATAAGGATTTTAGTATGCTGTTACCAACTCTTATCTAGATCTCTACATTAAGTCTTCTGCCTTTGAATTTGATATCATGAAAGTGAATACGATATAAATTTATATAATATTTCATCATATAATATTTCATCAATAAAACATTTTGAATTTACCCCACACATATAATATTTTGCTATTGATATTTTTTTTCCTAGGATTTTTTTGCCAGTTTATAAATCAAAGATGATTTAATGTTGTCTTAGTAACTTCAGGCCGCAGCCATATAGCGAAGTGGAAGTGGATAGAATTCAGGGGGTCCCAGATTCGATTTATCTCCTACTGTTGGGTGGATAATTGTAAACCTAAGTGGTGTGAGCAGCTGGAGGCTCTTAAAGGATGTGGTGGTAATACTGGTGTGAGAAATACCAGGAATCCATGGTTAGGCGCTCCAGCCGCCATGATATGACTGAAATACTGTTAAAAGTGGCATTAATCCCATTCAATGAATTGATCAATCAAAAGAAAATTCAAATGAAGATTAGTATATCTTAAACTATTCCAACAGGTAGCCTTTCTACGCTCCTACAAAAACCAGTATTGGAAGACATTGTGGAAAATGAAGAAGTTCATTGTGACAAACAATTTCTTAATTTCCTCAATGTTTTCTACTGAGAAAGTTGAAAAAATATAGAAAAAATATAGAAATTCATAAACTTTTAATTTTGGTGTGCAACTCCTTTGAATATGGACCTGTTTAAGATTTTGCTGTCTGTTGATGGGTTAAAGAAATACTCAGGGTCCCAACAAGACAACTTTTAAACAGCTATCAAAATAATTTACCTCGTCTGATAAAAGTATAAAGCTTTCCTGATTGAATTGTATTCACAACTTCTAATGATTAACCTTTTTCCACACAAGCCAGCTCTTTTATCAAGAGAGCAGCTTTAGAAAACTTTGTAAAACAAAGAAATTGCATGTAACATGTTTTCTACCTGAATAGACAAAGAAATTTAAAATTTCATAAACAAAAATTGTCGTCTGCAACTTCTTTGAATTTTGACATTCAAAAATTTGGTTCATGGTATGGCTTAATGTAGTGGTGGATTCACCTATTCCCACACAGTGACGCCTTTAGACGCCCCTCAAGAAAAATGATTGGGAAAACATCCTGTAAAATGCAGAAATTGCTTGTATATATTAAGTTGAAAAAAACTAAAATTTTATCAACTTCAAATTGTTGTCTGCACCTCCTTTCAATTTGGACCAGTCTAAAATTTAATCTGTCTGGTAATGGGTTAAGGGGGGTTGGGTGGGGAATCATTTTACACCCCTCCTCAATGCAGCCAAATTATTTCATTTCTGTAGGGGAATTCAAAAAAAATGTTAGTGATTGTAGTAAAAAAATCCCTCCCCCCCCCCTTTGGTAAGTTGAAAACACCCTGTACAAAAATTCCAAATCCGCCACTGTTAATGGTCATTTTCTACGTTGTAATTAAATTGCTTTACCAGTTCATGTCATTGCTTTATTTTGTGAACATCAGAAGACAGACAGATAAAAAAATGAGAAACAAAAGCTTTTGTCAAGTTGCTCTAAACTTGACCTGATACAACCATACATTAGTGTATAAAGTTCAATTTGTAACTATCGATTTTAAATACTAAAACTATAAAAGTAGAGGGCAATTGTCATGTTTCAATCATAAGAAAACAAAAGCAATAAAATAAACAATAAAATGAACTAGCAATAGTCATTTACTCTTTGGATTCAAGCCAATAATTGTAAGAATGTTAACTTAACTGAGCTGGAATTGTAAACATCTATTTGATAACAATATTGTATTCTTTAATAGTACAGTAGCAAATGAAAACTTTTCTCACAATATTTTTGCTTTTTGTTTAACGGTATGATATTGTATCTAAATTGTCCTTGTCTGTTGTTTGAGTTCTTACCACCTTTTCGAGATTTTGTTATCAGGGCTCATGATAATTCACCATTTTGTACAATACAAATTTTCTGTCTGTGTCTTGGCAGGCTGTTTGTCTCTCACTAATGTGGATGAGAAGCTTTATTTCAGATCTAACCCGTGTCATGCTGTATAAAATTTTCTTTAGATTTGCACTGAATTAAGTCAAAGGGCTCAAAGCACTGGAATCAGTAAATATGGGTTAACTCTTGTCCTGCTGAATATGTATCCTTTCTTCACAAAAGTTTTATTTTTTTTCAAATCCAGATTAACTTTGTATTCAGATAATTCCTAAACACTAAAAGAATAAGCAGGTAATGTAGACTGATTTATACTGCATGTCTATGCAGGCTGAACTTAGTCTATACACCTGCCAAAGCCATAGTCAAAGCAGGCATATTCTTGTATCAGCATGACAAGGGTTAATATTTTTTTTTTGAAAATTTTTAAATAAACAAGTCTTAAGATAAGCAAGCGGTGTAGACAACTATCAGATGCAAAATTGTGCAGTCTGATCTTTGACTATACCACCTGCCAAAAGTGGAATATTCTGTGTTCAGCATGACAAGGGTTAATATTGCCTTTGCGCTGATGCATGGTTAGGAGCACCTAGCTGTGATGGAATTAAAAAAAAAAGTCGGGTTACCCTTTAGAGAGGAGAGCTGATTGTTATGTAATAATATTCAACCATTTAATTCACTTATTCACACACAGTAATGATTTCTGCAGTCCAAAAGACAGAAAAGCTTTGGAAATAATGTGGAAATTGAAAACAATTCTTCTTACAAGCAATTTATTCATTATCCACAATGTTTTCTACATCAAACCCACCAACCCAACCCAATCCTTTCTGCAGCCCCAAAGACAGTAAAGCTTTGGAAAATATTTTGGAAGTTGAAAAAAATTCCTCTTACAAGCAATTTTTTCATTATCCACAATGTTTTCTACCTCAAACACACCCACCCACCCCAAAATATCAAAATTTTGTCAACTAGAAATGGTCATCTGTAATTTCTTTGAATATTGACCTGAGAGTAAAATTTTGTCCTCTATTTATTTAGAGATATGATAAATTTTAATAACTTTGAAAAAAAGAAAACTTGCTTTCATAAACCTCGAATATCATGTATTAATGATTAACTGATGTTAAGACATCTCATAATGAAGAAATCCAAGCCAAACGATTATGAATTATTCATCAATGAAAGAGGCTATAGATTTATGGTGAGCTATCAATTAATGCCTCCCGAATGGATTATGAAAATACTCCGATAATCTCATCCATTGATCTGATGGTGTTTTCAACAAGTTTATGCATCATTAATTTTTCAATATACGTTGTCAAGCCTTTGAATGGCCATCGCTACATCGCTATAACTTTCTGATGGGAATTATATTGAAACCTTTAATTCTTTGGTCAATCTTACTAATTATGATCTTTCTTAATTGAACAGTTAACTTACAATAGTACAAAAAATCCCATTAATGTCTTCTGTTGTATTGAGAAAACTTCTTGAAGAAAGATCATTTGTTTTTTCAGTGCAAATGCTCCTATTTAAGGATGTTTTACCACAAGATAGTTTTGGTTATTTGTTATGAGGTGGTATAGGGTATAATTCAGTCTTGAATGATGTCCTAGGAGATTTAATGTCGCTGCAAACTTGTTATGTGTGATAAATTCCGGAGTCTGCTTTCATCTTGGATGTTACTTTAACGTGGGATTGATTTCCTGATTTCCGTTTGGGAACTTTTTGAATGTAATGTAAGAATTCAAGTTTATTTTAGTTGTAGTGATTCAATCTTAAAAATAGACAGGGAAGGAATTTGGCATCAATTTTGAATAATGAAAAGAAAATTAATTTAATTTTACCATGATAGAACATATCTTTGATATTAAAAAAAGATGGAAGTATATATCTATCTATGATTTATCTCTACATGAAAGATGGACAAAATAATTGGTTAAATAAAACAGAAATTGTTTGGTTAAGAGTAAAACCATTTTCTACTGATGTCTCTACCAGATGGCAAAATTTCAGACTGGTCCAAATTCGAAGAAGTTGCAGACAAAAGTTTTTAGGTGACAAGTTTTAAAAATTCCCTTTTTTATAGGTAAAGGTGTAAAAAAGATGAATTTGTGAGATGGGTTAAATGAATATCAGATGACATTTGACTCTGGATTGTTCCAGTTGCAGATACATTTCAGAGTGTATTAACCCATTACCGGATGACAAAATTCTGGACTGGTCCAAATTCAAAGTTGATGCAGACGACAATTTAAAGTCGATGAAATTAAGATTTTTTTAACCATCTGGGTACAAAACATAGTATAAAATGAAGAAATTGCTTATTACAAGTAATTTCTTCATTTTACACATTGTTTTCCCAATTGTTTTTCTTGAGGGGTGTCCAAAAGGGTCACTGTGTAGGAATGGGTTAACCTTTTCCTGTTTTGCAAAAGGTTAGACCTGTCCAAATTCAAAAGTTTTGCAGACGAAAACTTAAAGGGGATTAAATTCTAAAAATAACCATTAAGAAGGATAGGAAATATTGTGAAAAAGAAGAAATTGTTGTTCAAGCATTTTCTTCTTTTTCTAGAATTTTTTTTTTTTCAGTCATTAAATCACATGGACATAGAAATCAGGGATCAGGCAAGGTTTAACCCTTCTCTGTTCAAACCCGGGATTTTACGTGACTGTGATTCTATACTTGAGAAAACATTGCGGAAAAAGAGGAAATTGCTTGTAAAATGCGATTTCTTTTTTTTCCACTAAATTTTCTGACCTATAGGATGATTTCATTTCAAATTTCATCCAATTTTTATTGTCGTCTGTAACCTCTTTCAATTTGGGCAGGTCTAAAATTTTGCAAAACAGGAATAGGTTAACCCATTTCAAGTCAATCCCTCCTTTTTATGCCCTTTAAGATAAAAGCTTTGGAAAACATTGTGGAAAATGAAGAAATTGCTTATAATAAGCAATTTCTTCATTATCCACAATGTTTTCTATCCAAAAAGGTGAAAAAATTTAAAATTCCATCAACTTGAAATTGTCATCTGCATCTTCTTTCAATTTGGACCAGTCTAAAATTTTGTCAAGTGGGAATGGGTTAAACCTTTGTCATTCTGAACAGGGAATATTTATTTTTGGCAGTAGGTAAAGACAAAGATCAGCAAGTTCATAATTATGTGAAGTCTGATCTTAATCTACACAATCTGCTTGTCCCTCTTGACCCATTCCCACATGGTGATGCTTTTTGACGGGCCCTAAGGAAAAAATTCGGGAAAAACATTGTGTACAAATGAAGAAATTGCTTGTAACAAGCAATTTCTTCATTTTCCACAATTTTTTCTATCCAGAAAGTTGAAACAAATATAAAATTTCATAAACTTTAAATTGTTGTCAGCAACATCTTTTAATTTGGACCAGTCAAAAATTTTGTCCTCTGGTATTGCGTTGAGCTAGAGTTAATTATAGAATGAATTTTCAATTAAGATATTTATCCACTTCTAGTACTTTCAATACTTTCAGCCCTTTGATTTTATTCAGCATGGCAAGATTTTATTGACCTTATTGACAACTAGTGCGCTAAACTATTAAAGACATTCCAGCAAAGTGGGTTTTAACCAATGATATTATTTGTGCTTGAATTAATATTGACTTGCCACAATTAAAACCATCATGGAATCTGACTCTGAGCTGAAAAAAGCCCAGTTTAAGAGAAAACAGAGTATTTTTGTCATCAACGACAAACAAGTTCGGGTAAGTACAAGTTATTTTAACTTTCTTTGTTTCTTCACAAAATCAAGCTCTGTTATCCCATAACCTGAAAACAAAAGTTTAAACTGGTCCAATTTCAAAGATCAGTAACACACCACAATTTTTCAGTTGATGGAATTTAACCCATTCCCACACAACAAGTTTTTAGACTGGTCCAAATTGAAAGAAGTTGCAGACGACAATCAAAAGTTGATGGAATTTTAATTTTTTTCATCTTTTGGGGTAGAAAACATTGTGGATAATGAAGAAATTGCTTGATACAAGCAATTTCTTCATTCTCCACAATGTTTTTCCAAAGCTCTACAATTGAGGCGCGTAAAAAGGAGGGCTTGAGTGGGAATGGGTTAACTCTTTACACCCCCTAGAAAAAAAGATTTAGATAACACCAGTAATTTCTTCTTTATCTGCAATATTTTCTTCCCAAAAGTCAAAGATTTTAAGACTTCATGAACTTCAAATTGTCTTTGAATTTGGACCTGTATAAAATTATGTTGTCTCGTAATGAGTTAAAATGTGGCCTAATTTTTAAACTCTTCCAGATAGGGTAGAAAAAAAACCTTGTGGTTATCAGCATTTTCTTCATTTTGTTCTGTTGCTACTTTAAGTCAAGGTGTAAAAATGAGGATCGAGGGGTTACATGTCATTAATGCGCTAAAATTACAACAGGTTTACATTTAAATGGTGCCTTGTGTCCTTTCATGGGAAAAAAACATATGGGAACTCCAAAACAAATAAATTCAATAGGATGGAAAATAATAGAAATAGATGGATAGAAATAATCAAAGTCAATATTACCTCCCTCATGTCTAAAAAAATGATCAGAGATAACAGCTGGAGAATAGAAAATTTTCGACTAAAAATGTACAAATTTAATCCTGTCCTGTTTTGCAAAATTTTATACCTGACCAAATTCAAAGGTTTTGCAGACAGAAATTGAAAGTAGATTTAATTTGAAAAATAACCATTCAATATGGTTGAAATATTGTGGAAAAAGAAGAAATTGCTTGTTGCAAGCAATTTCTTCTTTTTCTACAATGTTTTCTCAATTATGAATTCAGACATAAATTTAAATTTTTAAAAAAACAGGAATTGAACAGGAAAGGGTTCAAAATAAATTCCAGTGAGACTGGGAGCCAGGTCTAATTATCTTTCACAATCTTACAGCTTACTTGACCTTTCCCACACAACCCTGCCTTTTTATGTCCCTAAGAAAAACATTGTGAAAAGAAGACATTACGTAAAACAGGCAGTTTCTTCATTTCCATGTGTTTTTACACCAAAAAGCAAAGAATTTGAAACTTCAATCAATTGAAATTTGTTATCTATTAGATCGTCTTTGAATATGGAGCAGCCCAAAATTCTTTTATCTGGCAATGGGGCCACCTTCATAGCACAGTCGGTAGCAGGTCAGACTCCCAGTCTTCAAACATGGGATGTCATTGGTTGGAACATATCCTTTCCGACATTTGTCTCTCACCCAAATGGGTAAGTGGGATAGCAGCTGGAAGCTAGGAAAGGATTTAGTGGTAGTCCTAATGTGAGAAATACCAGGAATCCATTGTTAGGTGCTCCAGCCGCCGTGATATGACTGAAATAATGTTAAAAGTGGCGTTAAACCCTATTCATTCACTCTATTGTCTCCTTATTCATTAAGACACGTTTTGCTACTTCTTTTGTAATGCATCACATATAAGGGTTAATGAAAAATGTCTGAAGTAGCAACAGTCTCTCTACAGTCAGTTTTGGGTAGGAATTCTTTCATTAACCCATTACTAGACGGCAAAATTTTAGATTGGTCATTGTGTGGGAATGGGCTAACAAATTATCACACAATGACAATTTCTGGCACCTTGAAGAAATACCATATCTGAAACTTTGTGGGAAAAGGAGAAATTGCTTGTAACAAGCAATTTCTTCCTTTTCTCACAATTTTTCACTTTATTTGGTTCTAATTTTCCAATTTAACACAATTTGATTCTTTTAATGCAGTCTAAAATATTTTGTCGTCAGATAATTGATTAATTCTGAGTTGAAACAAATGATATAAAATCTGGTATCCATCCCTAGATAAAGACCATCACAAGAAAAGAAACAATCTATAAATTCTGTGAGAAAAAAATGTTCCAGCAGAGGTCAATTTGGTACGGTATTTAAAAAAAAAGATGCATAGTGATGCATTGGTATTGTTTGAAAGAGAGTTGAAGAAAAATTTAACCCGTAACCACACAATTAAATTTTAGTAGTCCTAATTCAAAGAAGTTGCAGATGACAATTTTTAGGTGATGAAATCTTTAAAAAACTCTTGTCTTTTGGGGTAGGAAATATTGCGGATAATGAAGAAATTTCTTGTGACAAGCAATTACTTCATTTTCCACAATGTTTTCCAAAGTTTTTTTTATTGAGGGGCGTTTAACCCATTCCAACACAGTGGAATTTTAGACCTGTCCAAATTGAAAGGAGCTGCAGACGACAATTTCAAGTTAATGGAATTTTAAATTTTTTCGTCTTTTTGGATAGAAAACATTGTGGATAATGAAGAAATTGCTTGATCCAAGCAATTTCTTCATTTTCCACAATGTTTTCCCAAGCTTTTTTCTCGAGGGGCGTAAAAAGGAGGGATTGAGTTGGAATGGGTTAAAGGCTTTAATTTTGAGGAATAGGTTAAATCTTCTGCAGTGATTGATGATCATTTAAGAGTGGTGAGATTTTCTTATAGAAGTGGGGCTTTAAAAGATAAGAGATTTAGATGGATTTAAAGTGTTTGAGTTGTCCAATTGTTGTGCAATTACTAACATGTTAAATAGAGGTGTTTTTGTGATACTACGGTTTTAATTAGTTTAGAGTGTATTGAGAATGTTAATGAGAATGATTTTTTATGTTGTGTTTGAATGCATTCATTCAGAGGTGTTACACTCTCACATTGATACTGACACTCAAGTTATTCATTACTTTAAATATCTTTATTTTCTTTGGACAGAGTTTGCAAATTTAAGATC
The DNA here is from genome assembly GCA_946902895.1 of Fragum fragum. Taxonomy (NCBI): domain Eukaryota; kingdom Metazoa; phylum Mollusca; class Bivalvia; order Cardiida; family Cardiidae; genus Fragum; species Fragum fragum. The sequence continues at coordinate 46,391,042 of OX336373.1, read as the reverse complement.
ATAATTATCAACGAAATGCATTATGGCTCAGATATTGAAGCATTCATAGATCATAAGTAATCTGAAATACATTACCACTCTTTTGTGTTGAAGCACTCAAGGGACATTAAGATAATAAATGAATCTAAAATATTGCCCTGATATTGAAGCATTCATAGAACATGAAGATAATAACTATTTCTGAAATGTATTATTGCTCTGACATTGAAGGATTGGTAGAACAGATAATTCATAACTTTATCTGAAAAGCATTATCACTCTGATATTGAAGCATTCCAGTTATAACTGTAAGATTATGTCCATTGCGTCTTTAACCATTTGTATCTTATAACCATTTCTTACGCAGACAACTAAGCAAGTGTGCTAATATTTGCAACTTCTCATTTTGCGTTTCGGTTAAGACACAATGGAATTGGCTATGCATTATCTCTTATGTTCCCTCTTGTGAGGGATAAATGTAAATACTATAATTATACGACTTCTCTTTAATCTTTCTGTACTTCTGTTTCTCCCTCTGTTCCATGTGCCTTTGTATTTGTTTCTTTTGCTTTACATGTACTTATGTGTTTGTATTATCTTTGTGTATGTTCCTTGTCATGTAATTGTTCAATGTTTTTATATAAATCTTCATAATGGAGGAAATAAAGAAGAAGAAGATCTGAAATACATTATTGCTCCGATATTGTAACATTCATAGAACATAAAGGTAATGAATACATCTGAAATTCATTATCACTATGATATGGAAGCGTTCTTTGAATATTAAGATAATAAGTATATCTGAAATGCATTACGGCTCTGAAATTAAAGTGTTCGTTGAAAATAAGGTCATATTAACTATATCTGAAATAGACTTTAGTGCAAGAGGTTGCTTAACCCATTCCGAAACAGTGACGCTTTTTGATGTCCCTCAAGAAAAATAATTAGGAAAACATTGTCCAAAATGAAGAAATTGCTTGTGACAAGCAATTTCTTCATTTTCCACAATGTTTTCAACCCAGAAAGGTTAAAAGATCTAAACTTTCACAATCTTTAAAATGTTGTCTACAACTCCTTTCAATTTGGATCAGTCTTAAATTTTGCCATCTGGTAATGTGTTAACACACAACTAGATGACAAATCTAATTATGTTGCAGATGACAATTTCAACTTAGGGAAATTTAAAGAAAAAACCTTTTGAAGAAAGTATTGTGGACTTTGAAAATATTGCTTATTACAAGCAATTTCTTCATTTTCCACAATGTTTTTCCAAAGTATTTATCTTGAGGGGCATTAAAAAGTGGAATCATGTGGGATGGGATAATAGAGCCGGTTGCTAGAGAATGATTGATTGTATTATATATTTGACCAATCACAGCTGTCGATCAAATAATAAGTAGACCAATGAAATCATTAATTTAGTCCAGAAAAGAGTTTTGAACGATGAAATTGGCTGCCATTTTTGTTAACTTTTTTTGTTGGTTTGGCAACTTAAACATTGTAACTATAGCTTTTTCAAGCTGTATTTACGACATTTAGATTGCCAACCAGCTATTCTACTTTTTCACTGTATGTCACTGGCCATATAAATTTTGCAAAATAACGTCCTTTAAAATTGAAGCAGGATTTCCTGTCGGAGTCAAAAGGCGTGACAAATGGACTAAGTGAACTAGGCCTGCAATTGGTCAGTTATTGTCAGATACTTTAGATGATATTATATTCTACTAAGTTAAAGATTTACTTTCAATTTTCAGACATAAAATTTGAGGAACGCAAAGTTATTCCTCAAATCACCATGTTAGATCAATGTCAAATTTGTACACTTTTCAATTGCAGAAAATTAAATCAATTTATCACTCTACATGGTTACTGCCCTGGGTAATGGAATTTATTGTCAAAGTGAGGGCTAAAACTTTTCTGGTGACATAATATCATGAGTGCATAACTATTCTAAATAGATTATACGCGTTTATTCACTTACTGTAGTTTTTGAGCTACGTCATATATTTATTGCTGGTCACACCAATTGAATTCAGATATGGCAGTTTGAATGGTTATATGACATTATTTTGTAGAATGTGTTGTCTGGGACATACTATCAAAGGCAGATCATTGATTGGTGACTTGAGCGTTATAACTGCAGCTTGAATAAGCTGCAACAACGACCTACCTCTTAGTTGCAAAACCAACAAAATTGCTTTAACCCATTACCAGACAGCAAAATTTTAGACTGGTCCAGAATGAATGAAGTTGCAGACAAAAATTTAATGAAAAGTAACAACATACAGGGTAAAAAATGTTGTGGGAAAAGGAGAAATTGCTTATTACAAGCAATTTCTCCTTTACCAACGATGTTTTCTCCAGTGTAAAGCATATGTACATTAAAACAAGATAGTATGCAGTATAGGGTTAACATGAATGTTGCAAGTTTAAACTTCACTTCCTGTATAAATGAAGGATTTGATTGGTCAATCGGTATTTTGATTGCCAGCTGCTGTTTGTCAATTATTACCAAGTCAGCTGAGTTCCCTTCTGTGTTGCCAGTAATTCTAACTTTCATCAACCTTTTCATTTTGAAAACATCAAGTTAAGTTCTTAGCCTTTAATCTCATCAAAATTTGACCAACAAAATACGAAAGAAATTCAATCTAGATGAATAAATCAGTATCGGTGGATGTCCACTTTGAACTTTACAAAGATCTACAGCATTCAAAATATTGTATAGAAAATCGAACATCTAAAGGTCACAACCCCATTATGTATTGAAAGCAATACCTGACTTTTGATAAACCAGGGTGGTGTTGATAGCAGCAACCCGGCCATATTTGTAGATCAAAATGAGCCCTTCATCTAGCAGCTGACGTATTGCTGGACTTAACCTACTGATTTGAAGAGGATGTATGACTTTGATTTTAACCCATTCCTACACAATCCCTCCTTTCTACATCCCTCAAGAAAAAGGCTTTGCAAAACATGGTGGAAGTTGAAGAAACTTCTTGTATCAAGCAATTTCTCCATTTTACACTATGTTTTCTTTCCCAGAGGATGAAAAAATTTAAAATTCCATTAACAACTTGAAATTGTTGTCTGCAGCTTCGTTCAGTTTGGGCCAGTCTAAAATTCCACTGTGTTGGAATGGGTTAAATAGCATTATTTTGCAAGATAAAAAGGATGGTTTGTGACATTAAGTGTCGTAACTACAACTTGAATAAGCTTATTCAAGCTGTAGTTATGATGTTCAAGTCACCAAACCAACAAAAGTATCAAAGATAAATGTCTGAGTTAAAGGATCTCTTTCGGTCTTAATGAATGTTCTGATTGGTTAATTGATTCTTTGATTGACAGTGGCAACCATCAATTCCAATTTTGAAACCAATCAAGTTCAATTATTTTCTGTCATTTTGTCACATGATAAATAATTTAATTTCAGTTTTGTCTATCATAATTCCTAAATTCTAATAGGCTGAAAAAAATTGTTTTATACCTCCATGAAAAAAAATAATGAATATGAATTATTAACCCTTTACCACAAAAGAAAATTTTAGACTGGTCCAAAATGAAAGAGGTTGCAGACAACACATTTTAGTTGATGAAATTTTGGATTTTTTTCTACTTTTGGGGTAGAAAACATTGTTGACAATGAAGAAATTGCTAGATACACGCTTTTTTTCTCAGGGGTGTCAAAAAGCATCATTGTGTGGGAAAGGTTTATGTGTGCTTGTGCACATTTTAGTTTCACAAATACCTACCTTTAATTGGTATATTTTTTTATCTTTTGAAGTTTTTGATATTACAGCATAGGAAATGAAGATAATAATAGCTTTGAGGCTTCATACAGTATGATTAGGTTTTTTGTTTCATACTCCAATGAAAATAAGCTATTCTCTTCATCACTCTATTAGGAATTTTGGCTTAAAATAAATAAAGCAAGACTTCGGTTCTGTCCCCAAATAGCAAAATTTTCAAGAATTTGACCTTTGAATGTTGCCAAGATCTTGTCAGCTAAACTTAATTTTAATCCTGGCAGATGAAAGATACATTTATTCTTGATCAGGTTTGAAGTAACATAAAAATATTAAGTTTGCAGACACACAGATGGACAGAACAGTAGATGGATAGATAAAAGAACAGTAAAAAATATACCATGACATTATTGATGCAAGGATTACTAAAAGTATGCAGTCTTAACTCTTACCTGTTGACAGAATTCTTGACTGGTCCAAATTGAAAAAGGTTGCAGACGACAAAGAATATTGTGTAATTAGAAAAGAAAGCAACTTATGTGGTAGAAAATATTGTGGAAAAAGAAGAAATTGCAATTTCTTCTTTTTCCACATTTTTTTTGTCAAGAATAAAATCACAGGGACTCAAAATCCAGGGTCTGTACATGAAAGAGTTAAAGAAACCAATTTTCTTGATTAACCACAACAAATAAAAAAAGCTAATGGAAATATCTTTGAATTAATTTTTGTTGTAGGTCCAAGGTCTAGCTCACACTTGAAGGTCACATTTTGTCACAGACCATGACTGCTACTTTTATGGATAGGTTTCAATATGCTTTTGCTCTGTCATAGTGCATTCAGTAGAGCGTCAGACTCCCAATCTTCAAACATTTGATTACATGGGTTCGAATCCAGGCGGTGGCACATATCCTTTCGGACATTTTTCTCTCACCAATGGGTGGATAATTGTAAACCTATGTGGGATAGCAGATTGAGGCTTAGGAAAGGATCTAGTGGTAGTACTGGTGTGAGAAATACCAGGAATCCATTGTTAGGTACTTCAGCCGCCAGGATATGAATGAAATACTGTTAAAAGTGGTGTTCAACTCCATTCATTCAATCAATCATTATGCTTTGGCACAATTGTTGCCCATCATGAGCAGATGCAGCATTTTAAAATACATGTATTGGCTCAGAAAGGTCCAATTTCAAGGTCTCACTTGAAGGTCAAATTTTTAATGGTTTTGACCCTATCTATAATGTACATATTTTCATATTGTTCTTCATCATGAGTACTTAGACAGAGGGACCATTTCAAACATCAAGGTCATGATTGAAGGTCAGAGGTTTGAGACCCTAAAATAGGTTAACCTTGCATGAGACAGTGAAATAAATTGACTTTAAACCAGTGTAGCTTTCATGTTGCATAAAGCTGTAATAGGTTGACCCTGTATGAGACAGTGAAATAAATGGACCTTAAACCAGTCTAACTTTCATATTGCATAAAGCTTTAATGAACAGAATTTCATAAAGCCTTGAAAAGAGTTCTGTACTTCGAATTTTCGTTGGCCTTTGGCTTTATTTGGACAAATGCTATATATGGTGATAAGAGCTAATTCTATTTAACTTTAGATACTCTTGTTGTGATTTATCCTAGCTTTATTGATTATTAATTCTGGTATAAATTCTTAATGGTTTTTGCCAAACTGTGGAATGTCTGATGTAACGAAGTCAGGCAAAGTTTGTAGGAAGGTTTAAATGGAATAAAGTTCCATATCTTTAAGTGTGAGGATAGCTGGCAGTTTTAGTATGTCTTTCTACTCATATAATTATATATATACTTTTTTTTTTACATAATTCTTGTTAGATTGTCTCAACTGTAACTGTAAATGGTATAATATAATGAATTTATCTATTCTGGAAATATAAAAAAATCTGCTCATATTGAATTAATGAAATGGGATCAAGTTATTTTTGCAAAAAAGTCATTATGACATTTGAATCCATTGCTGCCTTAAAAAAAGTTTGTTTCTTTGAATAGGATTTAACAGCACTTGTAACAGTATTTCATCAATATTGCAGAAACTGGAGCACCTAAACATGTATTCCTTGCATTGTTCACACCAGTACTACCACTGCATCCTTTCAAGCCTCCAGCTTCTCACCTCACTTTATTAGGTGCTCCAGTTGCTGTAATATGACTGAAATACTGTTAAAAGAGGCGTTAAACCCCATTTAATAAATCAATAATTTTGTGTGTGTGAAATGAATAAAACTGTAGCAACTGTGTGATTTGAAAATAAAAGATGAGGAAATAAGAAAAGCTTTTTAAACATTAACTTAACATACTACTAGACAAAACAATTTTGACTGGTCAAAGAGGTTGCAGATGCCATTCTAAAGTGCTTCTTATTTTGTGTCAATTAGGGATGTGAGGGTTCCTCCTTTACTTACAATGTTTTTCTTCACTTTACTGAACTTTGTTTCTCCAGCATGTCTTAACCCATTCCAACACAGTGATGCCTTTGGACGCCCCTCTAGAAAAGCATTTGGGAAAACATTGTGTAAAATGAAAACATTGTGTAAAATGAAGAAATTGCTTTGAACAAGCAATTTCTTCATTTTACATAATGCTTTCTATCAAGAAATCTGAAAAAAAAAATCATAGACTTTGAATTGTCGTCTGCAACTCCTTTCCATTAGGACATGTCTTAAATTATAACGTGTTGGAATTGGTTAATGTTTATGGCGATTGGTAAATTCATTACCACCTAATAATGCTTTTTGACGCTCTTCAAGAAAAACAAAGGGGAAACTAACAACTAGAAATTCCTTCATTTTCCACAATGTTTTCTACCCAGAAAGTTGAAAAAAAAATCTAAAATTTATAATCTTTAAATTGTGTTCTATAACTCCTTTCATATTGGACCAGAAGTCTAAAAATTTGCTGTCTTGTAATTGATAATAATAAGTATTGCAGACAAAGTATTGTGTTAAGCTTTGATACCTAAAGATTGCTTTTGGTGACTAAGCCTTATCCTGTCACAAATCAAACAGCTCTTATGAAAAATAAATATATTTTGCAAATTAATCTGTCATTTGATTCAATATTAGCTAAGATGCCCCTTCTCTTTGATTGGTTTAACCATAAAATTTTCAACAAAAGTATAAAGAAAAAGAAAGTTTCTTTCTACATTACAAGCATCTTTATCAATTAATTCTAATTAATGAATACAAGAATATCATAATCATTTGATTCTTTTCTTCAACTACTGTCAACTTAAATTTAAATTCTGATATATTTTGAGTGTTTAAAATTTATGTTTACATACTCAAGTCATGACTTGCATGTTGTCTAGAGATTGGGTAATCAATCATTTTGAAGATCCTTAAATAAGGAAAAGAGATCAACAAATGTACTTGATCTGAAAAAATCAGTCAGCTAGGATCTAATTTGGGATGATATTTTTGGTAGATTTTCTTTATTTGTGCATGATGGTGGATGGAAGCCTGTGATTCCTACTTCTTTTCACCTTTAACCCATTACAACACAATCCTGCATTTTGACAACGGATAAACATAGGTATGGAAAAAATAGTGAGAAAAGAGAAAACTGCTTGTAATAAGCAAATTCCTCTTTTCTCACAAATTTTTCTACCCCATGTGACCGCTTATTTTTTCAATTTAAACCTACTTTGTTTTGTTGGCTGCAACCACCTTGAATTAAATTAAGTCTTAAATTCTGTAGTTTAGGAATGGGTTAAGTATTATAAGCATTGTAAGCATTATTAATTCTTTTAATTTTGATAGAAATCTTTCCAAGAGCAGCTAGAGTTCTACTGAAGAAAACATAAAGTTAATCATTTTACCCATTACCAGATGGCAAAATTTTACACTAGTCTAAACTGAAAGGAGTTGCAGACGTTAAGCTAAAGGTTATGAAATTTTAGATTTTTCAATTTTCTGGATAGAAAACATTATGTAAAATGAAGAAATTGCCTTTTCATTTTACACAATGTTTTCCCAATTGTGTCCAAAAGCGTCATTGTGTCTGAATGGGCTAACTTCTATTATAAAAACATAGCTTGATGTAAATGTTTTGCTGCTATTTAAGACTAAAACTGAGCTTACTCCGACAAACAAGAATAGCAATTGAATATAACATGAAACAATTATTTTGCGTTTATATTTATGTGGATTATTGTGGCGAAATAGATTGTAAGAGATTGAATTACACACAATGAGTCAAGAAAGACCAAACAGAAAAATAAGCACTGCGCTTCAGCCTCCGAATTTCGGAGATCTTCAAACCATCAGAGAATCAAGCACTCTGAAAAATGTGAGTGACAGCCAGCAGCGTAAAACAAGCACTGACCAACCAACTGCTCGTAAGGTCAGCTATGAGCAGCAAGGTCCGAGACGCATCAGTGCTAGTGAGAAAAGTGATTCAGGTCATGAACGTGTTCGGAAGGCGAGCAACTTCAGTGTGATTGGACGTAAAACAAGTTTTATGATGGCTCCGGAGAAGTTGATGATCAATAAGGTATGATTAATCATTACATCTAAATATTTCAGCTGACATAAACGTGGTCATTAATGACCCTCACTCACTATCACACAGTAAATGGCAGCTTCTTTCTTCAGACATCAAGAAGTACAAAAAAGAAAGTGCTAATAAAAATCAAAACTAATTAACCCCTTCCTTCAAAATCCAACTTTTTCATGCCCCCCTCTCCCCCCACACACACAAAAAAGTGGAAAAGATTGTGGAAAATGAAGAAAAAGCTTGTAAAAATGACAAAGATTTCTAAAATTTAATCAAATTGAAATTTTCCTTTGCAACTTCTTTCAATACAGACAATTCTTCAATTTTCTTATGTTGGAAAGGGTTAAAAGGTTTTCATAAGGCAGCAGGGTAACATAACTGATGTATGGCAGAAACATTTTGTACTGTGACACTCCAGAACCTGTACCAGTATTCCCCAGTTGTTAAAGTTGGAGCAAACCATGTGGATTTTTATTACAAGGTTGCCATATGGCATCAGCTAGGAAATAGTTTTCCACTTTGATCAAATTCTAATGAGTACAAAAATTGAAACTTAGTTGATATGACCTAGAAATGTGACCCCCCCCCCCCCTTCCCAATCCCCCCCCCTTAGTTGATAAATAGAAATTCCTAAGTAGGATGACAAGGTGTTTGCTAATTGATAAAACCTACTAGTAATTTCAAGAAATGGTGTACTTAACCTTTTCCTGTTCAATCCCTGGTTCTTAAGTCCCTGTGATTTTTATAATTGTAAAAGCATTGTAGAAAAAGAAGAAATTGCAATTTCTTCTTTTTCCGCAATATTTTCTACCCTACTGACTGTTGTTTTTTTTCAAATAAGATCCACTCTTAATTGTAGTCAGCAAATCCTTTGAATTTTGACAGGTCTTAAATTTTGCAAAACAGGAAAGGGTTAACCAATTACCAGACTACAAAAACCTAGAATTGTCCAAACTGGAAAGTCATGAATTTTAATTAGTGACAAAAATATGTTTTTTCCAGTAGAAAACATTGAGGACAATGTAGACCCTGCTTGTTACAAGCTATTTCTTTATTGCCCAGAATGATGTTCTTGGTATCTTTCATAAGAGGTGTAAAAAACAGGATTGACTAAGATGGGTTAAAGCCTCATGACATTACGGTAACTTATCAAGAGTCTATCCATGTATGCAGACAACAGCACATGTCCTAAAGGCAGCTTAAAGCCACCAAACATATGATCAAAGGTAGTTAAGTTGCTAGGTGAAACTATGAAAGTCTGCACCTTAAACCTTTTCCACTTTTTGGAATGTTCGACTGATCCAAACTAAAGAGGTTGCAGATGAAAATGGAAAACCTTCCTATGTGGGAGAAAATATTGTTGGAAAAGCTTGATACAAGCTTTTTCTTCTTTTTCCACAATGTTTTCTCATTTATAAAATCACAGTGACGTAATATCCCGGATTTGTACAGATAAGGTTTAAGCACAAAGGGACAATTCCCTGATTTCCCTCATATCAGTTTTAAAGAAATCTTTTCTACAATTCTATTTTGCTTCATTTATGTTTCAAGATTTGCATTTTTCATTTATGTTTGAAAATTTGCATTTTTAAACTCTCTGAATAATCTTTGTATTGACTTTGCTCAATTCACCAATCCCCCAAAAAATCACTTTGGACTACAAGCTACAATTCTAAGTCGATGAAATTTTAGAATTCTCTGTATTTTTGGGAAGAATAAAGATGGTGGATAATGAAGAAATTGCTTGAAACAAATGTTTTCCAAAGCTTTTTGCTTGCGGAGGATAAAAAGGGGGGATGTGTGGGACAGGATTAAAGCATGTCAGGCATTAAGGATGGAAAAAAACCATTTCAACATTGAACCCATTACCAGAAAACCAGAAAACACAAGCAATACCTTCATTTTCCACAATGTTTTCCAAAGCTATTGTTCTTAGGGGCGTAAAAAAGCGTCTGTGTATGGGAAGTTAAATCATCATGCATAGCTTATATTTTGTGGAAGGGAGACAAATCTGCTAACTTTGACTGATCTAGATAATATATCATTTTCAGTAACCTCCCTTGAATTGTTTATTATGTTTACATGTAACCATTGACAACCACTGTGTATTGAAAGATTAGTAATATGCAAATTTTAACAGCAGGGAGAATTAATTGTAAAATGCAATTCACTCTGTCAACAAAAAAAAAAATCAGGAAATATTTTGAACTCTCTCCATGGCAAATAATCTCCTGGTTGTGCAAGGATGACACTGGCTCAGGTGTCTTAACTCATTCCCACTCAATCCTACTTTTAAATGACTCTTAGGGAAACATGAAATAGAAACACATTTTGGAAAATGAAGATATTGTTTTGCAAAAATCATTTCCTCATTGTTCATGATATCTTCCACCCTGATATATAATCACGGACAGAAATACATATAACCTGAGCAGAAATGTTTGATATTGTATAATCAGAGTTGTCACTTTCTGACCAGTTCTACGGTCATTTATGGGCAGATCTACCCACTTGTACCTAAGAGACACAACTGTCCACTTTCAGACAAATTTTCTTCCAGATTTACAGGTTTTTGTAGTTTTAAGATAGTTCTAAAACCTATTTAGTTATATATTAACCCGTTACCAGATGGCAAAATTTTAGAGTGGTCCAAATTGAAAGGAAATCCAGACAGCATTTTTCAAACAAGAAATTTTGATTTTTTGGGGGGTAGAAAACATTGTGGATAATGAAGAAATTGCTTGTAACAAGCAATTTCTTCATTTTCCACAATGTTTTCCTTAGCTATTTTCCTTGCAGGCGTCTAAAAGCATCATTGAGTGGTAAGGGGTTAGCCCATAGCCACACTGCCAATTTTCAGGGTAGTCCAAATGAAAGATGTTGCAGAGGACAGTTCATGTTGGTGAAATTAAAAAATCTTTATCTTTTCGGGTAGAAAATGTTGTAGAAAATGAAGAGATTGCTTGTTATAAGTAATCTGTTTATTGTCCATAATGTTTTTCCAAACCTCTTTGTGGTGTAAAAAGATTGGATTGAGTGGGAATTGGTTAACACATTCACACACAATGACACTTTCTGACACCCCTCTGTCTGGTAATGGGTTTAAACAGAAGTGTGGGGAAACAAAGTCAGTACTTCTCACTTAATTTGTCTTCTTTTTCAAATGATATGTTCAGTTGATCTTGCTCCATGTGCTTCTGATCATCTTTTATTCTTAACTAGGTAATTCATCTGTGATTTTCTTTATTGTGCATTTTGTTTTACCTAAAGCTTTCAGTTTCAGACAAGTTCAAAAGTCAACAGTTTTTATTACCATGAGAGTGTTAAGCAATTCATCTTAACCCATTACCCTTAAACAAAATTAAGACTGGACCAAATTCAAAGAATTGGCAGACAACATTTTCAAGTTGAGGGAATATTAAAAATTGTTCTCTGTTTGGGAAGAAAGCATAGTGAATAAGGAAGAAATTGTTTTGGACAAGCCATTTCTTAATTTTTCCACACTATTTTTCATTCAATGGTGGCACAAAAGGCAGGATTGTGTGGGAACTGGTTAAAGTCAAATATCAAAGAGTGTTATTAGTTGACCCTTTTTCAAACAATCCCGATTATTTTACGACCCTAACTGATAAAAGCGGTGTTAACCCCCATTCAATCAATCGATCAAATTAATAAAATAAGTGCTGGAAGACATTATTTGACATGTTTTCACATTTTATCGAACTAAAAAATATCATCTTTCTTTGAGTTAATTGAGGTCTGGTCGTAGGTTATATAAGGCATTTACGTCAACACATTCAGGGTGACACAGTTTCACAACAGAAATCCGACTTTAGTGAAAGAGATTAGCAAAGTTGGCAATGTGACATTTTTCTATTGATAAAGGTCCAAGTGAGGCCCTAGTTATATATTTACTGAACCTATTTAGAGAAAGTTCAGTGTGCAAACAAATATTGGGTGTATTGATCAGCCTACACCTTAACCCAATACTTTAACCTAGGGTTGTAATCTCTCACCCATACCCACACAATCAGGATTTTTAACACCTCTTAAGAATTTTTTTTTCTGAAAACATTGTGGAGAATGAAGAAATTGCTTGTTACATTTCCTAACTGGTTTTCTTGGAGTGGCATCCAAAAGCGTTATTGTGTGGGAATGGCTTAAATATACCTCTGAGAATTGCTCTTGCATTGCTTGCAATCTAGGGTTAGAACCCCAGCTGGACCAGCATTCTTACCGAACAGTTGTCATTAGTCTTTGCGACACATTACATGTATTATGTCATTAAATTTTGTCTCTCGCCATTGGATGAATGATAAAAAGTGTGCCTATTACTTGAAAAAGCAGCTGGTGGCTCTTATCTGGTGATGTTGTACTTCCAGGTGTAAGAAATGGCAGGATGCCATAGTTAGGTGTGTCTGATATAGGGGAAATAGTTAAGTTGGCCTTAAACCACACAAACTCACATTGTAACAACAGAGCAGATTATCCCCAATAGGTGAAAAACTGGACACAACAATAAGAACTCAAAAGAGCAATTGATCGAAGTTTGACAATTCCATAGTTACATAAGAAGATTAGTACTTTAATCTTTCCATATAGAAATAAAATTGGTACACAATTGTTTTTAAATTTTCAACCTGAGAACATGATAACCCTTTCCTGTTTTTCAAAAACTTAGTCTTGTCTAATTTGAACGAAGTTGCAGCTGACAATTAAAATTTAATGCAATTTTGAAAAGTAACCAACTTACGGGGTAGAAAATATTGTCGGAAGAAGAATTTGCTTCTTTTCCCATGATATTTTCTCAAGTATAAAATCACAGGGACGTAAAAACTCTTGATTATGCAGGAAAGGGTCAAGACTATGCTCTCCCTCTAGTGTCTTTGGTGCATCTGCAAGCTATTTAACCCATTCCCACACAGTGACGCTTTTAAACGCCTCTCAATATAACACTTTTGGAAAACATTGTGGAGAATGAAGAAATTGCTTGTCACAAGCAATTTCTTCATTATCCAAAATATTTTCTGAATAAAAAAAAACAAGATATCATCTACTGAAAATTGTTGTTTGCAACTTCTTTGAATTAGGACCGGTCTAAAATTTTCTCATGTGGCAATGGGTTAAAAAGTTTAAATATATTTTATTACAGACATCACCCCCCCTTTAAAAAATAAAACCCACAAACAAAAAATTTGTTAACATCTTTGTCCACAATGTTTTCCAAAGCTTTTTTCTTGAGGGGTATCAAAAAGTGGGATTGTGTAGGAACAGGTTAAGACCCCTTTTCATGTGAACCATTACATGTATTTGTTTGATTAGTTTAAGAGAGCACCATGGTGAAATCTCCTCTCAAGGCCTGAATAATAATTGAAAAGTAAACAATCAGTGTGGTAAATTGAAATCTAAACTTTTTCTTTAATCCATTCTGGATAGTCGTAAACCTATGTGGGATGAGCAGCTAGAGGCTTCGAAAGAGTGTAGCGGTAGTACTGGTGTGAGAAATACTGGAAATCTATGGTGATGCCATATGACTGAAATACTGTTAAAAGTAGCATTAAACCCCACTCAATCAATAATTTTTTAACCCATTCCAAAACTAAAAACTTGGAGACTTGTCCAAATTCAAAGAAGTTGCAGATGACTATTTTTAGTTAATCAAATGTTATTGTATTTTGGGTTAATCTTTAAAAGTAAGAGTTTATCTAACTACGTATGCGGGCGCTAAATTAAATGACCCAAAATTATGGCCCCCAAGGTTACGGTCCATAAAAACTATATGACAGTTAATCACCTTAAACTGTCTGGTCCATCTATTACATCTAGTTAGTATATATCAGTAGTTAATATTATTAAATTTGTAAATAGAGTACAGAGGTCACATTTCATTGTCGCTCTCCGTTGGATATTTGTATATAATGTAACAGAACCTCTCTTTCTTCTCTTTTTAACTGTGGTCTTGGTTGGTATCTGGGTGTCCTACTCTAGCCGGTTAAAAGTATTTTTAGAATTTTAGCGTATATATTTTAGTTAGTTTTAAACCACGGAGAGTAGTATCCCACGAGACATTATTACATGGTACACTAGTGGTCATTTTTCATTATATAGTTCATCAAATATCTTTTATGCGATAGCTGCTCGGGAAATGGAAACATTCCGAACTCGAGGGTAAATTAAGTACCTCTCCTCCCCCCCGAGCAACCCGCCGAAGGACCCGGACTCAGACCCGGGGGGATAGGTGGGTCGGTTCCCCGGGAGGAGGGGGAAATTACAGACACACACATCTTTAAAACTCCAAATCCTAAACCCATTCCAACTCAATCCCTCCTTTTTACGCCCTTCAAGAAAAAAGCTTTGGAAAACATTGTGGAAAATGAAGAAATTGCTTGTATCAAGCAATTTCTTCATTATCCACAATGTTTTCTATCCAAAAAGGTGAAAAAATTTAAAAGTCCATCAACTTGACATTGTTGTCTGCATCTTCTTTCAATTTGGACTAGTCTAAAATTTTGTCAAGTGGGAATGGGTTAACTGATGGAGCCACCATCATAGCACAGTTGGTAGCTCGTCAGACTCCTAACCTTAAATTATTGGATGTCTTGGTTTCTATCCCCGGTGGTGGCACATAGCCTTTCCGACATTTGTCTCTCTTCAATGTGTGGATAATCTTAGACCTATGTGGGATAGCAGCTGGGGGCTAGTAAAGGATGTAGCGGTAATACTGGTGTGTGAAATACCAGGAATCCATTGTTAGGTGCTCCACCTGCGGTGATATGACTGAAATACTGTTAAAGTGGCGTTAAACCCCATTCATTCAATCAACCTTAATTGATGGATCACTGGCAATGCCCACTGAGCTCCAACTGGAAGATCGACTATGATATTATGGTGTTATTTTTATCTCAGCTGTTTTCACAGAAAACCTGAGGTATTGCGGTAGCCTTGGTGTCGTCGTTGTTGTGGTCCGTGTTGTGCGAAAACTTTGACATTTTGTGATATCTCTGGTTCTACTAAAGGCATTCACTTGAAACTTGGCATACTTGTTAACTATAAAAAAAGCAACCTATACTATCAAGGGGGACAACTCTAGATGCATTTTGTCCGTTATCCAACACCCAATAGCCGAGCGTAGGCACCAGTAGGTGGTGCTTTTGTGCGTAGTTTATGGTCAGTAACCATTGTCACAAAAGAGTAAAACCTCTTGCTTGACCTATATGTTGGGAGTACAGCTTGAATAAGCTGTAATTATAACATATATGTCACCAAACTAACAGAAAATTGAGAAAGCTGCTTTTGAACTGTCAAACCAAAAATCATTCACATCTAGTTGGCAGTTTAAGAGAAGTTTTCTAACATTTCATTATATGTTTCTATTATCGCTGATAAACCCCACCTACAACATCTATCTTTTTAGCCCAATTAACCAATTACTAGATGGCAAAATTTTAGACTGGTCCAAATTGAAAGAAATCGCAGACTACAATTGAAAGTTTGTGAAATTTAAGTTTTTTTCAACTTTGTAAAAAGAGAAAAATTGTGTAAAAGGAAGAAATTTCTTTTTGGAAACAATTTCTTCATTTTACATGTTACCTAATTGTTGAGGGGTGCCAAAAAGCATCATTGCGTGGAAATTGGTTGAAATTTCTTGGAGAAATTTAAGAAAGGAGCCCCATAGGAACATTCAATAAAAAAATCATTCATATCTAGTTAGCACTTTCAGATTTGAAGAGTTTTTAACATTGCACTCTATGCTTCTTATGTTGCTAAAAAGCCCTGCCAATAGCACCAGTATTTTGAACAAAAACATGCCTGAAAAATTCATATCTCATCAGAACATCATTAGCATGTAGTTTCAGAAACTGTTTTTTAACATTTCGCTTTATTTCCAAGGGCTGATAAACCCACAAAGAATACCCATCTTTTCAGCCTGAAAGAAATATTGAAAAAATCCACCCAAGCAACATCCTGCACAGACAAATGCATATCCCGAGTGTTAGTGGATTCAGATATTTTTTTATATTTCACCATAACCCCCTTAACGCCCCTAACACCATTGGGGTTTTTTGCCCAATCAAATTTTTCGGGGGAGTATGATGGGAGATATCGTAAAATATCATAAATATCAGTGAATTGTTGAACTTTATTCAGTAGTTTCAGAGAATGATTTGCCCTTTCCTGTTCAATCCCTGGTTTTTATGTCCCGATGATTTTATACTTGAGAAAAAATTATGGGAAAAGAAGAAATTGCTTTTGACAAGCAATTTCTTCTTTTTTCCACAATATTTTCTGCCCTACTGAATGGTTAATTACAAATCAAACCCAAATAAAATGTTCATCTGCAAAACTGTTGAATTTGGATAGGTCTAAAAATTTGCAAAACAGGAAAGGTTTGTATGAAGAATTTATGCCTACACAGACGGACGCAAGGCATGTTACAGACCATAATTAGACTCGCTAAAGACTTTGTCCAATGGAGTTTAAAACGATGTCACTACAAGTGTATAAGGGTAGGACTTAAACCCATCACCTACAACATTAGACTGGTCAAAATTGAAAGGGGATGCATAAGACAATTTGAAGTTGATTGGGTATTAACCCTTGTCATGCTGTAAAAAATCACTTATTGAATTGCATTAAAATCAATAGGCTCAGAGCACTGATAGTACTTGTTGTTCAATAATCAATATTAAAAATCAATGTAATAACTTCTCTAGCAGGAAAAGTACAAGCAGAAGGTGTACACAAGATCAGACTGCACTTATGTGCAGGCTGATCTTTGTCTATACCTCCTACCCAAACCCTAATACTCTGGGTTCACCATGACAAGGGTTAAGAGTCTTTGTCTTAAGGGTAGAAAACATTATGGATTATGAAGAAATTGCATTTAACAAGCCTTGTTGATCTTTAAAAAAATGACATCGCTACAATTGTTTAAGGTTAAGGTTTTAACCTATTAGTAGACGGCAATATGTTAGACTCGTCAAAATTCAAAGGGGATGCAAACAACAATGTCAAGTTGATGGGTTTTCAAAATTCTTTGTCGTTTAAACAATGTGGATTATACATTTTTTTCCAAATTGTTGTTCTTGAGGGATTGTGTGGGAATTGGTCAAACAACATGCAAATTTATGTTGATAAAGAAGGAAAAGAAAATTTTGGGATCAAAATTCAATGATCCCTGAGCTATTTGTTAAATATTGAACATAGTTTTGTATTTAACATTCAGATTAATCGTGAATGGTACCACTTCAGAAAGCCCCTTTTCAGAATAACCCAGAGTTGCTGACACATGTTTGATTTTAGATTTGAATATCCCTACTGCCCTAGACCCTCTGTTGTGGGTACTCATTTGAATTGTCTCATCTGGTCAACCTTTTCCTGTAAAGACCCTGGATTTTAAGTGAAAAAGCATTGTGGAAAAAAAGAAGAAATTGCTTGTAACAAGCAATTTCTTCATTTCCCACAATATTTTCAAGAACACAGGATGTTCCTTTCCTATATGCATGCACTTTCAACCCCTTTGAATTTGGACCTGTTTTATGTTTTGTAAATAGGAAAGGCTTAACACACTTTCCCACACAATTCTGAGTTTTGACGTGCTGATGAAAGTCCACTATGGAAAACACTATGATAACAAAGAGACTTTTCTTTCAACAAGCAAGTTTTCCTTTTCTCACAATATTTTCTACCATTATAAGACAGTAATTTTTCAATTTGAAGAAGGCTGAAATGCCATGTGAAACTTTTTAGCTCACCTGAGCACAACATGCTCATGGTGAGCTTTTGTGATCTCTCTGTGTCTGTTGTGCGTCCGTAAGTATTCAACAATTCTTTAACCCTTTCCAGTTTTTTGAAATTTTAGACTGGTCCAAATTGAAAGAAGATGCAAACAACAATAAAAATTGGATGCAATTTGAAATGAAATCATTTCATGTGGTAGAAAGCATTGTGAAAAAAGGAGAAATTGTTACAAGAAATTTCTTCTTTTTACACAATGTTTTCTCCAGTTTAAAATAGCAGCAATGTAAAATCCCGGGTTTGTTCAGGAAAGGGTTAAAGATCTTCCTTTCTAACCAATAGGCCAATTGGAGCCAAATTTTGCAGGAATGTTCCTTTTTTGATCCTTCCCAAAACTTGTTTGTGAAATTTTGATCTTTAAAAAAATTTGAATTATCTGACTTCAAGAAATCATTGAATAATTCTTCAAAAATCTTCTCTTCCTTTACCATGTGGCCAATTTGGACAAAATTTTGCAAGAATATACCTTAGATGACCCTTTGGTCTTATTAGGCTTAGAAAAATTGTGGAATTATTCTTTAAAAATCAACTGCGTGGCAGGAAGAACTTAGTTCAAATCATTCTCAGGTGAGCGATTTGGGCCATTTTGGCCCTCTTGTTTTCAAAATAGACCGTTCCAAAATTCTGCCTCAATCCTCTCCCAAATAACAAAAAATAGACTGAACCAAATGTAAAGAAGCTGCAGACTATAACATTTTAGTTGATGGATTTTTAAACATAATTTGTCTTTTAGTACAGAAAACACAGTGGATAATGAAGAAGTTGCTTACAAGTAATTTCTTCATTTTTCAAAATACTTTTTAAATTTTTTTCTTGGGTCGAGTAAACAAGGGTGAGTGTGTGGGATAAGGTCAAGTGATATTCAGATATAACAATTTTTTCTTCAATCTCATATCTTGTATCCGACGAAACCCCAAGCTTGATGTGGCCACTAGATTTATAAAACTTTTTATTTTTTCCCAACAAACAATTCTATAAGAAATCCATTTTTCGGCAAAAGGAAATTCTATTCATTATTGTGTAAATAAAGTCTTTATCTGGTTTCTTTATAGATTAACAAAAAGGCATGTTATCTATAATTAAATTTTTTTCAAACTTAAATATGGCTTCGATTTCAATATTACGAAAATATTAAATATACACTCAGTTACAAGGCAATAGCAAGCTGTGCATTGTGTGTGAAAAAAGTTGGAGAAATTTTAAAATTGCCACATATAACAGACAATTAATAATTAATGGTCATGATACTTTTTTTTGGTGAATAAAAGCATTTTGTCATTTGGCAACAAAAAATTGTAACAACAGCTGTAATAAAGCTGTTGTTAAGACATTTTTGCAAATTGACCAATTACTTATTAGCCAACTTTTCCAAATTGAGAGAGGCTTCAGACGGCAGTTTCTAGTTGATGGAATTTATAAAAAAAATTGTCTTTTGAGTAGAAAACGTGGATAATGAGGAAATTACTTGTGACAAGCAATTTCTTCATTTTCCACAAGGTTTTTCAAAGCATCAAAAAGCATGTCTGTGATGGATTAGGTTAACAATTTTTGTGAAGACACTATCATAAATATTTGAGTTGAGGTCAAATGTTAAAGGTCATAACAAACATAGTTCTAATGATTGTGATAGCTACAAGACTAATGCTGAAATGGGAATTAAGTACATGTATGTTAGATCTGCATCAATTTTCCACCTTTCAATTGTTTTCATACAACAAAGATTTAGATTGATCCAAATTCAAAGAAGTTGTGGACAATTGTTTTAAGTTGAAAGAATTTGAAAAATCCCGCATAGAAAACAATGTGGGAAATGCAGAAATTGCTTGTGGCAAGCAATTTCTTCATTTTCTACAATGTTTTCCAAAGCCTTTTTCTTAAGGAGCATCAAAAAGCAGGATTGTGTAGGAATGTGCCAATTGTAGTTTTCAGAGACTTAAAAGGTTTAGAACTAAACTGTAAAAGCTCAGCCTGTGAAAAGGCAAGATTAAGGTTAAAGGAATTAAGCTGGATTTGCATATATTGTCACTGGCTATAAGATCATTGTAAAGTACATCTAATGTAAGTTGCAGTTATGATGTCTTTGTTCCCAACTAATGATCTTCATGTTTGGCCTTGGTACAAAGTCTAATTAAATAGGTTAGGGAAATACAATTCAAAGTGCCTATGCATTTAAATAGGTATTTAGCATAAAACTGTCTTCACCTGAAAATATTTGTACAAATTTTATGCAAATGCCTAAGAACTTGCACCATTACTGCGTCTTTTTATAAAGTACTTGCATATTAAGCAAGATAACATCAGAATTCTTTATATAAAAAATGAGTTATAATGTTTACTTCAAATCGTTTTAGCTACAGCTTTTGGATATTTGCTTTGTTCATATTGAACGAAACCTCTAGTGTGTGCAATACTGTTTTAACCCTTGTTTTGCTGAATAAAATCCTTTTCGGAATTGTATAAAAATCAAAGGGCTAAAAGCACTGGTAGTTCAGTTGTCAATACTTCTTTTGAAAATTAATTCCATAAACAACTCTAGCTTTTAAAAGGACAGACAGGAGATGTAGACTAAGATAAGACTGCACTTATGTGCAGTCTGATCTTTTCAGTCTGATCTTTGTCTATACCACCTACAAAAACCGGAATATTCTGCTTCAGCATGACAAGGGTTAAGTGTCTTTACATTGTATAGACTGTTAGAACAGTATGGCATTCACCAGCTGAAGACTTATAGGTCAAATCAAGACCAAGGGGTACGGGTACTATGTACTTCGGTAATAATACTAAGTTTATAATACCTTTTTTGTTTTGAAATACTATTCATCTGATTTAGTTACTTGATTGGGTGTGCAATATACAAATATTGGAATGGCTTAATAATATGTGAATTGGATGTTTAATTGTTCGTGTAAATGTGATAATGTGCATTACTGCATTACAATAAATTCTATTAAAATGGAATAAGATTACAGAAGAAGATGTTTTATGCAATGAACATGAAGTTAGACGAATAGTAATTTCTTTTTAAAACACCCTCAAATTAGTTTAATTTTCAAAATGTCTGCAAAGTGGAAGAATCTTGCTCGTAAAGCATCAGGCACAGGAGAGCGTAAAGGAAGTGAAGATGCTAAAGGTGGATTTAACAAACGAAACGCTCTGCGTACAACGACTCTTGCTACAGTTGAAGGCATGCAGGTAATCTTTCAACAACACTATGATGTTACTTGGACCTCAGACAAATATTGAAGAAATCTTGCTGGAAAAGTAGAAATATTGTAATGTCACAAGGACAAATATTTCTAACTTCTGAACCGTTTTTTCCCCACTTTTTTATAACTTGATGTTTTAGTAATAAAGTTATTAAGTAATAAACTTTCGTGTTGAAGTCTGATGATACGTTAATTATCAATTACCAGACAGTAAAAATTTAGGTTAGTCCAAAATGAAAGGACTTGCAGACAACAATTTGGTGTTTATGAGATTTCAGAGCTTTTCAACTTTCTGTGCAGAAAACATTGCGGAAAATGAAGTAATTTTTTGTAACAAGCAATTTCTTCATCTCACACAATGTATTCCAAATTATATTTCTTGAGGATGTCAAAAAGAAAATAAATCTCAAAACATTGTATATGGAAATAAAGATAAATTGCTTGTTTTAATTTCTTCATTATCCACAATTTTTTCTTCTTAAGAATTCACGACCTAGAAATTGTCGTTTGCAACTTCTTTGAATATTTTGCCTTAAAATCTAAAAATTTCCTTGTCTGGTAATGAGTTGAGGGGTATAATTTCAAGGCTAGCCTATTGTTGGCTGTCTACTGGATTATTGTTTTAACATTTATGATGAATTCACTGATTATTTTTGTCGCAATTATCATGAGGGGTTTGTGAAGAACTTCTGTAATACCATAATATTTAACACAAGTTTTTCTCCAACCATATTATATATATTAGACAAACCTGAATTTAGACACCCAATCTGTGAGACAACAGTAGAAAATGAAGAAATTGCTTATTACAAGCAATTTTTACATTAACCACAATGTTTTTACCTCAAAAGAGAAAGTTTTTTTTAAATTTCATTAACAAAAAAAAAATGTCTGAAACGTCTTAGAGTTTTGGAAAAATAAGAAAATTGTGTATGAAAAACTGTAGAAAAATAAAATTGCTGGTTTCATTGGATTTCTTTCTTTCATTGATCAGCTGAACATACAAAGTCAATATTTTCATACACAGACTCATGTGAAAATTTATCTTTGTTGTTCACCTGATTTGTCAATCTTACATGAAAACAATTATTGTATTCCTTTAACCCATTACCACAAAACACATTTTTAGACTGGTCTTATAATCCAAGGAAGTTGCAGGCAATAATTTCAAGTTGGTGAAAATAGAAAACTTTATTCGGACAATGAAGAGTACATAACAATCAACACTCTTTATCTTCAAATAAAAAATCTTGAGATATTTAGCTTTTTGCCATGGCGTTCAAAAATCGAGAAAATGGGTTACCACTCCTAAAATGTTTGGACAAATCCTACATTTTATCTGTAAAAAAGCATTAATTGACCATGGTGATTTAACATGACAATGTGATAGTGTCATCAGAATCTACATTGTCTGCCTCCATGGCCAAGTGGTATAGTTGCTTGACTCGTGATCTGAAGGTCACAGGTTCGAGCCCCACCGTCACCGAGGTGTGTTCATGGGCAAGACACTTAATAGCCAGCCCTAGTCTACCCAGCGCTAGAAGTGGGTTGCAGTGGGGTTAAGCCACTGCCTCTCTTTCAGGGATGTGAAAACATCTGGTTTGTGTGTTCGAGAGCGATTCTATAAGCTTAAAGCTTTCGTCGCAATTGAACTAAAATGAATACGTATAAACTAATCTACATAGTTCCTTTGAGATATCTTTCAGGACCACAAACAGAAAGTAAGGCAAAATCTTTCAAAATACTGATATTATCAATTTTTCTTATCAAGTGATATTAAATTTTGATAAATAACTAGAATTTAGCATTTAAGAAAAATAGTTCACTTTGAGGAAAAACAAACCAGAACCCAACATTAATGTACTCTTTTGTCCTATGCACATTACCCTGACAAAATGACAAAATTTTAGACCAGTCCAAATTGAAAGGAGTTGCAGACTACAATTTGAGATTTATGAAATTTTGAATTTTTTCAACTCTCTGAGTAGAAAAAATGTGGAGAATTGCTTTACATGATGATTTTTTCAATCATTTTTCTTGAGGGGCATGAAAAAGTGTCATAGTGTGGGAATAGTTAAAATGTAACCCAGTCACAAAAAATCAGGAGTTTGAAAAAACTAGATGTGTCCCATTTCTGAAGTATTATATTATTTTTTAACACATACTGGTTTGTTTGTTTGAATGGTTTTTACGCCCCTTTCAACAATCTTTCAGGTATATTGCGGCGACTGGAGCACCTAACAATGGAATCCTGGTATTTCTCACACCAGTACTATCATTAAATCCTTTCCTAGCCTCCAGCTGCTATCCCACATAGGTCTACAATTATCGACCCATTGGTGAGAGAAAAATAGTCAGAAAGGATGAGTGCCGCCGATGGGGATCAAACCCGGGACCTCTAGATTGACAGTCCGACGCGCTACAGACCCAGTATGATAGCGGTCTAACACTTACTGGTCAAATTCTGGTCAAAGTGTTTAACAGATGCAACCATATTTAAGTAGAAATGCAAGATATTTGAACAATTAACCGATTGAAGCTGCCAATCAAAGAATCAAATTGCACATTTACAACTTTGAACTATGAAATTAACTAACATTTATGTAAAGCATTTTTGCTCAGCTTTGGCGACTTAAGTGCGATACCTTTCAAGCTATAGTTTGCTACATTCAGGCTGCCAACCATTTTACTTTTTGTTATGTGTTAATGGCAATAGATTTAGTAAAATCAGCCTTTTAACCTTTGTCATGCTGAACCCGGAATATTCTGGTTTTAGCAGGAGGTATAGACAAAGATCAGTCTGCACATAAGTGCAGTCTGATCTTAGTCTACACCTCCTGCCTGTCCTTTTCAACTGAGAGTTGTTTATGGAATTAATTTTCAGAAGAAGATTTCTAATTAAACAAGAGGTACTACTAGTGCTTTCAGCCCTTTGATATTAAAGCAATTCTGAAAAAGATCTTATTCAGCATGACAAGGGTTAATATTGAAGTGGAACTTCCTGTCGGAGCTCTGTGGGCATGGTTAGGGATCTGTTAATTATAACTTGGATTGATGTTGCCTGGTTCCCAACATAGAGAAAGGCAGTAAAATAGATGATCATTATATGAAATTGACTCTTGCCTCTCCTATTTCTCGATGACATGTACATAATTAACTATTCCTTGTTATGGGGAAAACTTTCTTTACGGATACATATTTCATGTGGTTTATTATCAACTTTATTGCATTTTAAATTTCAAATGAGGTTGTAAATTTTGTGATCATGATTTGAGTGTAGTTCTTGGAATTTATGACAAAGGCCTGAACATTATAATTACCGCTAAAGTGATTTAGAAAATATCATGGAATAAATTTATATGTTGACATGTGCAATGACTATTTCAAGTTTTAAATGGTTTACTGGACAGACTGATAGATATAGACAGCAGAAAAATGTCAGAAAGCCTGTGTTTATTTGCTTAACCAATTGGCACACAATCCCACTTTTTTACGTCCCAAATAAGCTAAGAAAAAATATAGAAATTGTTTTGTTTCTTCATTATCCACAAAATTTTCAACCCTTAAATGACAAAGGTTAAAAAAAAAAACTCACAATCTAATAACTTTTGTCTACATAATTATAAAATTAGGTCCAGTTTTAAATTTTAGTTGTCTCTTATAGGCTTAACCCATTACCACCAATGATGCTTTTATACACCCCCCCTCCAAGAAATAAACCTTTAGAAACCATTGAGGAAAATTAAAAAATGGCTCAATACAAGCAATTTCTTCATTATCCACAATGTTTCCTATCTGAAAGATAAAAACATTTCTTAAGCTTGAAATTGTTGGCTGAAACTCTTTTCAATTTGGACCAGTCTAAAAATTTGCCATCTGGTAATTGGTTATCCCTTTTCTGTTTTTTGAAATTCTAGACTTGTCCAAAATTGAAAGAGGTTTTTCACTATGTTTTCTCAAGAATAAAATCACAGCATGGTAAAATTTCGGGTTTGTACTGGAGAGGGTTAATGATGATTTTATACGACCCTAAGAAATAAAGCTTCAGAAAACATAGTGGAAAATAAAGAAATTACATATTACAAGATATTTCTTCATCGTCCACAAGGTTTTCTATCTGAAATCTTAACCTTGTAAGTGTCCTCAATTTGGACCAGTCTAAATTATAGCCATTTCCACACAGTGACGCATTTTGACGCCCCTCAAGAAAAAAAATGGAAAAACATTGTGTAAAATGAAGAAATTGCTTGTAACAAGCAATTTCTTCATTTTCAGGAATGTTTTCTTCCCAGAAAGTTGAAAAAATCTAAAATTTCATCAACTTGAAATTGTTGTCTGCAACTCCTATCAATTTGGATTGGTCTATAATTCTATCATGTGGTAATGGGTTAATAAACCATTATGTGACACTACTATTGGATTTGACAGAGTAATGTGTCTTTAGAGATATGTAATTGGCTCTGCCCACTGAAATCAGACAGTAGGTTCAACTTCTATATTAACCCTTGTCATGCTGACCTGGAATATTCCTACTTTGGCAGGAGGTAAGACATAAATCAGACTGCACATATGTGCTGTCTGGTCTTAGTCTGTATACCATTTTTTTGTCTCTTTAAATCCAGAGATATTTATAAGATAAATTTTCAAAATAATCATAAACCCAGTGTTAGTGCATCCAGTGCATTCAGCCCTTTGATTTTAAATCAATTTCTGCAGAGAATTTTATTCATCATGACAAGGGTTGAATGGTGCTATTTGTCGAGATTTATTGCCAGTAACGTGTATCAAAATAGTAAAATGCTTGTATGGGTCTTAAGCATTGTAACTAGAGCTTGAATAAGCTGTTATTATGATTTTTAACTCATTCCCAAACAATGAAATTTTAGACTGGTCCAAATTCAAAGAAGTTGCAGACGACAATTTTAAGTTGATGAAATTTTTAAAATCTTTGTCTTTTGGAGTAGAAAACATGGATAATGAGAACTTGCTTGTGACAAGCAATTTCTTCAATATCCACAATGTTTTCCAAAGATTTTATATAGAGGGGCGTTTGAAAGTGTCATTGTGTTGGGAATGGATTAAGTCATGAAAGCAGCAAAAATGGTTACCGTAAAATGGGCAAATGTCAGAGTTCAACGTTCACTATTGGTCTAAATGAATGATTTTAGTGGTCGCTTTATTCTTTCATTGATGCCTGCAATTCATCAACTGCATATGAATATTGCTGCTATCATAGCGCAGTTGGTAGCACGCCTGACTTTCAATCTAGAGGTCCCGGGTTCGATTCCCGACGGCGGCACTCATCCTTTCTGACTATTTGTCTCTCACCAATGGGTCGATAATTGTAGACCTATGTGGGATAGCAGCTGGAGGCTAGGAAAGGATGTATGATGGTAGTACTGGTGTGAGAAATACCAGGATTCCATTGTTAGGTGCTCCAGCCGCCGCGATATAACTGAAAAATTGTTGAAAGCGGCTTAAAAACCACATCCAAATCAAAGCATATGATTCTTAACCCTTGTCATGCTGAATAAAACCCTTTCCAAACTATGTTAAAATCAAAGGACTGAAATCACAGAAAACACTCATTTTGGGAAGGTAATTATTTAGAAAATTAATGTTATAGCTTTAAAGGGATGAGCAGGAGATCTAGACAAAGATCAGACAACACATATGTGTAGTCTGATCTTTGTCTAGACCTCCTTCCCAACAGGAATATACTGGGTTCAGCATGACAAGGGTTAAAATGGTAATTTCATGTAGGCAGATAACATTATACAGAGAGGCAGATCTTTGATTTTTGTCATGGGGTACAGGGTTTGATCCAGTGCCACAGCGAATATCCTTTCCTGTATGTCATTTGTTGGAAAATTGTAAACAAAAGTGGGATTATTGAGCCGCTGGAGGCTCAGAAAGGATGTAGTGGTAGTACTGGTGTTAGAAATACCAGGAATCCATGGATAGGTGCTCCAGCTGCCACAATATATGACTGAAATACTGTTAAAAGTGGTGTTAAACCCTTTTCAAACAAACAAATCTTTGATTTCTGATGGAACAATGTTGTTATAATTAAATTGTGTTAAATGTAGCGAAAAGTCAAATTGATTACAGATACCTGTCAAAGATAATCAAATTGGTTGGATGATCGATGATTGTAATATCATCAAAACTAGCGATGACATTCCACTGTAATTAACTGCAGACTCTTTTCTTCATTTAACCCTTGTCATGCTGTATAAATTACCTTACTGAATTGCTGTCAAATCAAAGGGCTGAAAGCACTGATGGAATTTGTTGTTCAAAATTCAATATTTATTTTTAGAAATCAACTTCATAAGCAACTCATGCAGGAAAAGTACAAGCAGGAGGTATAGACTAAGATCAGCCTGCACATAAGTGCAGTCTGATCTTAGTCTACACCTCCTGCCAAAACCGGAATATTACGGGTTAAGCATGACAAGGGTTAACCTATAAACTATTTATTTTTCTGAAATAAGGTATTTGTAGGCAAAAAGAATTTATAACAATGTAATTAGAATTGTACATTTTCCTGATTTAATGCTAGGTGAAATAGTATTCTTTTTAGACTTTAAAACAATAGTTTCAATTGTATCAATTTTGACTTTGACCATTTTCCATGAACAAAAGAAAAAATAACAATGCATTATTGTATAACCAAGAATTGCTAATAGTTAGAGCATTGCCTAGGAACTTCCGAGTTTTGGTAGTCTGTATATGGAGGAACATCCAATTAACCCATTTCCACAAAATCCCTCATTTTAGCACCTCAAGAAAAAGGCTTTGGAAAAAAATTGTAGACATAGAAGACATTGCTGGATTCAAGCAATTTCTTCTATGTCCACAATGTTTTCTATGTCAAAAGACAAAGAATTTAGGATTTCATCAACCTTGTCATCTTCATATCCTTTCAATTTGGACCTGCCTAAAATTTTCTCCCATGGGAATTATAGGTTAAACAATATCATTAAAAAATCTGTGCACATAATATTTAACATATGACTTTCTCTTTTTTAAAGACAAGTTTGTCTCTGATAATTATGGTTTGTGGTCATTCTAAGACCCAATTTCAATGAACTTGAGGATTAAGAGAAATGATTTATTCTGTGAAAAGCTTTCCAGATTTGTTTTCTTTTGACATAATATGTCAAATGGACTACAAGAAAACAGTCAATTAAAGTGCTAATTGTTTATTTTCAAACTTCTGAATATTGCATTAAGAATTCATAACTTTGGGCTGTATGATACTTCTCCTAAGCTGAATGATATTTCACATGGTTAAGATTTTGAAGAATTATTTGTCAATAAAAGTTTTCTTACAATAAAAAATGATCAAATATCAAAGACCTAACAGGATGTGTAGATGAAGATCAGATTGCACATATTTCAAGGCTGATCATTATCTATACTATCTGCCAGTGAAAGAATATACTCTGGGCACAACACATTGTAGCATTGATGTATTCCATTGATACAACTTGTACAATTTATGTTATTTTTATTAAAAAAAAGTCTATGTTCACTTTTTAACAACAACTGACAAGACTATAAAAGATATCTATAAACACTTTAAAGTTGTCTTAAATCATACTTTTAAGTAGAAGTGTTGATGTGAATTAATTAGGTAGACATTGTTGGAGAAAGTTACCTTGAACATGGAACCAAAGGAAAGGATTGGCTTGTCATTTCAAACATCAACTTGGTTGAGTGTATTCCATTAAAAGGTAATTCATTAGATCACAGGCGTGGAACATTGTTATATAATAAGAGAATGTCGCAGAAATTATTCAGAAAGGCATTGCAGCGTGTTAAAGTTCAGGTCAAACAGCATAACATTCTCTCAATGCTGGTAAGTGAGATTATATTGTTAAATTTCTGTATTTGAATTTAACACTTGTCATGCTGAAGTGGGAATTTTTCTACTTTTGCAGGAAGCTAGACAAAGATCAGCCTACACATAAGTTGACTCTGATCTTGGTCTACATTACCTGATTATCCTGTAAAGCTATAAAGAGTAGATTATGAAAATTAATTTTCAAATTGACTCATAACTAGCACTTTCTGAGCTTTCTCCCCTTTGATTTTCATGCAGTTTTGAAAAGGATTTTATTCAAAATGACAAGAGGTAAAAGTTATCTTAGCAATTAAAGATGATGATAATATTCTTTGCTTTCATAGAAGTATGTTTCACTAAAGATAGAGCTATTTGGTATATTTTGAAATATGTTTTCTGCTTTTCATTTTCATTTATCAAATTAATCTTTTACTTAGAATGAGGTATTTGAATTTAACACTTGTCATGCTGAAGTGGGAATTTTTCTACTTTTGCAGGAAGCTAGACAAAGATCAGCCTACACATAAGTTGACTCTGATCTTGGTCTACATTACCTGATTATCCTGTAAAGCTATAAAGAGTAGATTATGAAAATTAATTTTCAAATTGACTCATAACTAGCACTTTCTGAGCTTTCTCCCCTTTGATTTTCATGCAGTTTTGAAAAGGATTTTATTCAAAATGACAAGAGGTAAAAGTTATCTTAGCAATTAAAGATGATGATAATATTCTTTGCTTTCATAGAAGTATGTTTCACTAAAGATAGAGCTATTTGGTATATTTTGAAATATGTTTTCTGCTTTTCATTTTCATTTATCAAATTAATCTTTTACTTAGAATGAGGTGAGGCTTTTTAACCCATTGCTAGATGACAACATTCTAGACTGGTCCACATTCAACAAAGTAAGTGACAACAGTTGCAAGTTGAAGAAATTTTAAAAGTCTTTGTCTTTCTGGGTAGAAAGTAGTGTAGGAAATGAAGAAATTGCTTGTTAGAAACAACTCTTTTCATTTTCCAAAATGTTTTCCCCAGCTTTCTTCATGAGATGCACAAAAAAATCTAAATTGTAGGGGAATTGGTGAAGTGTTTTTTATTGTAATCTTCATTTAATTAAGATAGTTTTGAGATGTTTCATGTAAAAATACATAGAGGCTTTGGAAAATTTACATTTTTGAAATATTTCCTTTAAAAATACACAGAAATAGGCATTGGGAAATTTTAAAGTTTTGAATAATTTCCTTTGAAAATACATGGAAATATTCCTTTGAAAATTTATAGTTTTGAAATATTTCATTTAAAAATACATAGAGAGAGGACCAGAATTAGGCCTTCCAGGGAAAATAGGAAACTTTATTGCCAGAAGAGATCTCAGGCCCTCATGGGCCTCTTGGTTTATGATTTATGTGAAGCCCATTATCTTTTTAATTCAACCTTTTACATTTGCTTTAAGAGCTGTATAAGTCTGTAAAAAAATCTATGTTCCCATTAAAGCTCTGTCATGCACTACAATAATCACAGGAAGTGCAAGCACACAATGCATTTTTGTACATTTGTGCTTTTGTTCCCTGTAATCAATTTTATAGATTCCATTGTCAAACTAAAAAAGTCATAATTTAGTCATTTTTAAACCTAAGATTAACCAGTTAGATACTACTAAGATAGCAAAGTTTTAGACTGGTCCAAATTTAAAGATGTCGTAGACAGCAGTTTTTAGTTTTTTGGGGAGGGGGGCTTCAAAATGGATAGGATTCTTTGAAAGTGGGTTAAAGCTTTCTAAGAGAATCAATAAGACTTCTAAAATGGTTTGACTATTAACCCTAATCATGGTGAACTTAGAATATTGCTGTTTTGCAGGAGGTATAGACAAAGATCAGCCTTCACATAAATATGTGCAGTCTTAACTTAGTCCATACAACTCAATTGTTCCTCTCAAAACTGAGATGTTTCTGAGATTCATTTTGGGACGAAATATTGGTCCACAGCTACTTCTTCCAGTGCTATCATGTTATTTATTGCACTGGCCATCATATCAACACAGGCGCAGAGTCTTTCATGAATTCCTGAAATACTTGATTGATTGAATGGGGTTTAACACCACTTTTAACCACTTTTAACAGTATTTCAGTCATATCGTGGCAGTTGGAGCACCTAATAATAGATTCCTGGTATTTTTCACACCAGTACTACCACTACATCCTTTCCTAGTCTCCAGCTGCTATCCCACTTAGGTTAACAATTATCCACCCATTGGTGAGAGACAAATGTCGGAAAGGATATGTGCTGCCCCCATGATATCCAATGACTGAGGATTAGGAGAATTCCTGAAATAAATTCAAAATAAATAATCAATATAGACTACCACAAAAGGATAAAGAAACAAACTAATATGTTATTATTTATCATCAATGGAAAGTCCACAGTTATAGGACAGTTCATAGTACGTAGGACTCCTAATCATAGGGTCCTGGGTTCAATCTCTTGCTCTTTTCCAACATAATGTTTCACATTAATGGGTGGATAATTGTTAACCTTGGTGAATTAACAGCTAAAGGCTTGGAAAGGATGAAGTGGTAGCACTGGTGCCAGGAATCCATGGTTAACTTTAAGGATATGACTCAAATACTGTTAAAAATGGTGTTAAATCCCATCTAATCAATCAATTGATTACATTGGATACTATATCATTGTGTTGTTACAGAGAGAGACATTTATGTCTTCCTGATGATAACACCAACTATCATACCAGCATGATAATATAACTACATGCTATCATGGCAAAGTTTGTTGAACTTGG
Source organism: Fragum fragum (assembly GCA_946902895.1). Taxonomy (NCBI): domain Eukaryota; kingdom Metazoa; phylum Mollusca; class Bivalvia; order Cardiida; family Cardiidae; genus Fragum; species Fragum fragum. The sequence goes on along the minus strand of OX336373.1, from coordinate 46,359,144 downwards.
TTAGCTAAGTCTGCAATGCACTGAATTTTCAATTCTGTTGTTGCTGTTCGAACCACAGCATGGCCAACATTCTCACAGAAAATGTGCTTTTCTAGGTTTTAGAAATATTGATACCCTCTGTTATGTGTCTTCATGAAATTATAATTGCCATCATATCATAATGTTATAAACAGAAGCCTTCATAAAATAATTCAGGATATGATGAGACTATCATATCATCATAATACAGCAATATTATTTAACTATTTGTCATCATGACATTGCACTTACACCATTTCATTATGTTATAGAAAGAGTCTTTTATAAGATATTTCAGGATTATACAATATTTCAGGATGAGAATAGACTATCATATAATCATAATACAACAACATACTATCATTTGAAGTTATTTGTCATCATTACATTGAACTTACTATCATTTAATCAAGCTATAGAAAGAGTCTTTTATATTCTCCTTATATAAACAAAAACTATCATATACGTACTACTCAAAATTTGCCAAAGATCACTTTGCCAAAGATCACTTTTTTATTATCATAGTGTTAATTATTTTTGTATTTTGAGGAATTTACATAAGTGTTTTTGTGTTTCCTAGAACTGAAGTGGTTTTTGTGGTTATAGAGATTTTGCTAAAGGTCGAATGTTTTGGTGTTATTTTGAGAGTTATGCTTACACAAAGTACCTAATGGTATTCACCATTTTTTGTTTGTTTGTTTGTATGGGGTTTAACGCCGCTTTCAACAATCTTTCAGTTATATCGCGGCGGCTGGAGCACCTAACAATGGATTCCTGGTATTTCTCGCACCAGTACTACCACTTCACCCTTTCCTAGCCTCCAGCTGCTATCCCACATAGGCTTACGATTATCTGCCCATTGGTGGTAGACAAATGTCGGAAAGAGTTTTGCCGCCGTCGGGGATCGAACTTCACCATTTTTGGTGCTACCAGTATTTCCAGAATTGAGTAGAAGTTTTAGGCACTTTAATAGTGTGTGTGATCTCCCCGCCTGACAATACCACTGCATACTGCTGATAAGCCTCCTGGATTTAGGTCTGGGGATTTAGCTGGCCATTCCATATGGCCGATTGTGACTTGTTTGAGATAATGATTCTTGATGCAGACTCTATGTGCACGCAAATTTTCCTCTATTAGAATGAAATTTTCACCAGCTGCACCTGAATACGGGCAAACATAAACATCTAAGACCTCATTTAGGCACCTGAGAGCCGTCATCATGCCGTTGTCAATAATGTTGAGGTCCGTTTACCCCTCAGCACTTATTCCCCCCTCAAACCATGACTGAACCCCTGCCAAAACAACCATGTTCTGCCACAAAAACTGGAGCAAAATGCTCATTTGGCATTCTCTATACCCTAGCACATGTACTGTCCACACAAAACCTGAACTTGCCTAAATACAGGATACAGGTCTAAGTTATAAGAGGAATGAGGGGGTCAGGGTCAGATCGATTTATTAACCACCATCTTCTGGGGGAAATTATTTATTAATTAAGTCATAAACATGTCACCCACACAGACAACAGTTTAATTATCTTTGGAGACAGAATTTACTCTTATTTACAAAATATCATTTTCATTTTAAATGATTGCCTTGTAGAAAGTATGTGTATACTTTTTAACTTCAAAATGTTCTAAGAGTGCAGTGTGGGCCAAAATATTTTACTGCATGATAAAAGCTAAATTTTGTGTATGAAAAAAAGAAGTAATAAATACAGTAACATTGCAAATAAGAGAATTTAGCAAGGACACTGACTGAATGAAATGACTTACTTGTTTCACTAGAAAATCTTGAATTGAATTTATAAATATACATGTATTATGTATATTGTACCATTTCTGATGTTATGAAATTTCGAGATGTGATAGAAACTATTAATTTACTGATTGTACCTTTAAATTGTATGTAGGATTTCGCTTAATTCTTGAATTATCGTGGAGCAACTTTTCTTTGTTCTTGGACAGAAGAAAGGATGAAATTGGTCTAGCCAAGCATGAAAGGAAATGATGATTAAGACAGTTTTCTCTCAGACAATTGGGTCGTTATCCATTTCTGTCTTTTCTTGGTCATGCAAGGCTCGGTTAAAAAGGGAGTTTTCAAATTTCAATTTGCGAATTTTATCTTAATTTTTTACTAAACCCGATATTGTCGGCATTCTTTAGCATGTTCTTTTCAAGACCATGCTAAAGTGTACCGATAATATAGGGCTTCAAAAGAATGAATGAATTTAGTTGGACATTGTTCCCTTAAAATCTGGAACTTTATTATAAAGGTGTTCTTGTCAATTATTTACAGCACATCTAAGACAAGCCCTCAGTTGAGAGATAGTTGGATAATTATGTTGTAAATTTTGACTTTTATTGTTGTTTGGTTAATAATTCAAAGTGCGGCCAGTTTGAGGTTGGGGTTGAGTACTTGTGGTTCTAATTTAAGATGACCAGACAATTTGTGCATAATGGATTATTGATGCATGTATCTTAGAGATTATATTTTTTTCTCAACATCTGGATGTTTTTTTACAAATCAAATTTTAGACTGGTTCAAATTCAAAGATGTTGCAGATGACAGTTTTTTTGAAGATGATTTTATTTTGTCTTGTGAATTGTAAAATAGATTATGGAAAATGAAGAAATTGCTTGTAACAAGCAATTTCTTCAATTTCTTCAATGTTCTCCAAAGCATTATTTCTTCGGGGTGTCTGAAAAAGATTGATTTCGTGGGAATTTTGGTTAATTTGACATTGCACATGTGTATCAAAGCAAATCTTTAAAATTGCATTTATAAGCAAACCCTTCAAGTGCCATCTCCGAAAGGAATCCACTGGTTATCTGCAATATCTCTGTTTATCAGACCCTATTTGGTACTTCATATATTTAGAATCGTTGTTTGCAGCTTCTTTACCTTTGGACTAGTATCCAATTTTGTTGTCTGGTAAATTGTTACTATCGGGCGATATCATTTAATTTTGCTACAGTTATGACCCTTCGTCAGTCTAGATTTGCTCTTAATTACCATGCACTAAATTTAGGCTGAGCAATGATTGGTACCGTTATTATATCCTTTGACATTTGTTGATCATTCAGATCTTGGAAGGAAGGAATTTTGACAAAATTCTAGCATTGACTGTAGATAATGTTTAAATGAACTATTGACATTGAAGAATGGATCGCAGAAAGAGAAGTTTTCCAAGTCCCAGGGAAATTAGTTTGGCCCCATATTTGAATCGTACATTTGGGATGCGGCTACAGATACAAAGACTGAGGATTATACAAAACTTTGTGAGTATATCAGATGCTGCAAAAACACATGACAAACGGTTTAAATGTGTCACAGAGTTTTGCGTAGATTTTGAAACTTGAAATTTGATCCTGCCTAAAAGAACAACAACAAAATTAACCTACTCTCAAAAATCAGCCGCCATCATAGTGCAGTCGGTAGTGCACAAGATTAATAATCTTCAATAATGTGATGTCATGGGTTCTATCCCAAGCGGTGGCACATATCCTTTCCGACATTTGTCACTCACCAATGAGTTGATAATCGTCAACCTAAGTGGGATAGCAGCTGGAGGCTAGGAAAGTATTTAGTGGTGGTACTGGTGTGAGAAATACCAGGAATCCATTGTTAGTTGCTCTAGCCACTGCAATATGAGTGAAATACTGTTAAGAAGTGGCGTTAAAACCCATTCAATCAATCAAAAATTAAAGTTTTGGACTGGCCCGAATTGAATGTTGCAGACAACATTTCAAAGAGTGTGTAATTTGAAAAATAATAACAATGCAATAGAACACTTTTTGGATAGAGGAGAAATAGCTTGTTACAAGCCATTTCTCCTTTTGTCATAATGCGTGTAAGCTATACATATTTCTCCTTTTCCCACAATGTTTTATCCTCAGGGGTGTCAAAAAGTGTTATAAAGTGGTAATTGAATGCACACAGTTTCCTTATCACCTGTACAAAAAAGAAAATAGTTGTGCTGTTCTTAGCACATCTACAGGTAACCAGATTATCTTGGAGTAAAATGATGATGTGGAAAATCAATCACTTCTCAAAAATATGTAGGGAAATATGCTGGCATTTTTAGTTTGACTATTCAAATGGTAGGAGGGATATTTCAGTCATCCTGCCATTGTCCTAATTGACCAATCGCTGGCCCCACCCACTGGCTCTCTAGGCCCCATCCATTAACTCTGAAAGGAAGTTCCGCTTCGATTTTTAACAGTGTTATTTTGAAAAATTTATTGCCAGTAGCATGTAACAAAAAAGTAAAATGGTTGGTTGGCGATCTAAATGTCGTAACTACAGCTTGAATAAGCTTTAGTTACGACATTTAAGTCGCCAAACCAACAATAAAGGTTAACAAAAATGGCAGCCAATGTTAGAGTTAAAAAGCTCAGCTCCGGGCTGAATGAATTATTTGATTGGTTGGTTTATTTCTTGATTGACAGCCATGATTGGTCAATGCTTTGGTTGAAGTTTTACCTATATGTATCATAGCTCTGTTTCTACAAATGCTATTGTCCTGAAACTTGTGACCATCATTACATTCCATAGACAAAGACTTAATCCATTCCCACTCAGTGACATTTTTAGACGCCCCCAAGAAAAAAAGCTCACAAGCAATTTCTTCATTATCCATAATGTTTTCTACCCCAAAAGTAAAAGAAATCCAAAATTTCATAAGCTTTAAATTGTCGTCTTCAACTCCATTTAGCTTGGACCAGTCTAAAGTTTCGCCATCTGGTAATCACTCTGACATTCCTTCTAGTTCAACTATGACCCCTTTTCAACTTATACATTTGGTTAAAGTTTGCATGCAACTGTCATATTCTCTGTTGTTTCTGTGTTCCCACTAATGCTACTGCTCTGAAACTTTGCATATGCTTTTTTTACCATAATATCATCCCCAAAATCATCCGAAAGAAAAGATTTATTACTCTGGCATTCCTGCAATCTCATGCAATTTCTTCATTTTCCACACTTTCATCTTGAGGGGATTTAAAAACGTCATTTCTTGGAAACAGGATAATCAGTCTCTGAGTATTTATTTATTACTTGACATGCATATACTGGAATATTGCCCTATGTTGACATTGAATCAAGCACATGGAATAGTCAAGGAGAGCTTTTATTTTTGAGCCCATTAATCTATTTGAGATTGCGGTACCCAAAATAGTTGCAGTGAATATTTGGACATTGGCATGGTGTGCTTCAGGCATTCAGTTTGAATTTCGCTCAAACCACCATCATGGTGACATCATCAGAGTTGTCTTTACTGTAATAACTGTTAATATGAATATAGACACTTACTGTAGTCTTGCGCTACCCATTCTGTCATTTGGTATTGGGTTGAAAGTTCATATTTTTCAGTCCAACTGTAAGAACTACTATAACTTCTTTTAATTCAGACTGGACAAAAGATTTATTTGGTTAAACATTATAATGAGTATAGGGCAATTAGATAGAAATAATGTAATCATTGTGATCTAATGCAGATAGCATTTACACTGCCTCGCCTTAACCCTAAACCCATTCCCACACAATTCCTCCTTTTTATGTCCCCCAAGAAAAAAGATTTGGAAAAAACATTGTGGAAAATGAAGAAATTGCTTTTATCTAGCAATTTCTTCATTATCCACATTGTTTTCTATCAAGAAAGTTGAACAAATCTAAAATTTCATAATCTTTTGATTGTCATCTGCAATTCATTTTGATTTTGACCAATCTAAAATTTTGAAAGAATTAAATCCTTTTTCTTAACCAATTACCAGATGACAAAATATTAGACTGGTCCAAAGCAGTTTTGATCTGAAGCATTTTTCATTATGAAGGTAGAAACGAAAGATAATTCACTCATTTTATAAATGACTGCTAAGTGTGCTGGCATTGGATTCATGCAAGTACACAGATATTTGAGTTGGTTTAAATCATAAAAGGTTAAAATGGAGAAAGCAAACAAAAGGGGCAATATATCTATCCAATGACTGATCAATTTGTTATTATTGAAAACCCCTTTATCCTATACACAGTATTCAACTAGACTGTATGGCCAAAATTCAAAGACTTTCTTTTCAGTATGGTCAAAATTATAGGAAATCCTAGACTGAATGGTAGTAATTCAAAGGACTTCTAGAAAATATAGTATTCAAAGAACTTTTTGATTATATTGTTCAATTCTAAGATTCTTTGTCTTTATGGGTAGAAAACATTGTGGACATTGAAGAAATGGCTTGAAACAAGCAGGTTCTTCTAATTGTCCATGATGTTTTCCAAAGATTTTTTCTTGGGGTGCATAAAAAGGACTGATTGTGTAGGAATGGGTTTAAGGAACTTTTTTCATTTGATGAATTTTTATGTAAGTCATGATGTCATAATTTCTAATCAGGAATTCAGGAATCCTGCTTTTATGAAACCAGAGAAAAAAGTTCAAGGAAACATTGTGGAAAGTATGTACCAAGACTATGAAAAAGATTTACTGGTACAAAATAAAAGGGGCCAAAAGGAATATCAAGTTACAGTAAATTGAAAATGAAGCATTTAGAATATTGGAAAATGTTTTGGGAAAAAGAGCAATTGTAATTCCACAAAGCTGTTTCTCTTTTTTCCACAATTTTTTCCACCATACTTTTTACTTATTTTAGATTAATATCTAATACTGAATGTCATCTGCAACTTCTATGTATTTGAACTATTCTGAAATTTTGTCCTCTAGTAAGAATCTAAGGCCATGATTTGTCATGTCTTCCCTAATTCTTAATGAAATTTCAAAATAGAATTACTTACTAGGTAACTGAATGTCCTCTAGTAAGAATCTAAGGCCATGATTTGTCATGTCTTCCCTAATTCTTAATGAAATTTCAAAATAGAATTACTTACTAGGTAACTGAATGTTTAATCTTGTTTGTTTTTTTTTAAACACGTACATTTATAATAGTATAAGGACAGTGGAAAGGCTTAATATAAAAACTCCTAATCTGTATCTATTCATTTCAAAAATTGATTGAAAAGCAATAGGATTAAGGGTAAGGCTTAACCATATTTATTCTATATGATCGAACATGTTCAATTGAGAGAAGGGCTACTGTTAAAGTAAACAAATTTAAACTTATTTGATTAAAAATCCAATATTGGTTCATCAAACTTTATGTTGTTGGGACTCACTAGAAATGTCTCAAAGAGACGAGTCTATGAATAACTAAAACAAAGGGGATTGAATAGAATTAAAGAGTGAAGGGATTTTGATTCTCTGACCTATCCTGATCCTTATGAAAGGGGGGATTTCTTCTCATTTGTTCCAAGTGACATTAAAATACACATTGTATCTGTGAAAAGACAATTTTAAGCCATTGAAAATATTCGATATATGTGCCAAGTTTGAAAAGGAATTACCTATGAAAAGTAAATAGCAATGGTTACTATTTGAATTACAGTTAACATTCATTTCCGAGATAGGGGGTTTGGATGATTTCATAAAAGAGTGTAAAAGTTTTGTGAAAAAGGAATTTGATAGAATATGTACAAAACAAATTAAAGGAAATCTACGCAAGTGTGCAAAAATTGAAGTGATTGAAAAGATAAATGTACAGCAGAGGAGTTTAAATTTTTGGAATAACTCTGAGTCATAAGGTTTTGCAAAAAAAATGTCGATGATGACAAATCTTGGTGGTCCTGCAGCGGCATCTAAGATTAATAGAGAAGCTCAATTGGTAATGTTTCCGTCTTATTTCTATGTTGCTTCTAACATATTCATGTTTTATTAACCTATAATTAGATGATTTTATTTTAGACTGGTCCAAATTGAAAACATTTACAGACATTGTTTAAAATTAATGGATTTTGTTATCATTTTGTCCTATTGGGTAGAAAACATTGTGGGAAATGAAGAAATTGCTTGTTACAATTTCTTCATTTTCCACAGAGTTTTCTAAGCTCTTTCTCTTGAAAGGCATCATTAAAAGTTGGATTTTACGGGAAATTCTAGAAATTTAACCCAATACCATATGACAAACCAAAATGATATAAGTAATTTAACAGAGTATATTTCAAAGTGTGTTTGTATTCTGGAAAACCATTCCTACCTGTATTATGCTTATGATCATATTTTTTTCTTTTCCATTTACGTTTTTCAAAACTGTTAGATTTTCATCATCAAAGCTTAATGACCAGGCATTTTGTGATAAATGGATTAAAGCACAACAGATCTGCCCTCAGAGGAAGTAAAAAATAGTGGAAATAATTTATCACTTATTTGGTCACTAAAGCAAACAAGGGCCTTCTTAGTATCAATATTCAAAAGCAGGGTATGAATGATGTTCTCTAGAAAGAGTATTTTATGTTTTTCTTGTTGAGTCCAATTTGTGTGTGTTTACATTTTGAAATGGAGACATTATTCAATGGAAATCTTTGCTAATCTTCGGCATGGACTTTTATATGCACAGGTGCTGACGACTAAACTGTACGGACAAATTTGTTAATCTGTGTGACAGAGCTATAGTTGTTTGACTAGCGAAATTTAAAACGTCGTCATTGACGTCACAATTTGATGAAAACAAACTGTAAATTGTGTTGGGTCACATATTAAAACTTTGTAACCTCTTACATGAATTGTAGGGTTACTGCGTAGAATTATGTTGATCTTATAATTTCAATCCTTGTATTTGTTCAATGCTTTTGAGCTTAAATTATGGTTTTCTTGTTAATATTATAGCATGTTTTGGGGGAAGATATGGCTTTAAAATATACTCATGCATGGCGCAGTATTGGTTGTAATCAAACCATATTATAGCCTACAAAACTTTTGAGGTCACAAATTCAATACCCCAAAAAGAGCCTTCCAGAATGTTTTGCATTATTGAGTATAAAAGAGTTCAGCTATGCAAATGTGGGGGGCAGGCATGTTTAGAGTTTAATTAGTTCTCATGCATATCAGTTTCAGAAACACAATTAATCTATTTTTATCAAAATTACCAATGTCTTGGTTAATTTGATTAATTTGATCCATGCACTAACCTTGGTCTAATTTATCCTTTACGTTTGGAGTCCTTGGTCTGGAGGAGCCAGGTGCATAGGCCTAAGGAACATAACGTCACAAGATAAATTCCAAGGAGAAGGTTTGGATATTTGGTCCTTCCACTGGCCAACACATTTAGCTTAAGTACTGGTATATTCAACAGGAAAAAGAAGTAGCTAATTTAACCCTTGTCATCCAATCCAATGTAGAATTGCTTTAACCCTTGTCATGCTGAATAAATAACCTTTCTGGATTGCTGTCAAGTCAAAGGGCTGAAAGCACTGATAGAACTTGTTGTTCAAAAGTCAATATATTTTTTAGAAATCAACTTCATAAGCAACTCTGGCAGGAAAAGACCAAGCAGGAGGTATAGACTAAGATCAGCCTGCACATAAGTGCAGTCTGATCTTAGTCTACACCTCCTGCCGCAACCGGAATATTCCGGGTTCAGCATGACAAGGGTTAATATCAAACCAGTTAAAATTATTATAATACTTCTTTAATCCATTACCAGACAGCAACATTTTAGACTGGTCCAAATTGAAAGGAGTAGCACTTATCAGGTAGATTAGTGCTTAATAGTAAATTTGAAAATGACATAAGATTGTTTTGTTGTTTGAATATACAGAAATTGACAAATAAATAACAAATGTGGAATAATCATCCACACCTGCTTTATTAGCCAATTGACAACTCACATGACAACAGCTAAATATACGACCGGGACCCCATACAACCGAACCTCGGTAATAAGACCATCCGCTATTAAGACCTTTTCCAAAAAGTACCGCAAGTGGTCTCATTAGAGGGGTTTTACTGTACTGATTTTATGTTATCTGTTTTGAAATTTTATCTTGTAAACAACTCTGACTCAAAACCAACAAGCAGGTGGTGAAGACTAAGATCAGACTGCACATATGTGCAGTCTGATCTTTGTCTATATCTCCTGTCAAAACTGGAATATTCTGGGTTCAGCATGACAAGGGTTAACATCATCTCAGCAGGACCAAAGATACTCTGGTGATGTCATCAGGTTAACATCACAGGAAAAATGTATTGTCTCTTTTTTGTATTAAGGAAATAGAATATTTCTTATATCTCTAATTTTGAGAACAACAAAAGCTATATTTCACTTGAGGCTCAGCCTGGCGTGACTTGTTAAAATATATTTTTTGTTGATTCTCAAAATATAATCAGCCAAATTAGTGCCTCCAGTGCTTTCAGCCTGTTGATTTTTGTGGAGGATTTCTGGTTCAGTTTGACAAGAATTAACAAATCTAAAATTTTGCTATATGATAAAGGCTTAACTCTTTCCTGTTCATGCCATTTACATCTCTGTGATTTTATAGTTCAGAAAGCATTGTAGAAAAAGAAGAAATTCCTTGTAACTTTCTCCCCAATACTTTCTACCCCACTACATGGTTATTTTTCAAATTAAATCCTCTTTAAATTTTTGTCAGCAAAGCCTTTGAATTTGGACAGGTCTAAAATTTTGCCATTATGGTAAAGGGTTAAACATACACATTACCACCTACAGCTTAAGATAGGTCATGATAGGTCTGATGGTAATCTAATCAGGGGAGATAATCTCGCATTAACAAATTGCTCTGTCTCACAGAACACAGTGATTTTTATCTGTCTTGATAATTATGATCAATTCTTAATGAGATTCCCCGCTGGGGATTGCAGGTAGATGACCCAAGTTCACACATTTGCTAACAATTCATTTGATATAACCCTTACCTTTTTAACCTATTCTCACACAGTGACCTTTTGGGGGGAAAACATTGTGTAAAATGAAGAAATTACATGTAACAAGCAATTTCTTCATTTTACACAATGGACCTAAATGTTGGTCAAATTTCACTCCCAGTCTAAATGAAAGATTTTGATTGGTCAACTGATTTGTAGATTGACAGCTTGATCAGAACTGTGCAAGGTGTTCTTCTGTCAAGGTCTTACTAGAAGGTCCTTTTCTGTTATACATTTATGATTTCAAAATGAATTTGCATCAGTAATTTCCATTATGAGAAGAAGTGATCAAAAATTAAAAACACTTATTAAGGTCAAGGCAAACTTGAAGATCAAATATTTTCACCTTCATAACACAAGCTTTCAATCACAGAAAATATCCTGATTCAGTTCTGATCAATCTAAATACATTTATCTGTTACAAATCACATAATGCTTTTTCTATGAAAAGGGAAGGATGGCTGAAGGAAATCCTGAGTGAGAAAACTACTGAATTATTCACTAATTTATCATGTCTTATTCTTCTTTTCTGAATACTTTACATTTATATGTTTCCTGTATCTCTTAGTTTGATTACAGTCATTAGACTGTTTATGTTGGTTCATGTCTTTTATGTATCTTATTATGAATTGGATAAAGTGAAATAATTACTCTGGGACCCTGTTCTAGACACTTTGATGAAGATAAAATAAGATAATAAGATGTGTTGAAATAGGAACCAGTCTTGGTGACTGGTTTACATTTATTCAAATGAAGTTTCTTAAGTTCCAGACAAAACATTGTGTACCAGGCAGAAATCTCAGCAACAAAACAATGAGTTTATATTGGAATTATTTAACAGCAGAGAGAATTATTATGAAATTTAAAAATTAATGGATCAACTTGCAGTGCTTCAGACAAAGGCGTTTAGACGCAGATCACGGGTAAAAACACACTTGCAATTTTGAAGACAGTAAATCAAAACTTAACAAAATGAACAATAAAAGGATTTAAGTGTTTAATCAAGTCATGCTGAACCCGGAATATTCCTGTTTTTGGCAGGAGATATAAACTAAGATCAGCCTGCACTAATGTGCTGATCTTAGTCTACAACTACTGTTTGTCCAGTTCAAGCCAGAATCGTTTATGAAATCATAATTGTTAATGAAATACTGGCCAACAACTAGTGTTTCCAGTGTTTTCAGCCCTATGAAGTTCAATGCAATTCTTAACAAGGATTTAATTCAGCATGACAAAAAATTAAGGGTTAATAAATCAAGCTAAGCATCAAGCATTGTATAGATATAACCCTGTTACAAATGGTCCAGGACTGCTGTGTTCTTAGTGAGTGATGTTATTGTAGACTGATCAGCATGCATATGAATGGCCATCTCATGCAAAAACCTAACATTTGTACAACATTCGATCAGCTTTCATCATGTTTTTGCTCTAAAATTATATTCCTTTGACTGATTTCAACATTATGTGATGTTTACCATAAATGATTTTTAGCTCACGAGCACGAAGTGCATGGTGAGTTATTGTGATTGATCATTTTTTATCTGTCTGTCCGCCTTTTTGTCCACAATTTTAAGTCTTCTCCCTCAAACCAGTAAGCCAATCAAGCTAAAACTTTTCAGGGATGTTCCCTGGGTGAAACAAATGTTGTGAAAAGAATTTCTTTCCTTGAAAAACTCTGATTGCCGTAGCATTTGAAAATGGCTATTTTCAGTAAATATTTAGAAAGCTATTTTTAAGAGACTACAAGGCCAAGCTCATTTATTTTTCGTATATAGCATAATCACATGGTCTTCTACGAACTTCTCAGAAACGGTACAGCCAGTGTCAAAAATGGGCCTGTCCCTTAACCCTTTTTTATGTCACTGTGATTTTATACTTGCGAAAACATTGTGGAAAAAGGAGAAATTGCTTATAACAAGCAATTTCTTTTTTTCCCACAGCGTTTTCTACCACATACAATGTTTTTTTTATTGTTGTCTGCATACTCTTTCAATTTCAACCAGTCTAAAATTTCAAAAACCAGGAAAGGGGTAAGGTCCAAGTCGGGAAAAATTCTCAAATAGTGCAAATTCAAAAGTATATGGCTGAGGTATGTAATATAACTAGCTACGTTTTAGTAGGTCAAGAAGTAGGTTAAGAATTTTGCCCCTGTGTTCAAAAACGACCCTGCACCATGGGTCCATTAAAGTAGCATAAAACAATAGTTATCTACCATATATGTTGATATTAGGACCCTCAGGGGTCAAAAACAGATCTGACCTATTGTACAAACTTTGGAAAAATTAACTCAATGACAGCATGTTCAAATATCTGCTCCTCCAAATGTACAAGGTGTAATACATTTATATTTCATTTTAGCATAACCACATGGCCCTCTAAGCTTTAAAGAATTATACCACTGGGGTAAAAATGGCCTGGCCATGGAGGTCCACACAAGTTTTAAATAAACAATCATTTAGAGCAAGTTCAAAAGTCTTCTTCACCTTTGCGATATAGAATAGGACATTAATATTTGGTATGCAAGATAAGTATAAGGTTTTGTTGTGTGATATAAAAAGAAATGTGCTCCTTGAGTCAAAAATGGCCACATCCTAGAGGTCCAAAGTTTGAAAAAACACTCAATTATGGCAATTTGAAGTCTTCTCCAAAAATATACGGCCATAAGCATTCATTCATACTTGGGACATCATACTTGTATTAACAGATCAGAAAGATTTAGGACTATCATGGCCTTCTTTTTTCATTTCCTTAATGTTTCCAGAAGCTTAGGAGACAAGGGAAGCATCAAGTTATACAAGAAACATTGATATTTGTGTGTTTTATGCATTGTTTCGTCAGCTTGTTGCTCACATTACCAGACGGCAAAATTTAGACTGGCCTAAATTGAAAGTAGTTGCAAACGCCGATTTAAAGTATATGAAATTTTATATTAATTCAACTTTCTGGGTAGAAAACCTTGTGTGAAATGAATAAATTGCTTGAATTAAGCAATTTCTTCATTTTTCATAATGTTTCCTCAAATTTTTTCTTAGATGGCATCTGCCTCTGTCATAGCGCAGATGATAGCACATCAGATTCCCGATCTTCAATAATGGGATGTCATGGTTTTGATCCCCGGCGGCGGCACATATCCTTTCCAACATTTGTCTCTCACCAATGGGTGGATAATTGTAAACCTAAGTGGTATAGCAGCTGGAGGCTAGGAAAGGATGTAGTGGTACTACTGGTGTGAGAAATGATAGGAATCCATTGTTAGGTGCTCCAGTTACCGCGATATGACTGAAATACTGTTAAAAGAGGCGTTAAACCCCATTCAATCAATCAATAAATCATTCTCCACAATGTTTTCTAAAGGTTACATATTGAGGGGTGTTTAAAAGCATCATTGTGTGGGAATGGGTTAACCCATCACCAGAAGGCAAAATTTTAGACTGGTCCGAATACAAAGGAGTTTCAGACAACATCTTTAAGATAATTAAATTTCAAATTGTTCGAATTTTCTTGGTAGAAGACATTGTGTAAAATGAAGACATTGCTTGTCACAAGCAATGTCTTCATTTTACACAATGTTTTCCGAATTGTTTCTCTTGAGGGGTGTCCAAAAGTGTCATTGTGTGGGAATGGCTTAAAGAAGATTTTGACTCTGCAAGAGTCATTGAGCCTTTAAAATTTACTTGAATCTCAATGACAGTAAATTTTAAATTACTCCCTATTTCACTTGTTTAGTAATTTTAACTACCACCTCTTATTCTCCAAACAAGTATATATATATGATATATAAGACTTTAGATATATTGATATGACAAATAGATTTGACAAATGCACAAGTAGTTATTTTTTCTATTTTTCGGTAAATATCGGCTGGAAGAGCATTGACTTGTTACTTTGAGTTGTTAATTTTTCATATCTAGTTCTGCTATGACTGGCTTTTGATTCATCAATAATGAAATATATAAAACAATTAAGTCGCATCAACCTAGGAATTGATTGAATCCATGTTGCTATTATTCCGGATTTCTATGGCAGCTATCAAACACAATAGCTAGCTTCAACTTCATTCGGATATACAATTGAGAGCTGCATAGATCAGTGAAGTCATTCCCAATACTGATTTAGAATGTCATCATTATAATTACCACTTATCTTTTTCCAAATTTGTTTTACCCAATTCCACACAACTAGATTTTTAAACTGGTTGATATTCAAAGAAGTTAGGGATGACAGTTATAAGTTTTAAAGATCTTTGTTGTTTGAGGGAGAAAATTTTGTGGAAAATCAAGATATTGCTTGGAACAAGCGTTTTCTTCATTTTCAAGTTTTCAGAGACTTTGTTCTTTTGGGGTGTAAAAAAGCGCAAGTGTGGGGGAATAGGTGGACCCATTACCACACAATGATATATTTTGACGTCTCTCAAGAAAAACTGTATTTGGAAAACATTGTGTAAAAATGAAAAAAATTTCACAATGTTTTCTACCAAGAAATATAAAAAGTCTACATTTTATAAACTATAAACTATAAATTGTTGTTTGCAGCTCCTTTCAATTTAGTCCAGTCTAAAATTTTGCTGATTGGTAACTGGTCAACCCATTTCCAAACAACAAATATTAGACTGGTTCTTTTTAAAGTACAAACAATTTTACGTTCATGAAATCTACATTCTTTGTCGCTGAGTGAAGAAAACATTTTGGAAACTGAAAAGAATTTAATGCTTATGACAAGCAACTTCTTTATTTTCCACAAAGTTTGCAAGAACTCTTATCTTGAGGGTTAAAGTAACCCTATTCATTCTGATTTAGAATTGCACTAAGATAAAAGCACACAATCCTGCTTTTAAAAATTCATCCACTATTAACTGTCGTCTGCAATTTCTTTCAATTTGAACCAGTCTAAAATTGTGTTGTCTGGTAATGGATTTAATGGGTTATATAGCATTAGGGATACAAGCTTTTTGGAGGTCTTTCTTATTTAATTTGTCCTTACTCTTTCATTTTCAACAATATTGTAAATGCCATTCCAAATTATGTTATACAAAGCGGTATTCTTTTCAAATTTCAATAGCTGATAAGGCAATCTGAGAAGAAAACAGAGAAACTGTTGACCCAATACACAAAATTGATCTTAGGTCTCTAACATTTTACCCTTTGCTACAAACTTTTGCTTGATCCAAACAATTTCCGTCTTTTTAGCTCACCTGAGCATGAAGTGCTCTGGGTGAGATATTGCTATTGTTGTCTGTATAGTGTCTGGTTGTCCATCCGTCCGTCTGTTCACAACTAAAAAAAGGCCTTCTCTTCCTAAACTTACCATGGAATTTTAACCAAACTTCACAGAAATGATCCTTAGGTCATGCTCTTTCAAAATACTTGAAAGAATTGGAATCCATAAAGAACTTTGGTTGCCATGGCAAATAATCTTTTCCTCTCAGACCATGATGACTTTGACATTTGGTATAGATCATGATCTATTGACCCTCTACCAATATATTTCAAAGAATTATAAAAAAACTTAGCCCTTTTCAGTATGACCCCTGATTTTAAATAGGAATAAAGAAGGAAATCTTTAAAAAAAAAATCTTCTCCCAAACCATAAGGCCTAGACTCACTCCCAGTCTCACTTGTTACTTATATTTTAGTTGTAAAGTTTATTTTCTCGAGCTGTTTTCTTTCTCTTCGCTGATCAGTGATTTCAGTTTGTGACATGTTAGGGAGGTAATTTCAAGGAATGAAATGTACCTGCATGATTGATCTATCTTACTTTCAAACCCACACTCACTGACAGCCTGGGAGACAGGATACATAAGGCCTAGAGCTTTCAATATCCTGGATAAAAGGAGAAAATCTTTAAAAAACCTTTTCCAAAATAGGGAAAAATCCTGCAACAATTTTTAAAATATGGGGGATCTTTGTAAAAAGTGGGGGATTCCCCTTTTCCCCCTGCCTAGAATAAACATTGTGCAGACAAAATTATTGCTTGTGCTAAAATTGAAAAAAAAAAGCCAAATTGGGTAGAAAACATTGTGAGAAAAGAAGAAATTAGTTGTTAAAACAAACCTCTCCTTTTCTCTCAAAGTTTTGCATGATTGTGTTTTTTCAGGGCATTAGAAGGCGTCATTTAGTGGCATGTACTCACATGGATTAGGGAACAAATAGAATCTTTGCATTAAGCTGATATGACTGCATGACCCTCTGATTCAAAGTGTGAAAAATGTAATGGTTTCTCCTCAGATGATTTACATGGGCATAGGTGAACTGAATGCAAAAACGCATTTTAGAACTCTTTGCAAGAGAGAGAGAGAGAGAGAGAGAGAGAGAGAGAGAGAGAGTGAGAGTGAGGGAGAATATAACATGGACATAGTTCTCACTAGAGTGTAACTCTTGTTAGAAATTAGTGCTTGTAAAATTGTAAACTTCCTGTCTAACAAATGCTAGGCATAAGCGTCTATCTTTCAAAAATTTCCTGACAACCATTGCAGATAAATTCCCCCATTGGTGCTTCCTCCAGCATCCCTTTTGAGTGCATTTTATTTGAGCAAGCCACACCCCTGATTTGCATATTTAATTTTTCTATTTGCAGCAAAAACTAAAGGAAGAGAGAGAAGCAAAGAGACAGCATTTAGATGAGAGGCACCGCTACATCCTGCAGACAGTTGCAGATAGTCTTGGACTTGATCTCTCCGAGGTTGAAGATGCTATACTGGAAGGAAGTCAGGTCAGTAATCCATTACAACTTGGATAAAATCTAATTTACACCCCAGGGTTGTGCAATTCCAATGCCCTACTTGTCTGACATTGGCTTTTCTACTTGCGGAAAAGTACAATTTTCAAGGACACATGTCCAAGAACAAGTAATTGTCGTGGCAAATCTTGGAATAATCTCAAAGATAATTCATTATAATGTTATATTGAAGAGCAGAAAATATTTTTGCTAATGAAGAAAATGCTGGGTTCCAGCATTTTCTTCTTAATCCATTCCCACACAAGCCCTCCCTTTTACGCCCCTCAAGATAAGAGCTTTGGAAAACATTGTGGAAAATGAAGAAATTACTTGTGTCAAGCAATTTCTTCATTATCCACAATGTTTTCTATCCAAAAAGACGAAAAAAATTAAAAATTTGTCAACTTGCATATGTTGTCATGTTGTTCTTTGAATTTGGACCAGTCTAAAATTTTGTTGTGTGGGAAAGGGTTAAACTAGAGTGTTTCCTCAAACTGTATATATTCATTGTTTTTTCGGACTAGTAAATTTTTCATTCTGGACAAGTTGAAAAGCATGTCTTACTTGTCTGGGAACAATTAGAGAAAACCGTATTTCCACCCAACTGTACCCCAAAAACTATGTTCGTGGATTTATAGGATTCAGCTTATCAGTCAGTCAGTTGTTTGGTTTGTTTATTGGTCAGTCTATAGCTTTTCCTTGTCAATTTCTATTGAACGATTGAATGGATTTTATTCAAATTTCACATGAGCATTGGGTATTAAGCACATTTATGTGCATGGTATTTTGGTCAAGTTCCATTAATTTTTTTTAGAGATATGGACCTTTATGTTAAAATCTTGTCCACTCGTTTTCTCTTAAATACTAAATGATTTTAAGTTCAGACATGCACTCAGTATCAACCAAAGCTGTACATATTTTATTTTGATTAAAGTCCACAAACTTTTCTTTCAGTTGTGGCCCTTTAAAATTGTTGAAAACAAGGTTATTCCAGTGACAATTTTTTCTGTGATGTGGAGCCATTTTGGCTCATTCAATCATATTCAGTGATTGCCTAATTATGAATGAATAACTCAGCTTTGAAAATTTATATAGTTACAAGATTTTTTTTTATTTTTTCATTTCCTGTTTTACAAAATTTAGATCCGTCCAAATGCAAAGGTTTTGCAGACGACAATTAAAAGTTTATTTAATTTATAAAATAACCATTGTGTTGAGTAGAAAATATTGTGGAAAAAGAAGAAATTGCCTGTGCCAAGCAATTTTTTCTTTTTCCACAATGTTTTCTCAGTTTTAAAATCACAGGGACGTATTAAAAACCAGGGATTAACCAGGAAAGGATTAACAGAATGTTTTTCTTCAGGGATGTCAAAATTTTAGCGTCATTGTGTGGGATTTGAGAAGCTTAGATATCTCCAAAAAATATGAATATCAAAAAGAGCAATTAGCATTTTCTTTTGCAGCTTAAATGCATTTTTTTTTCATAAAGTACGGTATTTATAGATAATTGTGTGCCAAAATGATGCAGCCAAATTAGATTGTCTATATATAGTCTATGATCTTCATAATTCCTACCTCAGACATGTGTTTTGAAGCAAAGTTTAAGAGAATAAACCTACATCTTGTAATTAACTGGATAGTACTATAGAATCAGTTTTGTAAGAATATTGTCAAATTTTAGGCTTAGTTTTTCACTATCCATCATATGCAATTGAGCACTTAGGGCCAGAATGTCATGCTCTTGTTTGAATATCTTTTTTTTTTGTCGAGCCCGCTTGTGGTGAGCGAGACATAGTTGTCACAATGACAAGTCGGTGTATGTGCGTTAATGCCTTAGTGCGTTAGTCCGTTAGTCTGTCCATCCGAATTTGTCCGGACAATTACTCCTACATGTATAGGTGGATTTCAAAATAACTTTGCGCAATTAGTTGAAAGAATTTTTTGGATAGCTCCAAGTTAAAGGTCACAGCTCAATGTCAAACACTAAAATTGTGCTTGTCCGTAGCATTTCTCCTACAATTATGGATGAATTTCAAAATAAAGTGGCACAATTATTCTCCATCATGCGTAGATGTGCCTTTTAAAAAACTTTTTGGATAGCTCCAAGTTCAAGGTCACAACTCAAGGTAAAACACTAAAATTGTGCTTGTCCGGAGCATTTTTCCTACAATTATGGATGAATTTCAAAAAATAAAGTGGCACAATTGTTCTCCATCATGAGTAGATGTGCCATTTGAAAGAATTCTTTGCATAGCTTCAAGTTCAAGGTTATAGCTCAAGGTCAAACGCTAAAATTGTGCTTATCTGGAGCATGATACCTACAAAACTTTGACTGCTTATCTGGAGCATGATACCTACAGAACTTTGTGGGCTCGACAGCAGTTTTCCTGGGACAGCCATCTTGTTTTGTTTATCTTTTTTTACTGTCTTTCTGTTCATCTTAATCTGTGTCTATCCATGGATTACATATATAAATTTTCATCTGTGATACTGTTTATTTCAGATTGAGACAATGGATTTATTCCTGGACCCTAAAGGAAGGCCAGGCACCAACCAGCTCATGTTCTTTTTCCAGGAACCAGAAGACACTAAGGAGCATCATGGTATGTCAAACCTAAGCGAACCACACACTTTCAATATCATTTAAATAATATTGAGTCAATCTATAGAACAAAGCTTTACAAGACAGATTGTTATTGATCAGTAACTTTCAAGATAATTCAAATACAATACAAATCTTTACAAGACAGTTCTAATAAGTACTTGTAGCTCGTTAAAGTTTGGTGCAAAATACCGCCTTTTGAAATCTTTTTAATAGTATTTTATATGATTTCATTACTCTTAACCACTTTACCAAATGACAAAATTTAAGACTGACCACAAATGAAATAAGTTGCAGAAAATGATTTAAAGAGGGGTTAAATTTTAAATAAGTGCCAAAAAGGTAGAAAACATTATGAGAAAAAAGGAAATTGTTTGTCAAGCGCAATAGACATTTAATTCTGAGGAAAGAGTTTTTGAAGACTGAAAACTAGCCAATGATTCTTATTTACCATTTTCAGAAATATTCAAAACTGCTTATGTGCACAAACCTTCTGCATACACTTGCAGTAGTTTGGCATTAACCAATCATATTTCAATAGACATTTCGTAAAGGGATATTACGTGATAAAATATATTTCACTGTAAACAAAGCTAATTTCATCCATTCCCACACAATCCCACTTTTTTCATATCATGAAAAAAATGTTTTGAAAAACATTTTGGACAATGAAGAAATAGCTCATTACGAGCAATTTCTTTATTATCCACATTGTTTTCTACCTAAAAAGAAAAGAGTGACATCAAAAATGACATCAACAAAAAATTGTTGTCTGCATCATCTTTTAATTTGAACCAGTCTAAAACTGTTTTGTCTTGTAATGGACTGAAAGAATCTTCAGATATAATGAAATAGTTTTTTCGGTCCCCTTAACCCTTTCCTGTTTTGCAAAATTTTAGACCTGTCCAATTTCAAAGGTTTTGCAGACGAAAATTTGAAGTTGATTTTGTTTGAAAAATAACCATTTACTAGGGGCAGAAAATATTTTGGAAAAAGAAGAAATTGCTTGTTACAAGCAATTTCTTCTTTTTCCACAATGTTTTCTCAATTATAAAATCACAGGGACGTTAAAACCAGGGATTAACCAGGAAAGGGTCAATAACAATATAACCCTAGTTTACTGTATGTACCGAACCATGTTTCATGTTCTATATCATTTTAAACTCTTTAGTACAAATCTGGTTAGAGGGTTCAATGTCAGGTATGACTTTATTTGTTGTAAAATTTACGTTTGTAGCTAACACAAACAATTGTTGTTTCCTCTCAAACAAGATTGCATTAAACTTTGTTGTGCCTAAAACTTTATAGAACCAAGATAAAAAGGATAAATTACATGATTTTCATCTGCTTGTTTTTTTTTTTTTTGTTGATATCTGTCGCCAACTTTTATAATACTTTGCTTATTCAGTTCCAGATTTGGCAAAATTTTAGACTGGTCCAGATTCAAAGAAGTTGTAGAGGACAACCTTAACCCTTTCCTGTTTCTTGAAATTTTAGACTGGGTGAATTTGAAAGAAGTTGCGGACAACAATTCATATTGGGTGCAATTTGAAAAGTAATCAACCTACAGGTTAGAAAATATTGTGGGAAAAGAAGAAATTGCTTGTGACAAGCAATTTCTTCTTTTCCCACAATCTTTTCTCAAGTATAAAATCACAGGGACGTAAAAACCAGGGATTGAACTGGAAAGGGTTAAATTGATGGAGCTTTTAAATTCTTTGTCTTTTGGGGGTTGAAAACACGGTGATGAATGACAATATTGCTTTTAAGCTTTCAACAAGCAATTTCTTCATTTTCCCTAATGTTTTCCAAAGCTTTTTTTCCTTTTGGGCGTCTAAAAGCACCACTGAGTGGTAATAGGTTAAGGGACCACATACATTAAGTGAACATAATCGAAATCCCTTGTTTAAAAAGAAAAAGCTAGAAAACTTTGTAGGAAATGAAGAAATTCCTTGTAACAAGCAATTTCTTCATTTTGCACAATGTTTTCTACAGCTTTTTTTTCTTGAGGGCGTCTAAAAGTGTCACTGTGTGGGAATAGGTTAATTCCTTTGCCATAAATAGGCTCCAAATAGGCTCTTTTTTAAAGCTCTTATTCTTCTGTTGCAATAATTGTATCACAAACAACACATATCATTGTTTAAGTTACAGTGTAATTAGGATCGAGTTCACTCTTACTGCCACTCTATAAACTTATGAAATTTAGTTTTGATAATTCATGAATCTTTTAACCCATTCCAACAAAGCAAAATTTTAGACTGGTCCAAATTGAAAGAAGCTGCAGACGACAGTTTCAAGTTGATGGTATTTTGAATTTTTTCATCTGTTATGATAGAAAACATTGTGGATAATGAAGAAATTGCTTGATGCAAGCAATTTCTTCATTATCCACAATGTTTTCCAAAGCTTTTTTCTCGAAGGGCGTAAAAAGGAGGGATTGAGTTGGAATGGGTTAAGTCACTACCTTTGAAAAATCTGAATTACTGAAGATAATTAAATCTACTGGTCCAGCATTGATGGTTTTTGTTCAGAAAACCCTGGTTATCATAAATGGTTTGACTGATTCCAACACAGTCCCGCTTTTTACACCCGTCAGACCCCCCCCCACCCCCACCCCACCCCCCACCCTCCCAAAAAACAACTTAAGAAATATCATGGAAAATATAGAAATTGCTTACTAAAAAAATCTAGAGGAAATATCATGGAAAATGAAGAAATTGCTTGTTACATGCAATTTATTCATAAAACATAATGTTTTCTATCCCAAATGATAAAAAAATGTTAAAATTTGATGAACTTAAATTTGTTTTCCACAGTAGCCTCTTTGAATTTGTGACAAGTCTACAATTTTGTCATCTGGTAGTGGCTTTAATCTTGCTATTCAATTGCATGGTCATATTTAGTTCAAGGTACCAGAATGCTAAGTTTGGTTTTAGATACGTCCAATTCCTAATTTCAGCAGTTGGATTCAGAATACAAGAAAAAGATGATCGACGCAAAAGTAATCCTTGTATGAACTATATATATAACTTAACATTTCACTTATTATACGCTTTATTTTCACTGAATGCATGCTGGTTGTTAATGAAAAGGACAATAATTTTTACCCTTGTCATGCTGTATAAATTACCTTACTGAATTGCTCTAAAATCAGAGGGCTAAAAGCACTGATAAAACTTGTTGTTCAAAATTCAATATTGCTTTTAAAAATCAATTTCATAAACAACTCTGGCAAGAAAAATACAAGCAGAAAGAATGGACTAAGATCAGACTGCACTTATGTGCAGGCTGATCTTGGTCTACACCTTCTGCCAAAGCCAGAATATTCCGGGTTCAGCATGACAAAGGTATTTCACATTCTCAGTTGTTAAATACTACCCTGCCACGTTGCCATTAGAATTACATGTGATCTACAGTATGTTAGAGTATGAGATGTTTCTGTCCTATAGCACTCAAACACAACTTCTTCATTAATGAAAACTGCTGTAGAATAGAAACATCTCTCATTGTAGCATAGTTTTTTTCTCAAGAGTGATACTTTAACCCTTTAATGTATTTAAAATTTTGGACTTGTCCAAATTCAAAGGGGTAACAAACAACAGTATTAAGTAAGAGCAATTCAAAATGTAACCATCCTATATGATAGAAAATATTGTGGGGAAAAGGAGAAATTGCTTGTTACAAGCAATTTCTTAATTTTCTTATTTTTTCCCATTTTTTTTTTTCTTTAGGGACATATCAAAGCAAGACAGAGTGGGAATGGGTTGAGGCCACATAAGACAACTATACCCCCATTGCTAGATGTATTGTTTAACAGTGTCTGTCCATCTGTTCAATTTTACGTCAACCTGGTGTAAAAGCTCTCATTGATATGCATCTTCTGATATCAAGGTCATCTAGCAAGGTTCAACATCCTAAGAAATATTCCCTTATGCGGGTATAACAGATCTCGTTTAATGCTTGTCATGCAGAAACCAAGACCATTCCTGTTTTGGTAGGAGGGTTACATGTCACTTTTTATGCCCCTACATTGATAAGATCGGGGGCATCTTGTTTTACCAGTGTCCGTCTTTCTGTCAGTCTATCTGTCCGTCTGCAAAACTTAACCTGCCAACTAAACATTTTCCTATAACTTCAACCCTGATTAAGTTACAATGCTAATATTTGGTATGTAGATAGGTCTCAATAAGGCTCAACTGGGGAAGGTCATTTCATCAAGGTCAAGGTAAAACTTTTAACCCTTTTCCCTAAAACAAAGAAAAAAAACAATAAAAATCATCCATATCTAAAGAATTCCTGTTTCGGGGGCATAGTGTTTCACAAACACATCTTGTTGTTTTTGAATACTTACGGAAATTCTGCAACCAGCAGCATTCAATTTCACATTATTCTGTTAATTTAATAATTGATTCACATCTTTATAACCAAAGCATGAATTTTTAAAAAAAAATCTCTGTACTTCTGTAGCTGTATGAGTATTTAGAACTTAGCTCTACTAATTAATATACTAATTTGTTATTGAATGTGTATTATTGAATGTTAATTATTATATCAGTTTAGCTCCTAACATATTGTTGCTTCTTGTATATTTTGTTAAAGATATTTTAAATTTGTCCATTTTATCTGTTAAATGCAAATTGAAGCATTCCCACACAATCCCACTTTTTTACGCCACTGGTGAAAAGAGTTTGGGAAAAAACTGTAGAAAATGATTTTCTGCAATGTTACCAAAAAGAGAGCAAATTTTCGAATTTTGACAACTAAAATTGTTGTCTGCAACTTCCTTTAATTTGGACCAGTCTAAAATTTTGTTGAAAGGGAATGAAGTTGCAGACAATACTTAAGTTGATAGAACTAAAAACATCTTCCAAGTTCCTAGGTAGAAAACATGGTGGGAAAAGGAATAAATTACTTGCTGAATTATGTATTCCTT
The DNA here is from genome assembly GCA_946902895.1 of Fragum fragum. Lineage (NCBI taxonomy): Eukaryota > Metazoa > Mollusca > Bivalvia > Cardiida > Cardiidae > Fragum > Fragum fragum. The sequence continues at coordinate 46,334,112 of OX336373.1, read as the reverse complement.
TTTCACTTGGCTATTTTCGGTCAGCATCTCCGTCATCGTGGTCCTATATCTCTGTACTCGGAGACCTTTTATTTGACATGTCTATTACTTGTGACAATACCATTCTACTGTTAAAAAGTTCCTTCATTGGTCAAGGTTAGTTTCATAAGGCATAAGTTATGAAGTTCCAGCTTTGGAGCGTTGACATCTGTATGTGGTGCTCTTGTTTTAAGTACCCGTAAACTGACACTTTATTTGTGCGTTCTTTTAGATTAAATTAGAATCAAATGGGTTGCTTTCCTAGCAAAATTTATACTGTGCTCATTATTCCTTTAACCCATTCCTGCAAAATACTGCTTTTTATGCCCCTTATAAGAAAACTTAAGAAAACAATGTCGAAAATGAAGAAATTGCTTGTTACAAGCAATTTCTTCAGTTTCCATACTGCTTTTTACTCAAAAAAAAAAGAATTTTTAAATTCTACCAACTATAAATTATAGTCTTCAACTTGTTTCAGTTTGGACATGAGTCTGAGATTTTATGGTTTGGTAATGGCTTAATTCTAGAATAACTTTCTATACCTATGTGTTTATTGTGTCAAAATAGCCTTAGCCAAAATTAGGTTGTTTTAATGTAATAGGATTATAAAAGCTTAATTACTATATGTAAGGTTATTCTTATAAAAGCTATTATTAACTATTATTCTACAGCAAGATTGGAAAATACTTAAAATAACACAACTGTAATAAGTACCAACTCATACAGCTTATAAATATTTTGTCCTTTTGCTTGCCCAATGATGGTCTCACAAAACAAACCCTGTCAAGTTCAAAAAAATATATAATAACACTTGAGTGACTTTTGGATGTGCTCTATCAAAATTCGCTTTTCTAACAATGTTTTCTGCTCAATATTATACCATAGTGTTATCATCTGCACTCTCTCTTTCTTAAACATTCTAAAACTTATACATATTAAGTTGATCGTACTCAAGCCACCCTTCCCAAGTAGACAGGTAAACTATTTGTATCAAGCAATAGTGACACAAGTTTCAAGCCATTCCAACACAATGCTGATTTTTGATGCCCCCGAAGAAAAACAATTTGGAAAACATTGTGTAAAATGAAGAAATTGCTTGCAATGTTTTTCTAAGCAGAAAGTTGAAAAAGTCTTATAAATTTCATAAACTTAAAATTGTTGTCTGTAACTTTTTTCAATTTGGACAATTCTAACATTTTGCTGTCTAGAAATGGGTTGAATAACATCCATTTTTGTAACCCTTTCCTGTTTAATTCCTGTGATTTATAATTGAGAAAACATTGTAGAAAAAGAAGAAATTGCTTGTAACAAGCAGTTTCTTCTTTTCAACAATATTTTCTACCCTATTGAATGTTTTTTTTCCAAATAAATCCATTTTGAAAATTTCGTCTGCAAAACCTTTGAATTTGGACAGGTCTAACATTTTGCAAAACAGGAAAGGGTTAAGCTAGAAATTTTATGCAAGAAGTACCAACAGCGCTCATGGTTTGGTTGATACATATTTTGTGTTTTATTTCATATTGGAAAATTGCATTCATCCATTCTTTTACACCACATCTTTCATTTTCAATAATGTTTTCCCCAAGCTTTATATAGTGCATGGCTATAAAATACAGGATTGTGATTGAATGGATGGTTTCAACTTGAACTCTGTGAATTATGTTCTCAAGTCGGAGTAAATTAACCCATTTCCAAACAATCAGGCTTTTCCATAACTGGCAATGTCTTCATTATCAACAATATTTTCTACCCAAAATTGTACAGATGTTTTAAAATTCTATCAACTAATAATTGTCATCCGCAACTTTTTCGAATTTTGACAGGTCTAAAATTTTGTTGTCTGATAATGGGTTAAAGACAACATAGATAAGTATGTTGTCTATAAAAATTCCACATTATTGTAATACTGTTTAAATAAGGTATAGTTACAATTTTTTTGTAGCCTATAGAATCTCATTTCATCTAAATCTACAGTAGTTTGAAAATTTCTTCAATGAAATTTCATGATTCAATTTCTGATAAGAACATAAATCTTTCAATCCCTCATACTTAGGGAAAATCAGATGAAGATTTTTTTATGTAAAATTATTAAGATACAGTACTTTCACCTAATAAAAGCTCCCTCTCTAATAAAGGCTCCCTTAAATTAACTGTTCTTGGAGCCCTTCAAACAACCCAAGCAATGCCCCCACAGGGCCTCAACACCTATAGGAATTTACTGTGGTTACAGATTCCAAGCTCAAATATTTATCCGAATTCATGTATGAAAACTAAGCTACAAAATTTAAAAACACATTATCAAACTATGTGTAATGGTGAATGTCCCGACCCAATCTGTAGAGGCTTATAATTTGTCTTAACCCATTCCCACTCAGTGACGCTTTTAGATGATTTGGAAAACACTGTGGAAAATGAAGAAATTGCTTGTGACAAGCAATTTCTTCATTTTCTACAGCGTTTTCTACACAGAATGTTAAAAAATCCAAATTTTCATGAACTTTAAATTGTCGTCTGCAAGTTCTCTCAATTTGAGCCAGTCTAAAAATTAGCTGTCCAGTAATGAGTTTATTAGACTTGAAAGTTCAGTACTGGACTCCCCTTCAGATATCTGCCAATTTTCAAAGGCTTGGAAGGAATTATTTAAATTTGTACTCTTTTTTTCAAGAAGACGTCAAAGGAGAAATCAAGCCATGATTCCTAATGAAGTAAAAAACCAAAAGTAGAAATGATTTCAGCATCACTGTGAACAAAGGGAAATAAAGGGAAATAAATCAGTACAATTTGTAAATAGATTAGAAGATACAGATAGTGCATTTGTAGACTGGCAGAATCTAGGAAAATAGGTATTGGCGTTTTGCATCATGCCCCAGTGCTTTTATTAGGTGAAATACAGTATCATCAGCACATTCTTGCTTCAGCATTGGTAACTTTTCTATTATGTATGATTGATTCTTCATTAGCTTAAAACTGCCATCTTTTAACCATGGATTCCTACACAATCCACTTTTTACCCCCTCAAGAAAAAAGCTTTGGAAAACATTGTGGAAAATAAAGAAAGGCCTTGTAGCAAGTAATCTCTTCATTTCCCATAATCTTTTTTCAGACAGAAAGACAAAGATTTTTAAAATTTCACTCTAAATTGTTCTCTGCAACTTCTTTCAATTTTGAGTAGCAACTTCTTTCAATTTGGACTTGTCTAACATTTTGTTGTCTGGTAATGGCATAAATTTAGCATTGCTTTGAGATTTTCATTATTCATATTCATATTGAAATATAATATTTGTTATCATATTGAAATTGTTATCATATTGAAAGATATGAATTAACCCTTGTCATGCTGAACGTTGAATATTTGGGTTTTGGCAGGAGGTGTTGACCAAGATCAGCCTGCACATAAGTGCAGTCTGATCTTGGTCTACACCTCCTGCCTGTACTTTTCCTGCCAGAGCTGTTTATGAAATGCATTTCTACTAGAAATATTCATTTTTGAACAACAACTTCTATCAGTGCTTTCAAAAATTTGATTTTACAGCAATTCAGTAAAGTAATATATTCGGCCTGACATTAGGGTTAAATATATGTTTATAATGTTTATCTAACCTTTTTACATATTTCCTTTCCTCACGAACTTTAAAACACCATTGGTTCACCATTGTTTCAAAGATCTCCACATTATAGTTAGATTAGTTATGAATTGAGGTCACCTCTGAAATTGTCAAGCTAGACTTTATTATAAAGAAAACTTAAAATAAAGCATACAGACCTCTAAAAATATTAGGAAGATAATGGATTTATTAAACACTATTTTTCACAATTCTTTGTTATGATATGTTTTACAGTAGAGCATTTGAAGGCTGGCCCCCCTGCCACTCAAAAGACCCCAAGACAACATAAACCTAAAGTGTTTGTGGCCAATGGGTCAGATGTGGCCCTTAAAGGGATGTGTCTACTTTTTACCAAGAATGGAGACCCCAATGTTGTTATAACTGATCAAAACCTTACTAAGGTAGGTGAATGGTAGCTTCAGTCGAATACTTAGATTTTTACCCATTTCCAAATTATAAAATTTTAGATTGGTCCAAACTAACATGTCGTAGATGACAAATTCAAGATGATGAAATTTTAAAAATCACATATCAGATATTAAAAGATTTTTAACCCATTACCAAACGGCAAATTATTAGGGACTGGTCCATGTTGAAAGGAGCAGCAGAATGCAATTTAAAGTTTTGGAAATTTTAAATTATTTCAACTTTCTTGTTAGGAAAGTTTGTGTAAAAGGAATAAATTTCTTGTTACAAGAAATTTCTTCATTTTTATACGCCGCCGGAGGCGGTCGTATATTGGCATCATCTTCTCTGTCTGTCCATCAGTCCGTCCATCCGTACGTATGTACGTACGTCCACTTTTCTTGTGAGCACAACTCCTCCTTAGTTTCTGGTTGGATCTTTTTGAACTTGGTCATTGTTATCACCTTAATTGGTAGATGTGGATGAAGTAAGGATTTTATGGTTCATTAATTTTCCCTGAATTATGCCCCCTTAAAGCTTAGTATCTGGGGCTTATTGAAATTGCAGCCTTGTGGACGCAACTCCTCCTAACTTTTTGTCTTGATTTAAATGAAACTTGGTCAATGTCATCACCATAATTTGTAGATGTACATGGATCAAGAATTTTATGGTTCATTAATTTCCTTGAATTATGCCCCTTAAAACTTAGTATCTGGGGCTTATTGAAATTGCAGCTTTGTGAACGCAACTCCTCCTAACTTTTGTCTTGATTTAAATGAAACTTGCAAATGTTTTGAATTTGGTTCTGTCAAAATAAAAGCGTCTACAATTATTTTCGTGAAACAGCAGCAAAGTGGCGGCGTATATTGTGACTATGGCACTCTTGTTCACAATATTTTCCCTACTGTTTCTTATGGAAAGGTCAAAAAGCATCACTGTTTGATAATGGGTTAAGTATTTCCAATTATAACTGTGTAACAATACTCTGGGGACTGCAATGTTGTATTGGTACATGTACATGCAAATTTTATATGCAAATATTATATTGGTGCATGTATATGCAAATTTTATATGCAAATATATTGGTACATGTATGTATGCAAATTTTATATTCAAATGTTATATTGGTGCATGTATATGTACATTTTATATGCAAATATATTGGTACATGTACATGCAAATTTTAAATGCAAATATTATATTGGTACATGAATATGTAAATTTTGTAATCTCTCATGACAATGCATTTTAGAATAATCTTACGGAGATCAAATTCATTGATGACAAAATCTTTAGACTTGTTCACATTGAAAAAAATTGCAGGCAACCATTTGAAGTACATAAAATTAAAAAGGTAGAATACATTTTGACAAAAGGAGTAATTTCTGTATTTTTACAATACTTTCAAGAGCTGTTACTTTCCAGTGCTTAGGAATGCCTGATTTTGATGTAATGGGCTAATTATTTAAATGTTATTGCTAAATCTTAATGTAGGTAACATTGAGATGAGAACAAGTAATTTATTCATTATCAGTTTATCATTTATTTGAACTAACTCATTTAACCCATTCCCAAAATATGATGCTTTTTGATACCCCTAAAATAAATACAATTGGGAAACAAGCAATTTCTTCCATTTCAACATTGTTTTCTACCCAGAAAAAAAATCTAAAATTTCATAATCACTAAATTGTTGTCTGCAACTCCTTTCAGTTCGGACCAGTCTAAAATGTTGTCGTCTGGTAATGGGTTAACCAAAAGATATTTATGTTATTCATATGTCAATTGTGTTTTGTTGCTCCTTTTTTTTCCATCTTGGCTACATTTCGTCAGGTTGTTGAGTCTTGGCTCAATGCTTGTATTCATTACTTTCAGGAGATCAACTTTACGATCCTGGACACTGTTGGACAAGGAAAGAATGGCAGTGGACTATTATCTGCTGTGGAACACCTGCTGTCTTTCATTTTCATACCCGCCTTGAAGAGTCTAGACAAAGGTTGGGGAGCCCTCGACACCAAGGCAGCAGCCCAGACTCGGAGTGATTTCCTTAATATGTTGGACTCTTTTGTTAGTGTGCTTGTGGGTAAGTGGTTCCATTCTCTTCTACCCTCCTTAGCTATGGTTATAATAACCTCTTGCCACACAATTCTACTTTAAGCAGTAAAATTATGGAAAAGTTTCAGGGAAAAAGAAAAATTGCTAGTGTCCTTTTCTCACAATGTTTACTACCTGTATTTTTTCTCCAATTTTTGTACAATTTGAAATCTCATCTGCAACTCCTTTCAATTTCATTTCCGGTGAAAATTTTTGTTGTCTGGAAGAGTGCTACATGTTATAAGCCCTAGAAAATGGAATTTAGTAATTCTCATGGAATTGAACAAAGAAAATTGTAGTTAAATCAAGTTACCACACAACAAAATTTTAGACCGAGACCAAATTCAATGAAGTTGCAGATGTCAATTTTGACTTCATGAAATTAAAAAAAAAATTGTCCTGTTTGGTAATAAACATTGTGAATAAAAATGTAACAAGCAATTTCTTCATTTTCCTCAATGTTTTGCATCAACCTTTTTGCTGGAGTGGGGAGTAGTTTGTATCTTCCAAATGCAGGATTGTGTCGGAATGGGTTAACTTGCTCTCTTGTTTATTTATGCTGCAGATTATGCTGTTTTCTTTATATTTGAAATGATCAAAAACTTTGTATCCTAGAAATTTTTTATTGTTTTTTATTTCCAAAGAGGTTTTACTATATTGATGTAGACAAAATAAAATGTTCATCATTTTCCCTCAGGTGCCCAAGAAAGCCTGAATGAGAAGGTACAGCTGAAGCCCTGTGAGACCTATGACCTATCAAGGGTTCAATCCCCAGCTGACTACCAGGCTATAGCTAACAGCACTGAGGCTCTGGAAGGGATAGAGTCCTGTATGGAGGTCTGGATTAAACAAATTGAACAGGTATGACTGCCTTCATTCTTCAAACTTCAAGAGCACAGGTGAGAGCCCTGGGCTGACCAAACTAACAAACTAATTGTGCTTTGGATGAGACATTAAACCAAGGCCTCTGTTATGGTGCTATCCCTCAAGCACTTTAAAGAACCAGGTGGAGTTCTCATGAGTTTTGTCCAGTACCATTGCGTTATCCCCCATAACAACTTACCATCCTATGGGGGTGTTGCTCATATGCGCTTTTTATATGGTATCGATGATAAATAAAAAGGAAATGCACACAAAATTTTTATATCAATTTCAACTTACTCAAGCTCTCATTCAGGGATCAACTTGTTTTCAAATTTAATTTTGGATTCAATTAGGTGCAGTTTTGTATGCTATGCTCTTAACCATTTACTGTATTAGAAAATTACCCCCCCCTTCCTACCAAAGACAGTTCTTTTATATCTTTCCCTTGTCTTGGCCACCGTCAGTGTGCAGTCGGTAGCGTGTCTGACTCCCAATCTTCAATCATGGGATATCATAGATTCGATCCCCCGCGGCGGCACATACCCTTTCCGACATTTGTCTCTAACCAATGGGTTGATAATCGTAAACCTAAGTGGGATAGAAGCTGGAGGCTAGGAAAGGATAAAACGGTAGTACTTGTATGAGAAATACCAGGAATCTATTGTAAGGTGCTCCAGCTTCCGGGATATGACTGAAATACTGTTAAAAGTAACGTTAAACCCCATTCAATTGATCAGTCTCCTTGTCTTGAATGCAGTTTTGTATGCTATGCTTTTAAACCTTTACTGTATTGGAAAATTACTCCTCCCTCTTCCTACCAAAGACAGTTCTCTAAAGGTCTTTCCCTTGTCTTGGCTCAAGATTAAAAATTCTGTGGAAGCTTCTTTACCTATTACAATACAATCCCACTTTTTGATGCCCCGAAGCAAAAAGGTTATGGAAAAACAATGTGGAAAATGTAAAAATTATTTTTTTACAGGCTATTTCTTCATTTTCCACTATGTTTTCTACCCAGAAACTTGAAAAAATCTTAAGTTTCATAAACTGTAATTTGTTGTCTTCAACTTCTTTGAATTTGGATCAGTCTAAAACTTTGCAGTCTGGTTATTGGTTAATCTATGCTATATCACATTTATTGGAGTGTTTCTTTATTTTAGGTTCTAGCGGAAAGTGAGCAGATGAGAAAGGAGGCAGATGATATTGGTCCGAGAGCGGAGCTTGACCACTGGAAGAAAAGGATGTCCAAGTTTAATTATCTCCTAGATCAGATCAAAGGACCTGAAGTGAAGGCTGTGTTAGGTGTACTGCATGCTGCTAAATCCAAACAAATTAAGGTATGTATAGTCAAGTACAATGTAATGATATTTAAACCATTACCAGGCATTAAAAATCTATACTAGTCCAATTTGAAAGAAGTTGCAGACAACAATTTCAATCTAATGAAATATTACAGTTTTTTGGCTTTTTGGGTTGAAAAGATTGTGGGAATATCTTCATTTTCCACAATGTTTTCTAAACCTTCTTTTCTTTAGGGGTATCATTAAAGCATCATTGTGTGGGAATGGGTTAAATTGTCATAGTTCATTAAAATTGAAATTTGATGAATTTATTTGAGTATCATAGATAAGACAGCATTTTGTTTTGTCCAGTATATGTACAGATTACTGGAGCTTTTCACAGTTACACCAACCCATTACCAGATGAAAAAATTGTAGATTGGTCTAAATTCAAAGAAGCTGCGGCCATAGCACAGTGTTAGCACATAGGACTACTGGTCAAGAGTCCCGGGTTCCATCTTGGGCTGCAGTGAATAACCTGTCCAACATTAGTTGCCTTTGCAAGGGATGTAGTGAGAAATTAGTCTCCTTTGGAAAGGGTGTAGTGAGAAATTCCAGGAATCCACGGTTAGGTGCTCCAGCTGCCATAATATGACTGAAATACCGTTAAAAGTGGCGTTAAACTCTATTCAACCAATCAAGCAAATTCAAAGAAGTTGCACATGGTCATTTATAGTAGATGAAATTCTAAAATTCTTTGTCTTGTAGGGTAGAAAAAGTTGTAGATAAATAAAATCTTTTTTCTTTAGGGGCATATAAATCAGGAACAGGTTAATAGCCATATTCATTTGAAAATCGTCTTATGAAATAATGTTTCCATTTGTACAATCATTTTTAGCTTGGCTGTTTTCAGAGAAAACCCGAGGTATAGTGATCACCTTGGCGTTGTTGGCGTTGGTATGACAAACTTTAACCTTGGTCATATTTCTGTTGTTATTGAAGATATCCCCATGAAACTTGGCATGTGTATTGACCATCAAAAGAGCTATCTAGACTATCAAGGGGGATAACTCTAAAATAGTTTTTATTAGAGTTATGCCCCTTTTTAAACTTAGATTTTTTGTATTATCCAGCACCTGCAGCTGAGCATTGGCACCCGTGCACGGTGCTCTTGTTAGCATTTTTCTGGACTAAAATTTAGGATAAGCTTATGTTATAGATAATATCATAATTTCTTTGATGTGCTCTTGTTTCCAATCTAATATCTGATATTAAACAGTAAATGAAACCAGATGATATCATAAGTATCTTTAATCTGGCGGAGATGACATACTGAAGGGCAAAATAAATGAAAGTAGAGCTAGATCTACCAAAATAATTAGTTTATTATTGAACCCATTACCTGAAAACAAAATTTTAAATGGGGAAAAATGTGGACAATGAAAAAAAAAAGTCTTTTAATAACCCTTTTCTGGTTAATCTCTGGATTTTACGTCCCTGAGTTTTTATACTTGAGAAAATATTGTGGGATAAAAAGAAATTGCTTTTAACAAGCAATTTCTTCTTATCCCACAATATTTTCTACCTTATAGGTTGGTTACTTTTCGAATTGCACTCACTTTTAATTGTCGTCTGCAACTTATTTGAAATAAGACAAGTCTAAAATTTTGAAAACAGGAAAGGGTTAAGAATTTCATCATTTTTCAAAGCTTTTTTCTTGAGGATCATTAAAAAGCAGCATTATGTGGGAATTGATTGATAATTTCACTGATTTTCTAGTGAAATTATCCAGTCATAATGCACAAAACAAATCCACTGTAAAGATTGTAAATGAAAGAATATGTTTTCCTTTCAGACCTGGCAAGAACTAGACAGAAGAATCACAGATACAGCTAATGAAGCCAAAGATAATGTCAAATTTTTGTACACTTTGGAGAAATTTTGTGATCCTCTCTACAACAGTGACCCCGTATGTTCACCCTTTAATATTATGGTGATCCTGGAATATTTACGTTTTAGCAGGAGATTTAGACTAAGATCAGCGTCACATATGACTAGTCTTCACCGCCATTTAGACAATAGTCATGTTCAATCACACCTGTTGATGAAATTCATGAATAAAGGAAATACTGACCAATAATCAGTGCCTTCAGTGCTTTCAGTCCTTTGATTTTAATGCCTTTCTGACCACGGATTTTATTCAGCATTACAAGGTTAATTGTCACATTCTGCGTATGAAATAACTCTTTTGTGTAGAAAGGTATATCTTTTCCTGCAAGGTGATGTGAAAATGCTTTGTGAATGATATTCAATACAGAAGCAACCATGTAGATATAGAATTAACTTTGCATTTGTTTTATTCTTTCATCTTGTAAAATGGTAGGATAATCGTAAACCTAAGTGGGATAGCAGATGGAGGCTAGAAGAGGATGCAGTAGTTGTACTGGTGTGAGAAATACCAGGAATCCATTGTTAGGTGCTCCAGCCTCCGCAATATGACTGAAATATTGTTAAAAGTGGTGCTACACCCTGTACAATCAATCAATCAATCAATCATCTTGTAAAAACTCAATTATTCAATCCAAATAACATATAAACATGCTTATTACGAAATTATGATACATAAATAGTCATGCTATTATACAATGTTGAATTGTAATAGAAGTGTTCACCTGCTATCAACTGCCATTGATTTTGGTTTACCTATTTTTTAGGTTGGTATGCTTGAAGGTATCCCAGGTCTGATCAATGCTATCCGAATGATACACAGTATCTCTAGATACTACAACACATCAGAGAGAATGACATCCCTCTTTGTGAAGGTAGGTAGTTGTTGTTTTTTTTAGTTCACCTGAGCCCAACATGCTCATGGTGATCTTTTGGAATACTTGATTTATCGTCTTCCATCATTTGTCAACAATTGTCAACAATTTAATGTTACCACTCTAGAAGTCACAATTTTGGCTGAATCTTTCTCAATCTTGCTGAAAATATTTATGAAGTATTGAGGAAGAAGCCTATTGATTATGGTGACATTCTTACCAATATGAAATTAAAATCAGCCTTATTGACAATTTCCTTGTAACCTCTCTAGAGGTCACAACTTTGGCTCAATCTTTCATGCAGAAAATGTTTGTATAGTCATGAGGAAGAATCTTATTGTATATAGGGACATTCTGACAATTCTATCAAGAGAAAAGGGGCCTTTTTTGACAATTTCCTTGTCACCACTCTAGGGGTCACAATTTCGGCCCAATCTTTCTCAAACTAACTGCAAATGCTTGTATTGTCATAAAAGAAGAACCCCCATTTAATATTGTAGAAGGTTGCACTAGTTGCAATATCAATATTCTTCTCTTCCAATATCAATGTTTTACTTTTATATGCATTTGACATTGTGGAATATCTCATTTTTTTGAAATTTGAGTTGATTGGTTTGCTTGAGAAAGTGAATTCAGATGAGTGATCTAGGGCCATCTTGGCCCTCTTACATAGAGTAATGTAGTAGGATGTAGGATCAAAAGTCAGATCATTTTGATCAGATAAGTTGTATACTTTATAGAAAGTTCAAAGACAAAAAAAGCTAGTCTTGTAGTATGTTGTTGTAGACACTCCCTGATGCCTGACTGCAACATATTGCTATCTTAGCAATAATAAAATAGTTTAATCCATTACCAGATGGAAATGTTTTAGACTGGCCCAAATTGAAAGTAATTGCAGACTACAATTTAAAGTTTATGAAACTTAATTAAATGTGTGTGTGTTTTTTCACTCTGTAAGTTTAAAATGTTATTGAAAATGAAAAAAAATTCTTGGTTCAAGCAATTTCTTGATTTTACACAATGATTTCCTACTTAATTTTCTTGGGGTGTGTGTCAAAAAGAGTCATTATGTTGGAATGGGTGAAAGTTCAATTTGATTTGTATTGCTGAAGAAGATAGTTTCCATTTACTCTAAACTAAGACATCACTACAACAATAAAAAGTCAACACTATTATATTTTACACTTAGATATGTATTATTGAAGAAGATATTTTCCATCTATTCTATACTTTAACATTTCTACAACAATAGAAAATTAACACTATTATATTTTACACTTTAGATCACCAACCAGATGATCACAGCATGCAAGGCCTACATCACCATTGGAGGTTCTGAAACCATCTGGTCACAACCCGCAAATGTTGTCATCAAGAAACTGAACGACTGTATCAGACTGAATGAGGAATATCAGCGATGCTTCCATAAAACCAAGGAAAAGCTGGAGAAAATGCCCAATGAGAGGCCATTTGAGTTCTCTGAGATGTACATCTTTGGAAAGTTTGATACGTTCACCAAACGTCTGAAGAATATCATTGCCATCTTTGATATGTTCTCTATCTACTCCACACTCTCAGAGTCCAAGATAGAAGGTAAATAGTTGAAAACTTAAAAAGACCAAAAGCCTTAAAGTACACAAAATCTAGATTTCAAGACAGTCGTTTAACCCATTACCTGATGGCAAAATTTTAGACTGGTCCAAATTGAAAGGAGTTGCAGGCGACAATTTAATGTTTGTGGAATTTCAGATTTTTCCCATTTACTTAGTAGAAAACATTGTGGAAAATGAAGAAATTGCTTGTAACAAGCAATTTCTTCATTTTACACAATGTTTTCCCAAATGGTTTTTTTTATGGGCGTCCAAATGCGTCACTGTATGGGAATGGGTGTGAAACAAATAGCTATGTACTGAAAAGACTAGAAAAAGTGCCCAAAACATTCACTTACAGTAGTTTCCTGTTGGTAGCATGTAGGACTCTTAATCAAGGGATCACAGGTTTCATCTGAGGCTGTGGCAAATATCCTTTCCGACATTTGTCTCTCACAAATAGGTGGATAACCGTAAGCTTAACTGGGATGAGCAGCTGGAGGCTCAGAAAAGATGTAGTATTAGTACTAGAGTAAAAATACAGGAATCCATTGTTAGGTGCTCCAGTCACTGCAATATGACTGAAATACTGTTAAAAGTAGGGTTGAACATCATTTAATCAACCAATCTTTTTTAAGACACCGAAAATGACCTTCAAGCATTTTATTGTACACCTAATAAATATTGTTTTGAATTTAATTCTGTAGGAATTGAAGTCATGGCCAACAGATTCAGTGTGATTCACACCCAAATACGCAAAAAGCCGTATGATTTCCTGGATCAGAGACGACAAGAGTTTGTACAGGACTATGAGGACTTCCTAAGGGCTATCAAGGAACTGCATGTGAGTAATGGTTTACAAATGATGTCAACTTCAAACCACACTCCAACTTGATTGTTTGATATACCAGACAGCATCATGTTAGTGGGTGACCAAACCCTCTTAACTACAGCTTATCTTAAATCATTTCCATACAGTGATGCTTTTATGGACGCTCCAGAGAAAAAGCTTGGGAAAGGATTGTTAGAATGTAGAAATGCTTGATACAAGCAATTTCATCATTTTTTAAAAAAAGTTGTTGTCTGCATCTTCTTTCAATTTGGACAAGTCCAAAATTTTGTCATCTGGAAATGGGTTAAGCTGTAGTTATGAGGTTTTAGTTGCCAATTTATGATTAGTTTGTTTGCTCCTGAGGTAATAAAAATTTAAATCTTTGGTGGGTGACCTAAGCATAGTAACTAAAGTTGTTTTAGTCACTCACCCACAAAATGGTTTCTCAAAAGTGTAAGAGATGAAAATTAAAGCTATATACATGTACCAAATTAGACATAATGATTGATCAATAAAGCTGTCTAGACAGCAGTGATTTTTCCATTGAATGACAAATTGTGTTGGTATAGTTTTGAACTTGATTTTGATTGCCTCTATTAAAAAAAATAGGGGTATATAAGTTTATTTTGTATGTTAGTCTACTATCTTTCTACTGTCTATGCAGAACATAACCTATTAACTAAGCATTTCTCACTAACTTAAAACACATTCCTAAACAACAAACTTTTAAACTGGTCCAAACAGACAGAAATTGCAGAATGACAGTTTTGTGTTCTTTAAATTTTAACATTTTTGATATTTCTGGGAAGAAGAGACAGTGAAATTGCTTGCTACAGAAAGTTTTCCAAAGCCGTTTTCTTAACCCATTCCTACACAACAAAATTTTAGACTGGACCAAATTGAAAGGAGTTCAGACAACAATTTAAAATTAATGAAATTTCAATTTTTTGCATTTTTTGTGGTAGAAAAAATTGTGTAAAATGAAGAAATTACTTGTTTCATTTTTAGGTCACCTGAGCACTAAGTGCTCATGGTGAGGTATTTTGATTGTCCTCTGTCTGGCGTCCTGTGTCGTCGTCCGTAGTGTGTCAACAGTCTTAAAACGACATCTCCTCAAAATACCACTGGACGGGTTTCAACCAAATTTGGCAGGAATGTTCCTTGGGTGGTGCCCTTTGAAAATTGCTAAATGAATTGAAATCTGTTTAAAACTATGGTTGCCATGGCAACAAAACTGACATTTTAATGAAAACTTTAAAAATTATCTTCTCCTGACCCAGGAGGCGTAGAGCCTTGATATTTGGCATGAAGCATCAGTACAATGACCTCTTCTAGAATTGCTAAAATCATCACCCTTGAACCCCCAGGGTGGAGCCCCAGGGGTTAGGGCTTATATAGAAATAAAGAAGGATTTTTAAAAAGACATCTGCAAAACCACTGGGCTGATTTCAAGCAAAGAATTTAATCAGTTGAAAACTCTGGCTGCTATGACATCAAGAGTAAAATTGAAAAAAAAAATGAAAAAAAAAAATCACCTCCTGACCTAGAAGTTGAAGAATCTTCAATTTTGCATGAGGCATCAGTACATTGACCTCTTTCAAAATTGATAAAATTTTAGAGCCACAGGGTGATTAGGCTTAAATAGGAATAAAGAAGGCAACCCTTTCAAAACCATTTGGCCAATTTAAACCAAATTGGGCAGAAATACGTTAGATAGCCTCCTTTTAATCATTACTGAAATATTTGAAATCTGTTTGAAAGCATTGGTTGATATTGTAATGCAAGTTGATTTTAGTTAAATATTTAAGGAGGTCTTTTCCCGACCCAGTTTGTATAAGGCCTTGAAGAAAAAAAAGCCTTATCTCGGGTGAGTGCCAGGGCTACTGGCCATCTTATTTTCTTGAGTGGCGACAAAGAGCAAATTGTCTGGAAACGAGTTTAGGGGCGTAAAAAAGCAGGATTGTGTTGGAGTGAGTTAATAAGGATTCAGTATCTCCTTTATGTTTTCAGAAACAAATCTGTGAGTTTATGGACAAGAAGTTTGAGAAGATAATTAGCACACAGAGAGCAATCTCTCTGCTGATCAAGTTTGAAAGCCTCAACCTGCCTGATATGCCCATACCAGATAAATACCAGAGGATTCTCAGTCACTATGGACGAGACATTGAAATGGTGTCCAAGATCTACCAGAAAAACAAGAATGATCCACCAGTGGCTAGAGATCTACCACCTATTGCCGGTATGTATGGTTTAACCAATTCCAATTCCATCCCACTTTTTTATGCCCCTCAAGAAAAGAACTTTAATTAAAAGAAATTGCTTATATCCACTATGCTTTCTACCTCAAAAGACAAATACATTAGAAATTACATCAACTATTTACTAAAAATTTTCATCAGCAACTTCTTTGAATTATGGACCAGTCTAACAATTTCGTGTCCAGTGATGGGTTTTGCTATAACAATTTATTATACAATATACTATTGGTGGTCCAAATTGAAAGAGATTACAGCTGTTATTATAGAGAGAGTGTACATAAAAAGTTAACCCATTCTCACTCAATGAGGCTTTGCGACACCCCTGAAGAAAGATTATTGGGAAACAGTTGTGTAAAAGGAAGAAATTGCTGGCAACAGACAATTTCTTCATTCTTGAAAATATTTTCTACCGAGAAAGTTGAAAAAAATCTAAAATTTCATAAACTTTAAATTAGCGTCTACAGCTCCTTTCAATTTTGAACCTTTGCTTCTTTGTAATGGGTTAACTATCTTACAATAAAAGTTTTGAGTCATTTGTCCTTTTGTTTATTCATTAGCTCTATACCTCCAAATGCGATGGTTAATGGCAGTAAATACATCATTAGTGCTATAGTTCTTAAGGAATTAGCTGAGACATATTTTTTTCTAAATTTACTTTATGTAACATCAAAGAGACTGACAACATTTTGGATAAGGTTTATAGAAATACAAAATTGGTTGTATAATTATCCTACAAATTCACAATAACCTCCTATTTCAGGTAAGATATCTTGGGCCAGACAGCTGTTCCGTCGTATACAAGAACCCATGGAGATCTTCCAGCAACAGACCAAGTTACTAGAGGGCTCTGAAGCCAAGAAGATCATCAAAAACTTCAACAAGACAGCAAAGGTCCTGCTTGAGTTTGAGGTTCTCTACCACAGAGGCTGGCTGAGACAGGTGGAAGCAGCCCGATCTGGTCTACAGGCCTCACTGCTGGTTCGTCATCCAGAAACCAATGAGCTGTATGTAAACTTTGACCCACAGATTTTAACGATGATACGAGAGACAGAGTGTATGGCAAGACTTGGGCTGGAGATACCACCTATGGCTAAAACAATGAGAACCAAACAGACAGAGTACAAGGAGAATTATAATGCTTTACTGGTAAGATTGATAAACATGTGAATCTTCAAGTCACGATAAAATTAAAGT
The DNA here is from genome assembly GCA_946902895.1 of Fragum fragum. Taxonomy (NCBI): domain Eukaryota; kingdom Metazoa; phylum Mollusca; class Bivalvia; order Cardiida; family Cardiidae; genus Fragum; species Fragum fragum. The sequence continues at coordinate 46,317,154 of OX336373.1, read as the reverse complement.
CTTTTGTGATTCTACTATTTAATAATCTTGAGTGTCAGTCATTTGCCTATGAAATAGTTTGAGTTATTGAATAAGTATGTAGTTTAACCCAATACTTGATGACAAAATTTTAATCTGGTAGAAATAACTAAAGGGGATTACAGATGAAGTTGTATTTTGAAGAATTTGAAATCCTTGTTTTGTTGGAAATGGAGAGTTTGCTTGACATAATATTTTTTGGAACAGGTTAGCCACACCTAGATACACCTTTAACACAATAGAGATTATCATATAGGACAAAAATAGCATTTGCATAACCTTTATAAACTCAATTCTAACTCAAGACCAAGTTTGAATTTTTTGGAAGGACTTATTTGCCTATCCAAATTTGAAATATTTGAATTACCTCTTCATGATGAAGCCTTGAAACTATATTTATTTTCAAGATGATGTTGAGAGAAAACACAAGAGTCCGAAAGAAGATACCTCAAGCCTTTGAGGACCTGATGGGACCCCACATCAAGCGTGTGGATGATGCTATTGACCCTGGACTCAAAACCCTCTCCTGGACCTCTCTCAACATTTGTGATTACATCGCTCATGTGTACACCCAGCTGGAGGAGCTAGAGTTATTAATGGTGCGAGCAAATGAGCTGACAGAGTTCAGAATTGATGCTGTGTTGAAGGAAATGGCTTCCACTACCTTGTGTCAACTGCCCCAAGATGAACCTTGGACAGTAGAGGACTTCCTGGAAAATACTGAGGTATGAAAAAAACTAAAGCCCATTCCCACACAACAAAATTTTAGACTGGGCCAAATTTAAAGATGTTGCAGACAGCAATTTAAAGTTTATGGAATTTTAGATTTTTTCATCCTTTTGGTTAGAAAACATTGTGGATAATTAAGAAATTGCTTGTGACAAGCAATTTCTTCATTTTACACAATGTTTTCCAAAGCTTTTTTTCTTGAGGGGCGGTTTAAAAAAACCACATTTTCACACAAAATTCATTTAGATTGGTCATAATTGAAAAGAGATGTTTAACTTGAAAAATAAAAGCCATATGAGATAGAAAAAAATAGTGAGAAAAGAAGAAAAGAAGCAATTTCTTTTTTTCTCACAATCTTTTCCAAAGCTATATTTCTTCAGCGAGTAAAAATGTGAGATTATGTGGTTATTGGTTAATTTGTAGATCATTATGTGATTCCATCTTGAACATATGAGTTTCATAATTATGTACCATTAAAACCTTTTTACATAATAAAATAACCAGTTTCCAAATAGCTAAGAGAAATTTTGATAGATCTTTTTGGAAACAAATGAATGTTGTTTCTATATCTAAAGAAGCATTTTGAGTTACAGGATTTGAAATTGGTTAGGTTACAGTGTGTGTCTTTGTAAAGTACTTATTACTGACCTGAACTATAAATCCCTTTATTTTTCAGTCCCTGTGTACCAAAGGAGCCAATACCCTACAGACCAAGAGTCTGGTTGTTGAGGAGGCAGCCAATGAGCTGATAGGAATGTTATGTAACATGCAGGAGGAGATGGAAGAGGAGGGACAAGAGGAGGAGAAACAAGAAGGTGGGTGGAGCTTGTATTTAATTATTGATGAAATGATTTTTTGAAAATTTAGAAGGTGGATGAAGACAAGGGGCAAAAGGTAGGAAAATAGGAAGGTGGATAGAGATTGATTGAGGAGGTAAAAGAGGAGAAAGAATTCAAAGGGGGGACATATATTACGAATGATATATTTCATACTAGTAAGATATTTTGTATCGGAGAGGAAGGATTAAATACATGAAAGTACTAAATTACAAATTCTACTTTTCAAATAGAATTTCAAAAAGGTTTTATTTTCAGAGATGGTAGAATACGTAAATTGATTATTAGTAATAAATTTTGATGTTAAAAGTATTTTCTGTGTAAGCTATTCTTGATTGTATTCAGCTGATGATGACAGAGGTGCAGCAGGTTCACCCACTGGATCTGGTCGAGCTAGCAGTCGTCGTTCTAGACCTGTGTCATCCAAGGCCAATTTGGCAGCCAAGAAGAAGCGAGAACAGAAAGAGAATATTGAGCAGGCTGCTATGGATCTACTAAACCATTTCAATCATCGTAACCTTGAGGCGCTGATCAAAGTTACAAAGAACACCCTGGAGGCTCTGAGGAAGAGAATCACATCTAGTTCTATGGTTCATTACATTGGTAAATACATGTTCTTGCTTCCAAGGTATTCGTTTTGACTTCCTTAAAATGTCAATATTTTTCACATGATTGTACTTGATCCATTACCTCACAGACCTTTATTTGCCAACAAATAATTGCATAAGCCTATTACAAGATAACATAATTTTAGACTGGCTTAAAATTAAAGAAGTTGTAGACAACAAGGTTTAGTTGCTGAAATTTTAAAAATCTTTGTCTTTTAGGGAAGAAACATTGTGGATAATAAAGATGTACAACATGTAACAAGCAATTTCTTCATTTTCCACAATGTTTTCCGAAGTTTTTTTTTGAGTGCATCCAAAAAATGGGATTGTATGGGAATGGGTTATTGGAAGCATGGTGGAAAAATGAGAAATTGCTTGTGATAAGCTATTTATCCTTTTTCCACAATGTTTTAAACCCTAAAGGACACGAGACTTTTGATTTATACTCAATTTGTAATGTCAACTGAATCTTCCTTGAGTCTGGACATGTGTAAGATTTGTAGGAAGTTACTCATGGAAGATATATTATTAGTCTGTACTTCAAATTAAAGGTTTTAGTAGCATGAGTCAGAATTATTTTAGGAAATAGGCAATTCTGAATGTATACCTGGTTCCATTCAAAATCTATATCAACAATGCTGTTTGAAATAACCTTACTTCAAGTATTTTTTCCCAAAAGAATCTTTGAAGATCAAGTTTATTCTATGTATCTAGGTGATTCCTCTGGGTTTGGATCTGATGCCAAGAAAGACAACCGACCATTCTTCAAGACGTTTGCCACTTTGTCCATCCCCAACATTACAATGACACCAGCACTGGATGAAGTGCAACAAGCTATCAATAAGGTCAGGATTGTTTGAAATGGATGGAGTTGATTGTAAATTTGTAATAAAATGATCGAATTTCAATATTGAAAACAAACAAACAAGAAAACGTCTTTAAGTAAATCTATTTTGGCCATAAAGTTGATATGCTCTAATGAAATTTAATAATGTAATCATTCTGAAAGATATATTTTGTGGTTTTAACCCATTTTCAAACAATTCTGCTTTCTTGTGCACCCCAAGAAAATAAGCTTTGAAAAACCTTTTGTGCAATGAAGAAATTTCTTGTGACAAGCAATTTCTTCATTGTTCACATTATTTTCTATGCTAAAAGACAACGAACTTTAAGATTCCATTAACTTCAAATTTCATCTGCAACTTCTTTCAATTTGGACCAGTCTAAAAGAATTTCATGTAGTAATGGGTAAACTGACATTATTCCTGAAATCTGGAAGGTTTTCATTTATTTGTTAGTTTTCACATGAAACTAAGAATATTATGTTAAGATTACAATCCATAATGTTAAGGGCAATAACTCAAACTGTATTGTAAGATAAATACCTCTTTTCCAGCCCAAATTGACTATATTTTCAACTCTTGTCATGCTGAGCCCAGAGTATTCCTGCTTTTACAGGAGGTATAGACTAAGATCAGCCTTCACATATGTGCAGTCTGATCTTAGTGTACACCTCCTGTAAGGCTTATTTAAGTCAGGGTCGTTTATAAAATCATTTATCAAAGTAAATATTTTGACCAACAAGTGGGGTCTTTCAATGCTTTCAGGTCCATGAATTCAATGCAGTTCTAAAACAAAAAATAAGATTATGCATGACAAGGGTTTACCTACTATCAGAGATTCATGTACACTAGCCATCCATTTGATGCTGATATTCATACTATGTCTGTCATCAATCTTGGTAACTGCTTGCCCCTCCTACAAAGTCCGTTGGCCGCGCCTATTGACTCCGACAGGAAGTTCTGCCTCTACCTTTACCGTCGTTATTTTGCAAAGTAGCATGTAACAAAAAAGAAAATGGTTGGTTGGTGACCTAAACATTGTAACTACAGCTTGTATAAGCTGTAGTTACGCTTAAGTAACCAAACCAACAAAAAGGTTAACAAAATGGCGGCAAATGTTGGAGTTGAAAGCTCAGGTCCGGGTTAAATAAATGGTTTGATAGGTCGTTGATTCCTTAATTGACAGCCGCAATTGGTCAATTTTAGGCTGCCCAGCTAGTTGTGAGTGTTAGTAAGGGAGTGTCACAGTGGAACAAGGACAGAAAGAGGCCACCAAAGGAGAGGCCCGCATCAGGGGACAGAGATGGACATGAGAGAAGGGCCAGTGTGGGGAGTGTTGCAGCCTCAGAGGGATCCCACGGGGGCCAGAAAAAACCGTCGGAGCCAGAACGAGAGGCCACAAACTATACCATCACACTGGCAACCAAGAACTATTACAAGAATGTGTCAGAGAATAAAGAAGTGGCTAAACTATTATCTCTGCTGTCTACATCTATCAACTCTACAAAGAAGGTTCGTGTGAATTGGATCTTTAATTTACAAAAGTGTTGATAAGTTTGACTTTTGAAATTTCAAATAACAATGAATCACACGAGGCTTAATACTGTCAGTGAAATTTGTGTCCATTGTTGAATTGGGAAAGATTTTTCAACCATAAACCATAAAATACTCTCAGTAAGTATTGAAGATTGAGATGTAAACTTTGTTAGGATATAAGACAGTGTTAGTATTATTTTAATCTTTTCCAAATATTTAATTGTTTATGTATAGTCTTGGTTATTTTGAAATTGAACTATAACTGTTGATTGTTGTATTCCAGGAAGTAACAAGTGCTCTAGAAAAGTTTGCTGATTACCACATTATCTGGGAGAATGATCGTGATGAAGAGATGGAGAAATTCATGGCTGATAACCCCAAACTGACCGAGTTTGAATCTAAAATTAAATATTATGAGGAACTTGAGGTGGCCATTAATGGGGAACCAGAATACTATGACGTGGGACCAATTGCTCTATTCACAGGTACGTCATTTCAGTTCTTCACTCATTAAGAATTTATATATCATTTTGGAGGTCCATATAAGTTGGGTTGTTGCCAGACTGATGTTTACCTTGACTATTGGAAGAACAGGAGAGCTATTCCAGTCACCCGGGTGTCCATGTTGGTGTTGGCTCAACCCATTACCAGACGGCATAATTTTGGACTAGCCCAAACTGAAAGAAATTGCAGACAACAATTAAAGGTTTATGAAATTTTGAATTTTTCAACTTTTTGGTTAGAAAACATGGTGGAAAATAAAGATATTGCTTGTTACAAGCAATTTCTTCATGTTCCACAATGTTTTCCACAGTTATTTTCCTTTGGGGCGTCTGAAAGCATCACTGAGTGGCAATGGGTAAATGCATTGGTTAAAGTTTTACATGCAAGTCTCTTATCTTTGTTTCTCATAATGCTACTGCTCTGTGACTTTGGACTCGCCTTTGTGACCACCATATTATCCCAAAGGCAAAGGTTCATTACTCTGACATTCATTTTAGTGGAATAATGACCTCTTTTTAGACTTTTACTTTTGGTTAAATTTTTACCTGCAGGTCTGAAATCTCTGTTTCTACTAATGCTATTGCTGACCATCATATCATCTCAAAGGCAAAGATTCATTTTAGCGGAATTTATACCTTTTTTCTACTTAGAAATTCTTGGTCAAAGTATTATGCAACTTCTTTATAGACAATATTTTCTATACTGAATGTTTCTTAGTTATATACGTATACCTTCGCATGGCATTTTTAACTTTCTTAAAGTCACAAAAAATTTTGGAAGCACAACTATCTTGTTTTGACTTGCAGAGAAGCTGAAATTTGCCCTGAATGTTGAAACAAAGGCTTGGAGGTTACATTATGGAAAAGCTTGTAACAAGAAATACAGCACAGAGATGGAGGAAATCTTCACCTTTATGGAGGATCTGAACAAAAGGCTTAGTCGACCAATCAAAGATCTTGATGACATACGATTTGTTATGGCCGCACTGAAAGATATCAGAGAAAATGAGATCAGGATTGACATGAATATAACACCCATTGAGGTATAAAACATTAGATAGAACACATTAGACATGTCATATAGTCATTTTATGATCATCATATTTCTGCGGAACAGAACATTTATTTTTAGACCATTTGTACATGTATATGCCACTGAAGGTGGATAATCGTAAACCTAAGTGGGATAGCAGCTGGAGGCTAGGAAATGATGTAGTGGTATTACTGATGTGAGAAATACCAGGAATCCATTGTTAGGTGCTTCAGCCGGTGAGATATGACTGAAATACTGTTAAAAGTGGTGTTAAACCCTATTCAATCAATCAATCAATAGACCTTTTGGTGTACTTCATGATTTAGACTTTTCAGATAGTAGAACTCCATTTATAATTAACCCATTCCCACACTGCAAAATTTTAGACTGGTCCAAATTGAAAGAAGCTGCAGATGACAATTTCAAGTTGATGGAATTTTGAATTTTTTTCGTCTTTTTGGATAGAAAAAGGAGGGATTGAGTTGGAATGGGTTAACTCATTCCCTCACAAACTGTTTTTTTTACAACTCCAGAGGAAAAAATCTCTAGAAAACATTTTGGAAAACGAAGAAATTACTTGTTATGAGCAATTTCTTTATTATCCACAATGTTTTCTATCCCAGAAGACAAGGATTATTAAAATATTATCAACTAAAATTGTCCTTTGCGACTTCTTTTTCCCTTTCCAGTTTTACAAATTTCAGCTTTTTTTAAATTCAAAGGTTTTGCAGACAAAAATCTTAAGTGGATTTTCAGTTAAAAAATAACCATTCAGTAGGTTAGAAAATGTTAGGGGGAAAAAAGAAGTTGCTTGTAACAAGCAATTTCTTATTTTTTCTACAATGTTTTCCCAATTATAAAATCACAGGGACGTAGAAACCAGGAATGGAACAGGAAAGGGTTAAATTTGCACCAGTCTGAGACTTTATTTTCTGAAAATGGGCTAAAGAAATTATAACTGATGTATATTAGAGGCATAAAATTCCGATAAGACTAAATCTGCATGTTTTAACAACCACTGACTTGCTTTATCCAGGAATCCTACACAATGCTGATCAAGCATGACCTGCCTGTAGCGAAGGAGGAGACAGAACGTTGTGATACCCTCCGCTATTCCTGGGAGAAACTGAATGTTCAGGCTGCCGAAGTTCAAACCCACCTCCTGGCCATCCAGCCTGGATTCAAGACAGAACTCATCACTGATGTCAAAGTTTTTGTTGATGACTGCTCCAACTTCTATGATGAATACAACACTGTGAGTTAGAATTAAGTTGCTAAATTTTGGGGGCTGAAAAAGCCACATCATAGCTACTGACTGTGATATATTCAAGAAATCATGGAATAGAAAATATATTTTATAGATCCTCTAGAAAAAAAAGAACCCAATGATATAGGGAATACAGTAAAGTAGGGTATTAAATTCTTTTTATTCTAACAATGTTTATGGCAAATATATTGTGAAAGATACGTTTAAAATCGAAAAAAAAGCTGGGGAAAGAATTCAAAGAGATTCCTTATTGATATTTTACTTATTGTCTTATACAGCAGAAAAAGAATTAAGGATAAGGACATCTCCTTTTTTATGTGTTCTTGAACATCTAAAGATCCTAAGTAACTGTGAGAGTCTGTAGTTAAGATTTACAAAAGTAATATCAAGTTGTCATTCTCCATTACAGAAAGGTCCGATGGTACCTGGTGTTCCACCAAGAGAAGCGTCTGACCGACTGGTCATCAACCAGAACACATTTGATATTCTCTACAAGAAATTCCTCACATATACTGGTGGCGAGGAGCTGTTTGGGTTGCCTGTAACAGATTACCCAGAACTTCTGAAGATAAAGAAGGAACTGAACCTGTTACAGAAGTTATATGGATTGTATAATGCTGTGATAGATACCGTACATGGATACTATGATATACTGTGGAGTGATATCAACATAGAGAAGATCAACAATGAACTCATTGAATTTCAGAACAAGTAGGCATTTTGCAATTGCTTTTTGTCATGGTATGAAACAGAAACAGTACAAAAACTTACAGGAACTTTAATTGTGACTCAAAAGACCAAAAATTATTAATTGAAAGTTTCTCTATCTTTTGAACCCAGTGTTATTTTTTTTATGCCCCTGCATCGAAAGATCCTGGGCATATTGTTTTACCGTTGTTCTTCTGTCTGTCTGTCAGTCAGTCATTCCGTCTGTCGGTTTGTCTGCAAAACTTAAACAAAAAACTTAACATTACCAATTACTTCAAGCCTATTCAAGATACGATGTTCATAAGTGGCATGATGATAGATCTATATGATATGCATCTGCTGGTACAAAGTTCATGGTCATGTGACAATGTCAAGGTCATCTGTTAAGGTCAAACTTATGAAAAATTTGCTGTTTTGGGGGCATAACTGTTTCACAAGCACATCTTGTTTACCCAAACTATTGTTCAACCTTTAGATATGCCGGACAATAGCTCAGTGGTAGCGAGTAGGACTTCTAGTCCAGGAGTCTAGGGTTCAATCCCAGGCTGCCGCAAAAATGCTTTCTGACACAAGTCTCTCATTATGTTTGGATAATTGTAAACCTAAGGTGGATGAGCAGCTTGAGGCTCGGAAATGATGAAGTGGTCATACTTGTGTGAGAAATAACAGGAATCCATGGTTAGTTGCTCCAGCCAGGGCAATATACCTTAAATACTATTAAAAGTGGTGTGAAACCCCTTTCAATCAATCAATCAATCAATCTTTAGTTACAATATTTTAGGTCACCAATCAACCATTTCCTTATTTTGTTTAATGCTTCAGACCATAAATTTTGCAAAGTAATACTGTTTACTGTATTAATCAAACTTCCTGTAGGAGGTCTTGAAAGGACTCAGCAATTCGTGAATTCTTACTCATACTTTTAAATCTTCAAGAACTCTTCTGTCCAAAATTTAATAGCATCAAATCACTTGAAATTTATTTTCTATTTCTGTAATGATATATAGGCTTAATTAGTGTAAATACAGTACATGATTAACACATTAACAGATGGCAAAATTTTAGACCGGACCAAATTGAAAGGAGTTACTGACAACAATTTAAAGTTCAAGATTTTTTCTATTTTTTCAACTTTTTCAGTAGAAAAACAAGCAATTTCTTCATTTTACACATTTTTTTCCAAATTATTTTTCTTGAGGAGCATCAACAAGTGTCATTGTATGGGAATTGTATGGGTATGTGTTAACAAATTACAAACTCAAGTATGTACATGTGCATTCCTTTTCAGGTGCCGTAAATTACCAAGAGCTCTAAAAGACTGGCCAGCATTTGAGGACTTGAAAAAGACCATTGATGACTTCAATGAGATGGTTCCCCTTCTAGAACTGATGACAAATAAAGCCATGAAGCCTAGACACTGGAACCGGATGGCTGAGGTCACAGGTCATGTGTTTGATATAGAGAGTGATAACTTTACTCTCAGAAACATTCTGGAAGCTCCATTACTGGAATTCAAAGAAGACATTGAGGTGAATCTTTTTAAAAGTCTGTACGACTTTGTACAACAAGTTACTATAGAAATCCTGAGACTGCAATGTGATCATTTGTAAAAGTAAAGAGGTGTAAAAAGGGGAATTAATGTTGAAATTGATTAATTCCTTATATTTTTAGTTTTTCAAATTGTTATCTGCTTCTTCTTTTATTTGAAAGAGCCAAACCTTTTCAAACTGTTCTTACAAATTGTCAACATTTTAATTGAAAGAAGGAAACAAAGGTATGAATTTCGTAACCTACATAAGGCTACAAAATTTTAAGACTTGTCAAATTCGAAAGAAGCTGCAGACAACAACTCAAATTATGTTTGAAATTAAAAATATGGCCATACAGGGTAGAAAACATCATGTATAAGGATAAATTATCTCTTTATTTCAAATAATTAGTGCTAAACATGATGACTATAGTAAAATCATGATGTAATAGTAAATTGCTTCATAAGCTTAACAATTTATTTTCTTTACTTTACATACTTTCTGAAGGAATTGAGATTTGAGATTCTTAGATATTTAGTGATGAGACATCAAAAGCATATTACCTTGATGTCTGTCCCGCGATTGAGAACTCAAATTGTGGTAAAGTCACACCTTTAGCCCTTTCCTGTTTCTTGAAATTTTAGACTAGCCCAATTTGAAAGATGTTGCAGACAACAATGAAAAGTGAGATCAATTTGAAACAAAACCATTCTACGTGGTTGAAAATATTGTTAAAAAAGATAAAATTACTTGAAACAAGTCATTTCTTCTTTTCTCACAGCATTTTCTTATGTATAAAATTGCTAGGATGTAAAACTAGAGATTTTACAGGAAAGGCTTCATGATTATATACCACTCACATTATCACATTCATATTATTGAATAACCCATTCCCACTCAGTGACGCTTTTAGACGCCCCCAAGAGAAAAAGCTTTGAAAGACATAGTGGGAAATGAAGAAATTGCTTGTAACAAGCAATTTGTTCATTACTCACAATGTTTTCTTCCCAATAAGTAAAAATAATCCAAAAATTTTGAAAGCTTTAAATGGTTGTCTGCAACTTCTTTCAACTTGGACCAGTCTAAAATTTTACTCTTTGGTTATGGGTAAACAGATCACTGGCCAAGCCCACTGACCACTGCCAGGAAGTTCCACTTGGGTATTTAACCCTTGTCATGCTGAATAAATTACCTTATTGAATTGCTGTAAAATCAAAGGGCTGAAAACACTGATAGGACTTGTTGTTAAAAAAAATCAATATTTCTTTTAGAAATAAATTTCATAAACAGCTATGGCAGGAAATGTACAGGGAGGAGGTGTAGACCAAGATCAGACTGCACTTATGTGCAGGCTGATCTTGATCTAAACCTCCTGGTCAAAACCAGAATATTCTTGGTTCAGCACGACAAGGGTTAATGGTGTTATTTTATAAAATTATAGCCAGTAATATGTAACATAACTGTAAAATGGTGGATTAACTGGCAACCTAAATGTCGGAACTACAGTTTGAATAAGCTGTTGTTAAGACCCTTAAGTTGCCAAATCAGGAAAAAAGACTTCACATTAATGTTGACCTATGTCAGAGCTCAAAGTTCACTTCTAATCTAAATGAATGATCTGATTGGTTAATTGTTTCTTTGATTGGCAGTCACTATCTGTCAGTTATCACCAATTTAAAAAGAAATTCACAATATTTAACCTATTCCCACACAACCATGCTCTTCGACGCCCCTCAAGAAAAAACTATTGAGTAAACATTGTGCAAATGTGCAATTTTTTCATTTTCCACAATGTTATCTTCCCAGAAAACTATAAATTTTCATACACTTATAATTGTAGTCTGCAACTCCTCTCAATTTGGACAAGTCTAAAATTCTGTCATCTAGTAACGGGTTAAAATATGGTTTTTAGATGCATATTTTAACTAATTTGTTATAAAGATATCATCCTGCACCCAACATCAGATCAGTTTAGGAATGAAACAAAATTACTTAAAGGCAAAAACAAGAAAAAATAGCTATTGAAAACATAATGGGAAAAGGAAAATCATCTTTTCTCAATGTTTTCTATTCTATATTGCATGTATTTTTCATTTTAAACATACATTAAAATGTTGTCTGTAACTTCTTTCAATTTAAAGTTGTCTAAATTTTATTGCTCATAATGGATTTAATTAATTATTTCATAGTTCAACTCTCCTGTTCAATCCCAAGTTTTTACATTACAATGATTTTATACTTAAGAAAACATAATGGTTTAAACAAGAAATTGTTTGTATAAAGCAACTTCTTCTTTTTCTACAATATTTTCTTCCCTACTAAAATCTTAGGAAAATATTGTGGAAATTGAAGAAATTACTTGCTGTAAGCAATTTCTTCATTATCCACAATGTTTTCTACAAAAACATACAAACAAACAAATCCCAAACATTTTTTATAATTCCTTTAACGTACAAATGTTGTCTGCAACCCCATTCATTTCACAACAGTATGCCATTTTGTATACTGGTAATTGGTTAAATCTCAAAGAAAGAACAAGTTGAAACGTACTGAAATGTCTTTGGTGAATCAGGTCCGTTAATTGATACATTAACATATATTGTACTCTAGAAATATTGAAGGATCCTGACGAATTCCCTAGCCAGGATAGAAAATTCTTTATTTTCACAGTTTATTGCCAAGATTTTTTGTTGGTTGGCATAAAGTAGGATTATGTTAGATTGGCTTAACATTTTTTATTTCTATACCAGGATATCTGTATATCAGCTGTGAAGGAGAAGGACATTGAGGCTAAACTGAAAGGAGTTATTGCTGATTGGAACAACCAGGAGTTTACATTTGCTAACTTTAAAAACAGGGGAGAGCTCCTTCTACGTGGTGACACAACCAGTGAGATTGTCTCCCTTATGGAAGATTCTCTGATGGTTCTCAGCTCTCTCATGAGTAACAGGTACCAACTAGTTATCTTAGCCCATTCCCACACAATAAGCCTTTTAAACATCCATTGGAAGGTTTTGGAAAAGGTTGTGAAGAAATGAAGAAATGGTTTGTTACAAGCAATTTCTTCATTATCAACAATATTTTCTTCCCCAAAAGACAAAGATTTTAAAGATTACATCAACTTAAGTTGTCATCTGCATCTTCTTTGAATTTGGACTAATCTAAAATTTGTTAGTACTAGATCCTTTCACAAGATCTTTTTCTTCAAACTATCATGATTTAATCTGGTTGACTGTCTGTTAGCCTTCAGTTTCAATTGGAATAAACTGAATCTTGTGGAAAGGAATCTCTATGATGTCTACTTGTGCCCTAGACAAAAATTATTTTGATTCCTCAAATTGTTTGGAATAGTCTGCCATTGGCTTAGAGAAATAACTTAACCCTTTCCCATTTTACAAAATTTTAGACTGGTCCAAATTCAAAGAAGTTGCAGACAAAAAATAAAAGTGGGTGCAATTTGAAAAATAACCAACCTACATAAAAGAAGAAAATGTGGAAAATGAAGAAATGCCTGTCACAAGCAATTTCTTCTTTTCCTGCAATGTTTTCTCTTGTACAAAATCATGGATTTAAAACAAGGGTGTTGTACAGGAACGGGTTAGTATGAGTGTCTGTTCACTGACAAACCCCTTTGGTTGTGTATGAGCATCTTTACAAATATCATGTCTATACTTTTAGATACAACACCCCCTTTAAAAAGCAGATTCAACTCTGGGTACAGAATTTGACAAACTCATCAGAAATCATAGAAAACTGGATGGTAGTACAGAACTTGTGGGTGTATCTAGAGGCTGTGTTTGTTGGTGGTGATATTGCCAAACAGCTCCCAAAGGTTAGTTTCCAATATTTCTGAATACATAATCTTACAAATTCTTGAGAAATCATAGAAAATAAGATGATGTTACAGTATCTCTGGATGTATAGTAAATCTTGTATGATGCGACCCCTCATGGGACGACCGAAAGTGGTGGCTTAAAAAAATGGTTTCTTAGTACCTTTTTTTGCAAAGATATGAAGGATTGAATTGATTGCATACATGAAATATTACAGAATTCTGGTTTAATCCTGTTTTGTTAGGATTCATTAGAATCGTCTCATAGAGATGACTTTATTGAGTTTCAACAACATAGGATTTACTTATAATTTAACTTTCATCAAAGTACCTTCACTTCTTAAGGGCTTTTGCTTTTAACAAAGAGGTTTTGATTGTGGCTGCTAAATTATTTAATGCCTTCCAGTGAATTTTTGATATAAATATCATGAGTGATATTTTCACTGAAAAACAGTTAAATTACCACAATGATAAAGTCTGTTTTGGTAAATTTTGCCATGCTTTCTTTCATTTTGCACCACTGAATGTTATCTTGAATTTTTGATGACGACAAAATAACTGTCTTTGATTGTTTTTTCTAAACATTCAATACTGTCTCTGTTTGCAACATTTAAAGACAAAGAATTATTGTTTATTTTAGGGTTAAGATCAATGTATTCCTACTAGTGAAGATACAGTTTTTTTGTTCACTCAATGAAAGATAAATCGATCTCAAGCTGTAACAAACAATGATACTCTCTATAATTATATTAAATCTTGTTTCTGTATTTCAGGAAGCCAAAAGATTCAGTAACATAGACAAGTCTTGGATGAAGATCATGACACGGGCCCATGAGACACCGAATGTTGTCCAATGTTGTGTTGGTGACGATATGTTGATGCAGTTATTGCCTCATTTACTGGAACAATTAGAATTGTGTCAGAAATCTCTTACAGGGTAAGCTGTTTTATCTCTTAACCCTTTCCTGTTTCTTGAAATTTTAGACTGGTCCAAATTGAAAGAGGTTGCAGATGCCAATGAAAATTGAATGAAATTTGAAATATACCCATCCAATGTGGTAGAAAATATTGTGGGAAAAAAGAAATTGCTTGTTACAAGCAATTTCTTCTTTTCCCACAATGTTTTCTAAAGTATGAAACCAATGTGACGTAAAATCCCGGGTTTGTAAAGGGTTGATGAATCGTTTTTAATGAGTACCTAAGTTTATTTGCAATAATAAGACTGAATGAATATGTTTATTAATTTTCAAATTCATTCACATTCCGTCAATATTATCAGTCTCATTTAGTTACAATACTATTTACACTTGTGTTGGTGATACTGAACACTGTTTATATATTGACTAAATTCTATTGTTATGGGCCCTTAACCTATTTTCACACAATTGTACTTTATGACACACCAAAGAAAAAAGATTAAAAAAATATTGTGAAAAATATGCTTATATGAAGCAATTTCTTCATTATCCACAATGTTTCCTACCTCAGAAAACAGAAAACAATTTAAATTTCATCAACCCAAAATTGTTGTCTAAAAGTTCTTTCAATTTGGAACAGTTTCTGTAATTCGGATAAATGTTTAAAAAAAGAATATCTATCAAAAGTCTAAAAATGTTAACTCCTTTTGTCTTTTTGGGGAGATTTGTCAAACATCTTCAATTTATATATTTAGATACTTGGAGAAGAAGAGATTACTGTTCCCAAGATTTTTCTTTGTGTCTGATCCTGCCCTCCTGGAGATTTTGGGTCAGGCCAGCGACCCCCACACCATCCAGGCCCATCTTCTGTCTGTCTTTGATAACATCAAGACCGTCAAGTTCCACGAGAAGTTTTACGATGTCATCCTTTCAGTACATTCTTCCGAGGGAGAAACTGTCGAGGTTAGAACTTTTCCAATCAATTCATCCTGAAATAAAATTTTAGACTAGTTTAAATTCATAGAGGTTCAAAATTACAATTCAATTAGGAAGCTCATTCAAAAATACCAGTAGAAATATTACAGGCATGAAAATATTGTTGGAAAAGAAGTAATTTTTGGTGTAGATTCCAAATATGACATGTCAGATTATTGTTTTATTTTCTGTTTCTATTTTGATGTTTGTCGTTTGGATAGAGTGTGGGATTAATAAACAAGGCACCTACGTTCAATTTCATTGGCTTTTTATCATAGTTCTGTCATAGGCAAGGGAGCAGAATCCAGAATTATTAATCCAAGTTCTGCACATCTGACTTCCAATCTTCACTCATGTTGTATCATGGGTTGGATCCCTGGGGGGCAGTATATATCCTTTTCGACATTTGTCTATCACCAATGAGTGGATAACCATAATCTTAAGTGGAATAGCAGCTGGAGGCTAGGAAAGGGTGTAATGGTGGAACTGGTGCAAAATATACCAGGAATCCATTGTAAGGTGCTCCAGTCGCCGCGATATGACTGAAAAATTGTTAAAAGCGCGCTAAACCCAACAAACAAATGAATTAATCCAAGTTTAAAAATCTTGTTTCCAAATAGAAATAAAAAAAAATAGTTTAAGCCTTGTATCTAATTGTGTTATAAGGGCTGCAGGCATAGCTATGAATATCATCATTACCAAATGAAGTTTTATTTGAATATTTCAGTTAGAAAAACAGGTTAAAGCTGAAGGCAATGTAGAAGTGTGGTTGATGTCTCTCATGATGATGGCCCAACGATCACTTCATGGCGTTATCAGGACGGCAGCCATGGCCATACAGGATCAAAGCTTTCAACTGCTGGAGTTCTTGGGAATGTTCCCGGCACAGGTGAAATATGTATTCCTTTCAAAGTAGAAGGGAATTGACCAATGGCTGGCCTTGACAGGAAGTCCTGCTTCAATATTTAACGGTGCTATTTTGCAAAATTTATGGCCAGTAGCATGTAACAAAAAAGTAAAATTGTTGGTTGGTGACTTAAATGTCGTAACTACAGCTGGAATAAGCTGTAGTTATGACAAGTCGCCAAACCAACAATAAAGGTAAACAAAAATGGCGCCAATGTCGGACTTGATATGCTTAGGTCCGGACTGAATAAATAATTTAATTTCAACCAAATAGCATGGTATCATTTTAAATCACATCCAATTTTCATTCTCGTCTGCAACCTTTTTGATTTTGGACAAGTCTAAAAATTAAAATAAAAAGAATAGTTAATATAGGTAAAAGTATAATGAGTAAAGTTTTATCATTTTATTCATAATGTTAGGTAGGGAATCTGTTAAACATTGCAAGTTTTAACCACTTACCACACAGTGCCACTTTAGGATCCCCAGAAGGAAAATGAATATTAAAAACTTTGTGGGAAAAGGAGAAATTGCTTGTAACAAGTAATTTCACATTTTCTGGCAATGTTTTCTAACCTATTTAGCACTTTCTTCCCAATTTTAGTGCAATTTGAAATGTTGGCTGCAAATTCTTTCAATTTCAAAATCTGAAATTTTGTCAACCGGCGATGGTTAATTCAATCTTTTATTCTGTGCATTGTAATTAAGTCAATAGATAAACTTAAATAATATTATTGAAATGGTATTTAATTTACAGATGCATAAAAGGTTTAATAATTGTCTACCCTACACAGATAAAAGGAGTTGGCTCTTTATCATTTTCTAAATCCACTTGAATAATTAGGGGGTAAAAATTGTGAAATTATCATTATGTCTGATTACCAGTTTGATATACAACATAGACATCAGTCATTTAACCCATAACTAGACAAATACATTTTAGACTGATCCAAATATTAAGAGGTTGGGAATGACAATTCAAAGTGTACCAAATTTTGGGAAAGAAGAGTATAAAAAGATTTTAATCTGTTGTGAGGAAAGGAGAAATCGCTTGTTATAAAGCTGTACTTGGTCAGCTCATAGATTTGCAAGATAGAGTTCTGAACTATTTTTAATAATTTCTCTTCTACCTGTAGGTTGGTATCCTAGGTATCCAGATGATCTGGACCCGAGACGCCACAGAGGCTCTGACCAACGCCAAATATGATCGAAAGGTGATGCAGCAGACCAATCAGGCATTCCTAGAACTGCTGAACATGCTGATTGACCAGACAACACGAGACCTCAGTGGTGTAGAGAGAACCAAGTTTGAGACCCTGATCACAATACATGTACATCAGAGAGACATCTTTGATGATCTGGTAAGGGATTTTATCATATGACTTGGGGCTAGAAATAAACCCTTTGAATATTTCTGATATTACACAGGATGATATTAAACAAGTGTAATATATATGCAAATGAGCCGAAACTTGTCATCTTTCTTTAACCCATTCCCACACAATGACGCCTTTGGACGCCCCTCAAGAAAAACAATAGGAAATCATTGTGAAGAATGGAGAAATTGCTTGTTACAAGCAATTTCTTCATTTTCCAAAATGTTTTCTACCAAGGAAGTTGAAACGATTTACAATTTCATGAAATTCAAATTGTCGTATGCTACTCCTTTCAATTTGGAGAAGTCTAAAATTTTGCCGTCTGGTAATGGGTTAACAATGAAAAATGACTCATATTGCATGTAATTTGTCATCTTACTCATAGCATGATATGTTATGCGAAATACTATAATTCAATGAATTTCATCAATTAATTGCATCAGTTCATGCCATATTATATATCATAGAATATCAAATTCATGATCGTGAAATACCGAATTTATTAAACTTGTCATCTAAAACAGATATAAAATCAACATAGCCAACATGCAGCTGTCATGGTGAGCTATTGTGATCAGGCTGTGTCCGGCTTTTCGCTCAAATATCTTGGAACTTTGTCATGGTGTTTGTCTACATGATATCTCAGAACAGTTCAAAAATGGATCATGCGGGGTCAAAAACAAGGTCACCAGGCCAAATGTTAGAAAAACCTTATGTGCACTCTAAAGGTCATTATTTTGGCTCAAATGTCGTGGAGCTTGGTCATAATGTTTTTTCTACATAAGATCTAAGACAAGTTATAAAATGGGTCATGTGGGATCAAAAACCAGGTCACTTGGTCAAATCTTAGAAAAACCTTCTGTGCACTGCAGAGACCCATATGTTTGTATCAAAGGTCTTTGTATTTGTTTAGAATGTTTGTTTCCATGATCGCTTTCAAATCAATATTGGTTCACATGGTTGATAAAGACAAGCAATTTCTTCATTTTACACAATGTCTTCCCAAAAGCTTTTCTGGAGGGGCGTCCAAATGTGTCATTGCGCAGTTGGTAGCGCGTCGGACTGTCAATCTAGAGGTCCCGGGTTCGATCCCCGACGGCGGCACTCATCCTTTCCGACTATTTGTCTCTCACCAATGGGTCGATAATCGTAGACCTATGTGGGGTAGCAGCTGGAGGCTAGGAAAGGATGTAATGGTAGTACTGGTGCGAGAAATACCAGGATTCCATTGTTAGGTGCTCCAGCCGCCGCGATATAACTGAAAGATTGTTGAAAGTGGCGTAAAACCCCATTCAAACAAACAAACAAACCAAATGTGTCATTGTGTGGGAATGGGTTTACTCTAAATTCATCCATGCCCCGTTTTTGTCTTGTAGTTATACCATGTATCAAGCACTTGAACAGCTGAGCATTGGCATCCACATACGTTACTCTTGTTGACATCACCAGCTTGTAATACATACTAACCCATTACCAGATGGCTAAATTTTAGACTGGTCCAAAATTGAAATGAGCTGCAAACAACACCTTAAAGCTTGTGAAATTTTGGATATGTTTTACTTTCGGGGTAGGAAACATTGTGAATAATGAAGAAATTGCTTGTAACAATCAATTCTTCATTGTTTTTCAAAGCTTTTTTTCTTGGGGGCATCTAAAAGTGTCATTGAAAAGAAACAGGTTAATTATATTCTATTAATTGTTTTTCAGTGCCGCATGCATGTGAAGTCCCCTGCTGACTTTGAATGGAACAAACAGTCTAGATTCTACTTTATTGAGGATCAGGATAAGTGTCTGATCTCAATCACTGATGTAGACTTTATCTACCAGAATGAGTTCTTGGGTTGTACCGAAAGATTGGTGATCACACCATTAACTGACAGGTTGGTGGAGATGTATTACAATAAAACACAACTTTTGCATTGTTTAAACCCAATCATCAGACAACAGAATTTGAGACTGGTCCAAATTCATAGGTGATGCTGACTATACAGAGTTCATGCAATTATAAAAATCTTTGCCTTTCTTGGTACAAAACATTGTTGATAGTGAAGAAATTGCTTGAAATTAGCAATTTCTACATTTTTCTCAATATATTCTAAAGCTATTTTCTTCAAGGGCATTTTCCTATGCTATTTTCACCAGGGGGCATTAAAAAGTCGGTTTGTGTGGGAATGGGTTAAGCCCTTGTTTTGAAGAAGGGAGGTGTATTCTATCTTACCCACGACATCTATCTTTCCATCCTTTTGCTAGTAACCAAATCTTCACATTTCATATTTCTCAACAAGTGAATCACAAAGACTTGAAACTTGGTTTGATGCATCAGCTGAGGGTCCTACATGACTTATTGACTTCAGGTCTGCTGAATGCCTACATCTTGTTAGACATCTTAGTTTATTTACAGACATATTATTGTACATTTCCTTATTCTATTGCACTTTTGTCTCTCTCGGCAAGAATTAATCACAGCAACTTGAATCTTGGTATGCATCAGCTTTGGGTCCTACACATCCCTTGTACAAATTTTGGTCTTCTTCTTGTTGTATGGCTGTATTTATTGATATACATGACAAGGAATAATATATTTTTTGTTGCCAAGCAGTTTGTCCTTTTGCACAAAGTTTTCCATGATTCTATTTCTTTAGGGCATCAGAAAGCATCATTAAATCAAGCATTCGAAGTTTAAGGCCAACTTGAATTCAAAAGTAGATTGTTTATCAATACCTGAGCATGTTATTTTGAGACATCTTTTATTTTCAAGTTAATTTTTAAATGATTTTTTTATCTATTTGTGAGGGATGTCACATGTTATATTAGAATGTTTCTGTCATCCATGGCAACATTTAACAGTGCAGTCCTGTTAAATGAAACACTAATTTGTCTGAAGTTTTGTTGCAAATTACAGATACTTGAAATTAAAAGCAATGAGTTGCTTTTATCAGGCAAGTCCTCTGTATTTCTATATTGTAGATGTTACATCACCTTGGCTCAAGCCCTGGGTATGTCTATGGGTGGAGCCCCAGCCGGACCTGCAGGGACAGGAAAAACTGAGACCACCAAGGATATGGGACGTTGTCTTGGAAAATATGTTGTTGTCTTCAATTGCTCAGATCAGATGGACTTCAGAGGTCTTGGTCGTATCTACAAAGGTAATGACTCCATGATCATTGTATGATTTGTTCAAAGGGATCCATGTTTCTTCAAAAAGCAACATAAATTACCATAATAAAAACTGTGGAATGAAACATCATTGGTTGTATGATAATGCTATCCCTGGTTGCGGTAAATATCCTTTTGTCTCCCACCAATAGCTGGATAATCGTAAACCGTAGTCGGATGAGCAGCTGGAGGCTTGGAAAGGATGTAGTGGTAGTACTGGTGTGAGAAACACCAGGAAACCATGGTTAGGTGCTCCAGCTGAAATACTACTAAAAGTGATGTTAAGCCCCATTCAAGCAAATCTTTGTTTTCATTGGCCGTCTCTGTTTTTCATTAGCCATTACCATATGGCAGAATTTTAGACTTGTCTGACTTCAAAGGTTTTGCCAACAACAATATAAAATCAATTAAATTTGAAAAATAATGATTCAGTAGGGTAGAAAATATTGTGGAGAAGAAGAAATTGCTTGTTACAAGCAATTTCTTCTTTTTCCACAATTTTTTTTCAAGTATAAATCTACAGGGATTTGAAAACCAGGGATTAAATAAGAAAGTGTTAAACTATTAACAGAAGACAAAATTTAGATTGTTCAAATTGAAAGAAATTTCTTACAGCAATTGTAATTCTGTGAAACTTGGGAAAAATCTTTGTCTTTTACAATGTGGATAATGAAAAACTATTTGTTACAACAATTTCTTCATTTCCAACAATTCTTTTTCTGAATTTTTTTTCTTGCGGGTTGTGAAAAAGCAGGTTTGTTTGGGAACTCATTACCGGATGACAAAATCTAAAATCAGTCCAAATTTGAAATTTCTTTTTAAAAAAAGTTGAAACAAAATAGATTTGATTGATAGCATGTCTTATCTAAGATTGTATGTTGCTTTCAGGTTTGGCTCAGTCCGGTTCCTGGGGATGTTTTGATGAGTTTAATCGTATTGAGCTTCCTGTATTGTCAGTGGCTGCACAGCAAATTGCAATTGTACTGCAGGCAAAGAAAGAGCGCAAGAAGGCCTTTGTCTTCACCGACGGAGATAATGTGTCTTTGAACATGGAATTTGGTATTTTCCTTACCATGGTAATTATGTCTTTCATTAAATTTGACAATTATGATTTCTCCCTGTAGCTAGAAAAAAGATCACTAATCACTTTAGTTTGAATATTCTTGAAGTTTGGAAATTTCAGTTGCTTGTTCTGAATGCTACTTTTGAAGAAACATTAGCTTTTTATTTTACTTTTTTTCTATTTTAAAAATATCTTGTATATTACATACTGTACTTGCAAAATTCAGATTTTTTGTTTCAGAAGAAATGTTTAAAATGTATTTATTTCTTGACTAAATCCTTTCCTATTCAATCCCTAGTTTTTAGGTCTCTGGGATTTTCTGAATGTGAAAACATTCTGAAAAAAGAAGAAATTGCTTGTAACAACCATTTTTTTTTCTTTTTTCACACTATCTTCTACCCTGCTTAGTTGTTATTTCTCAAATTAAATCCACTTAAATTTTTTACGCAAAACCTTTGAATTTGGACAGGTCTAAAATTTTGAAATCAGGAAAGAGTTAATAACAAAGTCAAAATGTACTAAACCTACTTTATGTATTTTTTTTCACTACATTAAACTAATAGTTAGGCTTATTCTATCATTTTGCATGTTAAAAAGTCAATGTTTAGAATAGATAAGCATGGTATAATAATTATTAGACTAGACATATGAATGGAAGAAATAAAGAGATGTCAAAATAGACTTGACTTCCATTTGCATGCTCCAAGTTTCTCATACAATTGAAAGCATAGAGGCTCTGAAATGACTTTTAAAAATGTGGCTTGATTATGAGCAGTATGGTACATGAAATAGGTCAGGCATAATTCATTGCAACTTTTTTTTTTTTTATAAATCTTTAACCCATTCCCTCACAATGACGCTTTTGGAAACCCCTCAAAAAAATCATTTGTGTAAAATGAAGAAATTGCTTGTAACAAGCAATTTCTTCATTTTACACAATATTTTCTACCAAGGATGTTGAAAACTCTAAAATTTCATAAACTTTAAACTGTTGTCTGTATTTCCTTTCAATTTGGACCAGTCTAAACTTTTGTCAATTGGAAATGGATTAAATTTTTATATCTTTATGATCAACAAAATCCAAGCATGGAATAATTCCTGTCTTTTGAACTTTTACCAAAATATTATCTCTTTGAATATGACTGGAATTTTTTCTTGGTATACTTCGACAGAATATTCGATCATTTAAGCGACTGGTACATTATGAATGGGTAATCAAGTAACACAGATGATGTGTGTTTATCTAAATCTGTTTTGTTTCAAAGATCCAATGGGAGACATTTCCAACCATTATACCTGTGCCTGAAGTGCAGACTCCAAGCAGCCTGGACAGCCACGCAGGGTGTTTAGAAAATTAGTTGATCATTTAACCCAACCAGAGAGCAAAAATTTAGACTTGTCCAAATTGAAAGGAGTTGCAGACGAAAGCTGAAAGTTGATGAAAGTTAAGATTTTTTCAACTCTCTGGGTAAAAACGTTGTGGAAAATGAAGAAATTGCTTGTTTCAAGCAATTTCTTAATTTTCCATAATGATTTCCCAATTGATTTTCTTGAGGAGTGTCAAACAGCGTCAAAGTGTGGGACTGGGTTAAAGAAGACTTAGTATCTATCTGTAGAGTGCATAGTGAAGACTGTGATCAGACTGTGCGGATGCACAGGCTGATCTGAGTCTTTACTTGCCACACATGTGTTATGGTTGGAAATGTCACCCAGAGGCTCAAATATAATTAGTGGCAATCTGTGACAGTCTGTTTTTAGATAGTCTTGTATTAATTTGCTTTTGGTATGTAGATAGACAATATACATTTTAATGTTGAATATTGTTTCAAGCATAGCTACCAGAAGAAAAATATTTAATGATGGACTGCGTAATAATCCTTATTTACAAAATCGAATAGTCATTCTAAATACATATGTATACCTTTAGCTGCTATGTATAGAATTGACTCTCCAGATGTACTATTAAAAAAAGAAATAGAATAGAAGAGAATACAAATACGAATATTGTCTTTAACAAGACTGCTTTTCAAAATTTTATGGAATGAAATATTGAAATTTGTTTTATACAAAAATATTAATTACTTCTATGTAGAATATCTTAGTTGTTTTTGCTGATAGATTTTACTTCTTACAGAATGTCAAGTTACATACTAGAAAAGTCCCTAGGGTATAAATAAGATATTGAAATATATATAACTGCTTTGTACTCTCATTGTGTTTCATATAGAAGCATATCTGTAAAGATTATTGTCAGAATAATCTTTTTGAAGTTGTTTTGTAGGAACTGCATGGCTGGATGAATTAGATTGATATATAGACTATTTATTGTAACAATTGCATGATTTTATATCGGTTGTGGATGAAATTAACCTTTGTCATGCTGAACCCTGAATGTGTCTGTCTTTGGCAGGAAGCATAGACATTGATCAGTCTGCACATATGTGCAGCCTGATTTTAGTCTACACTACCTTGAGGATGATTGTGATACTGTTCTAAGTATCTATACAGTGTATAGACACTAAGAAAAGTCTTGGAATGACCCTTGACCTGTTTGTCTGTACAGTCAGAGCTATTTATAGATATATTTTTCAAAAGAAATTTCGATTCGAAATTTGGCCTTTCGGTGCTATTAGTCCTTTGATTCAAATGAAGTTCTCGAAAAAGATTAACTTCAGCATGACAAGGGTGATTTATATTGCATTTAACCCATTCCCACTCAATGACGCTTTTTGACTCCCTTATGTAAAAAAACTGTAGAAAAAATTGTCACAAGCAATTCCTTCATTACCCACAGTGTTTTCTACCAAAAAAGTAAAAAAAATCCAAAATTTCATCAAGTAAAATTTGTTGTCTGCAATATTTTTGAATTCTGAATAGTCTAAATTTTTGTTGTCTGGTAATGGGTTAAAAATGAATATTTCAATTCGGCTTTTTTCTGTGTTTTGTATGATGATTGCTTTTTATGCATGTATTTTAAGCTGAAAAATGATACACAACAAACCAATCAAGTATAAGTTCTCTCGACATGTTCAATTTTACAGAATGTTAATCTGTATAGTGATACTGCTGCAGTTTGGGTATTGAACATTTCATTTTATGTAAAATCAGTCAAATCTCTTTACACTATTGTTATATTCACTGAAAAATATTTGTTATTTCGTTGTTGTTTTGATTACAAAACAATACCATGAAATTAAGATATTTATGGGAAAAAAAGACAAAAAAAAATTGGTAAAGAAAATCCAAAATGAAAGGATGGATTTGACTGACATTGATGACCTATGCATGCTTTTACAATTTTGGTTCAGCCATTTAAGCTCGGCTGTTTTTGGAGAAAACCCGAGGTATTGTTATAACCTGCTCGTCAACAGTCTGGTGTTGGCCTAAAACCTTGATATTATGTAATATCTCAGGTAATACTGAACACATTAACCCTCTCCTGTTTTGCAAAACTTTAGACCTGTCCAAACTAAAAGATTTTGAGGACGACAATATAAAATCAAAATATTTCAAATGTTACATTTCAGTAGGGTAGAAAATAATGTGGACAAAGAAGACATTGTTTGTTACAAGCAATTTCTTCTTTTTCTACAATGTTTTCTCAAGTGTAAAATACAGGGACGTAGAAACAAGGGATTGAACAGGAAAGGGTCAACCTGATATCAAATTATTCACTATCAAAAAAGCAATCTATACCAAGATTGGAATTACTCTAAAAGCATTTTTGAATGAATCATGCCACTTCTTCGACTTAGAAATTATACCCACTATCAAGCACTTTAACACACGAGCATTGACATCATGTGGTGCTCTCATTTTTATCAAACTCTGCATGCTCCTTATGTATATCAGTTGACAAAGTGCATGAGACTACACTCACCATCATTTCATATTCAGTCAATCACAGGTTTATCAATGTTTATGTACACACATTATATCTGCTGTGTAACACTGATGTACTGTGTACACTTAAATAAACTTTGATGCATTGGAATCCAAATTACAAAGTATTTTTAGTAATGTTAGAAACTTTTTTGAATCCTAGGAAAAAAGAATTATGTGTTTAAGTAGGGTCATTTAACTCATACCTACACAAATAAGCTTTTTGACGCCACTCAAGAAAAATATTGGAGAAAACATTGTGTGAAATGGAGAAATTGCTTGCATTTTACACAATGATTCTACCCAGAAAGTTTAGATAATCTAAAAATTCCATAAACTTTAAATTGTCGCCAGCAACTCCTTTAAATTTGGACCAGTCTAAAATTTTGCCATCTGGTAATTGGTTAAAAAGTGATTCTCACATAAGTTTTGTAAGATTATTTCAGTGTAATCATGAAGGCTGTGTAGTACAGAAAAATGAGGATAGTATATATGAAAGAAATTGTAATTTTCTTGAATTGTCTAAAATGAGTATCTAATTCATGCAAATTATTCTGTCTATGTAATAGAGGCTTGTAAGGGAAAACTTAATGGCACTAACATACATTTTTTAACAGTTTTCTTAATTTTATGATTGTCTGTTGCAATAAAGAAATAATACAGATATTAAAATCTCAAATGAATAATGATCTAAGGTTTGAAGCCGAACTGACAATAGTAAGGTCTGGATTTGTATTTGATGAATGGCTAGCCACGCATGGCATTCTGACTGGGGTTATAAACAACATTATCTTATAAAATACGTGCTCAGGGAATAAAAGTCAGGTCTTTGGTTGGTGACCTAAGCTGTAGTTACAATGTTTAAGTTGCCTAACCAACAAAACTGCTTAACATAAAAGTAGGAGTTCAAAGTTTACTTCAGGTCTTTATGAATGATTTGTCAATTTATTCTTTTATTGATTGTCACAGTCTGTCATTTTTCTGAGAGTATTACGTTGAAAAGCTTCAGAAAGCATACTTGTACTAGGGAATATAAACTATTAATGGTATTTTTGTTTTTCAGAACCCTGGATATGCTGGTAGACAAGAGTTGCCTGAAAACTTGAAGATT
The DNA here is from genome assembly GCA_946902895.1 of Fragum fragum. Taxonomy (NCBI): domain Eukaryota; kingdom Metazoa; phylum Mollusca; class Bivalvia; order Cardiida; family Cardiidae; genus Fragum; species Fragum fragum. The sequence goes on along the minus strand of OX336373.1, from coordinate 46,290,327 downwards.
AATTTCCGTACAGTGGCGATGATGGTACCAGATCGGCAGATCATTATCCGTGTAAAACTGGCCAGTATTGGTTTCATTGAGAACATTATTCTAGCCAGAAAGTTCTTTACTCTTTACAAACTATGTGAGGAACAGCTGACCAAACAGGTTAGATAACTATTTATTAGATTATACATTTCTGCACTTGGTCAAAGTCTTTGTAGGAAACATTTCAAAGTGAAAGTAAATAAAAAAATAGTACTATATAGAAAAGTACTTTATATGATAAAATATCAGATTAGGAATAGCTTGTTTCAACTTTTCCACACAGTCCCATTTTTGACACCTTAAAACAATATAGCTATGTAAAACTATGTGGGAATATGAAAAAAAAAATCCTTGTAACAAGCAATTTTATCTTTTTCTCAAAATGTTTTCTGTCTTAAGTTGTACTTATTTTGCAATTTTAGATCACTTTGAAATGTCATCTGCAAATACTTTCAATTTAGACTAGTCTAAAATTGAAAGTTGTCTGAATATGGGTTAAGCCATTTCTCCTTTTCACAGGAATTTTTATCCATTGACTTTTTATCTGAGTTGTCTGCTGTAGATGACATTTAACAGTGCTTGCTAATTAGTAAAGAATAGATTTTCAGTGCTTCCAATTGTCGGATTGTTTTGTGATGGGAATTTACTTTGCTGTGATTTCATAGTTGGGAAAAGGTTGTGGAAAAACACTTGGTCAATTGCTTGTTACAAGCAATTTCTCCTTTCCCCACAATATTTTCTACCACATAGAATATTAGATTTCAGGTTGCATCCAATTTTCATGGTTGTCTGCAACCTCTTTCAATTTGGACCAGTCTAGAATTTAAAAAAAAAACGGGAAAGGGTTAGTAGAATATTTCAATAGAAGCCAGTGAATCTACAAGAAAGAGGTGATGAACAATTCAGATCAAAACTGACTCAGAAAAAATGAGACAATTGATTTTCATATGAAATCAAGCTTCTGTTTATAGCATACACACAATTTATCTAAAGTAACCTCTTCCTTTATATCGTACAGGTGCACTATGACTTTGGTTTGAGGAACATGTTGTCATGTTTGAGAACACTGGGTCGTGTAAAACGTGCTAACCCTGACGACACAGAACAGACAACAGTGATGAGAGTGTTGCGTGACATGAACTTATCCAAGCTCGTAGATCAGGATGAGCCCCTATTCTTATCCCTGATCAATGATTTGTTCCCTGGAATCACACTGGACAAGGCTGGTTACCCTGAACTGGAGGGCGCTATCAGACAACAAATAGCTAATGCCAAACTAGTGGACCATCCTTCATGGACTCTCAAACTTATCCAGGTATCTAGATCATTGGTTATGAGGATGCATTAACCCATTCCCACATGATGATGTTTTGACGCCCCGCAAGAAAAAAAAGATGCAGAAAACATTGCATAAAATGAAGACATTGCTTGTCACAAGCAATTTCATAATTTCCAAAATGTTTCCTACCCAAAATTTTTTTAAAACTCTATAATTTTACAAAACTTAAATTGTCGTCTGCAACTCTTTCAATTTGAAACAGTCTTAAATTGAATATGATAAGATTTAATTAAATTTCAATGTTTGGGTAGAACAAGCATTTTCTTCATTTTCTACAGTCTTTTCTGAAGCTATTTTCTTCAGGAGGTCAAATAGCATCATTGTGTGGGAACGGGTTAATATGAAACCTTGTTTACGTATCAGAATCATTTGAATGGTATTACAGAAAGTCTAGGTAACAAAATTTCTTGTCACTCTTTATGATAAAAGTTTGCTCACATTTTTATGTCCCTTAAACTTGATTAGGACACACAGACAATTGAAATTTGAGGCTTATGAAGAGTAAAACTTCCCAAACCGACTTACTTTGATTTTCTTGAAAATAGTTATTAAATAAATTAGTAATCTTTTTTATCCAATAAGTAACATTCCAAGACTAGGGGTTGTACATGTACAAGTACATGTATAAGCTTTCATACTATACCTTATTTATTTCAAAAATTGAAAAGTTTGACAAAATTAATCCATGACCGGACAACAAAATTTTTGACTTGTCCAATTTTAATGAGATGCAGACAACATTTCAAAGTGAATGTAAATAAAAATTGAGTGCAATATAGGGTAAAATAGCTTTGTGAAAAAAGGAGAAATTGCTTGTGATAAGCATTTACTCCCTTTCCCATAATATTCTAATTGATACAATTATTAAGGGGCACAAAAAGAGGGATTGTATGGTAATAGATTATCAGACATTATATCGGCTATCATCACATATCAATGGTTTAGCACAAAGCAGTTGTAACTGCCTATATGTTGGTTCTTGTATTCCAGTTAGCCACCGTCATATCACAGTCTGTAGCACATCAGATTCCCAATCTTCAATCATGGGATGTCATGGGTTTGATCCCCAGCGGCGAAAATATCCTTTTTGACATTTGTCTCTCACCAATGGGTGGATAATTGTAAACCTAAGTGGGATACCAGATGGTGGCTCGGAAGGGATGTAGTGGTAGTACTGGTGTGAGAAATACCATACCAGGAATCCATTATTAGGTGCTCAAGCTGCAGGGATATGACTGAAATACTGTTAAAAGTGGCGCTAAACCCATTCAATCAATCAATCAATTGTATTCCAGTTGTTTGAGACACAGCGTGTCCGTCATGGTATGATGGTGTTGGGTCCTAGTGGTGTTGGTAAAACCTGCTGTATTCACACCCTGATGAAGGCCATGACCGACTGTGGGGAGCCCCATAAGGAAATGAGGATGAATCCTAAAGCTATCACAGCCCCACAGATGTTTGGGCGTCTAGATGTAGCAACAAATGACTGGACAGATGGAATCTTCTCTACACTCTGGAGAAGAACTCTGAGAGCAAAGAAAGGTATCTTCTTTATCTTTTCTGACTGTTAATTGAACTTTCTTTGTGGATTATCACTAGATAAATTCACCAAAAAAGCAGTGGACTTATAAGTGATAAAACGACTGTTTCTGAAAATTTAGCCCTGCTTTCATCCACTTCGCATATCTCAAGGGGGCAATTGTGATTTCATTTATTTGACTTGTAAATTGTATACAAAGTGACACAGACAAGAGATTTCTTATATTTTGTCCCACTTTTGCAATAATTATTCATTTTATTTGTAAGATCATTGTATCTATCATTTTAAAAAGCCATATTTTCACCAGTGGTTATAACAATTATGCTCTATATTGATCACCAAATCATATAAAAATAAACCCACACATTTCTTACCCCTTATTAAACAACTAAATCTTAGACTGGTCCAAATTCAAAGAAGTTGCAGGCAACAGTTTCAAGTCAGCGAAATCATTAAATTCTTTATCTTTTAGGGTAGAATACATTGTGGAGCTTAAGGAAATTGCTTGTTTCAAGCATTTTATTAATTTTCTACAATGTTTTCCAAAGCATTTATCTTGACAGGCATAGAAGAACAACTTTTCTGAGCTCATTTCTTTTCAAAACAAGCTTCGCTGTTATCATAATCTATAGAAAAGCAGGTCATTGTAACAATTTATTGTGAATTTTCATTAAATTGATTTCATGAGAAAGGTAAGTACAAATTGCATAACTGAAAGCTCTGGACATGGTATATATTTTTTGGCAAAAAGGGTTATATTTGTAAATTGTCTTCACAAAAGCTGTGTATTCAAACTTCAGACTGTCATTTTTGGTGTAAGGATTTTAAGAACTCGTTGTTCAATGATTTAATAACTAAAAAGATAAGAACAATGAAAACAACAACAATATTATGTTCTATTCTGTCTTCAGGTGAACATGTATGGCTGGTATTGGATGGACCAGTAGACGCTATCTGGATTGAAAACTTGAACTCTGTACTGGATGACAACAAAACTTTGACCTTGGCCAACGGTGACCGTATCCCCATGGCTCCTAACTGTAAGATCATCTTTGAGCCCCACAACATTGACAACGCCTCGCCAGCGACTGTGTCTAGAAATGGCATGGTGTACATGAGTAGTTCAGGTCTAGACTGGGCTCCTATATTAAAGGTAAGATTGGATATTATGTATCGTCAGCCTTGCTCAAGTGACCCCCTCTATCAAGTGACCACTTTCATTAACGCTTTCCCATTCAAATACGGGATTTTACGATCCTTTGTTTTATAATAGAGAAAAGATTGTGGAAAAAGAAGAAATTGCTTGTAACAAGCAATTTCTCCTTTTTCCTCAATATTTTCTACCACATAGGATGGTTTTATTTCAAATGGCATCCAGTTTTCATTGTCGTCTGCAAACTCTTTCAATTTGGACTAGTCTAAAATTTGCAAAAACAGGAAAGGGTTATGCAATCAGCCTCAAATTTCAATTCCCATAAACAAAGGATCTTCATATGATTTATATGATTTTTTCTAATAAATTAACCAGAACTAAATCCTGTGTTGGTGGATCTCATTAGAATGTTCTCAATGACCCAATTCTAATGAGTTCCATCAACACAAGATTAACTCAGAAACCTAGAATGATATTTGTATGCAGTCGAACCGGTCCCTCATATACGTCACAAAAAGAGTATTAAGCGACCATTCTCTTAAATGAACCCATTTTAGCCACCTAACCCTAACCCTAAAGAGACTTAAGTGGTCTCTTAATATTATTTTAATCATGTTTGACTTGACATGTGAAAAAAAGGATTACTTGGAAAAGCAACTTTACATTAGGGCTTTGAAATTTTAATAGAGTTAAAGCTTCCTGTATATCACAGATTTTCTGTGAGTCTACCTTCAATTCCTTTATAATTTATTTTTTATACGCCCGTCGAAGACGGGACGTATTATGGGATCACCCATGGCGTCCGGGGTCCGGTTGTCCGGGCATCCGGGCGTCCGGGCGGTGTCCACTTCTTTGTCCGGAGCATAACTCTTTCACCGTAAGTCCGATTGACTTTAAACTTGGCAGTTATATTCTTCTCATCAATACGGAGTGCAGTGCTCAATAACCATAACTCTACCTGGCCTACTTATTGAGTTATTGCCCTTTGTTGTTTTTCATACTTGAATCTTGTCCGGAGTATATCTCTAATAGTTATATAGCTAGGATCATGAAACTTCATGGGTTTATAGATCTCATCAGGGGGGGGGGGGTGTGTAGTGCACAAGAACCATAACTCTACCTGGCCTATATTTTGAGTTATTGCCCTTTGTTGTTTTTCATACTTGAATCTTGTATGATGTATATCTCTAAAAGTATAATAGCTAGAATCATGAAATTTAATTGATGGATAGATCTCACCAAGTGGGAGTGCAGTGTACAAGAACCATAACTCTACCTAACCTATTTTTTGAGTTATTTCCCTTTGTTGATTTTCATACTAGAGTCTTGTCCGGAGTATATCTCTTAAAGTATAATAGCTAGAATCATGAAATTTCATGGATCTATACAGCTCACCAAGTGGAAGTGCAGTGTACAAAAACAATAACTCTACCTGGCCTATTTTTTGAGTTATTGCCCTTTGTTGTTTTTCATACTTGAATCTTGTCCTGAGTATATCTCTAAAAGTATTATAGCTAGGATCATGAAACTTCATGGGTGTATAGATCTCACCAGGGGGGGGGGGTTCAGTGCACAAGAACCATAACTCTACCTGGCCTATTTTTTGAGTTATTGCCCTTTGTTGTTTTTCATACTTGAATCTTGTATGATGTATATCTCTAAAAGTATAATAGCTAGAATCATGAAATTTAATTGATGGATAGATCTCACCAAGTGGGAGTGCAGTGTACAAGAACCATAACTCTACCTGGCCTATTTTTTGAGTTATTGCCCTTTATTGTTTTTCATACTTGAATCTTGTCTGGAGTTTATCTCTAAAAGTATAATAGCTAGAATCATGAAATTTCATGGATGGATAGAGCTCACCAAGTGGGAGTGCAGTGTAAAGAACCATAACTCTACGTAGCCTATTTTTTGAGTTATTGCCCTTTGTTGTTTTTCATACTTTGTTTGACAAAAAATATTCATTCAAAATAACCTCAGTTCTATTCAAACCCCCAGTTAATATTAAGCAGTGTGACGGGCGTATCTTGTGACAATTTGGTACCTTGTTGAAATTAGAATTAACCTTTTTTTCAAAGGGATAGCATTTTCTTCATCCATTCTCACACAATGATATGTTTTAACTAATTGCTAATTTCATATTATCTGTTGAATGATTACTAATTTGATATTATCTGTTAACCTTTTCCCACTTTTTGAAACTTTAAACTGGTCATAATTGAAAGACATTGCAGACGACAATGTAAATTGGATGTAATTTGAAATGAAACCATCCTATGTGATAGAAAATACAGTAAAACCCCTCTAATACGACCACTTGCGGTACTTTCAGAAAGTGGTCGTAATAGCGGGGTGGTCGTTTTACTGAGGTTTGGTCGTTTGTTGTCAAGTAATGCATGTTTATTTTATTTTCGTTATTTGAATATATTAATACTAAACATACAAAAATGAAACTATAAGAACATGTATTACAGCGGAATCTTATGTCATATTCAAATTTACGATCTTCGATAAGTTCTACTTTCTCTATTCTCCATTTGGATCTGATAAAGAACTCCGACCTCAGATTATATTTTAGAAACTATACTTTCTAAAATTGATTTGCCACTTTAATCATAACACCTATTATAATAAGGGTTCGATATCACATAATCAAAAATCCGATAATGTATTTACAATGTATTCGTACCCAATTAGTGTCGCTCTTATCAAGTCTGATATTCGGGAGATTGGTCTCAATGTGTGAAAACTGGTCGTTTTAGTGGGGTTCAAAATAGTGTATCAGCTATGGTTGGTACTGAATTTAGTGGTCGTTATTCGGAATAGCAGGGTGCCCGTTTTAGAGGGGTTCGCGACCATTGAAATAAAGAACAAAAAATTCCGTTCTGTGAAAATTCGGTCATAATAGAGGGGTGCCCGTATTTCCGAGGTGGTCGTAAGGAGGGGTTTTACTGTATTGTATTGTTACAAGTAATTTCTCCTTCTTAACAATATTTTCTCAAATATACATAACAGTGACGTAAGATCCCGGGTTTGTGCTGAAAAGGGTTCACTAATTACTAATTTCATATTACCTGTTCAATGATTACTAATTTTTTTATCTGTTTTCAGGGTTGGCTGAATTCCAGACCTATGGCTGAACAGAACATTATATTTGACTTGTTTGAAGCTTCCTTCCCCTACATTTACAGACACGCAATCCAGTCTCTCAATTTCAAAATGGACATCCTTGAAGCATTCGTTGTGTCACAGGTAAAGAAATGATGTACATCTGGCCAGACTATACTCATATGGGAATTTACCCGTTCATGCACAATCCTTAGTGATTTTATACCTGAGAAAGTATTGTGGGAAGAGAGGGTATTGCTTGTAACAAGCAATTTCTTCTTTTACCATAAGATTTTCTACCATACTGAATGTTTATGATGAGTGTGATGGTATATTTATTCTTTCTTCAACTTTTTCAATTTGTGTATGTGTATTGCAAACACAACTAGCAGGTACAGTGCATATAAACTACAACTGAATGCCGCACTTCTCAAACCTTTCCCATTTTCCAAAACTTAGACTGGTCCAATTTGAAAGAAGATGCAGATGACAATTAAAAGTGGCTACAAATTGAAAAGTAACCAACTTACAGTTTTCAAAATATGGTGGTAAAAGAAGAAATTGCCAGTTACAAGCAAATTCCTTCTTTCCCACAATATTATCTAAAGTTTAAAATAACAGGGACAAAAAAAGCTTTTGTAGTAAAGGGTTATTAAAGTGCAGAAACGAAAAGCAGGTAATTATGAAAGACAATTTTGAACTTTAGACATTTGATTGACAGTTGACATTACTGCTTATTTGACTTTCGATGGTGATATATACATCTTATCCATTTCAACAGAATGACACTTATTGGTGTCCCCCTGGAAAAATAGCTTTTGAAAACATAGTGGATAATGAAGAAATTGCTTTCACAACGTCGTCTGCAACTCCTTGCGATTTGGACTAGTCTAAACTGTCATATAGTAATTGGTAATTATGTGTTGTAGGCTACAGGATTGTTGACTGGTCTTATTCCAAAGGATGAGAAGGATACACCTAACATTACCCGAGACCACTACGAGAGGCTTTACATCTTCACCCTGATGTGGAGTATTGGAGCGTTCCTTGAGCTCGATGACAGAGCCAAAATGGAGGAGTATATGAGGAACAGTGAAGACTTTAAACTAGATCTTCCTGTTATACCACCAGAATCAGAGGCCACCATGTTTGAATATTTGGTCAATGAAAAAGGTAAAATGACTGATCTTAACTCACTCATTAAATTGATGGATCATTGACAGTGCAATCTGAGCTCTGGAAAAATACAATAAAACTATGAATCATTATAAACAAATATACCTATCACTGGCCTGTCAACTAACTTAGACAGGAAGTCCAACTTAGATATTAAAAGGCATTATTTTAAAAACAACTTTGGCCAGCAACATATAACTAAAAATCTAAATGTTTGGTTGGCGGTCTAAATGTTAAACTTTGGCGTTGAAGTCACCAAACTAAGAAAAATGCCTTACGTAAATGTCAGCCAATGTCATAGTTCAAAGTTCACTTCTGGTCTAAATGAATGATGTGATTGGTCTATTGATCCTTTCATTGACAGAAGCAATCCATCAATTACTTAGAAACTTAATAATTTAATTTTGACTCTTACAGGATTCGAACCTACACGGATACGACAACGCCGCCTAGGGCTGCAATGTCCGATGTTGGACATTGCAGCCCTAGGCGGCGTTGTCATATCTGCGTAGGTTCGAATCCCGTAAGAGTCAAATAAAATATTAGTTCTCCTCTAGGGTTGAAAAGACAAGAGTCACTGCTGTAGTTGAGAGAATTCAATATAAATAGAATTACTAATTTTAGATATTAAATCATAATTGAAATAAAGTTTGAATATGATATAGAGCATACTGAAGATGCTATGTGACTTAACCCATTACCAGACGGCAAAATTTTAGACCGGTCTAAGTTGAAAGGAGTTGTAGACGACAATTCAGAGTTTGTGAAATTTAAACATTTTTTAATATTCTGGGTAGAAAACATTGTGTAAAATGAAGAAATTGCTTGTCACAAGCAATTTCTTCATTTTACACAATGTTTTTTCAAGGTTATTTTCTTGAGAGGTGTCCAAAAGCGTCACTGTTTGGAAATGGGTTAACTGTCATTTAGATGAATTAGTTTTCAAGGTCTATGTAAATTATTTAAAATTGTATCAAAGACTACAGATAAAATTCATGATTCTTTACTAAAAATGTAACATTCTAAAATTGTCCAGAAGGGAAAGTCTTTGCAAGATATGCCTATTGGGCAAAAATGCTATAATAGGTCAAAATGATTTCTAAATGTAAATAACGCAATTTTATTGCCGAAACGGATTATATCTGAATGAATATTGTATTTACATAGGTCAATGGGCCCACTGGGACACAAAAGTGACAGACTATGTTTACCCTCCTGACGTAACTCCAGAATACTCTTCCATCCTTGTACCCATGGTAGACAATGTCAGGACAACTTACTTGATTGACGTCATTGCTAAACAGAGTCGTGGTGTGTTACTGATTGGTGAACAGGGTACGGCCAAGACAGTCATGATTAACGGCTACATGAACAAATACAACCCAGAGTACCATCTAGAGAAGTCTCTGAACTTCTCATCGGCTACAACTCCTCTCATGTTCCAGGTAGGATTACTATGAACTTCTGGAATACTGCCTGAATTGACGGATCATACCTGTCAATAAAAAATGCATAGACTAATCAAATCATTTAGACTTGAGTTACATTAATAACTCAATTTTTTTGATGTTTGACAGTTAACCCATTAGAACATGACAAAATTTTACACTTGTCCAAAATTCTAAGAAGTTGCAGATGACAAATTCAAGTCGTGAGAAAAGAAAAGAGGAAAATAAGCCTGAAATTGAAGAAATTGCTTGTTTCAAGCAATTTATTCATTTTGAACCATGTTTTCTTTTAAAATAAAAAACAACACTTGAATATTTTTTTGCAGAAAAAAAGGTTCAAAATGAATAATTTGCTTTTCTTGAAGGGCATAGAAAAGTGGAAATTTTTGGTAATGGCTTCAACGCTGTTCAAGTTGTAGTTATGATGTTTAGGTCAATCAATCAATCAATCTTTTGGGAAGCAAGTTCTTACACTTAGATTATTCCCTCTCTATTCTTCTTCCTGGAGAATACACCAGTACTTGTGCCAAGTTTGTGAGCAAATGAAAGAACCAAGGTGGGTTACCCCTCATGGGAATCAAACTTGGGACCTCTTGATTGAGAAACTGATGCTCTTCTTCTCGCAAACAGACACCACTGTCTCGAGTCAAAAGATCTAGGTTACCAGGTAGAAAGTCTTAATCAAATTGAGATCTAGTTTTATGTTTGGTGTTTACAAGAACAATCTGCATAATGCACTATCTGTAATTGAAATTCATCGAGAAAATACAATCTTTATTTGGTAATATACCTTTAAATTTAATTTTAGACTATATATTGTATGAATGTATTACATATTTCCAGAGAACTGTAGAAAGTTACGTTGACAAGAGAGTAGGAACAACATATGGTCCCCCAGCTGGTAAGAAGATGACAGTATTCATTGATGATATTAACATGCCAGTGATCAACGAGTGGGGAGACCAGATAGCCAATGAAATTGTCCGACAACTTATGGAACAGAAGGGATTCTACAGTCTGGAAAAACCTGGAGACTTTACAAACATTACAGATGTACAGGTAGAATGCATTTGATCTGTTATACTCTCTTGATTTGATAATATGACAAAGAAAAGCTAAGTTCTAAGACCATATAAGCCTCTGTGCGAAAAATTGGTGGTATGCTTGCTAGTCCCTCTGAGCTCCAACAGGAAGTTCCACTTTCAATATTAACCAATTACCAGACAGCAAAATTTTAAACTGGTCCAAATTGAAAGGAGTTGCAGACGACAATTAAAAGATTAGGAAATATTGGATTCTTTTCACTTTTGGGGTAAAAACATTGTGAAAAATGAAGAAATTGCTTTTTACAAGCAATTTCTTCAATTTCCATAACGTTTTCCACAGCTTTTTGGGAATGGGTAAAATGGTGTTATTTTTTAAGTTTTATGGTTAGCAACATGTAGCAAATAGATGAATGGTTGGTTGTAGGCCTGAATGTTGGAACTACAGCTTGAATAAGCTGTAGTCACGATGTCTAAGTTGCCAAACCAAGACAAATGTATAAGGTAAATGGAGGCCCTTGTCAGGTGTTCAAATTGCTACGAGCAATTTCTTCATTTTACGCAAATGTTCCATATCTTTTCTTGAAGGGTGGAAAAAAGCAGGATTGTGTGAGAATGGCTTAATCATTATTCATATTAACCCTTTCCCGTTCAAATACGGGATTTTACGTTCCTGTGATTTTATACTTGAAAAACATTGTGGAAAAAGAAGAAATTGCTTGTAACAAGCAATTTCTCCTTTTTCCACAATATTTTCTACCACATGGGATGGGTTAATTTCAAATAGCATCCATTTGTCATTGTCGTCTGCAACCTCTTTCAATTTGGACAAGTCTAAAATTTCCAAAAACGGGAAAGGGTTAAACCAGTGTTAAAATAAAGAGCTGGCTATGCTCATTTTGTCAAAGAAATTGATTCAAGTTCTAGCTAGTATATATTAAGTAAGCTACCTTAATGTTGTAACTGCAGCTTGTTTTAGAGTTTGATAGTGATCAACAAAATATGGCCCTTTTTAATCCATTGACTCACAACTCTTCTTTTAAACAACTCTAAAGAAAAAAGATAAATAAAGCATTGTGGAAAATGAAGAAATTGTGACACATAATTTCTTCACACCAGATAATACTGTTTGTACAAGAAGAGAAAAACTTTTTTGATATAATCAACTTAGAATTGTCATCTTGAACTACTTTCAATTTGGACTAGTGTACAATTTTGTTGTCTGATAATGGGTTAAGGATTCTAATGTGAAAATGATAAGGTTTTAGTAAATGATATGCCAATTAAAAAAAGCTCTAAATATGAGAAAATTTCAACAAACTCATCTAATCATTTCAGCTGCTAGCTGCCATGATTCACCCAGGAGGAGGTAGAAATGACATCCCACAGCGTCTGAAGCGTCATTTTGTCATCTACAATTGTACCCTGCCCTCAAACACGTCCATCGACAAAATATTCAGAGTAATTGGGACTGGCCATTATTGTGAGGAACGAGGATTCAAACAGGATGTCAGAGATCTGGTTGGCAAACTGGTACCTATTACAAGACGTCTCTGGCAACTCACAAAGGTAAAGTATCTGTTGTATATATCTTTCAATGTCTTTTAACCCATTCCCACTCAGTGACTCTTTTAGACGCCCCCCCCCCCCAAAAAAAAGCTTTGGAAAACATTGTAGAAAATGAAGAAATTGCTTGTAAAAAGCAATTTCTTCATTTTTCACAATGTTTTCTACCCCAAAAGGTTAAAAAAATCAAAATTTTATGTTTGAAAATGTCGTCTGCAACTCCTTTCAATTTGGACCAGTCTAAAAAATTGCTGTTTGAAGGTCCCAAAAGTTTGTATTCAAAAATTATTTTGATCCCTTAACCCTTCTCATGCTGAAACTGGAATATTCCTGTCTTTGCAGGAGGTATAGACAAAGATCAAACAAACATGCAGTCTGATCTTGGTATATATCACCCATTTGTTCTGTTTATGCAAAATAATTGATTTTCAAAACAAATATTAACCCTCAATAAGTGTTTGCAGTAATGTTGGTACTTTGATTTAATGGGAATTCTGAAATAGGATTTTATTCAGCATAACAGAAGTCAAGTTGTTTTTGCACTGACAGGCTGCTTTGGGCTTTTATCCACCTGATTTTATTCTTAATTGGCAAAATCAAAATGTGCATTACAACCTTGGTTAGTTTTACTGAAATTAAAAGGCATTTATGGATTATGCCAACAGATTAAACTTAACTACTATGATAGATTTCATTTCAACAGCGAAATTAATATTGTTATGAAAACATGTGTTTTGTATCTACATTCCCTCCTAGTGTTTTGAAAGTTTTTACCACACAACAAAATTTTAGACTGGTCCCATGAAGAAATTGGGGCTTTAAAAAGCGTCATAGTGTGGGAATGGGATAAGATAAGCTGTAGTTAGGATGTTTAAGTTCCAGAATAAACAAATGATTTGACTGGTAATTGATTTTTGATTGATAGCTGTCATCTGTAAAATGAGACATTAAGTCAATTCAAGTTATGTTCTGTTTGGTTTTAGATCAAAATGTTGCCGACCCCTGCCAAATTCCATTACATTTTCAACTTACGAGATTTGTCCCGTATCTGGCAAGGAATGATCAACACCATCAATAGTGTTGTCGATTCAGAGAAAGTCCTTTTACAACTCTGGAAACATGAATGCTGCAGGGTCATTGCTGATAGGTAAGCATTGTCCTTACAATTGGATTAAAATATACTAGAAAGAAACTGCTTTGTTACATGATTTATTACTAGTCAACTCCGAAAAAAACATTTACTGATGAAATTAAAATGTACTATTCAATGAAATATGAATTTCTAATTATGATAATGCAATGTAAGCTGGTGGCTTTCAGAGATGATGATAAGGCTTATAAGTTCTATATATTTTATGAAAATTGAAAGATTAATTGAACCATTTTTATGGAATTCCACTTTTTTAAGTTTTGGAAAGCATTGTTGTACATGAAGAAAATGAATAAATTACTTTTTACAATCAATATCTTTATTAATCACAAGTTTTTCCATCTAAAAAGGCAATGTTTATAAAATTTCAATTGAAAAAATTGTCATCTACAATTGCCATGAATTAGGACCAGTCTATTTTCTCATCTGGATATAAGTTAAAACATAATTTCATGAAATTCGTTTTTAACCCTTTCCCGTTTTTAGAAACATTAGACTAGTTCAAAATTGAAATTGGTTGCAGACAACAACAAAAATTGGATATAATTTGAAATGAAACCATCCTATGTGGTAGAAAATATTGTGGAAAAAGAAGAAATTGCTTGCTACAAGTATAAAATCTCAGTAACGTAAAACCCCGGGTTTGTACAGGAAAGGGTTACTTTAATGAGATTATCTGATTGTGCCTGTTTTTTTGTGTGTGTATTTTTTTTTTTTGATTTATGTTGACTATTTACCCCATTTCTTTACAATCCAAAATCAATTTTGACACATTGTATAGTGATTGTGTGGGAACACAATGGAAAGAAGAGAAATTGCTTGTCACTGAAAATTTCTTTTTTTCTTACAATGTTTTCTGCAAAATATTGTGCTAACCTTTCAATTTCAACACATATGAAATCATGGTATGCAGCCTTTTGGCAATTTGGTTGAATTTAGAGTTTCCTCATCAAGAAATGGGGTTATTACTATTTAATCTACTTACAGCTTTTATTTTGATGATTCAGTTTGATCTGATCTACTGCAGATAAATATAATTTAGTCCAGTTTTGAAAAAAGGTGCCTAGTGGGCTAAGTACCATAATTATCCTAATAATTGCTGAAACCATAGCACCCCCTTAGTGATATCTAAAAAGATTTTCATCTTATATGGGGATTATTTTCTAAAAAATGCCTAAAGGAAACCATCCCTAACATAGAGGGTATACAAACAAGAATTACTGATTTTACAGAATTTTCTCTTAGAAAATTAGGTACAAAAATTATGCACATGTTTGGCTTTGCTCCAAGGGGATATATTGTACCCAAATTCTGTTGTAAAACCTATTCCCACACAATTCCTTCTTTTACACTCCTTGGGAAAAAGGATTTTGACAAGATTCTTATAAATGAAGAAATTGCTTGTATCAAGCAATTTCTTCACTGTCCATAATGTTTTCTTCATTTCACCTGCAGCTTCTTTCAATTATGACTAGTCTGAAATTTTATTTCATTGTAATGGATTGACAGTTTTATGGACATAGATAAACAAAATAGTGAAAATATTGACAAACCCCAACTGTTCAACAGAAACTAGATAACTAAATTATGCCAAATTAAATGGAAAATCCTTTTTGTGAGTGTTGCTAGGACAGTTTGCAAGGACTGTTTATATTTTGAAGAAAATTACTGCATTTTCATGACTTTTCATGTTCATTCCTTTGGGAGAAAATGTAGCTTTTTATCTGTAGGGCATCTTAAATGATAACATAACAAAAATCTGCATTTTTATTTTACACCAAGGCACCTTTTTTCAACTCAAAACCAACTATTGTTTTATTCTAATCATTACATTCAACATGATAATATATATATTAATTGCATGCTTATGTGTGATGTAAGCACCAGTGCGTGACATTTTCAACAATTTCACATGTGTGTGAAGAGTAAATATTGACCAGCCTTAAAAAGCCACTTTGTGAAAGTAGAACATTTATTGATGGTCTTAAGAAACCTGGGGTCAAAAGCTGTCTGTAGAGCACATTGTGAGGACACAGATCAGATTATGTGGATGCCAAAGCTGGTCCGTGTCATTTCTTTGGACACATTAAATTGTCAGAAATGTTACAGACTGGCTCCAATTTCTTTGAAACAAGCTCATCTCAACTGATTTTGTTATTTAAAGGCTGTTAACCCATTACCACATTAAAATTTTTTAGACTTGTCCAAATTGAAAGAAATTATAGACGACATTTAAGACTGAATTAACCCATTCCCAAACAATCATGCTTATTGATGCCCCTAAAGAAAGACCTTTTGGGAAAACATTGTGTAAAATGCATCAAGTAATTTCTTAATTTTACACAATGTTTTCTACCCCTGAAGTTGAAAAAAATCTAGACTTCACAAACTTTAAATAGTCATCTGCAACTCCATTCAATTTTGACCAGTCTAAAATTTTGCACTCTAGTAATTGGTTAAATTGGATAAATAAGTACGAAATAGGATAGGGAATAATGTAAGAAAAGGAGAAATCGCTTGCAACAATAAGCAATTTCTAATCTTTCCACAATGCGTTTTTATATTGAGTGTATGAAATATGGTATTGTGTGGGAATGGGTTAACCCATCCCAACACAGTGGAATTTTAGACCGGTCCAAATTGAAAGGAGCTGCAGACGACAATTTCAAGTTGATGGAATTTTACATTTTTTCGTCGTTTTGGATAGAAAACATTGTGGATAATGAAGAAATTGCTTGATCCAAGCAATTTCTTCATTTTCCACAATGTTTTCCAAAGCTTTTTTGTTGAGGGGCGTAAAAAGGAGGGACTGAGTGGGAATGGGTTAACATAAGAGTTTATTGTTTCACCATTGTTTCCATTCCTTAAACTAGGTTTACCCATACTGATGACTTAAAATGGTTCACAAAAACCATGTGTCGAGTAATTCAGGAAGAAATGGGAGAAATGTATGTCTCCTATGTGGAAGACACGCATTATTTTGTTGATTTCTTAAGGTAGGGTGAAGAAACTTACTGAATACCCCACCCACTAGATTTATTTTTATTAATATACCACAGTTTTAGTTACTTTATCAATTTTATTCTTATGTTATTCTACCCCACTAACATTTTTTGTTGTACTTTTTCAGGGCTTATCTTAACCCTTTTGCACAGTTTAATTCATTTTGTGTTTATGATGATATTATACCCATCCCATTTTATTACTTTAACATCTATGCTTTTTAGTTTTACCTCATTAAACCATTATTGTGGCACGCTAATATTTCTGTTATAGCTTCTTTTTCAGAGCTTATTTTTACATAACTGCACAATTACTTAGTTTTAATGTCTGTTCTTGAATATCTGAAGCTCTATTAGAGGTCTAAGTTGGATGAGCAGCTGGAGGCTTGGAAAGGATGTTGTGGTAGAACTGGTGGGAGAAATACCAGGAACCCATTGATAGCTGCTCCATCTGATGCAATATGACTGAAACTTAGTTTAATGTGGTTTAAACCCCATTCAATCAACCAACCACTGAGGTGCTGCTAGACAAAGAGATAAAAAGAAGTATAAATAGAAAACTTGTTTTTTTTTATTGTTAGAAAATAAAGCAGTATGCAATATCCAATACAAACAAATGAGATAAAAACTTTTTTGACAGAAAAACAGTCAAAACTTTTAATTCATAGAGTTTTTTAAAAATCTATTGTAACTTGCACAGATACTTAAAGATAAGTGCATCCCTCAGTGGCAGATATTTGGCCTTTGGTAATTGGTTAAAGCCATGTATTGTTTTCTTAGAATGCAATATGAGACAAAATAGAAAAAAAAAAAAAAAAAAAACACACACACACACAAAAAAAAAGAAAAAATCTTTATATAGCATTTTATGAAAAATAATTATATACAATAAACTAATCATTAGATCAGTAGAGATTGGTGCAAGGTATTGTTCAACAAAAAATTATATTTTGTAAAGAGTGCTTATCTTTTATAAAGAGTACCAACCATGAGGATAATTTTGGAACAACTAAGATCTTTTACATTTGTACCACTATTGACCAGAGCTTCTGATAAAACACTCCTCATACTGTTTTCATTTGATACATTCAAAGGAGTTAAAGCTTTTATTTATTTAAAAATACATCAATAGTGCTTATATATGCGTTTCTGCCCTGAAGGCAAGATATTGCCAATCAAAAAGTCCCAGTAAAACTTTGATCCCTGGTGGGGTTACATATCCTTTCTGACATTTGTCTCTCACCAATGGGTGGATAATCGTAAACCTAAGTGGGATAGCAGCTGGAGGCTAGGAAAGGATGTAGTGGTAGTACTGGTGTGAAAAATACCAGGAACCAATTGTTTTCGGCTCCAGCTGCCGCAATATGACTGAAATACTGTTAAAAAAGGCATTAAACCCCATTCAATCAATCAATACAATGGTGATCGTATGGCATTCAGTATTCAGTCACATTCTAATCGGACTGTCAGATTAATGATGTTTTGTTCTGTAACTTAAATTTCAACTGTTTTATATTTTGGTACACACTCAACAGCCTGTCTGTTTGACTAATACCAGACGGCAAAATTTCAGACTTGTCCAAATTGAATGGAGTTGCAGACAACGATGTAAAGTTTATGAAATTTTAGATTTTTTTCAATTTTCTGTGCAAGAAATTGCTTGTACAAGCAATCTCATTATTTTCAACAATGTTTTCCAAAGCCTTTTTTCTTGGGGCCATCTAAAAGCGTCACTGAGTGGGAATGGGTTAATCTTAAAGTCAACACTGTTTGAGAAGGATTAAGTTGTTTCCAATATCAAGTGAATATTCTTGGAATTTTACCATAGTGCTGATATTTGTGTTTCACAAACCCAACCTTTTTGAAAATAAAAATGAGTGATAATACCAAACTTTATTCAAAACAATAAGCTTTTAGTCCTTTGTTTGTCATTAACATTATGTGCACCTCATTATGTAATATTAATACTTATTTTAGTTCACCTCTTATAATTTGTTAGAACTAACACACAATTTCTATACAGGTACAAGTGAAGACAGAGCCAATCAAAAAGACACAAGGGAGTCAAAATAAGCAAATTAGCCTATTCCTATAAAGATATAGAAGGGTATCTCTTTTATTATGGGAAATGATTCACCTGTTTCCAGACAACTAAATTGTAGACTAGTCCAAATTCAAAGAAGCTGTTGAAGATTATGATGACTGAAGAAATATAAAGAATCTTTCTCTTTGGGGTTATAAAACATGGTGGGAAATTAGGAAGTTGCTTGTTGCAAGCAATTTTGTCATGTCTCATTTAGTTTTCTATATTTCTTTTCTTGAGGGTAGTAAAAAAATTGGAATGCATGGGAAGGGTTGAATAAATTTATAGATTAGTATATTATTCTTTGCATCATTAAAATCTAAGATGACTTTGGGAGAGTCTGTCAGTGAATTTTATCTGATTCGACCCATTACCAGACCATAAAAATGTTGACTGGTCCAAATTGAAAGAAGTTGCTCACGACAATTTCAAGTTGATGAAATTTAAAAAAAAAATCACTGTCTTTTGGGGAAGAAAACATTGTGAACAATGTTTTCTGAAGCTTTTTTTCTTAGGGTGTCAAAACGCACAAAGGAAATAAAGTGCTAGAGATCACTGTGGGAAATGGAGTATTTGCTTGTGACAAGAATTTTTCCTTTTCTCACAATGTCATCAGCCCTTTTTTTCTTGTATTTTCTTCAATTTTAGCACACTTGAGTGGTCTTCTGCAAACTGTTTCAATTTGGACTATTCTGTTTTTTCTTCTTCTTGTAATAGGTTAAGTACAGTATGATTTGAGTTCCTTTCTAAAAATATTTTTATGGGAATAGAGCAAGTTGTTTTGACTTTGGTTTATATTTTATCAAGTAAAAATAGCAATTTTTGACAATTTTGTATAAATCTTCATCAACCTGAATAGGTTCATTTCGCCTGATGATTACAATTGGTTTGAAAAGACCACGCTACGAGTAGTTACTGAGGACTTGGACGAAGAAAAATATCTGCCATTGGCTAAACCAACAGTTTTCTTTGCTGACTTTATGAGGTATACAAAGTACATGAGTTGATATGTGATGTGAAAAGTGGTTTGAGTAGCATGCTAGCTTTTATTAATCCTTCACAAGACAACACATTGTTAGACTGGTCCAAATTGAAAGAAGTTGCTGATGCTAATTTTCAGAGATTTCAGAAAATGTGCTACAAGCAATTTCTTCTTTTTTTACAATAGTGTCCTCAATTATGAATTTACCTGGCATAAAAACCAGGGATTGAACAAGAAAGGGCTAAGTATAGGACAACAACATATGTAGCTCAAACCAAAGATAGCATAGTACGTATTTTCAGAAAAGGCAGTACATAAGCTCTATGTCTACCAATTGTGAAAATATTGGTATTAAATGATAGATTTATACATTCAGTATAACAGCAATAATCATTCTATTTTAAGTTACATTCACATATTGTCTTCTAAGCTCACCTGAGCACGAAGTACTCAAGGAGAGCTATTGTGATCACCTACTGTCTTCTCCTCCTGAACCAGAAAGCCAATCTTGATGAAACTTGATAGGGATGTCACTTGGGTGAAGCTTTCCCAAGCCATGGCAACAAAAAAGGGGGCAAATAAGGTACTCTTTAAAAATCTTATTCTCTGAAACCAGAAGAATGAGAGCTTTGATATTTGGTATGCAGTGCCTACTAGGGAATAGCTATCAAGTTTATTTAAATGATACCCCTTGGGTCATATTTTGGATCTGCCCTGGCGCACCCCATTTTACATTGAACCAAAGAAAGAAAACTTTAAATGTCTCTGAAACCAGAAGACCAATAGCTTTGATATTTTGTGTGCAGCACCTCTTAGGGGACCCCTATCAAGTTTGTTCAAATGATGCCCCTTGGGTCATATTGGGGCTCTGCCTAGGCACACCCCATTTTACATTGAAACAAAGAAGGAAACTCTAAAAAAATATTTTCTTTGAAACCAGAAAGCCTAGAACATTGATATTTGATATGCATCAACTAACAGGGAACCTGTATCATGTTAGTTCATGTGATCCCCCTTGGGTCATATTTGGGCTCTGCCTGGACTCATCCTATTTTAACATAGAAACAAAGAAGGAAAAAAATTCAAAATCTTCTTTTCTTAAACCAGAAAGCCTAGATTGTTTATATTTGGTATTTAGAATCTCCAAGTCAATCTTTAAAGATTTTGTTTATGTGATACCCTTTTTATTATATTTGGGCTTTGCCCAGCTGCACCCAATTTCAACATAGAAAGAAAGAAGGAAAAAATCTTCTCTGAAACGAGAAATCCTAGAGCATTGATATTTGGTATGTAGAACCTCCTAGTGAACCTCTAAGAGGTTTTCCTGTTTACCTTTCGGACACATTTGGGCTCTTTCTGGAACTAAAATCCTGTATCTTTGTAAGAATGTCTGATTTGTTTCTGATTTCTTGTACAAGATTTTCTTAACAGTTGACTCTTGGCTGAAGTTAGGTCATTAGTTCTTTGATTACTTCTGCAGTTATCAACTCAGGTGAGTGCTTTAGGACCAATGGCCCTATTGTTTTACTCTATAGGGATAAATATAATTATAAAATAATACCTCTTATGTATATTTTATAATAATGTAAAGGTAAAATCTTCAATTATCTGTCAATAAATTGGCAAAGTATCATCATAGCATGTTACTATCTCAGTATTGAAAATTATTATTGCATCGTGAGGATTTTATAGGAAACCAAAGAAATTGGGTGGTTGGTGGATGATTAAATTCTGCAAAATTAAGTTATATTGCAAATATAGCCATGATTAAACCTCCACCAATAAAAACCTGATACACAGCACCTTATTTTTTTCTGAAAAACAAATCTTGCTTTGAAGAAGATTGCAAAAATTTACAAAAACTGCCTTTTGTGTTTTTATTGCCCCTCAGTGTATACTATAGGAAAGAGAATAGAAATAGTTTTTACATTGTAAGGACTTGTGATCCAATTAATTTATGTAAAATGAATAGGTTTAAAAATGGTATAAGGCATTCCCACTTAATGACACTTTTAAACGCCTCTCAATAATAAAGCTTTGGAAAACATTGTGAAAAATGAAGACATTGCTTGTTCCACAAAGTTTTCTGCACCAAAAGATTTTATTGTCTAGTTGTCTGGCTATTGATATTTTAGATATAACTATTACCACATAATTACTAATGGTTTATAATAATGATTGAGTTATACATTAAAATCTATAAGTGCACATATTCAGTATATATGTTATAATATCAATATAAGAGTTTTGCTAAGTGTGTGTGAGTAAATAATTCATTTGCAGGAAGGTAGGTATCATATTTCTAACTGGAACATTTCTTGTTAAATGTTTTACTCATGAAGAACTTTAGAGTCCATTTCAAATAATTTGATTATGCCAAAGTGACCTCCTGTAATTAAAAATTAAGAAAGGGAAATGTAAATTTTTAATTGCTGGCAAAAAATATGGCATTTTTTCATTTGTCTTTTGTTTATTGTAAAAAATGTAAATGATTTTTTTTTAATAATTGTGACATTATAATGAATTTCAAATTGTTGATTCTTTAACTTTAATTCAATACCATTCAAACATGCAATATGACATGCCAACGAAAGAAAAAAGCTTGGAAAAAAATTGAGAAATTGAATGTAATCAACTTCTCCATAACTCACAATTTTTATATCCTCTTTTGTATATATTGTTCATGCAAATTCTTTGAATCTTAACTTGTCTATAAACTTTTTTGGTTTGGTATAGGTTAAAAGGGATTTTTCTATTTCTTTTAAAGAAATATACACAATCCAATATTATTGAACAAAACTGTTGAATCTTTGACTGAAATAATTTTTATATAGTTAAATTAGTTAAATGAAATTATTGGTTTTACTTTTAAGAATAACAAGCATTATGCTTAAGAAAAGAGGGAAGAAAAAACGTAAAAAGAAGAAAAAGAGGTAGACTGGTGATCTGATTTATAAATGAACATTTTGTGGCAGTAAACTTGTGACACAGTCATGTTGTCTGTCATTCACTATAAATTACTTTTATTATTAGTCATTATAAGAAAATGAAGGTCACAAAATTTACCAATTCCCACACAGCAAAAGCAATTAGGACAACAGTGTCTATAATGAAGAAATTGCTTGTGACAAGCAATTTCTTCATTTTACCCAATGTTTTCTACCCAGAAAGTTGAAATAAAATCCTAAGATTTCATAAACTTTAGATTGTCTCCTTTCAATTTGGATGAGTCAAAAGTTTTGCTGTGTGGTAATGGGTCTACTATTCAAGGTTTTATTTTTGAAACCATTTGTTCAATTTTTAAATAAAGGTTGAAGATTAGTGCACAGAACATTATTTGGAAACATAATTAATGTTTAGTAAGAAAAAAAATGCGCTGAAATTGTGGTGCAAATTTTATTTGCAAAAAATAAGATACCAGGCAACAAAAGCAGGATATTGTATTCAAGAAATGAAGTGAATATATTTTTGTTTTCATTCAGGAATGAACCCCAAAACTTAATCACACTGTATGAATATACAAAAAGATTGATATGTTTAATGAATCAATGCGATTAGATTTTTAGGTTAATATCTCAAAGTAAACAAAAAATATTCTCTTCATTTTCTTATGATTTAATGCAATCTAGCAAATCAAGGCAATTATTTTGCTAGCTTTGAGTAAAGTTTTATGGATCTACTTAACCCATTCCAACTCAATCCCTCATTTTTACGCCCCCCAAGAAAAAAGCTTTGGAAAACATTGTGGAAAATGAAGAAATTGCTTGTATCAAGCAATTTCTTCATTATCCACAATGTTTTCTATCCAAAAAGACGAAAAAATTCAAAATTCCATCAACTTGAAACTGTCGTCTGCAGCTTCTTTCAATTTGGTCCAGTCTAAAATTTTGCTGTGTTGGAATGGGTTAATTGTAGACTGTATACATGTATTCTGTTTATCCAATTAGAGGCAACTGGGAAGTGATTGCTGAATTAATGAAGAGAACACAGTAAACTTGTTGTTTGATTTGTTGTCAATTTATTCTGTGATCAGTATTAAAGTTTTTTTGAGCACTTATGCATGTAATTGAGGAAATTATGTAACCTGTCAAATGAAATTTCCGTAAGTTCATCACAAGTCAATCACAGGAGCTTTTGGGAAAGCATCATACTTAGGAAACCTATTTATTACCCATATTGTCAAGCCAGCTTGCGGTGAGCTCAGGGTCATCAATTAAGGTAAAGGTCACTTATCACTGTCAGAAATTTGTGAAATTATCTCAAAACTCAATATTTTGCTGGAATTTAAATAATGTTCAAGATAAATAGCTCATATTTCAAATTCTTGTATTGATTGGTTTTAAGGCTAAGGTAATCAATCAAGGTCAAGATTATCCATCAAGGTCAACTTGATACAAAAGCTTTATTTTTCCCTTTATTCAGACACTATTCAACATACTTGGCTCATATTTAGGACAAAGGTTTCTTGAATTGATAGGCATCAGTTGGGCATAAGGCCAAGGTCATTCATTAAGGTCAAGTTTTTTTTTTCCAGGCCAACTTATGAAAGAAACGTTTTGCTGTATTTGAGTACCATTCAATATATGGCTCATATTTGGTCCATAGGTTCCTTGCATTCAAAGGATTTATCTCATCAACTGAAAATTGTAGTAGGCAACTTCTGAATTTGGACGAGTGTAAAATTTTGTCATCTAATAATGGGTTTAAGTGGTTCTCAACTCAATATAACCTACCAATCGAAGTTATACAGGTTATTTTTTATATAGTTAATGTTGGCAATTTACTTTGAATCTTAAGAACATTAATCAAAAGGAAACTGAAGTTCCAAAGTCTGTTATCAATAAATTCTTTACAAGGTCCATGCTAACTTGACAGGTTGCACTTAATGTAATCATTTTTGCTTGGCCGATTTCAGAGAAAAGCCTGAGATATTGCTGCCGTCATAGCGCAGTTGGTAGCGCATCAGACTCCCAATCTTCAATCATGGAATGTGATGGGGTTGATCTCTGGCAGGGGCACATATCCTTTCCGATATTTGTCTCTCACCAATGGTCGGATAATTGTAAACCTAAGTGGGATAGCAGCTGGAGGCTAGGAAAGGGTGCAGTGATAGTACTGGTGTGAGAAATGCCAGGAATCCATTGTTAGGTGCTCAAGATGCCGAGATATGACTGAAATACTGTTAAAAGTGGCATTCAACCCCATTCAATCAATCAATCAATTGCTGGAGCCATGATGTCATCTAGTTCAGGGTCAGCCAAGTCATTGTCATTTGAAAACTTGAACATTTTTAAACCTTTCCTGTACAAATCCGAGATTTAACGTTGCTGTGATCTTATACTAAAAGAAAACATTGTGGAAAAAGGAGAAATTTTTTGTTACAAGCAATTTCTCCTTTTTCAAACAATGTTTTTTACCATGTAGGATGGTTTCATTTTAAGCTGTATCTAATTGTCATTGTTGTCTGCAACCTCTTGAATTTGGACCTGTCTAAAATCATTTGTCAAGGTCAAACTTTTGCAAAATCTGAACAAAACATGTAATATTTACAACTTCAAGCCTATTTAAGATACAATTATTATATTTTGCATGATGGTAGATCTCATTGATGCAAATCAATGAGATCTACCATCATGCAAAATATAATAATTGTATCTTAAATAGGCAAAAGTATGACCTTGACAAATGTGTTAAGGTCCAGGTCACTTATCTAGGTCAAATTTTCGAAAAAGGCTGTTACGGAGGCTTGGTGTTTCACATCTTGTTTGACTAAGAAGTCTTATCCACTATCAAGCACTTGAACTGCCATCAGGGTTGGCAACTGCATGTGTAGCTCTTGGTTTAATTCTTTATCACCAAATTTGGTAATTAAGAGAATCACTGGTTCATCATTAGTTTTTTTTCATATTGCAAAAAATTGTTCATTTAATGAGTTTTATTTATTCAAGTATTTATTCCTTCTAATTTTGTTTCACTCTAGTAGAGAAAAGAGAATTTTACAAAAAAATTTCCCATTTCCACATAATCCTGCCTGTATATGACCCCCAAGAAAAAAAAGTTTTGGAAAACATTGTGGATAATGAAGAAATTGCATAAACCATCAATTGTTGTCTGCAACATTCAATCTTTCAATTTGGTCCAGTCTGAAATTTATCATCTGGTAATGTGTTTAAGCAATTGAGCATGATCTAAGCCAATTTTTTTCCCCATAAAAGAAGCATGACTTAAATAAACAAACTATTGACCTATTTTCACACAGTAGCTCTTTTTCTCATGCTCCAAGAAAATACTTCAGAAAACTCTGTGGCAAATGAAGAAATTGCTTGTTACAAACAGATTCTTCAGTATCTCAAATGTTTCCTACCCTGTAAGAGAGAGATTTTAAAAGTTCAGTCAACTTAAAATTGTTGCCGGCAACTTCTTTGAATTTATTTTTAAAATAGTAGCCTTTATGATTCAATGAATTAAGAAAAAAATGAATCAATAAATAAGAAGAGAAATAATTTGTATTTGAAGTCTTTAACCTGTTTCACACAACAACACTTTAATCCCATTAAAAAGTCCAGCAAAACAATGTGGAAAAGGAAGAAATTGGCTGTTACAAGTAATTTTTGAAAATGAAGTTGCTCGTTACAAGCCGTTTCCTCTTTTTCCACAATGGTTTCTACCCAGTAAAACAGAGAAATTTAAATTTTCATCAAGTATAAATTGTCTTCTGCAGCTTCTTTGAATTTCAACCTGTCAAAAATGTTGTTGTTTTGGAAAAGGTTAAAATAGTCTATGAAATGGGGCATTACCAAAGTAAAGTAATGGAAGACATACAAATGTTCAGGCATTGTCATGCCATAAGTATTGCAACTTTAAAAGAATTTTTTTTTATTCAGGTTGAATAATATAATTGGTTTATTTCTAGGGATGCACCGGAAGCCACTGGTGAGGAGCCGGAAGATGCCGACTTTGACATGCCAAAAATATACGAACCGGTAAGATCATTTCAAATAGGTCCTTCGATTAATTTCAGAAATATAGCATCAAAAATGTTGTCAATTTCATGAATAAATCTTCAAGTAAATGTATCATCTACTATGGCAATCAAATTGAAATTACAGAACATCATGTTAATTTTTATACCTCTACCTATGAAGTAGAGGGGGGTATATTGGTTTCACCATTTCTGTCTATCTGTTCATCCGTCTCTGCACCCATTCCAACTGTAGATTCTTTGTTTCTGTGCTGTAACTCTAGAACTAATTGACCAATTGCTGCTGTCGATCAAATAACCAGTTGACCAATGAAATCATTTATTGAGACTAGAAATTAGTTTTGATCTCCAACATTGGCCGCCATTTTTTGTTAACCTTTTTTGTAGGTTTGGCATCTTAAACATTGTAACTGCATGTCATTCAAGCTGTAGTTACAACGTTTAAATAGCCAACCAACAATACTACCTTTATGTTACATGCCACTGGCCATAAATTTTCAAAATAATGCCATTTAAATCGAAGTGGGATTTCCTGTCGGAGTCAAAGAGCCAGCTAAGGAAGCAAGTGGGCGGGGCCAGCGATTGGTCAATTGACCTATAACCATGAAACTTCATATAATTGTTGCCAATGATCAAAGGAAGTATGTTTCCTTTTCTGGTCGCATAGGTTTAAGGTCAAGGTCACAATTGAACTTTGAAAACATAATCTAGCACATAAACCATTTGACCTAGGATTGAAACTGTATACAAATATTATCTATAACCCAAGGATGTGCCCAAGTGTTTTTGTGTAATGCTGGTTGATGGTGAACTGTATTGCTTGAGTGAAAAAATGCTGGTCGGATCAATGTATTTGTCATCTAGGACAATTCTGATTTGACTTGTGTGTAATGATGTAGATCGAGTACTGTATAATCTCTCATTGTCCACATTGTTTTCTCAAGCAGTACTCCTGGAAGGGCATCAAATACAGGACTTTGTGGGAAGGGGATAAACAATTACCAGACAACACAATTTTGTACAGGTCCAAACTTAAAGAATTTGCAGACCAGATTTCAAAATGCAATTCAATGGTTTAGTGCAAAACAGTTGTAACTGCCTATAAACATAAAGGCAGTTACAACTGTTTCATGCTGAACCATCAAGATAAATGAAAAATCAATGATGTAAAGGGTAGAAGATATTGTGAGAAAGGGAGAAATTGCTTGTTACAAGCAATACGTCCTTTCCTCACTTTGACTTCAAACTCTATATTTCTACGAAACATCAAAATACATAAGTGTGTCTAAATCCATTCCCACACAATGACACTTTTTGATGCCCCTCAAGAAAAGCAATTGTGCAGCATTGTGTAAAATGAAGAAACTGCTTGCAACAAGTAATTTCTTCCCTTTTCACAATCTATTCTACCAAGAAAGTTGAAAAATCTGAAATTTCAAAAACATTAAATTTTCACCTTCATCTCCTTTCAATTAGGACCAGACTAAAAAATGTTGGTTGATACAGGGTTAATGAATGTTATGTTGTTACAGATTGAAAGTTTTGAGGCCTTGGAGGAGAGGTTATTGATGTTCTTACAACAGTACAATGAGGGAATCCGTGGTTCAGGAATGGATCTTGTATTCTTCAAGGATGCTATGACGCATCTGATCAAGATCTCTCGTATAATCCGTACACCCCGAGGACATGCCTTACTCGTAGGTGTGGGAGGGTCAGGAAAACAGTCCCTAACTAAACTGGCGTCATTCATAGCTGGCTACAAAACATTCCAAATCACATTAACCAGGTAGGTTTAAAGGATTTCAAATCCTCTGAAACTCTAAGACTGAGATGTGGTAGGAAATGATTTCTACATATAAATTTTTAAGGTTGTTTGATTACCGGGTACTTTGAAGTCAAGAAACATCGTTTATTCTGTTATTCATATTCATCATTTTTACACAAGCTGCTGATATGGGTGAACATTTCTTATAATTGATTTAACCCTCTCTTGTTTCTTGAAATTTTAGACTGGTCCAAATTGAAAGAGGATGCAGACAACAATGAAAATTTGATGCAATTCCAAATAAAACCACCCTCTGTGGTAGAAAATATTTTGGAAAAAGGAGAAATTGCTTGTTACAAGCAATTTCTCCTTTTTCCACAATGTTTTCTCAAGTATAAAATCACAGTGACTTAAATCCCAGGTCTATCCAGGAAAGGGTTAAATCAAATAAAACTAAAAGCAAGAAAAAAAATCAACTAATCAGATACCAGCTTATACTGTTAGACAAAACTAGGTTGGGAACAAATGACTCCTTGTTTATTCTTGATGGGTGAAGCACTTTATAATGTAAAGAAAATTTCAAAGTAAATAATTTTTAGACCCACTTGCTGAAAGCCAGCAAGCCATTGTCATGGCATTGTGTCCGTCAAATGTCCATCAGTTTATAATCTTCTCCTCAGAAAGTACTGTACAGAATTACACCAAATTTCACAATGATCCTTGGGTGACCCTTTATCAGATTCTTCAAAGAATTTGGATCCAAAGTAAAACATGGCTTTAATGGGCAGACTAATTTCAATATATATGGTGAAACCTTTAAAAATCTTTTTCTCAGAAACCAGTAGATTGATTTCAACCAAATTTTACAGGACTGATCCTTGGTTGACCCTTAATCAGATTCCTTTAAAAGATTTTGAAAGGATGAAAAACTTGGCGTTAATGGGTGGGGCTTTTTTAGCTCCCCTGAGCACAAAGTGCTCTGGGGGAAGCTATTCTGATCGGTCATCGTCCGTCCTCCGTCCGTCTGTCTGCCTGTCCGACCGTTCACAAAAAAATCTTCTCCTAAACTAACCATGGAATTTCAACAAACCTTCACAGAAATGATCCTTAGGTCATGCTCTTTCAAAATACTTCAAAGAATTGAAATCCATGAAGAACTCTGGTTGCCATGGTAATGGAATGAAAAAACTTAAAAAATCTTCTCCTCCCAAACGGTAACGCCTAGAGCTTTGATATTTGGTATATATTATCATCTATTGACACTCTACCAAAATACTTCATAGAATTACCGTATTCTGAAAATTAGCCCTTTTCTTTGTGATCCCTGATTTTAGATAGAAATAAAGAAGGAAAACTTTTAAAATCTTCTTCTCCCAAACCATAAGGCCTAGAGCTTTTATATTTGGTATACATCATCATCTATTGACCCTCTTCCAAAATACTTCAAAGAATTACCGTATTCTGAAAATTAGCCCTCTTCTGGGCGATCCCTGATTTTACATAGAATTAAAGAAGGAAAACTTTAAAAATCTTCTTCTCCCAAACCATAAGGCCTAGAGCTTTGGTATTTTGTACATATAATATATTGACCGTCTACCAGAATACTTCAAAGACTTATCATACCCTGAAAATTAGCACTTTTCTGTGCGATTCCTGATTTTACAAATTAATAAAGCAGGAAATCTTTGAAAATCTTCTTCTCCCAAACCATAAAGCCTAGAGCTTTGATATTTGGTACATATCATCAGCCATTGACCCTCTACCAAATTACTTAAAAAATTAGCCCTTTTCTGTGCAATCCCTAATTTTAGTTAGGAATAAACAATGATATCTTTTGAAAACCTTCTTCTCCTTTGACCATTAGGATTAAAGCTTTTATACATGGTATGTATTAATGTCTATACTTCAAAGCATTACCATATTCAGGAAATAAGTGCTATATGTTGGGATCATCAATATACCTAGGATTAAAAGAGAAATTTGTAAACATCTTCTCCAAAATAATTAGACAGAGGGCTTTGCAATTTTGTTTATATCATAAAGCCATGAACCATCATACTCAGGGGAGCGATTTAGGACCATCATGGTCCTCTTGTTCCATTTCTGGTGAAACATTTCAATAATTTCTTCTCAAAAACCAGTTGATGGATTTCAACCAAATTTTACAGGAATGATCTGTGTATGAATCTTTATCAGATATCTTAAAAAAATTTGGTCATATAAAAAACATGGCTTTAATGGGCGGCACCAATTTCCATATATGGTGAAAGCTTTGAAAATCTTTTTCTCAGAAACCAGTTGATGGATTTCAACCAAATTTCACTGGATGACTGGAAACTCTTTTTCAGATTTTATCAATCAACTTAAATTGGTTTAAAGCATAGCTTCTATTTTCAGCTCCACTGGCTGAAAGCCAAGGGGCTATTTTCATGGTGTTGTGTCCCTCGTGCGTTCTTGCGTGCGTCCATCCATCAGTAAACTTTTACTTTAAAAATCTTCTCCTCAGAAAGTACTGAACAGAGTTACACCAAATTTCACAGAAATGATCCTTTTGTGACCCTTTATCAGATTCTTTCAAAGAATTTTGATCCAATGAAAAACATGGCTTTTATGGGTGGGGCTAATTTCCATATATGGTGAAACCTTTAAAAGTCTTCTCCTCAGAAACCAGTAGATAGATTTCAACCAAATTTTACAGGAATGATCATTGG
The DNA here is from genome assembly GCA_946902895.1 of Fragum fragum. Lineage (NCBI taxonomy): Eukaryota > Metazoa > Mollusca > Bivalvia > Cardiida > Cardiidae > Fragum > Fragum fragum. The sequence continues at coordinate 46,259,249 of OX336373.1, read as the reverse complement.
TTGACCCTTTATCTGATTCCTTCAAAGAAGATTGGATGAAAAACATGGCTAAAATGAGCTGGGCAAATTTCCATATATGGTGAAAACTTCTTAGGAATGATAAATAGATTAGGGCCAGTGGAGCGAATTAGGCGCTCAAACGCCTCTAGTTATGGCTTATTCCCATATATGGTATACAGTGATTTTTTTTAGAAAAAATGTTAATACCTTTTTCATCTGACTCTGTAAATGAATTGACTTTTGTAAAACAATTAAACATGTGAAGTATTAAAAGATTTCATTGACAAGATTTATTTGCCAACATGGTGAATATGATTCGGTTTATATCAAATTCTAGAAAACACCACTTGTTTAATCAGTACAATCAGGCCTGTGGAGGGATACAGGTGCTCTAGGGCCTCTAGTTAACCCATTACCCCACAATCTCCACTTTTGAGTCACTTCAGGAAATATATTAAGAATAACATTGTGAAAAATGGAGAAATTGCTTGTAAACATCAATTTCTTCTTTTTTTCCTTTTATGTTTTCTAACCTATTTGGCTCTTATTTTGCACTTAAAAGGAGTTCAGATTGTTATCTACATTCATACTAAAGTTTTTGTTGTTTGGTAATTGGTAAAGTAAGATGAAATAAGGGGTGGGGGGGATAATGGAATTATTCTTAAAATCTGTAGAAAAATTAGCTTTTAAATTTTACTCTCTTTAAAATTTGTTATTTTGATATGTGTCAGTCGCCGTAATCCTGAGAGTTACTATTGGAGATACTTTTCTCGACAGTAAGGTTTTAAAAAGTTTTTTAATGTATATTTGATGTTATTTTGTTTTTTTGAAAACACAATTTGAATGATTTGCATGGTGTATCAACTTTTTAAATGATTTTGTTAAGCATGTAAAATATGTTTGAATTAAAAGATAATATGGTACATAAATTTCAATAAATGAGATCAACTTAACACACATACAAGTCAGAAAAGACTAAAATAAACTAAAACAGCTTTATATCACTCACCTTATTATAGAAATCCAAGATTTGTTAGTCCTTTGATGAATTTATTGAAATGTTTTGAGTTCCTAGCACGGATATTATTTTCATACCCACCAAACTCTGGCAGGTATACAGGAGACAGCTTGTCACAGTCAGGTTGTCTGTCAGATTGTCCATCTTAAGCTTTTTCCTTGTCTGCTTAACCCTTGTCATGCTGAACCCAGAATATTCCGGTTTTAGCAGGAGGACTGATGTACACTAAATCAGACTGTGCTTATGTGCAGGCTGATCTTAGTCTACACCTCCTGCTCATACTTTTCCTTCTTGAGTTGTTTATGAGGTTGATTTCTATCAGAAATATTGATTTTTGAACAACAAGTTCTACCAGTGCTTACAGTCCTTTAATTTTACAGCAATTCAGTATGGTAATTTATACAGCATGACAAGGGTTAATTTCTCTGCAACTGCCACATGTATTTCAATCAAACTTTATAAATAGATTCCTGATTTAGCAGAATTGTGAAAATTGTATTTTGGATGTAATTCATTCACTTTTTACAGAGTTATGGCCCTTTATTGAAAACTCTTGTTTGCTCATTTTATCATTCAACTCATCCAGTGTTAAGATCTTTTTTCTGTGACTTGGAGCTGTTCCTGGGTATTAATCACATGTAATTCTCTAGTTTTATTTTTAAATTAATTCTTTTTCTTTCTTGATGCTATCAATTCATCCAAAAATAAAATAAATGTCTTTTTGAAGATTTCAAATAAATTCTAAGCTTTTCTGTAATTAAGTTGAAGTTCTTTAAAATTTTTAGTGGATCAGGGTTTGGATCGTGAGTTGAAAGTGAAAATATTGTAAAAAGAAGAGAAATCTTTCAGTATTGTTTTCTTTTTCCTTTGTTTGTTTCTAAAAATGCAAAATGTGTTTTTGTCTCAAGAGCTGAAGAATTACATTGTTGAATGTGGACATTGTTAAATGTAAATGCCCTCACAGGGAGTAATTGCAAATATTGGTACACAAGTCGCATTCAGAGCTTCAAATTTGAGTTTGACATTCAGAGTGAAATACAGATAAGATGTTGACAGGGACTTGTTCATTAATCCTTGTCATGCTTAGCCCAGAATATTCCTTTCTTTGCAAAAGGTAAAGACAAAGATCAGCCTGCTTGAGATGTGTATTGAAAATGGGATTGAACAGGAGTGGGTCAAAAAGTTTAATTAACCCACCCCCACAAAATTTCTATTTTTCATATCCTGAAGAAAAATGCTTACGAAATCATTGGGGGGAAATTGAAAAATTTGCTTGTGAAAAGCACTTTCTTCATAACCACAATGTTTTCTACCTAGAAGGGCATTAATTTTATATTTCATCAACTTGAAATTGTTGTCTACAGCCACTTTCAATTTGGAACACTCCAAAATTTTGTCATTTAATAATGGGTTAACTGACCTTGTACTGCATATAGTAGATGATGTTCAAAGGTTGCTCGTAAACCTAAGTGGAATAGCAGCTGGAGGCTAGGAAAGGATGTAGTGGTAGTACTGGTGTGGGAAATACCAGGAATCCATTGGAAGGTGCTCCAGATGCCGCAATATGACGGAAATACTGTCGAAAGTAGTGTTAAACCCCATTCAATCAATCAATCAAAGGTTGCCTTTTTTGTGTAAAAATGTTAAAGAAATATTCTATGTATTATTGAAGCATACTTACATTGTTTTGTTATATGTTGACTTGGTCAGTCTTGGACAGCCGTGAGTGTTTCAGCATCGTTTATATGCTTACTGTAACCAACCATTATTTTGTTGTCAATAGTACGATATTTCATGTATGTTTCTTGAAAAAAGAACTTGCTGTATTTACAGTATTGTCTCACCATTGGCAATTCAATGACAAAGTTAAATTAACATGAATTAAGGCAGGCTAGTTATGGTAAATACAGAGTTTCACTTTGTAGGTTCACAGAAACATTTCACCATAACTATTGAATGAAATATCACCTTAAACCTAAGTGCTTCACATCACATTTACTGTTGTTTCAAATTTGATTTTTAGTTCGGCAGGTTGCGTCAGTGTCTGCAACAGCATCCAAACTCATTTTTAGCTCGGCTGTTTTCTGAGAAAACCCAAGGTATTGCTATAGCCTTGGTATCGTTGTCGTTGTTGTTGTTGTCTTTGTCTTTGACCTTTTTATGATATCTCTAGTTCTACTGAAGGCATTCACTTAAAACTTGGCACACTTGTTCTCTATCAAAAGAGCAACCTATACTATCAAGGGGGATAACTCTAGATGAATTTTGGGCTTTTATCCACTATCCAGCACCCAATAGCTGAGCGTAGGCATCTGTAGGGGGTGCTCTTGTTTAATATCTCTAGTATCACTGAATATTTTCAATTGAAACCAAGAATGTTATCATTACTATCAAAAAAGCAATCTATTTCATCAACCCATTCCTACACAGCGACGCTATTAGATGCCCCCAAGAAAAAAAGCTTTGGAAAAACTTGTGAAAAAATGAAGAAATTGCTTGTTGTAAACAATTTCTTCATTTTACAAAATGTTTTCTTCCCAGAAAGTTGAACAAACTTTAGATTTCATAAATTTTAAATTGTTGACTGCAACTCCTTTCAATTTGGACTTGTCTAAAATTTTGCTGTCTGTAAATGGGTTAAGGGGTATATCTCAAATTGTATTTGAATGAATCTTTTTGACATAGAGTTTTTACCCACTACTAAGTACTTGACATCCGAATGTGGTACGTGCTCTTGTCTGATGTCAAAATGATTACCAACCAATTATCTCTCCAGGTCCTTGTTTTTATGACTGTCAAAAATTATGATATATTAATGTTGATACTCTGGCAGTGGTTATAAGTCTTAATCCATTCCCACTCAACAAAATTTTAGACTGGTCCAAATTGAAAGAAGCTGCAGATGACGATTTCAAGTTGATGAAATTTTTGAATGTTTTTGTCTTTTTGGATAGAAAACATTGTGGATAATGAAGAAATTGCTTGATACAAGCAATTTCTTTATTTTCAACAATGTTTCCCAAAGCTTTTCTCTGGAGGAGCGTAAATTGTGTCAGAATGATTTAAATCATAGGCGTACAATGAAATCTAGCTATTGGATAGCATTTTTTTTTAAATGATCAAGGTTTTTCTGTATCCATCATTCTAACTGTTTTCCTTTTTAGGATAAATTAACTTCATTCATTTCATAGGGGTACTATCATCAGCTATTAAAGGATATAGAAGAAATGAACTTTGTATCCATGATTAAATCCATTTTCAAATGTTCAACATGATCTATTTTGAAGAGTATTTTGTATTCTTTATGTATATATTTATGTATGTATTACAACAATCAATTTCTAAATTTAAACAATATTTTCTACCCAGAAAGATGAAAAAATCCAAAATTTCATAAACTTTTAATTGTCGTCTGTAATTCCTTTGAATATAGATCATTCTAAAATTTTGCCCTCTGGTAATTGCTTAAAGATATTTTTTATACCTAAAGACTGGACAATTTCTGATTTTTTAGATCCTACAATGTTTCCAATCTCCTTGAGGATCTCAAGTTCCTATACAGAACAGCTGGGCAGCAGGGTAAAGGGATCACCTTCATTTTTACAGACCAGGAAATCAAGGATGAAGGTTTCCTCGAGTATCTCAACAATGTCCTGTCTTCAGGAGTGGTTAGTAAAAGACTCTCAGTTTATATTGTAACTAAGAAATCGAGGACCAAGCTTACATGTGTCAAGCCTGCTTTAATGCATTCCCACACAATGATGCTTTATGACTCCCTCTAGAAAAGTGAATGAGAAAACCTTGTAGAAAATGAAGAAATTGCTTACAACAAGCAATTTCTTCATTTTCCACAAGGTTTTCTCCTCAAAAAGTTGCAAAAATCTAGAATTTCATCAATTTTTAATTGTTGTATGCAACTCCTTTCGGTTTGGACCAGTCTAAAATTTTGCAGTGTGGTAATGGGTTAAATTAGGAAGCAGTAACTCTCGCATAAACATTTTCCAAATAAGTGCACATGCTGAAATTAAATGGGTTCACCTGTATTATTTACACATGGGTGCGTTTTTTATGCTAAGATGACTTAAGATGGACTTTTGACCCAAACAGTACACCATATTAGAATACATATTAAGTGAATTGGTATTACAACTAGAATCCCCGTTTTTCAGGTTGCCAACCTATTTGCTAGAGATGAGATGGATGAAATTCTAGGGGAATTAATACCTGTGATGAAGAAGGAGTTTCCAAGACGACCACCATCCAATGAAAACCTATATGAATATTATCTGAGTCGAGTTAGAAATAATCTTCATGTGGTTCTATGTTTCTCTCCTGTAAGTCATGTCTTCATTTTTTTTTAAAAAAAAGGTTAAATTTTGTACATGAGTATTTGAATGAGATTTCCAAGAATTTAACCCTTATTCAGCTGAATATTGTTCCTATTTTCACTATATTTGAAAACTTTGATAAAATTTGATCCATCTTGTATTCAAAGATTTCTCTCATAACCACTCAGTGCTTTTCACACGTTCACTGATTGTATAAAGAAACTTTAATCTGTAGCTATTTAGAGAACACAAAGTGAAGACTATGATCAGACTGTTTGGACCTACAGGCTGTTTTGGGTCTTCAGTGTGTACACATGTGTAGCTGTTGTAAATGTCACAGACAGGCTGGTATATATTGTTGATATAGAATAAATTTAACCCATCCTATACAATTACGCTTTTTTACCCCCTTGAAGAAATCGAAAAACATAATATACAATGAAGGAATTGCTTGTGATAAACAATTCCTTCATTGGCCTCAATGTTTTCTGTCCTAAAAGACAGAGAATTATAAAATTCCATTCACCCAAAATTGTCATCTGCAACTTATGCAATTTGGACTGGTTTAAATTTTTGTTGTTTGGAAAATAGTTCAACATTACCTACTGTATGTACAAAATTATTTCATGTGACTTCAAGTTGTAGGAGAAATTTCGACGATAGAAAATAAAAAGTTAAAATTTCCCTAAATCAAATTGATTGGGCAAAAGAATCAAATTGATTAGGCAAAAGTTATTTTAAGTGGCTGCAGCTATAGCACATTGGTAGTGCGTAGGACCCCTAGTCAAAGGGTCCCAGGTTTAATCCCTGGCCGTAGCTAATATTTTTTACAACATTTTTCTCTCAACGATGGGTGGATAATCATAAACCTAAGTAGAGTGAGCAGCTGGAGGCTTTGAAAGGATGTAGTAGTACTGGTGTGAGATATTCCAGGAATCCATGGGTAGGTGCTCCAGCTGATGCAATATGACTGAAATCCTGTAAAGAAAAATGGTGTTAAACGTCATTCAATCAATCAAAAGTTGTTTTTCCCTGTATCCACCTTTTTCTCTGCTTGTCTGTCTGTCTGACCACTGAACTTAATATATTTGTAACTTGAAAATTGAACATGTATTTTCATGATTGTGTGTAGTCATTTACTAGTGACAAGGTCAAGGTCATTTATTAATGTCATATTGATCTGGGGACAGTTATTGGTCCCCACCGGTTACCGTTGGGGAACTATAGGTTTGCTCAATTCTGACCATCTGTTAGTCTGTCTTTCCATCACACTTTTGTCCAGACCATATCTTCTAAACAATAATTGCTAGCAACTTCAAACTTTATACACAAGAACACAATGTGGAGAAGGGTCATGTACAGGAACCGTTACTCTATCCTGCCTATTTTTGAGTTATTGCCCTTTGTTGTTTTTACATTTACATTAAAATATCTCCTAAACCATAATTGCTAGCAACTTCAAACTTTGCACTCTTATAGATCACACTGTGAGAAGAGTTATGTACAAGAACCATTACTCTGCCAAGCCCTTTTTTGAGTTATTGCCCTTTGTTTCCTTCACTGTTACATTTTTGTCCTGAACATATCTCCTTGATCATAAGTGCTAGCAAATACTCTTAAAAAGATTTTATCTAATCCAGTTGAGGACTCATGTAGCACTGCAATACAACATGCTCTTGTTTTTCAATGATATATCTCATTAACTTTTAAAAGGTTGGAGAAAAATTCCGAGCCCGTTCCTTGAAGTTCCCTGGACTGATTTCTGGATGTACAATGGACTGGTTCCAGCGATGGCCTAAAGATGCCTTGATAGCCGTAGCAGATCACTTCCTGTCACAGTTCAACATCGAATGCACACTGGAAGTGAAGAAACAAGTCATACAAACAATGGGTATTATACATGATGGTGTGGCAGAAAGTTGTGCAGAATATTTCCAGAGGTATGTAGATCTCATTATCCTTCCTCAACCAATTACCAGACGGAAAAAAAATAGACTTGGTCAAATTGAAAGGAGTTGCAAACAACAATTTGAAGTTTATGAAATTTTACAACTTTCAATTTTCAACTTTCTGGGAAGATAACATCCTGGAAAATCAAGAAATTTGCTGGTAACAAGCATTTTTTTTCATTTCCACAATGTTTTCCAAAGCTATCAGTTTTGGAGGGGGGGGGGTCAAAAAGTGTCATTGTCTTGGAATGGGTAAAAGAAAAACAGTTATTAATGATCCTTTTGAAGAATTTTAGAAGGCAAAAAAGCTACTGATTAGTACTGGAAGTATAAATTATGTCTTATATATCAATTTAATTCAATGCAAGATATCATGCTTTGAATATATTGACTCTACCCACTGAGATCCAACAGGAAGTTTGACTTGGATATAAAACGGCATTACTTTGCACAATTTATGACCATTTACATGTTACAAAAATGTCAAAATGGTTGGCAACTAAAATGTCATAACTACAGCTTAAATAAGGAATTAAAATAGGATTTTGATATTTTCAATACCTTCAAATATTCAACATTAGATGTTATTCACTGAACCTATATTATGTGTGATATTTTCTTCAGGTACCGTCGTTCTACCCATGTGACCCCCAAATCCTATCTGTCATTCATCAACGGCTATAAGACTATCTATACGGACAAGAGAAATGAGATTGGAGAGCTAGCCGAGAGAATGAATACTGGTAAAGAAAATTGATTTATTAACCTTTCTTATGCTGAACCCGGAATATTCCTGGTTTCACAGCATACAATGGATAAAAAAGAATATAATTTGTTGAGTTCTTTTATAATAACGTCTTTATTTAAAGAGGCTATACATTTGGTTGCCCAATCTTCCATGTGGGCCTCTTACATGTACAAATTACAATATTAACCCTTGTCATGCTGAACCCGGCATATTCCGGTTTTTGCAGGAGATGTAGACCAAGATCAGCCTGCACATAAGTGCAGTCTGATCTTAGTCTACACCTCCTGCTTGTAATTTTCCTGCCAGAGTTGTTTATAAAATTGATTTCTAAAAGAAATATTGATTTTTGAACAACACGTTCTATCAGTGCTTTCAGCCCTTTGATTTTACAACAATTCGGTGAGGTTGTTTATACAGCATGACAAGGGTTAATACATGCAAGAAACATCACAAAGCGACAATGTACATAATTTAGTCAAAACAAAATCATTAAGAGTTTAACTCATTAAAAGATAACAAGATTTTTGTCTGGTCTACACTGACTGCAATACAAGTCAGCAAATTGTTTCAGCTGCGTAGAACATTCAACTTTTCCAACAATGCTTCAGTCGTATAAATCAACCTTTCTCTTTCAGCTATTATGTTTCCCTTGATGAAATAAAATTTAAGACTCTATGGTCACAATATAAGCTTATTACAAATAGCAAGGGATACAGGCTATGAATATCTAGTAATAGCATTAAGCGATAATGAAATCATTTATCAGAGAAGTAATAAATTCCTCTTTTCCCCTGGAACTAATTTTAGATTTGACCATCTGGAAATTTCCACTGCAAATAACCTGACTTAAAACACTTTACACTGTCTGAATCCCTCGCTGAAACTGGAATTTCATTCCAAATTTCAGGGCCAGAATAATTAAATGATTTTCTGAACATTTCAAGATTAGGTTTGGGTACTTGTAAATTATCATTGTCAGACAATCTTAGCTTAAGATTATGCTTAAATGATTGTTTGATACATTTTGCTTTAATATACTTTGGAGCAAAATCCTTTTTAAAGCTTTAAAGATAATTATAGCTTTTTTGTAGTCTACTCTATCAGTAAATTTCATCAATCCTAGATTTTTGAATTATATTTCTGATGAAGTATGGTCAAGAATGATGAGAGCTGCATTGTTTTGAAATTTGCCAGTTTACTTTTAATTTGAGCTTAAAATTTGTAGTCTGGTAATTGGTAAACAAACTATAATACTGATATTATTTGAATGGATGATTATATTAGAAACTGGGACATTTCTATAGCTTCTGTTGCAGACAAAAAATAACATGATTATAATTCGGGAATATCAAGTTTTATAAATTCTCTTTACAAATGAGTCAACTATCTCTTTCTAATAAGATTTTATTTCTGTAGCTTGATTATTTATTTAAGAAATGAATAGAACATTTTTAGCTCACCTGAGCTATTGAGATCTGTCATTGTCTGGTGTCTGTCCAACCATCCTTCTGTCTGTCCGTCTGTCCATTCACAATTACAAAAAAAATCTTCTCCTCTTTAACTTATTATGAAATTTCAACCAAATTTCACAGAAATGATCCTTAGGTCATGCTCTTTCAAAATACTTCAAAGAATTGAAATCCGTGAGGAACTTTGGTTTCCATGGCAACCGAGTGAAAAAACTTAAAAAATCTTCTACCCCAAACTATCAGGCCTAGAGCTTTGATATTTGGTATAAATCATCATCTATTGACCCTCTATCTTGAAAATTGGCCCTTTTCTATGCGATCAATGATTGTACATAGAAATAAAAAAGGAAATCTTTGAAAATCTTCTTCTGCCAAACCATAAGGCCTAAGGCTTTGATATTTGGTATAAAACATCTTCTATTGACCCTCTGCCAAACTGCTTCAAATAATTACTGAATCTTGAAAATTAGCCCTTTTCCTGTGCATTTTCTGGTTTTACATAGAAATGAAGAAGGATGTCTTTGAAAATCTTCTTCTCCAAAACCATAAGGCCTAGAGCTTTGATATTTGGTATAAATCATCATCTATTGACCCTCTACCAAATTACTTCAAAGAATTACCATACTCTGAAAATTTCCCTTTTTGTGCGATCCCTGATTTTGCATAGAAATAAAGAAAGAAATCTTTGATAATCTTCTTCTCCCAAACCTTTAGGCCTAGAGCTTTAACATTTTGTATGTAATAAGTTTATTGACCCTCTAACAAAATACATCAAAGAATTACCGTTCTCTGAAAATTACCTCATCAGGCAAAAAAAAAGTAAAAACTTAACAAATTTTTATACTTTTGGCTGTGTCCTCAAAGTTTTGTTCATTGAGGTATGAATATTTTTTGACCAATCAGAATGCCTGATTTAGATGGACAAAACTAAATATTAAATTATTAACATAATCAAGGTTTGAAGAAACTCATTGAAGCCTCAGAGGCTGTTGCTGTTCTGGAAAAAGAACTTGCTGTAAAGGAGAAGGAATTGGCTGTTGCCTCCAAAAAGGCAGATGAAGTGCTTAAAGAGGTCACAGTGAAGGCTCAAGCTGCTTCAAAGGTCAAAGAGCAGGTACAGAAGGTCAAGGATAAGGCTCAAGCTATTGTAGATGCCATCGAGAAGGACAAGAAGATAGCCGAGGAGAAGTTAGAGAAGGCCAGACCAGCCCTGGAGGCCGCTGAAGCTGCCCTGAATACCATCAAACCTGCTGATATTGCCACGGTCAGAAAACTGGGTAAACCTCCACATCTGATTATGAGAATTATGGACTGTGTACTGCTGCTCTTCCAACATAGACTTGACTCCATTACCATGGACCCGGAGAAACCTACCATTAAACCATCATGGTCTGAATCTCTCAAGGTAATGTTCAAATTCTAGCATTCTTTCAAGATACTGTTTAGCTTCTTTTCAAGCAGAATGAAATGCATTCATCTCCGGAATCTCTTTGCCCATTCCCACAAAATAACACTCTTTGATAACCCCAAGAATAACAGTTTGAAAAACATTAGGTACAATCAAGAAATTGCTGGTAACAAGCAATTTCTTCATTGACCCAATGTTTTTAACCTGAAAAGACAAAAAATATGATTACATCAACTTGAAATTATCATCTGCTACTTCTTTGAATTTGACCTGTCTAATATATTGTTGTCTATTAATGGGTTAAAATAAATATGTATAGAAATTAATTGAACTTTTTATGAGTTTGCCACACACACACAAAAACCATTTGAATAAAGATACAACTATGGGAAAATTTTCTTTGCAAAATGCATCATATATCTTAAGAATCTTTGTTAGGAAGTGTATTTTTTATTTTGTTATTATTTTTTTTATTAAAACTTCATAAATGCATTTAGAACATGAAAAATAATCTTTTTTCCCCTTTCTATTTGTTTTGGATGTTATAAATGATTATTCTACCTATCTGCATATTATCTTGCAGTTGATGGCTGGTACCAACTTCCTTGGTAGTCTTGTTTCATTCCCTAAGGACACAATCAATGATGAGACGGTCGAGTTGCTGCAGCCCTATCTAGAGATGGAAGACTATAATATGGAGAATGCCAAGAAAGTCTGTGGAAATGTTGCTGGCTTGTTGTCTTGGACACAGGCCATGACAGCTTTCTTCTCAATCAACAAGGAGGTCCTACCATTGAAGGTAAAATGCTTCAAGTTCTCATCTTGTTTGAGCTAAACAATTCTTCCATTTTAACCAGAAATAGTTGCCTAGAAATAGATAAAAAAAGTTAACGACATTCTAAAAACCTTATATCTCAATTAAAATCTATGTTGTGGGTACTCATTTGAATCGTCTTGATGAGACAATTGAAATGTGCACCTACAACCTACAGAATGTGGCAGTACTGGTGAAAAAGTGAATCCTAAATTCTGAAGTACAGTCGCTATCTATAGCTCTGAGCAAAGCAGTCTCTTCTGAGTAGATGTGTGTTTGAAATGTCCCTTGGTACAGGTAGCAGTATTTCACTCTTTGACTAATGCTAGAAATCAGGAAACACATGAATCAGTAAACAACACCCAGACTGGTCTGTTGTATTTGAAAAAAATTTAAAAATTTGTTACAATATTTGACAGATAAATGGGCCTGTCCAAAGTGTATAACTTGTTGTAACACCTTTTATGCCCCCGCATCAAAATTGGGGGCATATTGTTTTACCATTGTCCGTCTGTCCGTCATTCAGTCTTTCCGTCTGTCTGTCTGTCTGCAAAACATAACCAAAAAAAATTACATTGCCAATTACATGATAATACATATCCGTAATACACATCTCCTCATGTCAAGGTCATGTGATAAGGTAAAGGTCACATACCAAGGTCAAATGTTTAGTCCTGTTGGTGGGGCATTATGTTTCACAAACACATCTTGATATTGCTACTATCTAATAGTCTGAGTCAAATATTGAGATCATGTTTTAACCCTTGTGATGCTGTATAAATTACTTTACTGAATTTGTGTAAAATCAAAGGGCTGAAAGCACTGATAGAACTTGTTGTTAAAAAATCAATATAGAAAGAAATTTCATAAAGAACTCTGGCAGAAAAGTACAAGAAGGAGGTGTAGACTAAGATCAGACTGCACATACGTGCAGGCTGATCATGTTTTTCACCTTCTGCCAAAAACAGAATATGCCGGGCTCAGCATGAAAATGGTAAAATTATAAAGATACAAGTGTCACATTTTAACTCATCAACTCATTTAGAACTAATGTATCATAACAAAATGTCTTTCAGGCTAACTTGGCAGTTCAAGAAGCCAGGCTAGCTGTTGCTATGGGTGATCTACAGACTGCACAAGCTCAGTTAGATGAGAAGGAGCGAGAACTGGCAGCTGTACAAGCTGAATATGACAAAGCCATGGCTGAGAAACAGGTAAATATGAAGATGGTTGTTTCAGTGCAATTGAAATCTTAAAGATGACAAATGAATAAAAGATTTATAGGTTAAACTTGCTTTGATCCCTTACCAGATGACAAAGTTATAGACTGTTTATATTCAAAATAATTTGCATAGTGCTTTGAAATTGAAAAAAAAAGTTTTCTATGGCTATGGGACTTTTGGGAAAACTTTGTAGAAAATGAAGAAACTGCTCAAACAAGCAATTTCTTCATTTTCCACAAGGTTTTCTACCTAGAAGGTTGAAAATAACAAAAATTTCAGCAACTTGAAACTGTCGTGTTGGCCATGGGTGTGTGGCCGGGTGGATAGATTGATTTGTGTGTATGTCTTTTTCTTGCCTTGAGCATATCTTTTACACAAAAGTTTTCAAAATTTTAGATGTGCCCAATTTCAAGAAGTTGCAGGTTAAAAAGAAAAGCTAGTGCAATTTGAAAAGTAGCCAACCTACAGAGTAGAAAATTTTCTGGGAATATAAAATCACAAGGACGTAAAAACAAGGGATTGTACAGGAACGCATTAATTGATGGATTTCAAAATAACCTGGCATGGTTGTTCTGCTTAATGAGTACTTCAGTAATGGGTTCTTTTGGATAGTTCCAAGTTCAAGATCTTAGCTGAAGATCATGTTACAAGCACTTGAGCATCTGTGTCTGTCAACATTTCAAGGTTTTTTTTGTGTGTGTGTTTTTTATACGCCCGTCATAGACAGGACGTATAATGGGATCACCCGTGGTGTTCGGGTGTCCGGTTGTCCGGGCGGTGTCCACTTCTTTGTCCGGAGCATAACTCTGTCACTGTAAGTCCGATTGACTTTAAACTTGGCAGTTATATTCTTCTCATCAATACGGAATGCAGTGCTCAATAACCATAACTCTACCTGGCCTATTTTTAGGTCACCTGACCGAATGGTCATGGTGACCTATTGCAATCATCGTTTGTCCGTCGTCGTCCGTCGTCCATCGTCCGTTAACTTTTAAACATTTTCATCTTCTTCTGATGAACTACTGGGCGGATTTCAACCAAACTTGGTAGAAAGCATCATTGGGGGATGCCAATTCAAGTTTGTGAAAATAGGGGTTCTGGGGGTCATAGGGGCCCAAAAAGGGGTAATTTTTGGTACTTCTTTAAAAATCTTCTTCTAATAAACCGTTAATGCCAGAGCTTAAATATTTTGTGTGCATGACAACTAGGACAGGTATATTATAAATTGTGAAATTCATGCCCCTGGGGTCATGTATGAGGCCACACCCAGAGGTCAAAGTTCATTGTGTTAAAAAATTCACATTTTCATCTTCTTCTGATGAAGTACAAAGCCAATTTCAAACAAACTTGGTGAAAAGCATCATTTGGTAATGGTTATTCAGAGTTGTGAAAATAAAAAGGCTGTGGGGTCAGGGGGCCCTAAAATGGGGACCAAAAGGGGGTAATTTTTGGTAACTTTTAAATATTTCATCTTCTTCTCAAGAACTACTGTGCGGATTTCAACCAAACTTGGTAGAAAGCATCATTGGGGGATGCCAATTCAAGTTTGTGAAAATAGGGGTTCTGGGGGTCATAGGGGCCCAAATAGGGGCCAAAAAGGGGTAATTTTTGGTACTTCTTTAAAAATCTTCTTCTAATAAACCGTTAATGCCAGAGCTTAAATATTTTGTGTGCATGACAACTAGGACAGGTATATTATAAATTGTGAAATTCATGCCCCTGGGGTCATGTATGGGGCCACACCCAGAGGTCAAAGTTCATTGTGTTACAAAATTCACATTTTCACCTTCTTCTGATGAAATACTAAGCCAATTTCAAACTAACTTGGTGAAAAGCATCATTTGGTAATGGTTATACAGATTTGTGAAAATTAAAAGGCTGGAGGTCAGGGGTGCCTAAAATGGGGACCAAAAGGGGGTCATTTTTGGTAACTTTTAAACATTTTCATCTTCTTCTCAAGAACTACTGAGGGGATTTCAACCAAACCTTTTCTAATTCTTTCAAACAAAATCACTTGTCTTGGTGCTCTTTTACTCAGGTGACCGTTAAGGCCCACTGGGCCTCTTGTTTGAGTTATTGCCCTTTGTTGTTTTTCATACTTGAATCTTGTCCGGAGTATATCTCTAAAAGTTTAATAGCTAGAATCATGAAATTTCGTGGATGGATAGAGCTCACCAAGTGGGAGTGCAGTGTACAAGAACCATTACTCTATCTAGCGTATATTTTGAGTTATTGTCCTTTGTTGTTTTTCATACTTTGTCAAAAAATATTCATTCAAAATAACCTCATTTCTATTCAAACCCCCAGTTAATAATAAGCAGTGTGACGGGCGTATCTTGTGACAATTTGGCACCTTGTTTAAACTTTAATCACATGCATATAGGGGTTGTATTTTTATTCTTTTTCTGTAGAAACTGATGGATGATGCAGAGACATGCAGAAGAAAGATGACAGCTGCTGCTGCCTTGATTGAGGGTCTAGGAGGGGAAAAGATCCGATGGACAGAACAAAGTCAGGAGTTTAAGGCTCAGATGGGAAGGTAGGTGTTGACTTATGTGTGTATAATTTGTATGAACAGAATAAAGTCATAGGTTTTACCCCTTAACAGATAACATAACTTATGACTGCTTCAAATTCAAAGATGAAGTGTAGGACAAATTCTAGTTGTGAAGTTTTTGTCTTTTGAGATAGAAAACTTTGTGGATAATGAAGAAATTTCTTGTAAAAAGCAGGTTTTTTTTTTCATTTTCCACAATGTTTTCCACAGCTTTTTTCTTGGCACTTCAAAAAGTGTAATTGTGTTGGAATGGGTCAAGCCTCAGATGTGATGTTATCTGTATCTATACAGAGAGTTTATGATAGAGAAAATTGTTAATGAAGACATTACCTTTAACGAAAAAGGGTGAGTTAAAAGAATTCACTACCTCTTAATTCTGTGATAAAGTAGTAAACATCCTGTATAAATCTAACTGCAGGAAGATATCAATAAGGCTATTTCTTTTATATTTTGCATTAATACTTATAAAATGATGATAACAGCATATATATAGATGGATATCAATTTACTGTAGATCAAGATTTTGTTCAAAGAAACTTCTTGAATCTTATTGGACAACTAAAGGTTTTGTAAATCTCAAGAGATTTGAACTATTTCAATTGTTGTGGCTTTGAAATAGTAATATTTTGAGTTAAGACTCTTCTCGTTCGATTTCAATTTAAAGACTCGAAAGAAAAAGAATTTTCTTCAAAGAAATGGAGTACTGAGCCAAGTTTGATTGCCTTACTTTATCTTGTTTTGTGTTTTATTTATGCTCTAGACACAGCGTATTTGACCGGTATTATTTTTTGAAAAATTGTAATTGTGTTGCCTTTTGTCACTGTGTGAGAGATATTGTTACATTCATATTCCCAGTGTTGTATTCATATAATGCATATGTTGAAATTCAATTCAAATTAAGGGTTAATATTCAATGTGTAAAAATAATGTACAATATTGTTTAGCTTACTCAGGACAACAAAATTTTGGTGTGGTCCAAATTCAAAGAAGTAGCAGATGTCAGTTTTCAGTTGTTGGAATTATAGAAAACATTGTGGATTATAAAGAAATTAGTTTTGATCAGCAATTTCTTTATTTTCCATATTATTTTCAAAAGCTTTTTTGGTTTGGCATCAACAAGCCAGACTAGGAATGGGTTTTAAAATGAGGATTCAAATTCATAAAAGAAAAGGATAATGTTAACTGCAGTAAATACTTCAAAAATAGAATCAGAGTAGGTATATGATTGTCAAGACAACACATGCAAATATATCTAAATCAGCTCTTTTGATAACAAAATTTCATGTATAGATTTAACATGAATTGAGCTGTATTTGTTGTTTCAAAAAGTTTCATATGATTTGTGTGGACTGCATTTCATTCTGGTCTTTTAATTTAAAAGAACTTTTATTTTATGTAATATTGATTAAAGTGTGGATGAGGGAAGGTATAAAAATATAAATGTTGCATCCCGTAGATTTTCTTAAGTAGTAATAGTGAATATTGAAACTAAGGATTAGACTGGTTTCAAAAATTGTCATGAAATATTTTTTTCAAAAGTAGGTCAGATCACTGTTACGTTCATTATTCCACATCACAATACTTTTTTAGCTCGGTGAGTTTTTAACAAAAAGTCGTGGTGTTGTCATCCTAGCGTTGTCTTCGCTGCTGGTGTGATTGATCTGATAGAGTGTTTGAAAGAGAAGCCACTTTCAACAAAAATTCAGTAATATTACTGCAGTTGGTGACCTTAACATATCTTCCTATTGTTTCCCAAACCAGTAAAACGTTACATTTGATCCAAGCCACCAGCTGCTCATCCCATTTGGGTATGCTACTTATCATTCCCCTTTGGTTAGAGACATATGACACATGTTACTTTGATTTTTGTCAAATGTCAGATAGAGTGTTGACCAAGCCGTGTTCAAACTCACAGCCCAAGGATAGAGAGCCTGAGCATTAGGGACTGAGCTAAGCAGACACAATGTGCTACTGGTGTGACAAACTTGAATCTTATTCATATCTCTGATATTATTTAAGATATACATCTGAAAGTTAGTGTGGCTTCACTGTCAAAAAATCAATCCATGTTTATAAGGGGGATAACCATAAAAGAGCATTTTGTTAGATTTATGCCCCTTTTATGACTTCTTCAAGACAAGTACCTGCAGCAGAGTTCAGCATCCACATATGGTTCTCATGTTTTCTGTTTTGATAGATCACAAATTATTTTTATTAGTCCGCAATGTAAACTAAGCACAAGTTTTTAATGTATTTTTTTTTTTGTGACCGCATGTCAATTTGTGTTCATTTGTTTATTACATGTCACTTTATCAGAATTACAAAATGTTGGCAAAACAATTTTTTCCTAATCCATTGTTGACATGTTGGAAAAAAGGAATGGAATATCCCAGCTAAGAGGTGTTTGAGATTGCTCTGCCATCCTAAAAGCTGGATAATTTCTGTATTCATTCAGTGGTCTGGTGGAATGTTTTAGTAACAAGGGCATTTGATTGGATTAGATATATATTTTTGGCAATAAAAGCCTTTGTCATGAAATTCAATGAAATAGTATTGAATAAGAATGATTGGTTAATACAGGGCAAGGTTGGAATTTTTTTTTGACTCCAATGGAATTCTGTTGCAATATGTCACAGTGTTTTAATTGCACTCCAGTATTATATGTTATTGCTCCATTATTTTCAAAGTTGATGATATCTGGATAAGTTCTCTTGAGAATCATTTTATACAAAAAAAAAATGTTTAACTTTTACTTTACTCATAAATCTTAGGTTTAATAGGTTCAATTAATGAATGGAAATCAAGGTTTGTTCTACTTAATCCATTACCAGACCACAAAATATTAGACTGGTCTGAATTGAAAAAAGTTGCAGACTACATTTTTTCATTATTGAAAATCTCTCGGGTTCTTTATGTCTGGAAAGTAGAAAACATTATGGACAATGAAAAAAATTCTTGTGACAAGCAATTTCTTCATTTCCCACAATGCTTTCAAAAGATTTTTCGTGAGGGTCGTAAGAAAGTGGGATAGTGTGGGAATGGGTTGAACTATTTTAGTTTTATATTACAGCCTGAAACATCATTTACTGTAGAGACTTCTAATACCACAAACTAGAATAAATATTTTGATAAAAGTAAGGTTCTCATTGAATGCAATATATCAATCAGAATTAATTAGACGCATATGTATTTATCAATATATTAAAAAAGATATTTTAGTTATAGCAGAGATGTGGAATTTTCATGCTTGACTTATCTGACATAGGCTTGTCTACTTGTGGATAAGTAGATTTTCAAGACAACTGGTCCAGGGACAAGTTGAATACCAAGACAAAATAGGGCCAGAAAATTCTACTAATTGGCATGTCCTGCACAATTTCTTCTTCCTTTGTCTATGCCAGTGGAATTCAGAAAATTGGATACAGGAATAAAAAGACTATATTGCTGGTCAGTGCAAAACAGTTGTTACTACCTATATATTCATGGGCAGTTACAACTGCTATGTGCTGATCCATTGTTATTCTTATTTCGATGGACAACAAAACAGGAATTTTCCAGCCTTGTGAAACCTTGGAATGATACAAAATAGATCTAAAAGATTGGTGAATAATCTTTATGTTTATACTGAAGGGTAAAAATCATTGTTTTCTGAAGAATAAAATGCTTGGTCCCAGCATTTTCTTCTCAACATTTTCTCACAATTCATCTTTCTCACTTTTGGTGCAGAAGTTCATTTTAATTCTGGACTAGTCGAAAATCATATCTTACTTGTCCAGGGACAAATGGAGAAAAACTGCATATCCGCACCACTGATTATAAAGTATTTGCTTCATGCTTTGTTCTCCAGACTGGTTGGTGATGTGTTGGTTTGTACTGCCTTCTTGTCATACTGTGGACCCTTCAACCAAGATTTCCGCGGTCTGCTGTTCAAGAACTGGTTCAAGGAGTTAAGAACAAGGAAGATTCCATTTACACTGAATCTAAACACCATTGACATGCTAGTAGATCCCAATACAGTAAGTTGTATTTTCTGATTGATATGACTAGAACCGTATGTGTGGTGATGAGTGAATACATTTACATGTAATCCTGCAAATCCTGCATTTTAACCCATCCCCACTAAATGACGCTTTGAGACGCCCCCCCAAGAAAAAAAAAGCTTTCGAAAACATTTTGTAAAATGAAGAAATTGCCAGAAAGTTGAAAAGATCCAAAATTTCATTTACTTAAAATTGTCATCTGCAATTTCTTTTGATTTTGGCCTGTCTAAAATTTTGCTGTCTGGTAATGGGTTAATCCTGCAAAGCCTGCATTTAACCCATTCCCACCCAATGACACTTTTAGACGCCCCCCCCCCCCCCCCAAGAAAAAAAAGCTTTAGTAAACATTTTGTAAAATGAAGAAATTGCTTGTTACATGCAATGTCTCAATTTTCCACAATGTTTTCTTCCCAAAAAGTTGAAAAAATCCAAAATTTCATTAACTTAAAATTGTCATCTGCAATTTCTTTTGATTTGGGCCTGTCTAAAATTTTGCTGTCTGGTAATGGGTATATCCTGCAAATCCTGCATTTAACCCATCCCCACCCAATGACACTTTTAGACGCCCCCAAGAAAAAAAAGCTTTCGAAAACATTTTGTAAAATGAAGAAATTGCTTGTTACATGCAATGTCTCCATTTTCCACAATGTTTTCTTCCCAGAAAGTTGAAAAAATCCAAAATTTCATTAACTTAAAATTGTCATCTGCAATTTCTTTTGATTTGGGCCTGTCTAAAATTTTGCTGTCTGGTAATGGGTATATCCTGCAAATCCTGCATTTAACCCATCCCCACTCAATGACGCTTTTAGACGCCTTCAAAGAAAAAAAGCTTTGGAAAACATTTTGTAAAATGAAGAAATTGCTTGTGAAAAGATTGCTCAATGATTTCTACCCTAAAGATGAAAAAAATCCCAAATTTCATAACTTTTGAGTTGTCGACTACAACTCCTTTCAATTTGGATTGGTCTAAAATTCTGTCATCTTGTAATGGGCTAATATAAGTTTCTGGTGAATTTGATTAATGAAAACATTTTGTAAAATGTGACAATTGCTTTTTACAAGCAATTTCTTGTTTTTCCATGTTTTCTTATTAAAGCTTATCTCAGTTTGATAAGATTTTCAACAGAACAACATAATGTTTAAACAATTTCCTTTCCTACCCAACAAAAATTACCATTTGTATGCAACGAAAAACTTGTATAGATGTAAATCCCTTTTATTTTGAAACTTGAAAATTAAATATTTTTGGTATGAATGAACATTTATGGCAATAGGCATCTATTTATTGCCAGGCCAAGGTCATATTTTCTCATTGTGTGTATATTTTACATTACAGTATGACTGAAATACTGTTAAAAGTGGTGTTAAACCCCAGTCAATCAATCAATTTACATTACAGATAGCTGACTGGAATTTACAAGGTTTGCCCAATGATGAACTGTCAACACAGAATGGTATTATTGTAACAAAGGCCTCACGATATCCATTACTAATTGACCCACAAGGTCAAGGTAAAAACTGGATCAAGAAAAGAGAGGGACCAAATGAGTTACAGGTAGGGTGGAACATAACTTTAGTCACACAACTAAGAATTAACTTTTCTCATTTTATTTACATGAGTGAATTTTATCAGTTTAAAAAAAAACTGAAAAATTATGTGTCCAATACTTTAGATCCATCAAAGAAAATGTACTGTATGGGAATTAATTAAACAGATATTTGAAAAAAGAGACAGGATTTAGCAGAAGTAAACCAGAGGTTGCTTTTCAAAAGCCAATATTTAGTAAGCTTTTTCCTCAGATTTTCATGAATCTGTGAAAACATGGTTGGAAAAGAAATTCTCTTATCAGGATGTTTTCCAAATCGAAACAAAGTACAGTAAAACCCCTCCTTACGACCACCACGGAAATACGGGCACCCCGCTATTACGACCGAATTTTTACAGAACAGAATTTTTTGTTCTTTATTTCAATGGTCGCGAACCCCTCTAAAACGGGTACCCCGCTATTCCGAATTACGACCACTAAATTCAGTACCAACTATAGCTGATACACTATTTTGAAACCCACTAAAACGACCAGTTACTTCACACATTGAGACCGACCACCCGAATTTCACACTTGTATTGGGTATGAATACATTGTAAATACACTATTGGAATTTGATTTTGTGATATCAAACCCTTGTTATAATAAGTGTTATGATTAAAGTGGCCGATCACTTTTAGAAATTATAGCGTGTATTATTTTTAATTGTTATTTGAATGTGTCACAGGTTTTGACTCCTGTAATAAATTCGAAAGTAAAATCGTATCTGAGAAGTTATGATTAGTTTGTTTACGGCATTCCGAACAGTTATTTCAACGTAATTAATGCTTAGTATTCGCATCATAGAAGATATGATATCGACAGTTTGGCACTTTGAACCTGTATACTTACAAATAAATAATCTGAGGTCGGCCTTCTGAATCAGATCAAAATGGAGAATACAGAAAGTACAACTTATCAAAGATCGTAAATTTGAAAATGACATAAGATTCTGCTGTAATACATGTTCTTATAGTTTCATTTTTGTATGTATAGTATTAATATATTCAAATAACGAAAATAAAATGAACCTGAGTTATTGACAACAAACAACCAAACCTCAGTATTACGATCACCCCACTATTACGACCACTTTCAGAAAGTACCGCAAGTGGTCGTATTAGAGGGGTTTTACTGTATTTATAGTAATAATGTGAAGCATATCTAAATTTTCCTCTAATTTGTGGATAATTTCCTCCAAGCACTCATTGAAACAATAGTTCAGAGGAAGTTATCCTCAATTTAGAGAACAATGAAATAGAAATACATGTATTATGGACAGAATTACCACTAAGAAAACAATGTAAACAATCCAAATATGTAAATGAAGCAGTTTAATTCTAATTTTCTTTTCCTTCTATAGATAACAGCTCTGAATCACAAATATTTCCGTCAACATTTGGAGGATGCAATGTCACTTGGTCGGCCACTTATCATAGAGGACATAGCTGAGGAACTTGATCCTGCCCTTGACAATATCCTTGAAAAGAACTTTATCAAGGTCGGGTCGACTCTGAAGGTCAAGGTTGGAGACAAGGAATGTGATGTAATGAAAGGTTTTACATTGTATATCACAACAAAACTGGCAAATCCTGCATACACTCCCGAGATATACGCTAGAACTTCAGTGATTGATTTTGCTGTGACAATGAAGGGATTGGAGGATCAGCTTCTTGGACGTGTCATCCTTACAGAGAAAGCGGTATGTGATTATAAATTGAAGAGACAATTTTGAGGTTTTTACTGAGGTGTAATTGAAAATCTAAATCTAATCATATTCCTTATAAAATCTGGGATAAAAGTTTGATTAAGTTTTCAGTTTTATTTCTTAATCAAAACTAAAAACAATTGCTTTATTTTTCATAATATAGTGTTATGAAGACATAATAAGATCTAAAATGAATATTGATTTAACCGGTTTGGGACAGCTTTTATATGGAACTGTTTTGTGTGCTAAATGGTTTTGCAGTCATTTTAAATAGGAAACACAATTTTCAGCCAATGAGAAGTCAGTAATCCTGATAGATTTAACTAAAAGTATGCTAATTTAGTGATGGTAAGTATATTTTCATTGAGGTCCATATTTGCAAAATATTTTAGCACATGACCATTGTAATTTGCTGGTTTTTTTCTGTCTTGCCATAAAGATGTATGCTGGAAATTTGTGGTGTAATAAAAATTATGGTCTTTAAATTTCAATTGCTTTCCTTGCAAATCTATTCAATCCTACACAGTCTACTTTTAAGTCTCTGCTGTTTTAAAGCATCTATGTGTAAATATCATTTGATGATTTGTTTTCCATTTTGCAGGAACTTGAATCAGAGAGAGTCAAACTAATGGAAGATGTAACAAGTAACAAAAAGAAGATGAAGGAATTAGAAGACAATCTATTATTCCGTCTAACCAGCACACAGGGATCATTAGTCGATGACGAAGATCTCATAAATGTGTTACGTGTCACAAAGAGTACATCACAGGATGTACAACAGAAACTACAGACAGCAGACGAGACACAGTCTAAAATCACGATTGCTCGAGAAGAGTTCCGTCCTGTTGCTACACGAGGCAGTATCTTATATTTCCTGATTACAGAGATGAGTTTGGTCAATTGTATGTACCAGACTTCACTGAAACAGTTCCTGTCACTGTTTGATCTGTCCATGGCTAGGTATTGAATTTTTTTGTTAAATATTATTACAATTAAGCTAGGTATGTGATCTCTAAGAAAACTGTTACTACATTAATGCTAAATATGGAATTTCTTAGGAAAAAGTTACTGTATTTAATCCATGTATAGAATATCTTGGTAAAATGTTACTGCATTTAAGCTAATTATAGACTCTCGTAATAAAATGCTACTACACTTGATCTAAATGTAGGATCTCATTGTAAAATGTTTGCTGCATTTTACCCTTTTCAGTTTTTCAAGATTTTAGACTGGCTTAATTTGAAAGAAGTTGCAGACAACAAATAAAAGTGAGTTTAGTTTGGATAGAAACTAAACTACAGGTTAGGAAATATTTTTGGAAAAGAAGAAATTGCTTGTTAAAATTAAAGCTATGTATAGAATATCTTTGTAACATATTACTATATTTAAGCAAAGTTTTGAATCCTGTAGTTGAATGTTAAAATATCTAAAAAAAAAAAAATCAGATAGAGCTATAGAGCTTGATATTCTATGATTGACCTATAACTATACATTCGTCAGTCTTGAAGTGTTGAAGAAAAAACAACTTCTTTGAATTAGACTTTAAAGCGGCCTGTATCCAATTGACCTCTGTTGACGAGTGGGACATAAAACCACATAAACCAATCAAAATTTAGATATAGAATAATCATTCTAGATTAACCTATTACCACACAACAAAATTTTAGTTGGGCCAAAACTGAAAGAAGCTTTAGACAACAATTCCTAGTAGATGGATTTTTTCTTTTAGATAGAAAACATTGAGGATAACAGAGAAATTGCTTGATATAAATAATTTCTTCATTTTCCATAATGAGTTCTAAAGCTTTTTTCTGGAGGGGCGTAAAAAGTTGGTGTTGTGTGGGAATGGGTTAATCCATTCCTGGACAAACCCGGGATTTTACGTCACTGTGATTTTATACTTGGGAAAACATTGTGGAAAAAGAGAAATTGCTTGTAACAAGCAATTTCTCTTATTCCCACAATATTTTCTACCACATTGGATTGTCAGATTTCAAATTGCATGCATTTTTTATTGTCGTCTGTAACCTCTTTCAAATTGTACCAGTCTAAAATTTCATAAAACAGGAAAGGGTTAAGGAAATCTTGAAAGAAAAAAAGATTTCTGCCCTGTCAAGCTTGCACAGTCTGTTCAGTCTGACTAGGGTCTAAACTTTTTAAGTTTCCCATAAGATCCCTTATCACTTTATGAATCGAAAATATTTTGATTATCTAAATTAAAATCTAACCATTTTTAGAATACTTTGATTTGTTGTCTACAAGTTGTTTATATTATGTCAGTCAAAATGTGGTTGTATGGTAATTGGTTAAGCCATTTACCCATTCTAATGACATTATTTGTTAATTGTGGTGGTAATGTTCAAAGTTTCAATTCAATTAACCCATTCTAACTTGGTGATGCTTTTAGACGCCCCCAAGAAAAAAAGCTTGGGAAAACATTGTGGAAAATGAAGAAATTGCTTGTGACAAGCAATTTCTTCATTTTCCAAAATGTTTTCTGCCTAGAAAGTGGAAAAAATCTAAAATTTCATAAAGTTTATATTGTTGTCTCCAACTTTTTCCAATTTGGACCAGTCTTAAATTTCTCCATGTGGTAATGGGTTAAACAAAACTTCTGTTCTTCAGGTCTTCCAAATCTCCAATCACTCAGAAAAGAATAACCAACATTATTGAATACATGACATTTGAGGTGTTCAGATATGCTGTACGAGGTCTCTATGAGAAAGATAAGATGACCTTCACCTTGTTACTGGCCTTGAAAATTGACATGGCAGGTGGAAAGGTCAAACATGAAGAATTCTTGACACTTATCAAAGGTGAGATAACTATTTTTTACAAACAATTTAGACCTGTCCAAATTCAAAGGTTTTGCAGACAAAAATTTAATTTGGATTTAATTTGAGAAACACAGAAAACAGGATAGAAAACATTGAGGAAAAAGAAGAAATTGCTTCTTATAATTCACAGGGACATAAAACCAGGGATTGAACAGGAAAGGGTGTTTTCTAAATGTAATCAGATTTACATTTAGAACACATCTTGGGAACAAGAGAAATCAAAATTCCTTTTTATGCCCCCACTATGTAATGGGGACAGTCAAATAAAGTTCCCTGTTTACCTGTGTTAGTGCAAGCGCGGGTGTTAACAAATTCCCAAATAACAAAATCTTAGATAGGCCAAAATTCAAAGAAGTTGCAGACAGTAATTTTAAGTTTGTGGAATTTTAAAAACACTTGCCTTAACCCATTCCCACACAACAAAATTTTAGACTGGTCCAAATTGAAAGATGTTGCAGACGACAATTTCAAGTTGGTGGAATTTTAATTTTTTTTGTCTTTTTTGGTAGAAAACATTGTGGATAATGAAGAAATTGCTAGATAAACGCAATTTCTTCTTTTTCCACAATGTTTTCCAAAGCTCTTTAATTGGAGGGCGTAAAAAGGAGGGCTTGAGTTGAAGTGGGTTAAATGGTAGAAACCGCTGAAGAAAATGAAGAAATTTGCAATTTCTTTGTTTTTCACAATGTTTTCCAAGGCTATTTTCTTGAGTAGCGTAAAAATGTGTGATTTTGTGGATTTTTTTTTACCCTTTTTGACACGTATCTTCAATTTTGCTCACTTTATCTTGTCATCTGTTACTCTTTCCATTTGGACCAGTCAAAAGTTTTGTTGTCTTGTAAAGGGATAATTAATTGGAATGAGTTGTGTGTCTAAACAATCATAATAAAATCTTAGGGCATTTTGAGCTGGAACAAAACATTTTCTTTATTTTGACATTAACCCATTCTCACTCATTCCCTCCTTTTTACGCCCCTCAACGAAAAGGCTTTGGAAAACATTGTGGGAAATGAAGAAATTGCTTGGATCAAGCAATTTCTTCATTATCCACAATGTTTTCTATCCAAAAAGAGGAAAAAATCTAAAATTCAATCAACTTGAAATTGTCGTCTGCAGCTCCTTTCATTTCGACCGGTCTAAAATTCCATTGTGTTGGAATGGGTTAAGCACATAGGCTAATAGTCACAACACAAAATAGTACAAATGTTGCATGGTATAGCAATGTGTTCAAATACGAGGTTATTTATAGAATAAGAACAACCAACATGATTATTAAGTTCATACACGCCTTTCCCATACAATCCCTACATCTTTATTTCAGAATTATTTCAGAAAATATTGTGAAAAAAGGAGAAATTGCTTATTACAAGCAATTTCTCCTTTTCTCATAAAATTTTTTATTCATAGCAATGGCTAGATTTTGAATTGTATTTACTTTAAAATATCATCTGCTTCCCTTTGGATTTAGACATGTTCAAAATTTTGAAACACAGTAAAGGGTTAAAGTTTTGCTGATTCATGAAATTAATCTTCTCTGTATTTTTTTAGGTGGTGCCTCCCTGGATCTGAATGTTGTACAACCCAAACCCCATAAATGGGTTCTGGATTTAACCTGGCTGAATCTTGTAGAATTGAGTAACCTTCATCAGTTCTCTGGCATTCTTGAACAGGTGAGTGTTTGACATAGCATAATATTTCTTTATATATTTGTACATTAACACTTAGTTACAGAATAGGAACTTTCAAATATTGGAACACTCAAGCAAAGCCTAGCAACAAACAGCAAAATTTTAGACTGGACCAAATTGAAAGAAATTGAAGTTTACAATTCTTGGTTGATTTTTTTGTGTCTATTTTTGGGTAGTTAACATAAAGGATAATGAATAAATTGCCTATAGCAAGGAATTTCTTCATTGTACACAATGTTTCCCGAAGTTTCTTTCTTGAAATGTGCTGGAAAAGTGGGATTATGCAGGAATGGGATAGAAAGTACTAAGTTGTACAGTACTGTATTATAGAATAGTACCTATAAATCTATGAATCATGCTTCGATAACAAGGTTACTAGCTCCAACTCCTACTTTTACCTAGCAAAGTGTCAGTTTTGATGGCTTAAGTTAGCAGACAAAATTTTGAGGTCTTCTCAGAGTTCAACAATGCAAACTCCCATTGGAGGCTTAACCACAAAATCCATTGAATGCATACACAACAAAAAGTACTTTTTATGTATTTTGTGAATATTGCTAACTCTGCCTGCATGTTCATCTCCTAGGTATTTTAGCTCACTTGAGTACATCATGTTCAAAATGAATCTGGTCAGGATCTTCAAAGAATTTGCCGATGATAATTTCAAAATGTAGAAAATTCTGAAATATTTCTCTTTCTGGGTAGAAAAGATGTGAAAAATGAAGAAATTGCTTGTAACAAGCAAATTCTTCATTTTCCACATTGTTTTCCAGAACTATTCTTTTAAGGGGCGTAAAAGGAGGCATTGTGTGGGAATGGTTTAACTCCTTGGTTACTTTAACCTCATTCATTTATCATGATAACCATTTACAAAGAAGACTACTTAACAAAAGCATGCTTTGCTAGCTTACAGTACTTTCAGTACTTTAATTTCTTATAAGCAATTGATTTGCATGTTGCAGCCACTTCATTTCAAACTTCAAATTTTTATTACTCGTATTGAGACTGGCAACACTATTACATCTTGTTGGTTTTTATAGGAAATATTCTGTATTTCCAAATTCCTGTATTTTAGGTTACAAGAAATGAGAAACAGTGGAGACAATGGTTTGATAAAGATGCTCCAGAGGAGGAGGTCATACCCGATGGATACAACAACTCGTTGGACGTCTTCCGTCGTTTACTCCTCGTTAGATCATGGTGTCCAGATCGTACCCTCCCTCAGGCCAGGAAATATATTGCTGATACCCTCGGTGAAAAGTATGCTGAAGGAATTATTCTGGATCTGGAGAAGATGTGGTATGAAAGTGACAATAGATCACCCA
Organism: Fragum fragum; assembly: GCA_946902895.1. Classification (NCBI taxonomy): domain Eukaryota; kingdom Metazoa; phylum Mollusca; class Bivalvia; order Cardiida; family Cardiidae; genus Fragum; species Fragum fragum. The sequence goes on along the minus strand of OX336373.1, from coordinate 46,230,554 downwards.
TGGTGTGTCTATTATCTATGGGATCTGACCCTACCAACAACATAGAGGCTCTAGCTAAGAAACATAAACTAGGTAAACAGACTTGTATTGTACATATATATTAACCCATTCCAACTCAATCCCTCCTTTTTACACCCTTCAAGTAAAAAGCTTTGGAAAACATTGTGAAAAATGAAGAAATTGCTTGTATCAAGCAATTTCTTCATTTTCCACAATGTTCCCTATCCAAAAAGGTGAAAAAATTAAAAATTCCATCAACTTAAAATTGTTGTCTGCATCTTCTTTCAATTTGGACCAGTCTAAAATTTTGTCAAGTGGGAATGGGTTAAACAGCTCATTCAATGCTTAACCAATTGCCACTCAAAATTCTAGACTGGTCTGAATATAAAGGTTCTTACATTGTCCACAATTGTTTTCTAAACAATCTGCTTGGGAGATGTTAATAAGTGGGAGTGAGTGGAAATGGGTTATATGTTGATTTAATTGTTGAATGGACTATTTTTTTGCTAATAGGAATCTTTAATGGGATGAATGTTTTGCATAAATTTCACATATTATGCATAAATGCAAATACAGGATTTTTCAAGTATTTTGCAAAACTGTGATAGAGCAATTGAATTATCTAGTTCACAGCATGTTTATAAGCCAGTTAATTTACTTAATTTTATCATTTAACAATGTTTTCATTTCTAGAGTACAGGGCCATCTCTATGGGTCAAGGGCAGGAAGTTCACGCAAGAAGACTTTTGAGTCAGAGTACCCAGAATGGTGGCTGGCTTCTACTTCAGAACTGTCACTTGAGTTTGGACTATGTATTGGAATGTCTCGATGTATTGTTGGAGAGTGAAACCATCCATGATGAATTTAGACTATGGATCACTACAGAGGAACATGTCAAGTTTCCCATCAGCTTCCTACAGGTTTGTTCAATACCAAATACCTTCATCAAATGATTGTAATGGGTACTGTATTAACCCATTCCAACACAAGAAAATTTTAGACTGGTCCAAATTGAAAGAAGCTGCAGACGACAATTTAAATTTGATGGAATTTTAAATTTGCCAGTATTTTGGGGTAGAAAACATTGTGGATAATGAAGAAATTGCTTGATACAAGAAATTTCTTCATTTTCCACAAGGTTTTCCAAAGCTTTTTTCTTGAGGACGTAAAAAGGAGGGCTTGAGTTGGAATGGGTTAAGAGACAGATTTGTAAAAGTCTAAATCATATCAGTCTGGATTCTCAACATTATTGCCCTGAAAATTATTTCACCCTGTGTTCCGTAGTTTAAAAATTCTGTACTTTATCTTATTTGTTCCATAAAGGCAAAGGCAGCCCTTTATTGAATTTGTAAAAAACAAAAACAACAACAATTAGAAAAAATAAAAAACAGTTAAAGAATATGATAACCATAAAGAAATCATTTGTATTGAATGTTGGTTTAATGATAATTGTTAACTTTCCCCAACTAAAAACACTTTGATGCCCACCCCCAAAGAAAAATCTTTGGAAATATTATTGATAATGAAGAAATTGCTTGTTACAAGCAATTTCTGCATTATCCACAATGGTTTATATCTAAAAAGCCACCAAAAAAAAAAAAAAAAGATTTGATCAACGAAAAACTGTTGTCTGAAAGTTCTTGGAATTTTAACCAGTCTAAAACATTTTTATCTGGAAATGGTTGCTTATTTTTTTTTCTTAATTTCTTTGAAATCCACCTAAGTAGAAATATACCTTCTTTTCACAGGTTTCCATAAAATTCACCAATGAACCTCCACAAGGAATGAAAGCTGGTTTGAAGCGTACCTACACAGGATTGAACCAGGACTTCCTGGATATATCAAACATGCCACAGTGGAAGCCAATGCTCTATGGTGTGGCCTTTTTGCACAGTGTTGTGCAAGAACGAAGAAAGTTTGGTCCATTGGGATGGAACATCCCATATGAATTCAACGCGGCAGACTTTAATGCCAGTGTACAGTTTGTACAAAACCATCTTGATGACATGGATCTGAAGAAGGTATGAGGTGATGGATAGAATGTTGTAATCCTTTCCTGGGCAGTCTCGGTTTTTGTGTTCCTGTCAATATATAATTGAGATAACATTGTAGAAAAAGAAGAAATTGCTTGTAAGCAACTTCTTCTTTTTCCACAATATTTTCTACCGTACTAAATGGTTATTTTTCAAATTAAATTTTTGTCTGCAAAATCTTTAAATTTGGAAAGATGTAACATTTTGCAAAACAGGAAAGGGTTAAGTAAATAGTCAAACCTGAATTACATTCCATATATTTTAAGCACAGAAACTTGAAATAAGAGAGATAGGAAACTTAAATAGAAATGGAGAAATACATGCATAGATGAAATAGTTCAAACCTTTATGGCATTGCTTCATTTAACCAATTACCTCATGACAATTTTTGAGACTGGTCAAAATTGAAAGAAGTTGTAGACAGTATTTTCAAGTTGATGGAAATTTGAAAAAAAAACTCTTTGTCTACTAGGGTAGAAGTTATAGTTGATAATGAAGAAATTGGTTATCATAAGCAATTTCTTCTCTTCCACATTGTTGTGTTTTGCCACCGTCATAGTGCAGCTGGCAGCGCGTCGGACTGTCAATCTAGAGGCCCTGGGTTTCGATCCTTGACGGCTGCACTCATCCTTTCAGACTATTTGTCTCTCACCAATGGGTCGATAATCGTAGACCTATGTGGGATAGCAGCTGGAGGCTAGGAAAGGATGTAATGGTAGTACTGGTGTGAGATATACCAGGATTCCATTGTTAGGTGCTCCAGCCACCGCGATATAACTGAAAGATTGTTGAAAGCGGCGTAAAACCCCATTTAAACAAATCCACATTGTTGTGCCTAGTCAATTTATTCAGGGGCATCAAAAGAGGATTTTGTGGAATGGGTTAACCCATTAGTTATGTATCTTAAGGTTGTAGTCTATTAAAACAATAAAATTCTAAATTTGCTGTGCGTGACACGAGCTTATAACCCATTCCAACACAATAAAATTTAAGACCAGTCCAAATTCAAATAAGTTGCAGACGACGGTTTTCCGTTGATGAAATCTTCATAGTCTTTGTTTATTTGGGATAGAAATCATTGTGGATAATGAAGAAATTGCTTATGACAAGCAATTTCTTCATTTTTCACAATATTTTCCAAAGCTTTCATATTGAGAGGCGTTTAAAAGCGTCATTGTGTGGGAATGGGAATTTAGTTCAGATACACACAAAAAGAATTTGCTATTAGAGGAGGAACATATAGGTTTGAATCATATTTGTCGCGTATTTTGTCATAAAAATCAGCAATAAAATGTTCGAATTTGTCTAAACAAAAGATCTAGTTGACATGTTGCATACTTTTGTAGATGTTACGGTTCTTTTTCAGCTCAGTTACTTTGATAGGTCATTATTTTGACTAACTTGTCCTGTATTTTTGATTAACCAGTTATCACATATAAAAAAATGGACTTGTCTAAATTCAAAGAAGTTGCTGACATCAATTTTAAGTTGGTGAAATTTCTTAAGTCTTTGCCTTTTTGGGTCTAAAAGCAGTTTTTTATTCTTCTTAATGTTTTCCAAAGCTTTTTTCTTCAGGGGCTGAAAAAGGCATGATTGTGTGGGAATATGTGATCATCTTATTCTTTTTCACAGGGAGTTAACTGGATCTGTGTGCGCTACATGTTTGGTGAAATCCAGTACGGTGGTCGTGTAACTGACGACTTTGACAAGCGACTTCTCAACACCTTCTGTAAGGTCTGGTTTGGAGATAATATGTTTGCTCCAAACTTCGTCTTCTACAAGGGATATCCGATACCAAAATGTGCGAAGATGACTGAATACATGGACTACATTAACTCACTGAATAACACCGACACTCCAGAAGTATTTGGACTTCATCCGAATGCTGATATCACGTAAGTTGATTCTTGTAAAATTGCAGAGGAGGAATCTTTTAAATTCACAAGTGGAATATGTTTTCTCTGAATTATGAAGATAAGAAGATGATTTTCTGTAGGGTAAATATGTTTCTCTGAATTATGAAGATAAGAAGATGATTTTCTGCAGGGTAACATGGAAGTCAAAACATTGAAATTTTGTAAGTTTAGTAAGGAGATACTGTCCATCCTGTAGTAACTAAACCCTGATTTTAAACCATTGAATGAGAAAATTTTAGAATGGACTAAATTGAAAGAAGTTGCAGACGAAGTTTCAAATTGCACTGAAATGAGAAAATAAGTGCTAATCATGTTAGAAAACCTTGTGAGAAAAGAGAAAGTACTTGTTAAAGGCAATTTCTCCCTTTCCGACAATATTTTCCATAATTGCATTTCTTCAGGGCATCAGAAAGGGTCTTTGTGTGGTAATGGCTTAAACAGAAAAAAATCATGAACTAAAAAAGCATGTAAAATTCAGCTTAATATGTAAGTACTCAGGTAAACTGATGTTATGTTGTTTTGTAACAATAAACTTCTCAACTTCAGCTATTATGATAAATAAATACTATTTCATTCCCTTCAGGTATTCAAGCAAGACAGCAAAGACGATTCTGGACACAATTTTGAGTATTCAGCCTAAGGATAGCAGTGGTGGAGGTGGGGAAACACGTGAGGCATTTGTCAAACGTATCTGCGATGACATGTTGGAAAAACTACCCAATGATTACGTTGACTACGAGGTCAAACAAAGACTACAGAAAATGGGTGCACTTCAACCAATGAATATCTTCCTGAGGCAGGAAATTGACAGGATGCAGCGTGTAATCTCTGCCGTGAGGAATACGCTTAATGATCTGAAGTTGGCTATTGATGGTACAATTATCATGAGTGAGAACTTGCGAGACGCTCTTGACAGTATGTACGATGCTAGGATTCCTAAAGTCTGGGCTAAGGTAGGAACAAACTGTCTTATCTGAAATTACAGCAAAAACATGCGTAAAAAGAGATCAAGAAAACAATACAAAAAAAATTACATTTTCCTGTTCAATCCCTAGTTTTTACTGCCCCTGTGATTTTATATTATTAGCTCACCTGAGCACAAAGTGCTAGGTGAGCTATTGTGATCGGTCATTGTCCGTCGTCCGTCCGTCCGTCTGTCCGTCTGTCCGTCTGTCCGTCTGTCCGTCTGTCCGTCCGTCCACAATTTCTTTAAAAATCTTCTCCTCCTAAACCAGTAGGCCAATCAAGCTGAAACTTTGCAGGGATGTTCCTTGGGTGAAGTTCTTCAAAAGTTGTTAAAAGAATTTAATTCCGTCAAAAACTCTGGTTGCCGCGGCATTTTGAAATGGGAATCTTTAGTAATTCTTTAAAAATCTTTAAAAATCTTCTCCTCCTAAACCAGTGTCCCAATCAGGCTGAAACTTTGCAGGGATGTTCCTTTGGTGATGCTCTTCAAAAGTTGTTAAAAGGAATTTAATTCTGTGAAAAACTCTGGTTGCCGCGGCATTTTAAAATGGGAAATTATGGTAATTCTTTAAATATCTTTAAAAATCTTCTCCTCCTGAACCAGTAGGCCAATCAAGCTGAAACTTTGCAGGGATGTTCATTGGGTGAAGCTCTTTAAAAGTTGTTAAAAGAATTTAATTCCGTCAAAAACTCTTGTAACCGCGGCATATGAAAATGGGAATCTTTAGTAATTCTTTAAATATTTTTAAAAATCTTCTTCTCCTAAACCAGTAGGCCAATCAAGCTGTAACTTTGCAGGAATGTTCATTGGGTGAAGCTTTTCAAAAGTTGTTAAAAGAATTTAATTACGTCAAAAACTCTGGTTGCCGCGGCATTTTAAAATTGGAATCTTTAGTAATTCTTTAATTATCTTTAAAAATCTTCTCCTCCTAAACCAGTAGGCCAATCAATCTGAAACTTTGCAGGGATGTTCATTGGTTGAAGCTCTTCAAAAGTTGTTAAAAGAATTTAATTCCGTCAAAAACTCTTGTAACCGCGGCATATGAAAATTGGAAATTTTAGTAAATCTTTGATGTTGTTTTTTTCATAGACTACAAGGCCAAAGGCCTTTATATTTTGTAAAGAGCTTAATCATATCGTTCTCTACCAAGTTTTTAAATATTTAATCTCTGGGGTCAAAAATGGCCCCGCCCCTGAGGTCCGAAGTTTGGAAAAATTCTTAATAAGAGCAATTTCAAAAGGCTTCTCCTCTTAAAATATAAGGTCTAGGATATTCATTTTTGGTATGTAGCATAACTAGATGGTTTTGTACTATATCGCAAAAAGTTTTCATCCAAGGGTCAAAAACGGCCCTGACTTGGGGTCCAAAAATTTGGAAAAATGCAAAATATGAGTATGTTGAAAAAATTCTTCATTTTAAGGCAGAGGGCATTTAAATTTTGAGTGTAGCATAGCCAGGCTGTTATCTATCAATTTTGATTAAATTATGCCTGTAGGTTAAAAAACACCCCTTCCCTGGGTGTCCAAAGTTCGTAAAAATGCTCAATTAGACCATGTTCAACAGTCTTCTCCTCCCAATCTACAAAGTCTAAGGCATTCATATTTGATTTATAGCATAACCAGATGGTTCTCTACTATGTTAGCTAAAATCTAAGCCCTGGGATAAAACATGGCATTGCCCCAGAGGTCCAAAATTTTAGAAAACACCCAATTAGAGCAAAAGTCTTCTCCTTCTGAAATATAAGATGAAGGGCATTCATATTTGGTATGTAATATGACTATATAATTTTGTACTATGTTACAGGAAAATTTGCTCTTAGGATAAAAAATGTCTCTGCTCCTGGGATTGAAAATTGCATAAATCGCATTGAAAGGATTCTTCTTAAATAGAAATGGAGAAATTGCTTCCTTTCTCACAATGCTTTTTAAATCTTTTTCCCCGAGGGTAACAAATTCTGGGATAGTTTGGTAATCGATTAAACTATGAAGCCAAAGGCATTCATTTTCATTTTAAAGCATTACTGGATTGTTTTGTACAAAGCCCAAAATGTTATACTTGTTTTATTTATTTTGCTCAAGTTGTGTCTTTTTGTATACAAAAAAGTACTGTAATTTGCAGATGCCTCAGGTGAGCGATTTAGGACCATCATGGTCCTCTTGTATTGTAGAAAAAGGAGAAATTGCTTTTTGTCTCGATATTTTCTACAATATTTTCTATCATACTGACTGGTTACTTTTATCCCCCGCAGTTTCGGCGAAGGGGATATAGTAATGGTTTCCGTCAGTCATTTCGTCGTTAAATAACTCGGCTTGTCCAGAGCATATCTCCTAAAGTATATATGCTATCAACTTGAAACTTCATGGTGGATAGATCTCGTTGAGGAGAAGTGCAGTGCACAAGACCCACAACTCTTGCTTGCATAATTTTGGAGTTATTGCCCTTTGTTGTTTTTAAGACTTAGATTTTGTCCAGAGCATATCTCTGAAAGTGTAATAGCTTTTAACTCATTGAGAAGAAATGCAGTGCACAAGTAGCCTAAATCTAACTGGCTTCAGTTTACTATCAAGCTTTTATGGCTGGGGATGACCATGTCCAACATGGCTCCTGTTCAAATTAAATCCGCTTTAAATTTTCATCTGCAAACCTTTGAATTTGGACAGGTCCATAGTTTTGCAATACAGGAGAAGAGTACAGTGAGTAACATTACACAATCTTTTTATGGGATTATCTTCTGAAGAATATGACTGCTTCTTGTAAAATGACCGGTAATAAAATCAAATTGAATGAGGTTTCAGATGACAATGAAAGTAGAATGCTAGAATGCAGCTTGAAATGAAACAGTGTGGTAGAAAATATTGTGGGAAAAGGAGAAATCACTTGTTACAAGCAATTTCTTCTTTTTTCAAGTATAAATATTAATGACAGTGACGTAAATCTCTGGTTTGTACAGGAAAAGGCATATCTTAATCCAAAAAGGATTTGTATTTTTTATTCTTGTAAAATTCAAGGATTTTTTTCTTCTTATTTTTGCTGTTTAGTGTCTGAAAGTGTGAATTTAATCCTGGTGTAATTCAGCTCCAAGTGATTTTCTTCTAACCCATACCCACAAAATGACTCTTTTTGACGCACCCTTGATAATAAGCTTTGGAATTCATTGTGGAAAATGAAGATATTGCTTGTTACGACAATGCTTTCTAGCCTAAAGGACAAAGATTTTTAAAATTTTATTAGCTAAAAATTGTCAACTGTAATATCTGAATTTAGACCAAATCTAAATTATGTTGTGTGGTAACGGGTTAAGTGGTTGTGTACCTTTTGATGAATTTTTCATTTTTAGCTCAGCTGTTTTTGGAGAAAACCCGAGGTATTGCTATAGCCTTGGTGTCATCATTGTCATCGTCATTGTGCGAAAACTTTGACATTTTGTGGTATCTCTGCTAAAGGCATTAACTTGAAACTTGGCACACTGGTTCACTTTCAAAAGAGCAACCTATACAATCAAGGGGTATAACTCTAGATGCATTTTGTGCTTTTATTCACTATCCAGCACCCAAATAGCCGAGCGTAGGCACCAGTACATGGTGTTCTTGTCTAAAATCATTATCAGGTACTGTACAAAGATTTACTCTTTCAAATACTGTTTTTATTTCAGATTTCCTGGGACTCAAGTACTCTGGGTTTCTGGTTTACAGAGCTGATAGATCGTAATGCTCAGTTCCACAGCTGGTGTTTTGATGGCAGACCAAACACCTTCTGGATGACCGGTTTCTTCAATGCACAGGGATTCCTCACAGCTATGAGACAGGTATCATATGAGCCTATGCTTGACATTTCCAACCATTTCCCATGTGCGTGACTCGCAGACATTGAGCACCCTGCACAACCATTCGGGGAAATTAGAATATTTACTGTTTGTTTAAAGAACCTTTGGGTCAGTATCTATCAATAGGGGTCAGAGTGAAGACTCTGATCAGACTGTGTGGATGTACAGGCTGATCTGAGTCTTTTCTTAGCGCACAAGTGTAATGGTTGGAAATGTCAGGCATGTGCTCATATAATCTAAATTGGGCTAACTAGAAAGGATTATATTATATTTGATGTAGCTTCAATATTTTATCTTGAAGTGTACTTTGTTTACTTGAAGTAAAGATATTATGGCTATGTCAAATACACTTTCCGACATTGGTAGATAATTTTAAATGTAAGTGGGATGAGTAGCTGGAGGCTCAGAAAGGATGTTGTGATAGTACTGGTGTGAGAAATACCGGGAATCCATGGTTAGGTGTTCCAGCTACCGTGATAAGACTGAAAAACTGTTAAAAGTAGAGCTAACCCATAACATAACATGACAACAAAATTTAGTCTTGCCCAAGTTCAAAGGATTTGCAGACAACAATTTAAAGTTTAGGAAATTTTAGATTTTTTCATCCCAAATCGTTTTTCTTTAGTGGTTTCAAAAAGCGTCATTTTGTAGGAATGAGTTGAACATCATCTAATAATAGAAGTAAATGTAAGTCAATTGTCATCATGCAGACATTTGGTTAAAAAAAAAGAAAAAAAGTGTTTTATTCCGAAGTGTAGGAAAACAACATAAAGAGCTTGGAAAATGTTTACTTGGAACAGTCCTTTCAATGTCCGCTTTATAAGGCAATTTGATTAGCTGCTTTTGATTTAATGTAACTCATTAGCTCACCTGGGCACAGAGTGCGAGGGGAGCTATTGTGATTGGTTGTTGTCTGTCATCTGTCCGTCTTTATGTCCATCCACAATTTCTTTAAAAATCTTCTCCTCCTAAACCAGTAGGCCAATCAAGCTGAAACTTTGCAGGGATGTTCCTTAGGTGAAGTTCTAGAAAAGTTGTTAAAAGAATTTCATTCTGTGAAAAAATGTGGTTGCAGTGGCATTTGAAATGGGACATTTTAGTAAATCTTTAAAAAAAATTCTCCTCCTAAACCAGTAGGCCAATAAAGCTGAATTATTGCAGGGATGTTCCTTTGGTGAAGTTCTACAAAAATTGTTAAAAGAATTTAGTTCCGTGAAAATCTCTGGTTACCACGGCATTTGAAAATGGGACATTTTAGTAAATCTTTGATTTTCTTTTCAGAAACAACAAGGCAAAAGGCATTTTTATTTAATATGTAGCTTAATCACATGGTTCTTTACCAAGTTTTCAAAAATTTAATCTCTGGGGTCAAAAATGGCCGACCCCAGAGGTCCAAAGTTTCGAAAAATGCTTAATTAGAGCAAGTTCAAAAGACTTCTCCACATAAACTATAAGGTCTGGGACATTCTTATTTGGTATGTAGCATTACTATCTAGTTATGCTACATACCAAATAAGAATGTCCCAAACCTTATCACTTAAAATTGTTCTTCTTGGGTCAAAAACAGCCCTGCACTAGGGGTCCAAATATAAAGGGAAGGACATTCATCTTTGGGATGTAGCATTACTACATAATTTTGTACACTGCAACTCCTCTACAACGCTACCCGGCACAGCGCTGACTCCATTATAACGCGGGGTCCGCTTGGCTCCCAAAATTTTGGAGGGGGGTGGGGCATTTTGGGTTGCAGATGCTGAGATACGACGTTAATCCTGATTAGGCCGCGATTTTTTCATCCCGTCTTCGGCCCGTCGGAAGAAAAAGGGTTGCACATAAAAATCGTTAATTACCCGAAGCCAGGTAAGTTTTTAACACCTTATGTGGACGGTCCTGGTCATTAATGCATTAGTTCAGAGGTGATTGCTTTGTTTGATTGATGACACGCGTAGTGTTTGAATTTACAAAATCGGTTTGATTGTTTGGTCTTACTATTTGACATTGAGATGATCAATGCCTTAGGTCATTGATATTTTTTAAAACAATAGTGAATAGGCACGCTCCTCGGTATCCTTCAGTTACAAACCTTGAAGGTGGTGCGATTTAAATATCACACTCTTTCACTCTCGGCGTTCTTAATTTTCTTCAGTCCCCGGTAGGACGTGTTCTAAAGTAATGCGCGACCGTGAAATTAGACAAATTGACTGGAGCCTAATTTTTATTTCACTTCATAGTTTGCTGGTGACCGAAGCTCGTAGAGGATAGTGAACGCAACAATGTGCTTAGAAAACAATCAGTCGTAGTTGCGACGTTTTCAGAAAATACGTGAACTTTAATTGTAAATGTCACAATATCGGAAGATTTTCATCCGAAACGGGGTAGATAATATAAGTAGATTAAAATAAAATACCGTTATTTTTCCGAACTTCTTTCAATAATCCGAAAATTTAATGCCATTCTGTATGATCAAACACACACGGCAAAAAGCTCGTCGACAAATTTGAAGTAAAGGTTTTTCGGGTACAGTTCATTTTATTCTGAGGGAGAAAAGGTGATCAAAGGCGCCGCCCCAGATGTTCAGCTATTTATGGGAGAGTTTCCGGAGTTGACACGTGCCAAACGCATACCCCGTGTAATTCTTGCTGACCGAATTTTTTACTCTTGTCGTTATGAAACCAGACATTCCACCGTCTCGGATATTTTTCGATTATTTTTACCTTCATTTTTACGATTAAAAGTTATCCGCTACATGTATACGTGCAACTGGTCGGTTTAAATTCCCGATTCGTAAATGACTAGGTTCAGATAGAGTTCTTTGTCTATTTATTGTTACCGTATTTTTAACAATGGTAAAGAAATAAGACCAAGTCCATTACCGCGAAAGAGGTTCGAAGGTCGATCCACGCGACATTTTCTGAACGCTTCAGTAACCACAGGTGTTCAACAACTCGTCGGTCTCCAAGGAGACGTCGCTATGCGAGATACTTAGATTTTATCCCTTTTGTCTACGGATGGAAATATTTACGTCCGAGTAAAAATAAATTCAATCAGATAAATGCCGACGACTATCATAATAATAAAACATGTTTCGGGTAAAAGTTCTAGCTTCTTAATATTGGGAGAAAGAGAACCACAATTTGTAGACCTGTAGAAATTTACGGATTATTCAATCCTGATAGACCGGGAAGGTAAGGTTAGAATTTAATTCACCGCACGCTGAATTTCGTCGGTTTCTGCTAAAATCTCGTACCTACAGTTGTTTTTTTTTCATTTCCAGACTAGTAACTTGTATAGAATTAATCTTGTTAGAGGAATTTTATCACGAATTATAGGGTGTTTAGTTCCGATTTCGACGGTTGAAAATTTCAGTTACGATGGCGGGGGGGGGGACAGCGTTATAGCATAATAACTCCACTTCTTCCGCTGTTTCATTTCTTGGACCCCACCAACAGCGTTATAGTGGAGCTGCAGTGTACTATGTTACATGAAAATATGCCCTTAGGATAAAAAAAGTTATTGTCTACCATGTTTATATCCTTTGCCTTCAAAAGGCATCCAAAGTTGTGAAAAACACTCAATAAGTGCATGTTCAAATATCTTCCTCTCCCAATGTATCAGTTTTAATGTATTCATATTAAGTTAATAGCACATCTAGAATGTTCTTTACCATGGTTGCTAAAATTATACCCATTGGGTCAAAATGGCCCAGTCCCATGGGCCCCAAGTTTAGTAAAATGCTCAATTAAAGCAATATCAAATTCTTCTCCTCTTAACACTTGTCCACATTAAAAGAAGTTGCCAAAAAAACCTTTGGTTTCATAAAAAATGATTTCAAAGAAATTTTGATAATCTAACTCGTCATTGTGAAAGTGATGAAAGCTCAGTAAAGGTTAATTTTTAGATCAGCCGTTTTCCGTTATTGGTCCACACAGGAGCGGTGAAAAAGACAAACAGTTTTAATATATTTCAGAAAAACTTTTTTTAAAAATGTATTCAATTTTATACAGGAAGCCTTGACATAAGGGGTTGTCCAAACCATAAGGAAACCAAATATTTCCTGATAATGAGATGGTGCTGGTTATCCTAAAGGAAAGTCAATCATTCAAATCATTTTACTTTTCCATATTATTACAGGAAGTGACCCGTGCACACAAGGGCTGGGCTCTAGACACAGTTATTCTACACAATGAGGTAACCCGCTCAATGAAAGACGACATTTCGTCACCACCAAATGAAGGAGTGTATGTATATGGGCTGTACCTTGAAGGTGCAGGCTGGGACAAGAGAGGAGCTAAGCTGATTGAATCCAAACCGAAAGTCCTCTTTGAGCTGATGCCAGTGATCCATATATATGCGATCAACAGTACAGGCGGAGCTGATCCGAGGATGTACCAGTGTCCAATCTACAAGAAACCTCGCAGGACGGATCTGACATTCATTGCAAGCGTTGTTCTGAAGACCAATCAGAATCCAGACCACTGGACTCTGAGGGGCGTGGCACTACTCTGTGATACTAAATAAACTAATAACCGATAGATCTAGTATGTTTAGAACTAGATTAGAGTCTTTATATAACATACAACTAGATATTTTCAAATAACAACCTATTAATATAAATAGACAATAGAGTTTTATTCGAAGATAAACATACGATCACATGAACTTTTTATTAAAGTGTTTACACAAATGAAGCATGTTTGTTTTGACATTTTGATCTGACTTATGACTGTCGCTTTTCATGAGACTTTGTGTCTCAAAACATTGTATTTAATAATTCATTAGTGCTCTACCAGATTAATGGCAATCTTGTCTGTGATAAAATATTTGCATTCTTTGAGAATTGAAATGAGGTGAAGATATTATTATCAATAAATTATCGGAAATGGTAGTAAAGAACACAATCATTATACACCTAATATGAAAATTCTTTTTGGTAATTTTCCTCAATAATTAATTTAAGAAATGTTCACCTTAATAATAGACTTTATTATAGTATGATGAAAATCCTCATAGTTTCGAAAAATGCCTTTGTATGAAGAAAACAACAACCAAAAAGGTTACCAGTAATGTACAATGTTTACTTCATTACTATGTGAAGGAATGTAACTGCTTTTCAGTTGACATATCAATTATTTTGTTTCTGCATATTTTTGAACTGTGATCAAATATACTTTATATGGATAAAATATTTTTTACCTATGTATTGTATATAAATCCGTCCTTTGGTTTATTTATATTCACTAGTTTTTGTTGTGTAATACTTCTATGTTAATGTTTAATTTAGTTGACTTTTGGATATACTATGTATTGTTGTTAATGTCCGTACATCAATTACATTAGGAGCATATTATGTAACCCTAGTCTGTTTGTCAAAGTAGGGATAAATTCTCTTGTTTGGTAAGGATATTGCAGATACACTGGTCACATTTACTATGTACCAGCTATTCTACTGAGCTGCATCTGGTGGGCAAGGTCAAGGTCATTATCACGGCCATATTTTAAGAAAATTAACTGGTATGGGAGCACAATCAGTACAATTAACATCTTGGTTTACTTTTTTGCAGATGATACAATTTCCAAATTGGTAGTGTTGCAAAATTAGCAAAATGTATATCAGAATGAAATAAAAAATATGAAAAAAGAAAAAAATGCTTGTTACTAGCAAATTCTTGTATTTCAACAATATTTTGGGAAAATGATATGGTCGAAAAGCTTTCAATAAAGAGTGCAGTTGACGCAGTGTACAACTGTAGTAGCTACACTTAACCCCATTACTACACGTCAAAATTGTAGACTGGTCCAAAATGAAAGAAGTTCCAGATGACAATTTAAAGATTATGAACTCTTATATCTTTTTTTGGGGGGGGGGGGGGTAGAAAACATCGTTACAAGCAATTTATTTATGTTCAACCATGTTTTCAAAACTCTCTTGAGTGGTGTCAAATAGAGGGATGGGTGAAAGGAGAGGGTTCGGTTTATTTTGCGTTTCAGTGTTTTATGACAACATATGTGTTTCCGTCCACATGTTAATGTATACCTTTATTTATATTGTTTATCTATATGTACTTTGTCTGTTAGATCTTCTTTTACATCTTATAAAGTTAGAAATACATGAGATATAAGCAAATAGATGTAGTTGTTTTTTGTCATATCATTTTTTCCAAATGACCTGTATTAGAAGACAAAATTTTCATATGATTGAGAGAAAGAAGTTGCAGATGAAAGCTGTGACATCTCTGTCAATCATCTTTATTGTTTGGCCACTTAGATAATGTAACTACAGCTTGTTAACCCTTTCCTGTACAAACCCGGGATTTTACGTTGCTGCAATTTTATACTTGAGAAAACATTGTGGAAAAAGAAGAAATTGCTTGTAACAAACAATTTCTCCCTTTTCCACGCTGTTTTCTACCACATGGGTTGGTTTCATTTCCAAATAGCATCCAATTTTTATTGTTTTCTGCAACTTCTACGAATTTGGACCAGTCTAAAATTTCAAGAAACTGGAAAGGGTTAATTGATTTAACAAGTAAGGGCCAAATAATTAATTAATCATAACTGTGTGTTCACAAGTAGAGGGCAAAAACACTGATGCTATGGGCAGGGCTTATCAACATTGTAAGAAGTATAATTATATTGAAATGTAAAAAACAATCCCTATAACCACTATTTGAATATGAATGTTTTTTGAAAGGTACTAACGTGGACCTCACTCGATATTCTTCATGAAATTTGATTTATCGATATAGCACAAGTGACATTGGTGTGGCTTATAAGCAACATATGTAACGTTTAGTGAATTGTAGCAAATTTTTCTCTGCCCCAACTAATTGACTATAAATGCGTATGTTGAATGTTCTTTAGAAGGCTCTGTTCAAATCTGCCTCAGGACCAAATAAGAAACATACTTATCATGGCTTAAGGCTTACCAGGACAGTACGGAAGATGAAATGATCAAAATATGATTCGCTGAAACTACTAGTAGGCTATGATTAATTTATGGTACGAATATGCCCTTGGTTGACCTCAGTCACATTTCTTTAACCCATTCCAACACAGCAAATTTAAGACTGGTCCAAATTGAAAGAAGCTGCAGACGATAATTTCAAGTTGATGGAATTTTAAACTTTTTCGTCTTTTGGGATAGAAAACAATGTGGATAATGAAGAAATTGCTTGATACAAGCAGTTTCTTCATTTTCCACAATGTTTTCCGAAGTTTTTTTTGAGGGGCGTAAAAAGGAGGGCTTGTGAGGGAATGGGTTAAGAAATTATATCCAGGAGATAAACAACGTTATATTTGAAGGCTTATCAGCACCGTAAGTGTGATATATAGAGAGTAATACTAAATTGTGGTCTTTACCGGCTAGATTTGAATTACAAAGGGTTGAAATTTTAGCATTTATATCTTTCTGATTTCTTCAAAGGCGTCATAGCGCAGTTGGTAGCTCGTCGGACTGTCAATCTAGAGGTCCCGGGTTCGATCCCCGACGGCGGCACTCATCCTTTCCTTCTATTTGTCTCTCACCAATGGGCCGATAATCGTATACCTATGTGGGATAGCAGCTGGAGGTTTGGAAAGGATGTAATGGTAGTACTGGTGTGAGAAATACCAGGATTCCATTGTTGGGTGCTCCATCTACTCTGATATAACTGAAAGATTGTTGAGAGCGGCGAAATAACCATTGAAACGAACTGATTTCTTCAAAACGATAGGGTAAGCAACACAGGTTTTTATCGGTAGGGCTCACAAAAAAAAGATAAAAAAATAAATAAATCAATAAATAAAATTAAAAAAAACATGTACAGTGAAACGTAACATACTTCTTTGAGTGTATTTTGACTGGGATAATGAAAGAAAGTCTGACAACGCCCACTGAGGTCGGACTGGAAGTTTCACATCGACATAAACGCCGCTATTTAGCTAAATTTATGGACTAAAATGTAACAAAAGGTAAAATGGTTAGTTGTAGACCAAAACGTCGTAACCTCAGCTTATTCAAGCTGTGGTTACGATGTTTAACTCTCCAAACAAACAAAATACTTATCATTAATGTTGGCTAATGTCAGGGTCCAAATTTCATTTCAGGTGTAAATTTTTCAATGCTTTTATTAGTCTATTGATTCTTTGATTTATATACGCGATCCATGAATAGGAATTATTAGAGATTTCTTCAAGAAATTCATAGGATGAGAAACATCGGATATGCTGGGTTTGTCAGCCCCATTGAATTAATAGAATAACTTGTATAATGAAGTTTAGTTACGCACAAAATTTATGTATTTCCGAGGTCTGTTAGCATATATGGATTAACTGTGGCAGCCATGTGACAAATGCCCCTAAAGGACAGGGTCAAGCATGTGGCACTTTGATTTGTTTTGTAAACACAACCACATGCTATACATTTGGGTTTTTAATAAGTGAAATTTTAATACATATAATAATTTCTATAAATCGAGAAAGGCATTATGGACGAATTTTTCTGAGGTCAGATTATGTCAAAGGTCAAGGTCACTTGGTCAAGGTCAAGGTTGTGTAAAGTGGTCCACCCAATTAAGCATCTGTCCAAATATGGAAGCAATCCATTGAAGAATAAGAGAGTAAATACAATTTAACCATTCTGTAGGCCCCTTTGACCCCAGATAGTATGAAAGAAGTTTGTACCCGCGTGCATGATTATAGAAGTTACAGAGCGGACACGGCAAAAAGTCCCCATTTTTGACCTTTGACCCCAGATTGTGACCTTGACCTTTTAGAAGGAACCTGAGATTTTTTCGCGACACCTCGTCTGAAGGTGGTTAACATTTGCATGAAAAAATTTGTTCCTGCGTGCATGATTATAGAAGGTACAGAGCGGACACGACAAAAAGTGCCGATTTTTTACCTTTGACCCCCAGATTGTGACCTTGATCTTTGAGATAGAAACCTGGGTCCTTTACGCGACACGTCGTCTGAAGCTGGTGAACATTTGTTTTAAAGAAATTTGTTTGTTTGTTTGAATGGTGTTTTACGCCGCTTTCAACAATCTTTCAGTTATATCGCGGCGGCTGGAGCACCTAACAATGGATTCCTGGTATTTCTCACACCAGTACCACCATCACATCCTTTCCTAGCCTCAAACTGCTATCCCACATAGGTCTACGATTATCAACCCATTGGTGGAAGACAAATAGTCGGAAAGGATGAGTTCCGCCGTCGAGGATCGAACCCGGGACCTCTTGAATGACAGTCCGACGCGCTACCAACTGCGCTATGACGGCGGCTGAAAGAAATTAGTACCTGCGTGCATGATTATAGAAGTTACAGAGCGGACACAGCAAAAAGTCCCCATTTTTGACCTTTGACCCCAGATTGTGACCTTGATCTTTGAGATAGGTACCTGGGTCTTTTTCGCGACACGTCGTCTTATAGCGGTGATAATTTGTGCAAAGATATATTGAATTTATTGCATGTAGAAGTTACAGAGCGGACACGAAAGCGGGGCGGACGGACGGACAGACGGACAGTTCGATTACTATATGCCTCCCTTTGGGGGCATAAGAATTATGTTGAATCTTAACCAGAATCATGATCAATCTCTGATCTTGACCTTTGAGCTGCCGTCATAGGGCAGTCGGTAGCGCATAAGACGCCCAATCTTCAATCATGGGATTATAATGCGTTCGTTCCCCGGCGGCGGCACATATTCTTTCCGACATTTGTCTCTCACCAATGGGTGGATAATCGTTGACCAAAGTGGGATAGCAGCTGGAGGCTAGGAAAGGATGTAGCGGAAGTACTGGTTTGAGAAATACATGGAATCCATTGTTAGATGCTCCAGCCGCCGCGATGTGACTGAAATACCATTAAAAGTGGTGTTAAACCCCAATCATTCAATTAATCAATGACTATAAAAGGTAGTCCCTACCATTAGGGGACCAAATGCAAAACCCGATATTAGGCTACGGTTGTATGCGTGGTACATGTTCAGGTTTTGATTGATATCAGCTCACCTGAAAACTAAGGTTTTTTAATCAGATACATTTACGTCGTTCACCAAATAGTTTTAACTTGTTTTCAACTAACATCTTTAATATAACAGCGCCAAACGAATGTTTTCGGGGGTATACTAGAATCATCCTGTCTGTCCGTGTACAAAATACTACCAATTTTGAGTCGCGAACTCCTCCTTCAGTTTTGCTTCAAAACCATCGAAACTTTACACAAATATTAAACACATGCAAGACGCAAATTTGAAGTCTTAATTCCCCCTGGTCCAAGAATTATCTCCCCTTGAACTTGGACATTATTTATGCTTTGTAGACATATACAGCTAATTATACTACCAATTTTGTGATGCGAACTTCTCCTTTCTAGAAACAAAGTCAGAAGCTATGTCCTTATATAGTTAAAGCTCTCATTACACTGAAAGCACTTGCGGGGGTATTAAGTCACATATTGTGACAAGTTCTAGTTTCTGTTATGGTGATTTATATTTGTATATCTTAACAGTTAAAACTATTTATTGCATATAATAAGACACAAATAAAGAAAAAGTGTAATGTACGATGTTGGTTTCAACGGCTTGTTAACGGAAGTATACTTTAGAATAAACTTTACTTAGCACACAAGAAAACTTCACACTATTGTAGTTTCCGATATATTTTTCTGTTAGAAAAAAAACTCTAAGCTATAACATGGCAAATAGGAACCATGAGATTTTATAAAAATCGTTGAAGATACAAAAGCACGTGCTTACCGTTACCTTGTAAAATGTCTCATACGGACAAATGCTTACCTTAAACTTTGCTTCCATTTTGTAAAAAAAAACAGTCGAAATTTAGCGTACATGCTTAAGCTAAAGAGAAAAAATCAAATTGAATTTTCGGTCTTGGCACTATTGTCGAAATGCAACGACTTTCAAATAGCAACGCCGTCATAGCGCAGTTGGTACGCGTCGGACTGTCAATCTCGAGGTCCCGGGTTCGAATCCCGACGGCGGCACTCATCCTTTCCGACTATTTGTCACTCACCAATGGATTGATTATCGTAGACCTATGTGGGATAGCAGCTGGAGGCTAGGAAAGGATGTAATGGTAGTACTGGTGTGAGAAATACCAGGATTCCATTGTTAGGTGCTCCAGCCGCCGCGATAAATCAAAAGATTGTTGAAAGCGGCGTAAAACCCCATTCAAACAAACAAAAAGCCAAGAGGCCCTTGATTGATTTTGGGCTGGTCATTGTGACCGCTGTTGCCAAATTAATGGATTGCTTAAGGCAAGCAAAAATTAACTGGAATACTCGTAGACACCAAAGCGGGTCGGGGCTGCCCGCCTGAGACCTGGAACGGTACGAGTGACGTCACATCGGGATGATCGTGAAGTGCGAATGTGACATCTCCGAAACAGAAAGATGTTTTATGTAGGGGATATAGTACGGAATCCTGTTTCCGCCATCCACTTTTCGACCTAAGAGGAACTCGAAAAGTAGCAATTAGGCGAACAAACTTCCACTTTTCGAATAAGAATGTTACCACGAAAAGTAAATTTTTTTTGAGCTGACAATTGTCATAAAACTTTCGACTTCACGTTTGTCAAGAAAAGTGGAAATTAGGAACCACTAATTTCGACTTTTCGCATTCAACTTTCGGGGCGAAAAGTAGAAAAAAAGGACGTTTTTCACTTGATAGATGTCAAACAATTTTCGACTTTTCAATCTAGCATATAAGATACGATTCAAAATAAAACATAATAAACTTCAACTTTTCGACGAAGTTTTTGCCATAGCACCGCCTGAAACGATGAAGGTTGAGAACTACTGTGACCCTTTTACGTTACTCTCCTGTCCGTTTTTCATTAATAAATAATCAGTATAAATGGTCAGTTTTGGCAGCTCTTATCACAAGTCTCGTTGGGATTCAAACCTGGGCTCATCTTAAAAAGTGTTCATTTGCCTTGAAATCATGTTATGTCCATAATACCATTAGGAATAATCGCTTCGAGAAAATCAAACGAATGCAATTTTGGGACGGTCCAACGAGTGGTTGGTTTGTTTCAAGACTAATTAACACACAACAAATAGTCCCGATTGCACAAATGATTATAGTTCACTAGCGCAACGACTCAACAATACAATGCTAAAAGAAGAAACAGGACATCCAAATGGAGTTTCTCTAGAATACAACGGGTCTACGCTCAAAATCGAAATGGAATGGGACCTGCACTGACCACGTATCTCCAATATTATCCTTGTATCTTAAGATTAAGTAAGGCTCGCTAGTCAAAACGGGAATTTACTTCAGGGGGTCGTTGTAGAGTAAGAGAAGTTCTTTAACAAAAACTAGTCTGACACGAAAACAACATTTTTAAATACACAGTGGTGACGGACGTGACCAAACTTTTAATTTGTCATGAGTTCCTGCATCTATTCATTAGTTTTATTCTTGATTTAGACGTTTCGGTCCTTGACCTTATATTCCAGAGGACGACAGACGGATGTCGGCTTACCTAAACTAACCGACCTATTCATGGCGATGCCTCTACTCTGACTAAAAGGCTAAAAAAATATAATTCATGACCTATCAAATTATGGCCCGAGATTATAAAACTTTTTTCGTACTTATTTTGGAATTTACTTAAAATTCGATTCGAAATTAAAGATGTGTGTTAAATGCTATGGTAACTGCAAGAAAATAAACCTTATATTGATCAATTATAATTCATAACAAAAAATCTATAGTTAACCAAGAAACACAACATTTATTTAAACTTGAAATTTGAGTGAATTCTGAATTGAGTACGAAAACAGTTTTATAATCTCAGGCCCTGGTCTCAAAAGACAGAGCAATGAATTAGGATGAAGGACTATCCAATGAATAATTAGTCCTACTGTAGAATTAGTCCTACTCAGAAAAAAAAATCGACTAATTTCGACTTTTGGACATCAGAGAGAGGTCAAAATGATTAAGTTTTATGTTTTATTGTGAATCTTAGGCTATTTACTAGATCGAAAAGAAGATTTTTTTTTTGACAGCTGTCAAGAGAAATACCAATCTCCAAGCATAGTTGTTGTTCGTTACTCTTACTAAACACCTGATGACAAGATGACAAAGTTCTTGTGAAACCAAGGAATGAAATTTATATTTCTTTTTTTCTTTGACAAGCAATAATACGTTCAGGACAAAATAAGTATGGTTCAAGATACATTATATGAGCATTAAAACTTTAAGAATAATTTACCTTTAAACCACTGAACTACTTTTGCTATAAAACCGTTTGAAAGGCTAACGGAAAACATCTCATATTCATGCTCTAGGTTTTATATTGAAATCCATCGCGGTATTGATGACGTATTTGAGGACCATTTACTGAGCCCATTACAGAGGTGAATGGGGAATTAACCGGAGTGGAAGTTGAATGCGAAAAGTTGTAGGTAGTAGTTCCTAATTTCCACTTTTCTAGACCAACTTGAATTCGAAAAGTCGAAAGTTTTATGACAAGTGTCAGGTCAAAAACTTCCCCTTTTCGATTTTTTAGCTAGCAAAGCATCAGCTTTGATAGCTTAAGTTAACAGACAAAATTTTGAGGTCGTCAAAGTTCAACGAGTGCACACTACCACTGGAGGCTTAACCACTAAATCCATTGAATGCCTACGCCATAAAAAGTAGTTCTTATGTAATAATGGAAAATTAAAAACTCTATTCAAATTGTAGAGAACCCTTTGAAAAGCATGCTTTTTAATACATTCCCAATCAATTCCGCTTTCTAAGCATCTTCATAAAAAAGCTTTGGAAAACAACGTGGACAATGAAGAAATTGCTTGTACCAAGCAATTTCTTCAATGTCCACAATGTTTTCTATCCAAGTAGGGAAGATTTTTTTTAAATCAAACCATGCTTTGCTAGCTATTAGTACTTTCAGTACTTTGATTTTTCTTTGTGATAACATTATTACTAGAAAAGTGGATGTTAGTGCGCCTTTTTTTTCCACTTTTCGAGTTCCTCGTAGGTCGAAAAGATGAAGGCGGAAACAGGATTCCGTAACTTCAATTACGTCCTTTTCGAGCCTCCAGCTACTCACCTCACTTAGGTATACAGTTATCCAACCATTGGTTGGAGACAAATATCGGAAAGGATATTTGCCGCCACCGGGGTCGAACTCTGGGCCTCTTGATTGGTTTAAATATATTCTATTAACGATTTTTATGGAATATGTCATAGTCTAGAAAACAAATCAAAAAAATAAAAAGGAAGTAATGCTTATTTCGTTCCTTTCTTCATGATTGGATGATTGGCAGTCCGACGCGCTAAATACTGCGCTACGGCCGCGACCCGGCCATGTTTCAGAGAAAGAGTGTTTCTGCAAGATAACATCTCAAACTGTGTTTGGCAGTCCGACGCGCTACATACTGCGCTACGGCCGCGACCTGGCCATGTTTCAGAGAAAGAGTGTTTCTGTATGTCGGGGGGGATAACAGTTATGGTGGTATCGCAGGCACTTAGGAAGCATTTCAAAATTGAGGGGGGGGGGGGGGCTTATAAACTTATAAAACAGGGGATTTTCTTGGTGGGTGAATGTAAAGCAGTATAAACTAATTTGTCGTTTTCCTTTCTTGGCTGAAATATCGAAGAGGAGGGCTTAAGTCCCTAGCTGATTTCCTATACGGGAATGTAATATTTAGGTACACCTCTAGTTGTTTAACCATGTCCAATCGTATATAGGTGGGAAACATTGTGAAAAAGGAAAGGTGGAATTAGTTTTAACAAGTATTTTCTTTTATAACAACGAGGTGCTCGTTTATATTTAACTCGAAAGAGTTTGGGACGGTGGGTTGACAGTTGAGTTGTAACTGGTGAACGAATATCGAAGCAGATTACTTTCAGGGTTGACGAATTGTGATATACTATGACCAGACTATTACGTCACAGTGACATAAAAACTTGTATTAAGCGACCACTGGAGGGAAGGCCAAAATGTTGTTGCTTGAGACCATTGTCGCTTATTGCATTCAAAGTTATTGCAGACTTCTCACTTAATCTGTTGTTTTTCGATGTCATCAGAGCCGTCTCATTAAAACGATGCTAATGAGTTCCAACAAAATAGGATCGAGTTACATTATCGTAATTGTATGATAACGATTTCACGAAAGTTCTATTCCGATTTCATTCTTCCAAGATGACGATTTCGCGAAAGTAAACTGATATTTCGACAGTGCGATGACGATGCCGTGATTGTACGATGGTGATTTCGCAAGAGTAGATGATATTACGACAGTGAGATGACGATTTCGAAACTGAGAGATGGTGAATTCGCAAAAGTAGATGATATCACGGCAGTGCGATGATGATAGCGTGATTGTAAGATGACGATTTCACGAGGTAACATGATATCACGACATTGCGATTACGATATTGTATTTGTAAGATGACGATTTTGCAAGAGTAGAGGAATACCAGGAAGTACGATGACGACATCGTAAGAACAATATATCGATATTGCGAGATTGCGATGTCATTATTTTTTTACCATACCAGGAGAGTATGGAGATAGCACGAGAATCCAAAGTTACATTTTTTATTATCGACTCTCGCCCCTAATTGGGGCACAAGTCAAAATATAAATGAACATCATAACTGAGGAAAGTTACAATGCAAATCAATATCTATAACGTCATTTAGCCATAATCATGAGGAAGATAATCTCTTGTTGCACACACACACAAAAAAAATAAATATTAAAGGCACTTTATAAACTAACCTCGATATAAGATCTCGAGATTATCTCGCGTTATCGTCACTCGATTCTCTTCCTAAAGTGTAATCACCGTTTTTTCTGTGGAGGGTCGGAAAGGATGTGTGAGAAATAACAGGAGTACGTGGTTAGGTGCTCAAGCCGACGCGTTATGTCTGAAATATGTAAAGATACGCAAAATCGAATTTAAATGAATAAAGACTTCCGTAAAGGCCTGTCCACGTAAGATTTTTTTTCAATTTAAACGAATTGTTTGATTTAAATCTATATAAGACGATAAACTGTCAATTATTCATTACCCCCGTCCCATTCATTAACCCCCCCCCCCCCCCCAAAAAAAAATAAGGAACAAAACAAAAACATAACTGATAAACAAAACAAAAACAAAAACAAGAGGCCCATGAGGGCCTGAAACGCTCTACTGGTTATCAAGTTTTCCGTTAAAGAAATCTGATATTTAAGGAAGTTAATTACTCAAAAAGAATGCATAAAAGGGGGCTTTATCCCCTTTATTATTTTAACCAACAATCCTCAAGGCCCCTTTTCCCGTGTTTCATGACGGATATCCACCGAATTTCCAATAGAAAGTTACCTTATGACCCTACAATCATTCTGTGAAATTTTCATCAGAATCTGACAATAATTGTGGACTTTATCACATAAACAGGATTGTTTTGAATGAAAATCAATAAGGCCCCTTTTCCTGTGTTTTCTGATGGATCAATTTCATTCCAAGAGGAACTTTCCTTACATCCCTACAATTGTCCTGTGAAATTTAAAAGACAATTTGATAATGATTGTGATCTTCATCACATACACAAGAATGTTTTGAATGATAATCTGTAAGGCCCCTTTTCCTGTGTTTCGAATGCCACAATTATTCCATGCATCTTTGAAGAGAATGCGATAAAACTGTTGACTTTATTGTGTTAACAAAGATATTAAAATCAAGTTCTCATAAGGCCCCTTTTCCTGTGATATTTTACTGTTGGTTTTATCATTCTGTGAAAGTTAAAAGTGAATCCGATGAAGTATTAGGACTTCATTATGTTTACTAGAATATTTTAAAAAAAATTATATGGCCCCTTTTTACATGATACTTGATGGATTGTACCCAGTTCTAGAAAGAACCATTTAAGTGATTGGTCAATCATTCTGTGAAATTTTGAAGTGAATCCGGTGAAATCAAGGGACATCATTGTGTTCACCAGAATATTTAAGAAAGTTTTTCATAAGGCCACTCTTTATGTGACACTTGTCATAATCAGATCCACTGTCAAAATCAACAATTGGAATGATGGTACAATCAATCTGTGTAATCTGTGCAATTTATTGTGTTAATGAGTTTATAGTGAAATTCTAATGAAGGTACAATCATTCTTTAAAAGTTAAAGAGAATCAATGAAAACAGTGGACTGAATTGTGTCAAGACTTTTTGTAACAAAATTTTCATAAGGCCCCTTTTTCCGTGAAACTTAACAAATCAGACCCAATGTACAAAGGAACAATCCTAGTGATAGTTTGAAGAAAATGATAAAGACTGAGGACTTTATTGTAACAATGATGTTTTGTAATAAATTTTTTTAAGGTCCCTTTTCTTGTGTCACTTAACCAATCAGGCCTAATTTAAAAAGGAACAATCCAAATGATGGTACAATCATTTTATTAAAGTTTGAAGAGATTCTGATAAAGACTGAGGACATTGTTGTGTTTATGAAGATTTGGTTATAATTTTTCATACAGCCGCTTTTCCTATGATACTAGACAGATCAGGCCCAGTTTGGAAAGAAACAATCCTAATGATGGTACAAACGTTCTGTGAAAGTTTGAACAGAATCGATGAAAACTGCAGACTTTATCTTGGTGTAATTTTTTTTTAATAAAATTTTCATAAGGCTCCTTTTCCTGTGATACTTGAAGGATCAGGTCTCATTTAATCAACAATCGTGATTTTTGTACAATCCTGTTTATGTGATAAAGTCCACAATTATTGTCAGATTCTGATGAAATTTTCACAGAATGATTGTAGGGTTATAAGGTAACTTTCTTTTGGAAATGGAGTGGATCCCTCATTAAACATGGGAAAACGGGCCTTGAGGATTGTTGCTTAAAATGATAAAGGGGATAAAGCCCTTTTTTCTTTATGGATTCTTCTTTGAGCAATTAACTTCCTTAAATATCAGATTTCTTTAACGGAAAACTTGATAACCAGTAGAGTGTCTCAGGCCCTCATGGTTTAATTAAATTTTCATTTGGCCCCTTGTTTCTTGACGGATCTTACCCGTTTTCGAAAGGAACGATCCTTATGATGGTACAATCATTCTGAGAAAGTTTGAAGGGAATCCGATGAAAACTGTGGACAATTTCGCGTAGACGAGGATTTTTAATGGATTTTTTAGTTAAGTTTTCATAAGGCCCCTTTTCCCATGTTTCTTGACGGATCATGCAAAATTTATGTTGGTACAATCATTTAGTGAAAGTTTGAATTGAATCTGATGAAAACTGTGGACTCTAGAGTGTAAACGAGGAATTTTTTAATGAAATAATCATAAGGTCCCTTTTCCCGTGTTTCTTGACGGATCATACCTGTTTTCGAAAGGAACGACCCTAATGATGGTACAAACACTCTGAGAAAGTTTGAAGAGAATCCGATGTAACTTTGGACTCTATCGCGTAAACGAAGATTTTTAATGGAATTTCAAATAAATTTTCATAATGCTCCTTTTCTTATGTTTTTTGACGGATCATACCAAATTTCGAAAGGAACAATCCTCATGATGGTACAATCATTCTGTGAAAGTTTGAAGAGAATCCGATGAAAACTGTGGACTCTATCGCGTAAACGAGGATTTTTTAATTAAGTTTTCATAAGGCCCCTTTTCCCATGTTTCTTGACGGATCTGACCCAATTTCGAAAGGAACGATCCTTATGATAGTACAGTCATTTGGTGAAAGTTTGAAGGGAATCCGATGAAAACGTGGACTCTAGAGTATTAATGGGGATTTTTATTAAATTTTCAAAAGGCCCCTTTTTTCTGTGTTTCTTGACGGATCTGACCAAATTTCGAAAGGACCGATCCTTATGATAGTACAGTCATTTGGTGAAAGTTTGAAGGGAATATGATGAAAACTGTGGACTCTAGAGTGTAAACGAGGATTTCTTAATAGACCAGTAGAGCTAAAACCCCACACAAACAAACAAACAAACAAAAAACAAAAACAAAACAAAAAAAAAAAAAAAAAGACCAATCAACTAAACCCCCCCACCCCATACCCCCCAAAAAACCACACACAAAAGCTAAATAGAGAATGAGACAGAACAACAACAACAAACAACTGTAAACATCGGCGTCCTTGCTCTAACGCTCTAATGTCATAACTGTATAAATACCCTTTAGTTTTTTCGACCCGTATTTTTCGAAAACATGTACCCATTGTCACGCCTGGGCTATAATGGACACGAGCTGTCACGTGGTATTCGTGATTGAAAATCAGTATGAGATTATATACAGGGAAAGTCGGTAAAATGAAGCTATTCGTAAGTAGACTTATATTAACATTTTCATGGTCATTAAATAGTTATTGTCAATTGTTCGAATCATGTTTCCTATTATTACATAATGTATATGATTATCATCTATGGACCGTCAAAATGTCGTAAATACAGCTTGAATCAAGCTGTATTTACGGCATTTTGCTCGCCCGATTTCAATTAAATACTTAAATCAGCTTCCGCTTCCTGGCAGCCTTATTAGAGTTGTTGTTTTTCCTACAATTACGTGCAATTATAATTATCGTCGTTGGGGGAGAAAACATTTTGTTTGACCGACTATGATATGCACCAAAATTAGCCTACACTTCCTGGAAACCAAATCAGAGTCATTTTAGCTCCCCTGAGTACTTTGTGATCATATGAGCTATGGTGATCAACCTCCATGCGGCGTCCGGCGTCTGTCGCCCGTCAATAATTAACCTAAAACAAAAAAATCTCTTCCCAAATCACTGGACCAATTTCAACCAAATTTGACAGGAGTGTTCCGTAGATGGCATCATGGGATGTCATGGGTTTGATCCTCGGCGGCGGCACATATCATGTCCAACATTTGTCTCTCACTAATGGGTTGATAATCGTAAACCTAAGTGGGATAGAAGCTGGAGGCTAGGAAAGGATGTAGTGGTAGTACTGGTGTGAGAATTACCACGAATCCATTGTTAGATGCTCCAGCCGCCGCGACATGGCTGAATTACTGGCCGAGTGGTATAGGTGTTTGACTAGTGATCTGAAGGTCACGGGTTCGAGCCCCAGTGTCACCGGGGTGTGTTCTCGGGCAAGATACTTAATAGCCAGCCCCAGTCTACCCAGCTGTAGAAGTGGGTAGCAGTTGAGTTAAACCACTGCCTCTCTTTCAGGGACGTGAAAACATCTGGTTTGTGTGTTTGAGAGACTATATAAGCTTAAAGCTTTCGTCGCAATCGAACTAAAATAAATTAGTATAAACTAAATACTGTTAAAAGTGGTGTTATATCCAAATCAGTCAATCAATCCTTAGGTGCCCCTTTAAAAAAAGGTAAAGAATTGAAATCCGTTGAAAACTCCGGTTTTCAGGGCAACGAAAGTGAAAGCAAGAATAAATATCTTAAAAATTCTCTCTTCCTTACCTAGAAGGCCTAGAGCCTTCATATTTTGCATGAAACATCAGGGCAACAAAAGTGAATGCAAGAATAAATATCTTCAAAATTCTTTCTTCCTGACCTAGAAGGCCTAGAGCCTTCATATTGTGCATGAAACATCAGTTTATTGACCTCTTTGAAAATAGCTAAAGTGATTATCCTCGGGTCCCCAGGGGCGGAGTCCCCCTCCCCGGATGGGCGTTCTATATAGAAAAACAAAGAAGAATTATTTAAACAACATGTCTCCCAAACCATCAAGCCAAACCATCGGGCCTAGAGCCTTTAGTTTTGCACGAAACATCAGTATATTGACCTCTTTCAAAATAAGTAAAGCCATCACCCTCGGGTCCCAAGGGGCATAGCCCGGGTGCGTGTGTTTCTATACAGAAATAAGAAGGTTTTTAAACGACGTTGGGCCAAATTGAATCAGAAATGTCCCTAATGTAGTCTTCTTTCTATATAGCTAAGCGAACATTGCTAAAAATTGTATTTTTGCATACCCGTTATACATATAGACTATTGTTATGCCTCTTGTAATACAATCCTAGCCTCAATATTAAATTCAACTATTGAAAGAAAAAAGCCATAATGTCCAGTAAACGCACCAGGGCCAATAACCCCTTGTCATGTTGTTATAAATCGGTAGAGTCTGGGAAAGGATGAAGTGAGAAATACCAGGAATCTCTGGTATGGAGTTCACACAAAATCAAACAAATGTTAGATAGGTACTGACCCGTAATGAGGGTCCATGAATACAACATGGCCATTTCTCTGTGGTCTGTCGTAGGGGTCGACTAAAATCAGAGACGAACCACTCCTTTTCTATAAACTCGTGACTAATAGCAGGATGTTTTTAGCTAGCAAAGCGTCAGCTTTGATAGCTTAAGTTAACAGACAAATTTTGGGGTCGTCTCAAAGTTCAACAAGTGCAAACCGCCAATGGAGGCTTTACCACTAAATCCACTGAATGCCTACGCCATTAAAAGTAGTTCTGATGTATTTCAGGAATATTGCAAACTCTATTCAAATTGTAGAGAACTCTGTCAAAAGCATGTTATTCAACCCATTTCCATCCGATTCCGCTTTTTAGCATCTGAAGAAAAAAGCTTTGGAAAACATTGTGAACAATGAAGAAATTGCTTGTAACAAGCAATTTCTTCAATGTCCACAATGTTTTCTACCCAACAAGGGAAAGATTTTCTAAATTCAACCATGCTTTGCTAGCTTACAGTTCTTTCAGTACTTTGATTTTTTTATTCCAAAGCTTATATTTTTGTCTCGATGTGAATAGGAACAGGATTGAAAGGCGCTGGGATTTGACACTCCGTGTAGTTAATTGATTGATTTATTGAATGAATGGATGGAGGTTTAACGCCACCTTTAACAATCTTTCAGTTATATCGCGGCGGGTCGAGCACCTAACCGTTGATTCCTGGCATTTCTCACACCGGTACTACCACTACATCCTTTCCGAGTCTCCAGCTGCGCATCCCACTTAGGTTTTCGATTATTAAACCATTGTAGGGATGCTAACGTCAAAGTGAATATTCGCCGCATGATTGATTGTTTTTAACTGAATGACATAAATTTAAACAAGAGCCGCCAAAGATAGATAAGTGCGACAAGTGCGTGTCAAAAAAAAAAAAATCTAAATTGAACAATTACTAGACAGCAAACTGTTAGACAGTCCAAATCAAAAGAAGTTGCAGACGACAATTAAAAGTGTATCAAATTTATATTTTTTCCCAACTTCATTTGTAGAAAACATTATGGAAATTGAAGAAATTGCTTGTTGCAAGCAATTTCTTCATATTCCACAGTGTTTTCCAAATTGTGAGCTCTACTAGCCAAAGGCCACAAGAGCTATTTCCCATCAAACGTCCGTGCGTCCGTTGTCCGTCCGTTAATTTTTCCTTGTTAGTTTAAACATATTTTATTTGCATAAATAAACATTTGTACACTGTAAATTATAATGAAATACTAACTTCATGCAAAAAGGATGAGAACGGAAGCAGAGCTTATATTGTTCCTCTCCTTCATAATGTTCAAAAGATGTACGACTGTTTAAATCATTCCTTTGTTAATGCATAATACAACTATTTCGGTAAGAAGAAGAAAATGCTTTGAGGGTTTAATAAAGTATATGGAGGTCATTTAACAAAGCAAAAGGAAAAAAAGATGAAGATAGGCAATAAGGGTGTTCATTGAGTGTCTTATTGTTGTATTTATCTGCTAGTGCTATTTCTTACTTGCGGACGCGTTCTTGTATCAATAGAGTTAAAAGCGTTTACTTTCTTTAATATATCTCTGGACTTCCAGGAAGATTTTTTCGTTGTCTTGGAAGGTCAGATCATCATTACCAAATAAAAGAGTATCGATATCAATATTAATCAAATCTGAAAGATTATTGTAAAGGGAGTTCCTAATAGAGTTGTACTTATTGCATCTAAAAAAGTAGTGTTCACTCGACTCTATCCCTCCGCAGGTACACAAAGGGGAGTCAACAATGTTTCTATTAAATAAATGGTGGTTCAAAGAACTGCATTTATTTCGAATTCTAGTGTGAATGACCTGGAGCTTCCTTTCTCCAATAAAGTACAGCTTTTTAGGGACTGGTTTATTTCTATTTAAATAGTTTTTGAAAAGAGATAAAGAGTCTTGGTTCCTTATTTCTATTGGTAAGTTGTTCCATTCCTCAATAACAGAAGGAAGAAACGATCTTTTGTAAAGCTCCGTTCTACATGAAGGGACTCTGTGATTAATGGATCCTCGAAGATTGTACGAAGATGTAGTTTCAGTTCTTTGAGGGACTAATTGGCTCAGGTTGCTAGGACTCAGACCTTTAACCATTTTAAAATATAATATTAATTTATGTTTCCGCCTCCTTTCGTGAAGTGATTCCCAACCTATCTCGACATTAAGATCGGCGATAGAAACTAATTTCGAGCAGCCAGATACGATTCTAGAAGCTTCTGTTTGAATTTTATCAAGTTTATCTTTAAGATATTTAGGACAGTTGTCCCATACTACATCTGCATATTCTATTAATGGACGTATAAATGAAAAATAAATAGTCTGAAGAGAGTTCCTGTCTAAACACATATTTAGAGATCGCATAATATTTAATCTTTTCCAAGCCTTATCAATCGAGTTTTTAATATGATAATCCCAGGTACCATCATCAGATATATAAATTCCTAGATGTTTGTGGTTTTGTACAATTGGTATTTTCATATTTGCCATGTATAGATCTGGATGCGCAGGTTTTTTATTTTTACGACTTATAACAAGAGACTCTGATTTTAGTGGGTTAAATTTAACAATCCATTTTTTCGCCCAGTCATTAATTTTATCAATATCAGATTGCAATTTCTCACCGCAAGTATCAGGATTATCAATTTCAAGGGCTAGGCTAGTATCATCTGCAAATAAATTTACATTTGATTCTAAGTTGACAACTATGTCGTTTATATAGATTAAGAAGAGCAATGGACCCAAGACCGATCCTTGCGGCACTCCGGCTTTTAGTATACATTTATCAGATACACTTCCGTTTAGAACAACCCTTTGATACCTCTCAGATAGGTAATCATTAAACCAATCCAAAAGTCTTCCTTTAACTCCCGCACGATTTAATTTAAATAACAGTCCTTTGTGCCAAACTTTATCGAATGCTTTGCTAACATCAAAAAAAATCATACGGAACTCATGCCCGTCGTCTAGGGCTTGACAAATTTTATTGTAAATTGAAACAGTTTGGTTCACAGTAGAATCTTTTGGTAAGAAGCCGGATTGAAAGGGGGTGAAAAAATTGTTCTGTAACAGGTAAGAGGAAACATGGTCATAAACTATTTTTTCAAAAACCTTTTCAATAGTATTGAGAAGGGAAACCGGTCTGTAGTTTGAAGCGATGGATGGATCCCCACTTTTAAAAATAGGGCATACATTTGAAAACTTCCATGATGAGGGTAACGTAGTTAAACTTAAAGATGCATTAAAAAGATCACAAAGAGGTATAGCAAGGGGTAGAGCCGCTTCTAATAAAAGCCTATTGTGTATCCCATCCGGACCAGATGCCTTTCCTACGTCTAGATCTTTTAAAATATTAAAAACTTCATCCGGGAATACTTCAAAATATTCTATTCCAGTCTCATTTTCTTGGTGCGGTTCAACTGGTAATGTATTAGCATCATCATCAATGCGCGATTGACTCGCAAAGAAATTGTTCAATAAATTTGCTTTTTCAGCATCATCTGATAGTAACGTATTATTGTTTTCATCAAAGAGAGGAGGAATTTCAGACTTATTTGCTTTAGACGGTTTCATAAATTGTTTTAATGTTTTCCACCAATCGCGAGAGGTCAACCTACCTGAGTTTAGATTCGATGCTAGTTTTTTAAAATGTTCATTCTTTCTCTGTCGAATTAGATCAATAATTTCATTTCGAAAAGCTTTGAATTTCTTCCAATGGTGTTCACTATTAGTTTGCCTAGCTTTTCTGTACATTCTTTTTCTTTGTCTTATCTTCAGTTTGATATCAGAAGTTAACCACGGAGGCTCAAAAGTCTTGACAGTTGCATTTTTATTTGGTATGAACAATTTCATTTGTTCATTTGCAAGCAATTTCTTCATATTCCACAGTGTTTTCCAAATTGTGAGCTCTACTAGCCAAAGGCCACAAGAGCTATT
Organism: Fragum fragum; assembly: GCA_946902895.1. Classification (NCBI taxonomy): domain Eukaryota; kingdom Metazoa; phylum Mollusca; class Bivalvia; order Cardiida; family Cardiidae; genus Fragum; species Fragum fragum. The sequence continues at coordinate 46,196,730 of OX336373.1, read as the reverse complement.
TCCCATCAAACGTCCGTGCGTCCGTTGTCCGTCCGTTAATTTTTCCTTGTTAACACTATTGAGTCCACAGTTTTCATCGTGTTCCCTTCAAACTTTCTCAGAATGTTTGTACCATCATAAGGATCGTTCCTTTCAAAAGTGGGTATGGTCCGTCAAGAAACATAGGAAAACGGGCCTTATGAAAATTTAATTAAAAAATCGATTGAAAAAACTCGTTAACACGGATTCTCTTCAAACTTTCTCAGAATGGTTGTACCATCATTATTGTCGTCCCCTTCGAAATTGTATCAGATCTGTCAAGAAACACGTGAAAATGGGCCTTTTGAAAATTTTATTAAAAGATCCTCGTTAACACTCTGGAGTCAACAGTTTTCATTTTATTCCCTTCAAACTTTCACAGAATGATTGTACCATCATAACGACTGTTTCTGTCGGAATCGGGTGATCCGCGAAGGACCACGGGAGAAGGGGCTTATGAAAATTTAATTGAAAAATCTATTAAGAAATCCTCGTTTACACTCAAGATTCCTCAGTTTTCAACGGATTCTCTTCAAACTTTCACAGAATGATTTTACTATCATAAGGATCGTTCCTTTGGAAATTAGATATGATCCGCCAAGAAACACAGGAAAAGGGGCCTTTTGAAAATTTAATAAAAATCCCCATTAATACTCTAGAGTCAACAGTTTTCATCGAATTCTCTTTAAACTTTCACAGATTGATTGCGCCTTCATAAGGGTCGTTCGTATGAATTTGGGTATGATCCCTCAAGAAACATAGGAAATGGGGCCTAATTAAAATTTAATTTAATTCATAAATCCTCGTTAACACTCTATAGAGTCCACAGTTTTCATCGGATTCTCTTCAAACTTTCACAGAATGATTGCAACATCATAAAGACTGTTCCTTTCGAAATTTGGTATGATCCGTCAATGACCACGGGAAAAAGGGGCCTTATGGAAATTTGATTAATGAAATCCTCGTAAACACAATAGAGTCCACAGTTTTCAACAAATGCTCTTCAAACATTCACAGAATGATTATTACATTAAATGGGTTGTTCCTTTCGGAAGTGAGTTTGATCCATCAAGTATAATGGTAAAAGGGGCCTTATAAAAATTTAATAAAACTAAATCTTAGTTTACACATCGTGGCCTTAGATTTCTCCTGATTGACTTCAAGTTTCACAGAATGAATGTACCATCATAAGGATGGTTCCTTTCACATTGGGTCATATCCATCGAGAAACATAGGAAAAGAGGCCTTAGAAAAATTTAATAAAAAAATCTTAATAAATGCTTTTAAGTCAATAGATTTTATGGGGATGTCTTTACACTCAAACAGAATAATTATACTTTTGTAAGTATAGTTCCCTTTGGAATTGGTTCAGATCCATCAAGTAACATGGGAAAAGGGGCTATATGAAAAATTAATTAAAAAAATCCCTGTTAAAACAATGAAGCCCACAGCTTTGATCAGATTTTTTGAAACCTTCACAGACCGATCGTAAGGACATAACTATTATTCTTTTCATAACAGGGTTATTGGAAACATTGGAAAAGAGCCTTATGAAAATTTCATTCAGAAATCCTTGTTACTAAGTTCAGCGTTTTCATCGGATTTTCTTCAAACATTCAAAGAATGATTGTACAATAATAATGATTGTTGATGTTGACATTAGACCTGGTGCGTCGAGTATCACAAAAAGGAGCATCGTGGAATTTAATTTCAAATTTCTTGTACCACAATAAAGTCAACAGATTTTATTGGATTCTGCTTTAAGTTTCACAGAATAATTGTTCCAGCATGAGGATTGATTTTTTTCAAATTAGGCCTGATCTGTCTAGTATAATTGGAAAAGGGTCTTTTTGAGAATTTTATCTATAATCCTTGTAACCAAGTCAAAAGCTTTCATTGGATTTTCTTCAAACCTTCACAGAGTCATTGTACAATAATTACGATTGTTGATGCTGACATGAGACCTGATCCTTCAAGTATCACAGGAAAAGGAGCTATTTAAATTTTATTTTAAAAGCTTTACACCAATATAAAGTCCGCAGTTTTCATCGGTTCTGTTCAAACTTTCACAGCATGTTTGGAAAAGGGACTGTATGTACAATCATTACCAAATCATCATTAACACAAGAATATCCCCAGTCTTTATGAGAATCTCTTCAAACTTTAATAGAATGATTGTATCATCATTTGGATTGTTCCTTTGTAAATTTGGTCTGATTGGTTAAGAGACACAAGAAAAGGGGCCAATTGTATTACAAAAACATCATTATCACATTAAAGTCCTTAATTTTTAGCATTTTCTTGAAACTATCTATCATTAGGGTTATTCCTTTGTACACTTAGTCTGATTTGTTAAGTTTCACGAGAAGAAGAGCCTTATGAAAATTGTATTACCTAAAGTTATTGACACAGTTCAGTCCACTGTTTTCATTGATTCTATCTAACTTTTACAGAATGATCGTACCTTCATTAGAATTGTTCCTTTTGAAATGTGGTTTGTTCTGTAAAGTATCACGGGAAAAGGGACCCTATGAAGATTTCACTATAAACTCATTAACACATGTTCAAAATTTTCGATTCAATAGTACAACCTATTCTCTGTTATGGGGCCCAGATATGGGGATATAATGTTGTTCAAAAGATCGAGCGCATTCATATAAAATTTTGTAAGAGGGTCTGTTATTTATCCGATAATACTAGCGATTTTATGGCTCTTGGGGAGTGTGGCAGACTACCAATGAGTACTGTTTATATGCCTATTTGCATTAAATACTGGTTGAAATTAATTCGCATGGAAAATCATCGTTATCCTAAACAGTGTTACTTAATGTTGAAAAGATTGGATTCGTCAGGTAGATATACATGGGCAACTTCAATAAAACAATTGCTTTACTCTAACGGATTTGGTTATGTTTGGATCAGCCATGATGTTGGAGATGATGAAAATTTCCTAAAAGTGTTTAAACAACGTATTTTAGATTGTAGTATTCAAAATTGGTTTTCAAATGTGGAAAATAGTTCAAAAGCATTGGTATATAAAGAATTTAAATCAGCACTAAATCCAGAAAAATACATCGATTTTGATATTTCATATTCATACAAAAAAATATTATCCAATTTTAGATGTTCAAATCACGAATTAATGATCGAAAAGGGACGACATCTTGGAATTGACCGGGGATTTCGCTATTGCCCCCTATGCCAAAAGAATAATATTCTAATTACTGAAGATGAATATCACCTATTCTTTATCTGTCCGGCTTATGAAACAAAGAGGATTGAATTATTTAAAAAAGGTTGGTTAAGTCATAGGAATAGACATAATTTTTTCACGATTATGGAAATCAAAGATCTACCAACAGCCAAAATTGTGGCAAAATATTTACTAGAAGCGTTCGAAATTAGAAAAATTAAGAATACAAAATAACCAAATTGAATAAATATTTAGATATTAACTACAATTACATTTATTATAACTAATACTATATTGTTGAGACTCAAAAGAACTGTATCATTGAGCCAGTTATCTTGGGTACCAAAAGTGTGGGTAAAAAGTTTAAAAAGTCAATTCATAGAGATTCTGACCCTTTTTAATTTTGGTATTTAGATATAACTCAATTATGGTTGCTTAAAAGATACCCATTATTTATTTGTCGATTTGCATCATTATGATTCTATATGTCACTCCTGTAGTTTGTTAGGGTAATTGTATTGATGTAGAAGGGCCGGAGGCCTATATACTACAATAAACTATTGTATTGTATTGTATTGTATTGTAACACAATAAATTACACAATTTACACAGATAGATTGATTGTACCATCAATACAATTGTTGATTTTGACAGTGGAACTGATTATGGCATGTGTCACATAAAAAGGGGCCTTATGAAAACTTTCTTATATATTCTAGTTAACACAATGGTGTCCCCTGAATTAACCGGACTCATTTCAAAATTTCACAGAATGATTATACAAACACTTAAATGGTTCTTTTCAGAACTGGGTACAATCCATCAAGTATCATGTAAAAAGGCGCCATATGTTTTTTTTAAACATTCTAGTAATCATAATGAAGTCCCCTTCTTTCATCGGATTCACTTTGAACTTTCATAGAATGATAAAACCACCAGTAAAATATCACGGGAAAAGGGGCCTTATGAGAACTTGATTTCAAGATCTTTGTTTACACAATAAAGTCAACAGTTTTATCGGATTCTCTTCAAAGATGCATGGAATAATTGTGGCATCGGAAACACAGGAAAAAGGGCCTTACAGATAATCATTCAAATCATTCTTGTGTATATGATGAAGTTCGTACTCATTATCAGATTTTCTATAAAATTTCACAGGACAATTGTAGGGTTGTAAGGAAAGTTCAGTTTTGAATGATCCATCAGAAAACACAGGAAAAGGGGCCTTAAGGATTTTTCATTCAAAACAATCCTGTTTATGTGATAAAGCCCACAATTATTGTCAGATTCTGATGAAAAAAACACAGGATGATCGTAGGGTCATAAGGAAACTTCCTTTTGGAAATAGAGTGGATCCGTCATGAACCACGGGAAAAGGGGCCTTGAGGATTGTTGCTCAAAATAGTAAAGGGGATAAAGTCCAATTCTTTCCTTTATGTATTCTTCTTTAAGCAATTAACTTCCTTAAATATCAGATTTCTTTAACGGAAAACTTGATAATCAGTAGAGCGTCTCAGGTCCTCATGGGCCTCTTGTTTTATATCATCTAACCCTTGGTTGAAAATACTTAATAAATAAATAGATAAATAGACAAATTAAAATAAATGAATAAATAAATAACAACTCTAGCATTTGATTTTATCTAGTATACAAAAAAGGGATAATTCAGAACATTCAATTGGAAAATGTTTCTGGCATTCGTGCGACCGTCCGTCCATCCGTCTGTCCGTCTATCTGTCCAACCATTAACTTTTCTTTGTAAACTTTCTACAGTTTTCGTCGGATTATCTGCAAACTTTAACATTTAGGATCGTCCTCTACAAAATTGGGCTCGGTCCGCCAAATAACACAAAAATGGGGCCTTGTGAATATTTCAAACAAAATCTCCATTAACACAATAACGTACACAGTTTTATCGGTTTCTCTTGAAACTTTCACACAATGATTTTTGCCAACTTTAGGATGTATCCTCTCCGAATTGGGTCAAGTTCGTCAAGATACAAAAGGAAAAGAAGCCTTATGAACATTTCATAAAGAAATCCCTATGAATACAATAAAAAGCACTGTTTTCATTAGATTCTCTTTAAAATGTCCGAGAAGGATTGTACCACCATAAGGAAAATTGGGTCTGATACGCCGTCATGTATCACGGGGAAAAGAAACGTACGAAAATTTCATAGAAATCCTCGTTTACTCAATACAGTCCACAGTTTCCATTGGATTCTCTTCAAACTTGCCCAGAAGGACTGTACCATCATTAGGATCGTTCTTTTCGAAAATGGGTCTCATCCGTCTAGTATAACGGGAAAAGGGACCTTATGAAAATTCTATTAAAGAAACCTCATTAACAAAATTAAGTTTTCCGTTTTCATTAAATTCTTTTCAAACTGTCACAGAATGATTGTACCATAAAAAGGATCGTTCCTTTCGAAATTAGATCTGATCTGCCAGGCATCACTGGAAAAGGGACCTTATGACAATTTGTTAACCGAAGCCTCGTTAACACAATTAAGTCCACGGTTTCCGATGATTCTCTTCAATCGTTCATAGATTAAAGGATGGCTCCTTTTAAAATTGGGCTGATCTGTTAAACATCACTGAAAATGGACCTGAAGAAAGTATCATTAAAAATCCTCGTTAACACAATAAAGTACACTGTTTTCATCGGACTGTTCACAGAAGAATACCATCATTAGGATACTTCCTTTCGATATATTGTTTATTCTGTAAAGTATCACGGGAAAAGGTGCCTTAAGCAAATATAGTTTGAAAATTCTCGTTAACACAATACAGCTAGAAGTTTTTAGTGGGTGCACTTCGAATTTCATAGAATGATTGTACCGTCCTATGGAGCATTCCTTTCGAAAGTTGGTCTGATCTGACAATAATCACGAGAAGTTCTCATTAACTAATTGAATTTCAAAGTTTTCATCGGATTCTTATCAATCATTCACTGAATGATATTACCAACTTTTGGGTCGCTTTGAAAATCGATCAGATCTGTTGAGCAACACGGAAAAGGGGACCTTGTAAAAATTCATTAAAAATCCTTGTTAACACTCTAGAGTCCATTGTTTTCATTGAGATCTCTCCAAACTTTCGTAAATGGAGTGATAACACGGGAAAGGGGCTTTGGGATTTTCACCCAAAATATTCTGTTTTACCTGATAAAGTCCACAATTATTATTCAGTTCTCTTATTTTTCAGCTCACCTGGGCACGAAGTCCTCTATTGTGATCGATCATCGTCCGGCGTCCGTCCATTCATCCGTCTGTCCGTTCATAATTAACAAAAAACTAAAATAAAATCGTCTCCTCTTAAGCTCAACATGGAATTTCAACCAATCTTCAAGGAAATGATATAAGGTTATGCTCTTTCAAATAACTTCAAAGAATTGAAATCCAGGTATCTTTAGTTACCATGGCAACTAAGTGAAAAACTTTAAAAAAAATCTTTGATATCATGCAAACATCATCGTCTTATGACCCTCTACCAAAATGCTTCATAGAATTTCCGTACTCTGATAATTATCCCTTTTCTGTGCGATCCCTTATTTTACATAGGAATAAAGAAGGAAATCTTTAAAAATCTTCTGTCAAATAATATGGCCTAGAGCTTTGATATTTAGTATATATCATCATCTATAGACCCTCAACTAAAACACTTCACAGAATTACTGTACTCTGACGATAAGCCCTTTTCTGTGCGATCCCTGATTTTACATAGGAATAAAGAAGGAAATCTTTAAAAGATCTTCTTCTCCCAAACAATAAGGCCTAGAGCTTTGATATTTGGTATATTTCATCACCTATTGCCCTTTCACCAAAGTGCTTCAAACAATAATTGTACTCTGAAAATTATACCTCGTTGCAATCCCTGATTTTACATAGGAATAAAGAAGGAATTCTTTGTAAATCAACCATTAGGCCTAGAGTGTTGATATTTGGCATGTATCAATGCCGATTCAACTCTACCGAAATACTTCATAGAATTACCGTACTTTAGGCTATATCTTGTGATCAAATATATACCTAGGATAAAAGAAGAAAATCTTTAACAATCTTCTTCTCAAAAATAATTGGGAGAGTATCTTTGATATTTTGTATATACCATACAGCCTTGGGCCATCATACTCAGGGGAGCTATATAGAACCATCGTGGTCCTGTTGTTTTTCTTATGCTACTGACCACTGTTGAGGGTGACTATCTGCAATTTAGTTAATCAATTTCAATTCTGTAGAACGTTGTTCGATATTTTCTTTAAAAAGCAATCATAATGACGACTCAATGTTCCTAATGACGACTTAACATTACCGGCGGTGACGTAGTAACGTTCTTAGTAACGTTCGGCAGTCGAAACTGCTGGATATAAAAAAGCAACTATTTAACCATTGTCACGTAGAATAAAATCCTGTTTATAATTGCACTGAAATCAAAGCACTGATATCTCCGGATGTGTAGTTTCAGGTTTATAGTTCTTTTGAAAACAGATTTTATAAACAATTTTAGCTCAGTTGGTAGGGCACTTGACTTCAAACCTCAAGATCACGGATTCGAGCCCTGGGCTGACCACATCTACTAACAAACTAATTATCTTTCGGATGAGACGGTAAACCGAGGCCCCGTGTGACGGTGTTATCCACCGAGCTCATAAAGAACCATGCGGAGCTCTCAGCAGTTTCGTCCTGTATCCTTGCGCTATTCCCCGTAACAACTAACCGTCTTCTGGGGGCGTCGCTCATATGGGCATGTGCTACGGTAGCGACGATAAATAAACGGAAATACGCAAACAACTTTAGCTTGCAAGGGACCAGCAGGTGGTGTAGACTAAGATCAGACTGCACAGATGTGCAGGCTGATCTTTGTCTATACCTCCGGTCCAAACAGGAATGTTCAGCATGACAAGAGGTATCACAATTAACGACATAAAATCGATTTTAGAAATAGTGAACCTGATGTGACCATAAAACATTTTGTGAAAAGATAAACACTATAAACACAGTGAATTCGTCCATAGCCCTTCATTTTTGTCAAAAATTGACGAATCAATGTTCCTTTAACAGTGTTAATTCTACAGTCTTACTGAATCTCCAGGCGATTAACAAAATTACTCATACACATATCGTTGGCGGGCAAACATAACATTTTTACTAGAACTTTGAAAAAGCTTTTCTTACGATATTTTGCTCACTCACCGACGATATATGTTTAATGCGAGGTTAAAAATTATAAAAATAGAAATCAGTCAGTTAATGCTATTTCTTGATATCCAACTAGGAAACAGTTGGAATCTTTAAATAACTACAGAAGATTATCGTTTATAGGGACAATTGTTCAACTTTCCTAACATTAAAAGGTCCATCGGAACGAGCTCAGGGTGACTGATAAACTATTAGAATAACACGATAAAGCCCGCTTTTAAAGATACTCAGGTGGCCGAAAAATGAATTGTTATACCCAAATAATTCAATGTTCAGTTTCGTCTATCATAATCAGGCGTTCTGACTGGTCGAAAAAAAATATTCATAACTCCGTGAACAAAATTTTGAGCACACAAGCGTTTTGAATGCTTCCGCGCAAAATAGTTCCATACAAAAGGTATCAAAATTTGTAAAGGTTTTCCTTTTTTCGCTCGATAATATCAAATTATAAGAAATGAAGAGAATATTTCTTTTTTGTTTTCATGGAGGTATGAACCGAAAAACCTAATCACACTTTTGCATGAATCCGCTTCGCGTAATTAGTTTTTTCGGTTCATACCTCCATGAAAACAAAAAAAAATTCTCTTCATCTCTTAAATATCATACTAAGTGGAGTATTCCTGTAAAAAGAACCCTCTCACATCGAAGATCAGCTCTGCTAAAAGCGATACAAATACAGTAAACCCCGCCCTAATACGACCACATTCGGTACTTTATGAAAGTGCTCTAAATAGCGGGGTGGTCATAAAACTGAGGTTTGGTCGTTTGTTGTCAAGCAATTTATTCTTATTGTATCTTCGTTATTTGACTATATTAATACTATACATACGAAAAATAGAACTATAAAAACATGTATTACAGCGGAATCTTAGGTCATTTTTTCAAATTTACAATCTTTGATAAGTTCTACTTGCTCTCTGCCGCCGTCATAGCGCAGTTGGTAGCGCGTCGGACTGTCAATCTAGAGGTCCCGGGTTCGATTCCCGACGGCGTCACTCATCCTTTCCGACTATTTGTCTCCCACCAATGGGTCGATAATCGTAGACCTATGTGGGATAGCAGCTGGAGGCTAGGAAAGGATGTAATGGTAGTACTGGTGTGAGAAATACCAGGAATCCATTGTTAGGTGCTCCAGCCGCCGCGATATGACTGAAAGATTGTTAAAAGCGGCGTTAAACCCCATTCAAACAAAATACTTGCTCTCTTCTCCATTTTGGTCCGATTCAGAAGTCCGACCTCAGATTATTTATACGTAAGTACAGGTTCAAAGTGTTGATATCATAGCTTCTATATTGCGAATACTAAACATCAATGAAGTTGAAATAAATATTTAATTGCCAATTAACAGTTCGGGACGCCATAAACAAACTAATCGTAACTTCTCAGATACATTTTACTTTCGACTTTATTACTCGAGTCAAAAACTTATTCAAATAACATTTAAAAATAATACAAGCAGTAATTTCTAAAAGTGATCTGCCACTTTAATGTATTTAACAGAAATAACACCCATCATAATAAGGGTTCAGTATCATATCATCAAATATGATACATCAGTGACGCTCTTCTCAAGTGTGAAATTCGGGTGATCGGTCTCAAGGTGTGAAGTTATTGGTCGTTTTAGTGGGGTTCAAAATAGTGTTTCAGCTATAGTTAGTACTGAATTTAGTGGTCGTATTTCGGAAAAGCGGGGTGCCCGATTTAGAGGGGTTTGCGACCATTGAAAAAAAGAACAAAAAATCCGTTCTGTTGAAATTCGGTCGTTTTAGCGGGGTGTCCGTATTTCCGGGGTGGTCTTAAGGAGGGGGTTTACTGTAGTATTATGCGAAGTCTTTATAAACGGAGTTTAAAGTAATAAACAATTTGTAATGTTTCAAATATATATAATCAACAAAGCAAAATGATTGTACGGTAACCAGATAATCAAATATTTGTAGACAAAACAACTGCAGGCGTTTAAATGCTACCATCAGAGAAAAATTACAACATAGAATTATATACAATGTAGTTAAAATGTTTAAAACTTCTTGTCATCTTTGAACAATACCTTTTTTAAAAAAGTTATTTTCTTAATTTCAAATGACATACAGACAATTTTAATTTACGTATAAATATTGTATTTTTTTCTACTTTTATGATTTTCTCCAATATCTCTGTTTTTCATTAGATAGGTATGGTCTACTTTAGACTTCCCGACTTGGTTTGTCTTTACTAATCTTATTGCGTATCATGTAAAGCTTCTCTTAATATATCAGTGGTTGTAAAATTAACCTTGATTCACTGAAAGACGTATCATTTTCACGTAATTAACGAGACAAGTGCTTGAAATATCAGCAAAAATTTACAATAGAATATGAGAAAATTATGTAGTCATTTGGGTTTTGACTCGTCACTTGTTTTAAACCTCAAGTCATTGCTATCGATTTTGATTTCCTGGTTAAAGAGACATATTGTACAGAACCAATCGTTCTACAATGTAAATATGTGATGACTGATCGATAACGGACTGAAATATGGGCTAAATTTCAAAACCGATCACATACTTCACAACCATTTAAAAGCATACCCTATTTTTTAGAGAAAGAAGCTACATGTCTCAAAAAAACCGAGGAACGAAACTTCTTGATGACGTCGTTAAGAGGGAGATGACAGCAACAAAATGTGACGACTTACAGTGCCTGCTGACTTAACGTTCTTTTACTTATAAGATTAATCACAATCGTAATTTCTTCTACACTTATTTTTTTTATCATATGAATTTGATGAAATAATATGAAAGAAAACAACAACAACAACACACACACACAAACAAAACAAAACAAAACAAACAAAAAACCTCTTGTATTTCTACAGGTATTTCCTCCTTTACCATTCTGATTACGTTTATTCTTATCACAGTGTCATGTATAGAAAGAAGACGAAAAATAACGTCGTCGTACTGCCTTATATGGAACCTTATTTGACTCAATCAGATACGGATTTTTTTCTTATCTGTCCGATTTTGTATGTGTTGAATGTATATTTTACTAAAAATATTCATAAGAATATAACGACGTCAATTATCAGTGTGAAATACTTTAACCATGAAAATAACACAATCTACCATAATCCCAATCGACACTGTTTTTCTGTCGTATACGATTTTATCCGAATGCAAGAAATAAATTTCATACAGAGAGTTGGCACAATATATATGTAGATATATAATAAACGGTTTTATTTCAGGCAAAGGAATGCCCATGGTACTACCTGTATATTCGTAGCTTTGTGGTCTGTATTTTCGGAGTGATAATTTTCATCACAATTATAAACACGGATACAATGTTAAGCCTACAAGAATTCCACAATCGAATAGTCACCTTAAAATTTAAAGAAGGCACCGGGACTCATCCTGAAGAGCATTCCTTAAAATTTAAAGAAGGCACCAGGGCACATCCTGAAGAGCATTCCTTAGATCGACTTTTGACTGGACTACCAAAAACCCAACAAAAACCTTCTAATTGCACCGATGAATTCCGAAATCGCCATTTAATGACTGTCGATTATACAGGAAGAACCGGAAACCATTTGTTTCGTTTTGCTTCTCTATTGGCTATTTCAGAATTAACCTGCTATAAACCTGTTAGGAATTTAGAACATTTACCCATTGATGACATGATTAATTTACAGAACGTTGAAAAATTTAACGGAACAGATTTGTTCAGACACATTGGGGAGCCAGGATGGGGGATATTTGATTCCAATATACTTAACAGAATAACACCGAATTCTAACTGGACATTGAAAGGATTCAGACAGAGTTATCGGTATTTTCAAAACAGTTCAGAATACGTGCGGTCTTCATTTCGTTTTAAAGACGATATCACAAAGGACGTGAGTGAGTTTTTGTCACAAGAAAAATTTACAAGAATGCCTAAAGTATGTATGCACGTTCGACGAGGAGACTTGTTAAAGACTTCGCCACAAGACGGGAGAGTACCAGCAGGAATGGAATTCATTAAACGGTCGATTGTGTATATGACGAATTACTTAAAACCATCTCAATTCACACTAATTGTTGTTAGTGACGATAAGTATTGGTGTAAACAACACATAACCGGAGAAAATGTCCATATTTCCCCTTTTAAGGATATCGGGCGAGATCTATATCTATTAACACAATGTGATCATAATATGGTGACATCTGGAACCTTCGGATGGATGGGGGCGTGGCTCAACGAGACAGGCGTGGTTATCTATAACAAGATGTTTCCAATCCCCAACTCAAGAATTACTAGAGGTTTTAAAAAGGACGATTATTATCCAAATCATTGGGTAGGAATTTAGGTCGCGTGTGACATCTTACGCTTTACATCTACTACCAGACGACAAAATTTAAACCTTTTGCAGCTTGTGTAAAATTTTAGACCTGTCCAAATTCAAAGGTTTTCAGGTAGAAATATTGTGGAAAAAGAAAAAAAATGCTTTTTATAAGCAATTTCTTCTTTTTCTTCAATGTTTTCTCAGTTATAAAATCATAGGGACGAAAAACAAAAAAAATGAATAGGAAAAGGTTAAGACTTGTCAACTTTGGAAGAGGTTGCAGACGACTGTTAAAAGTTAATACTAACAGATACGAATGCGTTTGAATGTGTTTTACTGGTTAAAGAATCAAATTAATGCATAATATTTCATAACGTATGTCCAAGACAATCATTTTGAGTTAAAAACATGACAGGTCGATAGATTAAAACCATTACCAAAGATTGATCCGAACCGAAAGAAATTGCATACGATAATTTCAAATTTACGAAATTCTGGAAATAATTACCTTTGTTGGTAGAAAACATTGTGGGAATAACGAAATAGCTTGTTCTCAGCTATTTATTGTTTTTCGACAATATTGTTTAAATCTATTTTCTTAAGTGTCACAATGCCGCCGCCATAGCGCAGTTCATAGCGCGTCTCACTCTTGATCATGAGGTCCCGGGTTCGATCCTCGGTCGCGGCAAATATCCTTTCAGACATTTGTCTCCCACCAATCGGTAAATAATCGTAAACCTCAGTGGAATGGGCAGCTGGAGGCTCAGATAGGAAGTAGTCGGACTCTTTGTGTGAGAATGACCAGGAATCCATGGTAAGGTGCTCCGGCCGCCGTGATATGACTGAAATAATGTTAAGCCATTCCCACACAATGACACTATTTCAAACATTGTAGAAACACTAGCAATTTCTTCATTATCCACAATGTAATCTACCCAGTAAAACAAAGATTTTTAAAATTCCATCAACTAAAAATTGTCTACAACTTCTATAGATCTGGATTAGTCTAAAATTTGGCCGTCTTGTAATGGGTTTAAGGTGGCGTTACAAATAAATTAAGAGTTGTAAAAAGCGGAATTGTGTGGGAACGGGTTAAAGTATGGCATATCATAGAGTCCATGTTCTTATATAATACCTTTCTCCGCATTGTATTTTCAAAGTACAGTCGATCTTGCTCAACCGTTCCCCTCTATTAAACAACCACTTCCATTAAGCGACCACAATCGAAATTTCCTTTTCAATTTCAAAAGCCACGATAAGGAAGAAGTCGTATTTGCGAAAAACATATCACACCTAAATCCACTGAAGCGATTCAATAATTTATATTTTCAATCGAATCAATCCTTCATATATTTCACTAAATTGTATTTTAACCCTTTCCTGTTTTAACATTTTTTAGACCTGTCCAATTTCAAAGGTTTTGCAGACGACAATTTATATTGGATTTAATTTGAAAAATAACCATTCAGTAGGGTAGAAAATATTGTGGAAAAAGAAGAAATTGCTTGTTACGAGCAATTTCTTCTTTTCCCACAATGTTTTCTCGAGTATAAAGTCTCAAGGACGTAAAAACCAGTGATTGTACAGTAAAGGGTTAAGCGACTATTCTCTAAAACGACCACTTTTTAGTCGTCCCATGAGTGGGCGCTTAAAACAAACTTTACTGTACATAAGATCTCGTCTCATTCATTGTTGTATTTCCATACAAAAAGGCCCTATGGAATTTCCTTGAACACATTCTAATTCACGCGGTTTAGTCCACGAATATTGTCCAAGTCCTGGATTATCAAACTCATTTGAGAATTAACATTTATTAAGTTTAACTCAAGCCCAAACAATCCCTCCTTTTTACGCCCCTCAAGAAAAAAAAAACTTTGGAAAACATTAAAAAAGATGAGAAAAATCTATCAATTAGAAATGGTGGTCTGCAGCTGCTTTCAGTTGGGACCAGTCTAAATATTCATTGTGTGGGAATGGGAAGAATATATTGTTTGTTTTATTGTTAAATGTAGTAGTAGATTAAGCATCATAAATAACAATGAATTTACAAATACTATCTTCTATTTTCACGCACTTAAAACATATTTGGGTTAACCCTTTTCTGTATAAACCCGGGATTGTACGTCGCATTTTTAGCTCTTCTGGCCAAAAGCCAAAAGAGCTAAAGCGTTGGCGTTTTCCCGTCCGGTGTCCGTGCGTCCGTCCGTCAAGTCGTCCGTTAATCTTTCCTTGTTAACACTCTAGAATACACAGTTTTCATCGGATTCTCTTCTAAGTTCCTCAGAATGATTTTACCATCATAAGGATCGTTCCTTCCGAAAAACGGTCCGACCCGTCAATAGACATGGGAAAAGGGGCTGAATTGAAATTTAGTTAAAATAATCCTCGTTAACATTCTAGAGACCACAGTTTTCATCTTATTCTCATCAAACTTTGTTAGAAAGATACTACAGTCATAAGAATCGTTCCTCTCGAAATTGGGTCCGATTCGTCAGAAAACACAGGAAAAATGGACAATTTAATTAAAAATCTATTTAAAAACCACGTTAACATTCTAGAGTCCACAATTTTCATCGGATTATCTTCAAACTTTCTCAGCGTGATTGTACCATTAAAAGGATCTTTCCTTCAAAATCTGGGTCCGATCCGTCAAGAAAAAGGAAAAGGAGCTTAAATAAGATTCAACTAAAAAACCTTGTTAACACTCTAGAGTCAACAATCATCATCGGATTCTCTTTAAACTATCTCAATTGGTAATATCATTAGGATTTTTGCTTTCGAAATTGGGTCAGATCCGTCATGATTCGCGAAAAACGGGGTCTTACGAAAATTTAATTGAAAAATCTTTTAAAAATCCTTGTTTACACACTAGAGCCCACAGATTTCATCGGACTTACTTCAAACTTTCACAGAATGATTGTACCATCGTAATGATACTTCCTTCCGAAATTGGGTCTGATCCGTCAAGTATCACGGGAAAAAGGGCCGTATTAAAATTGGATAAACATAATCCTCGTTAACATAAGGATGTCCCAAGATTTCACCTGATTAATTTCAAACTTTCACAGAATGATTGTACCATCATAATACGTCCCTCACACCTTTGCGTATCGACCCGCGTAAGCGTGGCGTATCACGATAAGAAAGGAACGCCGTGACAACGTAGCAGGAACGCGAGTTTACGCAGCGCATACGCCTCGATACGTAGCAAGATCTCCTCGTACGCCGAGGGTCGACGTATTTTTAAGTGTGCACTTAAAAATACGTTGCACGTACGTGACAGCTCTGATACGCCGCACTTACGTAGTGTTTACGCCGTAGAAACGAAAATAACGTAGCAGTTACGTAGCAGGAACGTAGCTCTTACGCCTTGTACGTGGCACGAACGAAAAGCTAATCATGCCGCGTAACCACGGCGTAAGCCCGCGTATGCGTGGCGTATGTCACTACGTTTTCTTGGTTTTGATTTCGTAACCACGGCGTAAGAGCTACGTTTGTACGGCATATCTCGCGTTCATGCTACGTACGTGTTACGTAGGTTTCGTTTCTATTTCGTTGCAGCTGCGTTGGTGTTGCGTTGTCGGAGTTTCTATGGCGTTCAAAGAATAGCGCCATAGTACCAGTATCCTTGGTCTGCTCTCATTATTTCCAAAGTCATGGACCAAGAAGATTGTGATATTGCTGTTGTCGGACTTGCCTGGACATTTTGCTTACAAAAACAAACTGAAACAGCTATTAGGTGGCATCTTCGGCTGCTTGTTGATGAATGACTACAACGACGTAAAATAAACAGTTTTATACCCCAAAGTAAACAGTAAACGTCGTGATTACGCAGCAGCAACGCCGCGCGAACGAATGGAACGCCGTGCTTACGTAGCGGTTACGCCGCGACAACGCCTTATACGCCACGCTTACGCCTCAGAACGTGGTACTTACGCCGCTTGATCTCCATATAAAAACACGGGAACGCAGCAGGAACGCCGCGGAAACGCCGCAGGAACGTAGTACATACGCCATACCATTGAGATCGAACAAAATACGCCTTGGTCATCGGCGTTTGATCCACGTAAAACATTTTGGCCCAAACGCCGCAGATACGCAAAGTGTGAGAGCGGCATTAGGATTGTTCCTCTCGAAATTAAATCTGATCCGTCAAGAAACATAGGAAAGGGGCTTAATGAAATTTTAATTTTAGTTAATGCTATAATGTCAACAGATTTCATTGGGTTTTCTTCATACCCTCACAAAATTATAATACTATTGTAAGGGTAGTTCCTTTCGAAATAAGGTCTGATCCATCAATTAACATGGGAAAATGGGTTGTGTTAAAGTTTAATTAGAAATTCTTAATTTGAGCAATAAATCTCACAGCTTTGATAGATTTTGCCGAAACTTTAGAATGGTTGTAAGATTAAAATGAACCATTTTTAGCTCTACTGGCCGAAGGCTACAAGAGATTGCAATGGCTTTTTCCCGTCCGGCGTCCGTGCGTCAGTCCGTCCGTCGTCCGTCCGTAAAACTTTTCCTTGTTAACACTCTAGAGTCCACAGTTTTCATCGGATTCCCTTAAAACTTTCACACAATGATTGGACCATCATAAGGATCGTTCCTTTCAAAATTGGGTATGATCCGTCAAGAAACACGGGAAAAGGGGCCTTATAAAAATTTAATTTAAAGATCTTCGTTAACGCTCTGTAGTCCACAGTTTTCATCGGATTCTCTTCAAACTTTCACAGTATGATTGTGCCATCATAAGGATTGTTCCTTTCAAATTTGAGTATGATCAGTCAAGGACCACGGGAAAAAGGGGCCTTATGAAGATTCGATTTAAAAAAATCCTCGTAAACACGATAGAGTCCGAAGTTTTCACAGAATGATTATTACATAAAATTGAGTGTTCCTTTCGAAAGTGGGTATGATCCATCAAGTTTCGAGGGAAAAGGGGCCCTATGAAAATCTAATTAAAAAAATCTTAGTTAACACATCCTGGCCCTAGATTTCACCTGACCGACTTCAATTTTCACAGAATGATTGTACCATCATAAGGATTGTTCCTTTCATATTGGATCTGATCCATCGAGAAACATATGAAAAGGGGCCTTAGGAAAATTCAATTAAACCAATCTTAATTAATGCTTTAAAGTTCACAGATTTCACGGGGTTGTCTTTATAATCAAACAAAATAATTATACTTATGTAAGTATAGTTCCCTTTGGAATTGGTTCAGATCCATCAAGTAAAACGTGAAAAGGGGCTATATGAAAATTTTTATTAAAAAATCCCTGTTAACACAATGAAGCCCACAGCTTTGATCAGATTTTGTTGAAACTTTCACAGAAAGATTGTAAGGTCATAACGACCATTCTTTTCATAACAGGGTTTGAACTGTCAAGAAACACGGGAAAAAAGGCCTTATGAAAATTTCATTTATAAGTCATTGTTACGAAGTCCAAGAGCTTTCATCGGATTTGCTTAAAAAAAAATGCAGAATAATTGTACAATAATAATGATTGTTGATGTTGACTTTAGACCTGATCCGTCAAGTATCACAGAAAAAGGAGCCTCATAAAATTTAATTTTGAAATCTTTGTACCCCAATAAAGTCAACAGTTTTCATCAGATTCTGTTTAAACTTTCACAGAATGATTGTTCTATCATGAGGATTCTTTGCTTTCAAATAAAACCTGATCTCTCTAGTATCATGGGAAAAGGGGCCTTTTGAGAATTTTATTTATAATCTTTGTAATCAAGTCCAGAACTTCATTGGATTTTCTTCAAACCTTCAAAGAATAATTGTATAATAATTACGATTTTTAATGCTGACATGAGACCTGATCCTTCAGGTATCACAGGAAAAGGAACCTTATGAAAAATTTAAAATCTTTACACCAAGATTAAGTCCGCAGTTTTCATCGGATTCTGTTCAAACTTACACAGAATGTTTGTACCATCATTAGGATTGTTTCTTTCCAAATGGGGCATGATCTATTCAGTATCATAGGAAAAGGAGCTGCAATAAAAAATATTACCAAATCCTCATTAACACAAGAATGTCCTCAGTCTTTATCAGAATCTCTTCAAACTTAAATAGAATGTTTGTATATGTACCATCATTTGGATTGTTCCTTTGTAAATTGGGTCTGATTGGTTAAGTGACACAAGAAAAGGGGTCTTATGAAAATTTTATTACAAAAACATCATTATCATAATAAAGTCCTCAGTCTTTTTCATTTTCTTCCAACTATCTATCATTAGGATCGTTCCTTTGTACATTTGGTCTTATTAAGGGGCCTTATATTTTATTAAAAAAAATCTTGACACAATTCAATCCGCTGTTTTCATTGATTCTCTTTAACTTTTAACGAATGATTGTACCTTCATTAGAATTGTTTCTTTTGAAATTTGGTTTGTTCTGTAGAGTATCATGGGAAAAGGGGCCCTATGAAGATTTCAGTATAAACACATTAACACAATAAATTCCACAGATTACACAGATTGATTGTACCATCATTACAATTGTGGATTTTGACAATGGATCTGATTATGGCAAGTGTCAGATAAAAAGGGGCCTTATGAAAATCTTTCTTAAAGCAATGATGATCCTTGATTTCACCGGATTCACTTCCAAATTTCACAGAATGATTGTACAATCTCTTGAATGGTTCTTTTCAGAACTAAGTACAATCCATCAAGTATCATGTAGAAGGGGCCATATGATTTTTTTAAATATTCTAAAAAAACATAATGAAGTCCACTCTTCAAAGATGCACGGAATAATTGTGCCATTCGAAACACAGGAAAAGGGGCCTTACAGATTATCGTTCAAAACATTCTTGTGTATGTGATGAAGTTCACAATCATTATCAAATTGTCTTTTAAATTTCACAAAGCAATTGTAGGGTTGTAAAGTAAAGTTCCTTTTGGAATGAAATTGATCCATCAGAAAACAAAGGAAAAGGGGCCTTATGGATTTTCATTCAAAACAATCCTGTTTATGTGATAAAGCCCACAATTATTGTCAGATTCTGATGAAAATTTCACAGGATGGTTGTAGGGTCGTAAGGTAACTTCCTTTTGGAAATGGAGTGGATCCGTCATGAAACACGGGAAAAGGGGCCTTGGGGATTGTTGCTTAAGATAGTAAAGAGGATAAACTCCATTTTTTTCCTTTATGTATTCTTCTTTGAGTAATTAATTTCCTTAAATATCAGAATTCTTTAACGGAAAACTTGATAACCAGTCCTCAGGTCCTCGTGAGCCTCTTGTTATTTTGTTCTTTCGTTCTATTGTAATCCACCAGCAATTTCTCCTTTTCCCACAATAGGACGAGCTGATTTAAATTTCATCCAATTTTCATTGTCGATTACAACCTTTTTTCATTTGGTCCAGTCTAAAAAAAATCGGAAAGGATTTATTTAAATCTTTGACTGTTCGCTTGCCATAATCCATTGACTGGGCTGGGCATTGACTCTGACAGGTAAAGCTTTGGAAACGATTTTGAGAAAAGGAGAAATTAACTTGTTACGATCAATTTCTCATTTTCTCTCAATGTTTGTTACACTCTGTAATTTCTTCCAAATTGGACCAGTCTAAGATTCTGTCATTTGGAATAGGTAAACAGGCTTTCCTTTTTAAGATGACCCTGTTTGAAGATCATTTGGATACTATTCTCATCTGAAAGAGCCGTCGTCATAGCAAAGTTGGTAGCGCATCAGACTGCTAATCTTCGATCATAGTGTGTCATGGGTTCAATCCACGTCGGTGGCACATATCCTTTCAAACATTTGTCTCTCACCAATGGGTGGATAATCGAATACCTGGGTGAAATAGCAGCTGGAGGAAAGAAAGGATGTAATTGTGGTGCTGGTGCGAGATATACCAAGAGCTGGTAGGCGCTGCATCCTCCGCGATATGACTGAATAATTGTTAAAAGCGGCGTTAAACCCCTTTCAAACAAATCTGTCAGAACATACTCATATCGACGTGCATGAATGAGTAACAATATAAAGTAGGGTATAATTTGCAACAGTTCAAGACGATTAATTTCAAATACCGAAATCCCAAGTTTAACAACATTTTCACCCGTCTATTTTGACTAAAAATAAATTTGGTTTCACAGTTACAGTGAGGCAAAATTTCACGCCGTCGCGGACTGTTGTTGAATATTTTTCTAAAATTATTTTCCGTCTGCAAGTAAGACTCTTATAAAAGAGGTCATGGTAAGTTAATTCTTTGTTTTATAAATCTGTAAAAAATGAATTTATTTATCTGGTTTAAACGAAATTTCATGATATTTTGTTGGAATACAAAACAAACAAAATAACGACATTATCAACAAAAAGGAACAAACAACAACAAACCTTATAATTCTGTTTCGAATGTCTAGATTTTTTTATTTGTTTGTTTGTTTGTTTGTTTTTTTAATTGTCTTAAAATTTCAAATTTGAATGAAAATGTTAAAATATTTCAAAACGTGTTTATTTTGATATTGAATACACTTTAAAGGATTCAAAAGGAGGTGAATAATGATAAAATCCTTTTTTTATCCCATTCCCACATAACTAAATTTTAAACTGGTCCAATTTTAAGGAAGCTGTAGACGATAATTTCAAAATGATGGAATTTTAGATGTTTTCTTCTTTTTGGATTAATAAATCGCAGATAATAAAGAAATTGCTTTTTTCATATTCCACAATGTTTTCCAAAGCTTTCTTCTTCAGGAGTGTAAAAGGGGGATTGTATGTGAATGGGTTAAGTAATTTTAGTTGAATGGTTTTTTTTATTTCAGAGAAATGAATACTTAAGTCACCAAAATCTCACGAGTGGACGAATGCAGTTTCTTTTTCTCGCAGCCAACATTGGTTGTATATCTGTACTTATATTGTTTACGGATATTTCAAAACAAACCATTGCAAATAAATTAAACTCCACATATCTTGGGAAGCATGCCATCGGATTGCAACAGTTACCCGTGACAAGATCCCACTCGCTATTTATGAATCAAAATCACATAAATGATACAAAACCAACCTTTCACGAAACAAAGAGTATATTTAATCACATAGAAGCGTCTTCGGTAGATCATAATAAACAGTGTAACGATGGATTTAAAAAGACCCATCTGATGACGGTGGAAAATGACGGCAGGACCGGGAATCACGTGTTTCAATTAGCCACGTTATTGGCCGTTTCTCATCAAACTTGTTTTCAACCTGTAAGGTCGGAAGGGTTTGGGATCATGGATGAAATATTCAATCTACAAAATATTGTAAAAATGAACAGAACAGAGTCTTTCCAAACCTTCAAAATTATAAAAGAACCAGGATGGGGGATATATGACTCTACATTAACCAAGAAGATATCACCGGACTTCAACTGGACACTAGGGGGCTACAGACAGAGTTACCGTTATTTCCAAAACTTTACTGCGCTAGTGCGGTCTTCATTTCGATTTAAGGATAACATAACTCGAGATGTCTCTAGATTCTTGGCACAGAAAATATTGGGAATAAATGCTAAAGTGTGTATACATGTTCGACGAGGAGACATGGTAAGTTTATCGAAAGAAGACGGACGTAGACCAGCAAGTAGGGTGTTTATCAGAAGGTCAATTAATTACATGAAGAAATACTTAAATTACTCATACTTTTCTTTAATAGTAGTAAGTGACGATAAGCGCTGGTGTAAACGAAAAATAAAGGGAGATAATGTTTTCATTTCTCCATTCAAAGATGTGGGGAGAGATTTATACTTGCTGACACAATGTGATCATAATATAGTGACGTCGGGTACGTTTGGATGGATGGGGGCGTGGCTAAATGAAACCGGTGCGGTAATCTATAACAAAATGTTTCCACTCCCAAATTCTGGTATTGCGAAAGCTCACAGAAAGGGAGATTACTATCCAAGTCACTGGGTTGGATTGTAGAACTTTAGAAAGGTGTATACATATATCACATGCCGGATATCCTAGTTCTGGATAGCCGCTTTGATATTCTGTAATACATTAATACACCCTTTTACCACTTTCAATCTAGATACACGCCGCATTTCATAAAACACCTGCATATATCTTTTTTTATGGATGACTTGTTCATAGATCAAACGCTGACCCCGCCCACTTACTCGACCATCGACTCCGACAGTAATGACTACTTCAATGTTAAACGGCAATACTTTGCAAAAATTTATGGCAAGTAACATGTAACAAAAAAGTAGAATAGTTGGTTTGGTCGTCACTAAAGCTTGAAAAAGCTGTCGCAACGACGTTTAAGTCGCCAAACCAACAGAAAAGGTTTATAAAAATGGCGACCAATGTCAGTGTTCAAAACTCATTTCTGGTCTCAACGAATAATTTCATCGGTCGACTGGTTATTTGATTGATAGCCGCGATTGATAAATTTCGCAACTTTTAAAGCAGATTTGACCAGATTTTCATGAAAATTGGATATTGAAAAATTATTTGCTTTTTCATTAGTTTTTGAAATAATATTCACGATGATTATTCCTTCTTTGTGTTAAATTCATTTAAGAGATGAAGAGAATATTTTTTGTTTTCATGGAGGTATGAACCGAAAAAACTTATCACACTGTATGAATACGCGAAGCGGATTCATACATTGTGTGATTAGGTTTTTCGGTTCATACCTCCATGAAAACAAAAAATATTCTCTTCATCTCTTAAATGAATTTAATAGCATCGAGCGAAAAATGCAACAACTTTACTTGTTTTGATACCTCTTTGTATGGAACTATTTTGTGCGGAAGCATATAAAATGGCTGCGTGCTCAAAATTTTGTTCATGGAGGTATGAATTAAATTTTTCGACCAATCAGATCGCTCGTTTTTGATAGACGAAACTAACAATTAAAGAATTAGAAATTTAATTTAATGTGATATATTTTTATACCCTACTTTGATAACAAGGAATTTATCGGATGACGTCGTTAGTTTTCTGTTGATGCCGATCACGGCTGTATTATTAGCGGAAGCCAGTGACGTAATCGCTACGTCATCCTTTCTCTCTCTTTCAGAGCCATTTTCATAACAAACTCGGGTTAATCGCCTTCTATTAAATGTCCGGAAGCATTTCCAATAGAAAATTGAAAATTGAAAATTATAGTTTTTTCTTTCAAAATCTGTGCAAGAGCCGTTTCAAAGATGAGAAATCTCCAAATTATTTCCCCTCGAGAGACGTTTTAGATAGACCGATACAACTGGAAAATCAAAGTACCGAAAGTATTGTAAGCTAGCAAAGCAAGGTATTGTTAAGTAAAGCTGATAATATGATAAATGAAGTAGCCAATGAGTTAACACATTACAACATGACAAAATCTAAGACTGGTTCAAATTAGAAGAAAACATTGTGGACATTGAAGATATTGCTAGCTAACAATGAGTCTTTTTAAGAGAGAGAGAGAAAAAAGAGACATATCCTTTACTTACCTTTACAAAGTATCTTTTGCTCTTTTTTTTTTTTGGCAAAGGGGGCCATCAGGTTTTGGCGTTCGAATCAATCAAAGAATTTTGATAATAGTTTTATTTTATTTGTTTTGTTTTTTTTGTCTGCTGCAAAATTGTTATATTAATGAAAATTTTATTGGAAAAGGAGAAATCTCGACTCACAACCAATCTGTTCAACTTTTCACTTTCCTATGATTTACTGCTCTATTAGTGCAGGTATTAGCACAGTGGTAGCAAGTAGGACTCCTAACAGTGGCATTCCGGGTTCGATCTCTGGCCGCAGTAAGTATGTTGTCCGACATTTGTCTCCTACCAATGTGTGAATTATGTTAAACCTGAGTGGGATGGGCAGCTGGGGGCTAGGAGAGGGTGTAGTTTTAGTACTGGTGTGTGAAAGACCAGGAATCCACGGTTAGGTGCAACAGCCGCAACGATATGACTGAAATAATGTTAGAAGAGGCTTTAAACCTTTAAACTTTTCACACACACACACACACAAAAAAATCTAATATATTATACGAATCATAATAACATTGCTTATCCAAATTAAAACCCATTCCCACTTAACAAAAATATAGGCCTTGTCCAAATTAAACAAAAATACATGCGACAATTCAGGTAGATGAAATTTTCATGTTCTTTGTCGTTTGGGGGTAGAAAACATTGTGGACAGTGAAGAATTGCTTGAAGCAAGCAATTTCTTCTATGTCCACATTTTTTCCAGGGGCGTAAAAAGGAGGGATTGTGTGGGAATGGGTTAAATCATTTACTCTTATTTTACCAAACATTTTCAATAATTCAGGAATTAGTTGTTGGAAAAGATCAAACTGCATGTTGCAAGCAAGCCTTTTTACAACCTTTCCCGTTCTGAGAATTTTTTATAATCTTATGTCTATCGATATCTTGGAGGGAGCTCCAAGATATGTAGCTTCCTCTGACAGGTCTATAATAGATCACAGAGAACAACGTGATGTAGGGTTGATGCATGGTTGATGCATGTTTGATCGGACAAACTGGAACAGTGTATTTTCTCTTGCAGTTACAATTTACCAACCGCGGCTGTCAATCGGAGATTCAATCGACCAGTCAATCGACCTATCAAATTATTTATTCAGCCTGAACTTGAGCGTTCAACTCCGACATTGGTCACCAATTTTGTTTACATTTCTTTTCTTTTTTGGTTTTGGCGACTTAATCGTCGTAACTACATGTTGTAACATGCTACTGGCCACTACTACCACTACATCCTTTCCTAGCCTCCGGCTGCTATCCCACTTAGATTTACGATTATCCACCCATTGGTGAGAGACAAATGTCGGAAAGGATATGTGCCGGTTCAAGCTGTAGTTACGACGTTTTAGAATGCCAATGATTACATGTTGTTTAAATTCAACCAAAGCGGTAAAATTTGCATGGTTCACATAGTTAGAAAATTATATGTGTGCTACTTCCTTTATATCATTTTGACTTTATTCAAAATGGATGCATAATTATCATTATTATATATATCCACTACTTTCAGAAAATTAATATGACGCTTCTCTGTTTGAAAAATGCATTTTTAACGAATGGGTTATCGTGTTAACCCATTCCCACAAAATGAACGCCCCCTTTAAGAATATAATTTGGAAACCGTTGCGTTAAATGAGGAGATTGCTTGCAACAAGCAATTTCTTCATTAAACTCAATGTTTTCTAACCAGAAAGTTGAAAAATATAAATTTCATTAACTTTAAATGCAACTCCTTTCAATTTGGACCGGTCAAAAATTCTATTATGTGGGAATGGGTTAATAGTATCAAAATGTTAATACATTGTTTCAGTAAAGAATACTAATAATTTTAACATTTTTTGTCTCCACCCCCCCAATTTTCTCTGAGAAATGGATGGAAAGTCATCCCGATTTTTTCAAAATATTATCTTATTTGTATACTGTAGACACTTTATTAATTTCATTAAGATATCAACTGGTGGACAATTGTACCGGTCTTTCTTAAAAAAAAAAATAAAAATAAAAAAACTCGAGTGACATGCGACAATTAAAAAAAAAACCCGCTTGTATGTTCTTACAAAAAATGAAAAACATCACATAATATTAAGGATGGTGAATCGCTGTAGGATTCTATAATTTCACTTTAGAATAGTATATATTGTACACATGATTTCTCAACCTGTATTGTATTTCCATTCATAGTTCTCTTATCGTGACAACTGTGATTCCCAAAAGGCAACAAGCATGACTTTGCCAGCCGAAGGAGACAGCTTAAATTTTTAGGAGGTGGAGAACCAGCTCGTTCTACTGCTTTGACTGCGCTTTTGTCTCGGGTTCAGACTAATGAACCCACATCTCATCTCCAGTGATAATGCGGTTCAAAAACCTCATGATTTAAACGACTTAAAATATGTTCTTTTGCATTTGTTACTCTGGTTGCCTTTCGATCTGCGGACATTTGTCTTGGCACCCATCTGGCATTTACCCTACTCAGGCCTAGGTGTTCGTGTAGAATCTTGTGTACCGATGCCTTACCGATGCTAAACTTGTTGGCTACCTCCTCCAAAGTTACTCGACGATTTTTGTTTATAAAAGCTTTAACATTTGCCCCATTGTTGTGGTCAACGCCTTAATTGGCCGCCCAGTCCTAGGCATGTCAAAAACACTTGTTCTGCCTTCACGAAACTTAGAAACCCAGTTGTAAAGGGTTGAATATGATAACATTTATCAGATAAATAAGCTGGCCACGTTACTGGCGAATTAATGTATCTTTCACCAATATATCGTCGTTGTCTTTCTAAAACGTCGTTACCACAGCTTGAATCAAGCTGTAGTTACGACGTTTTAGAACGACACCGACGATATAACGTGTATATAAAGCTGCACGTGGAAAGAGAGGAACACGAAAAAGCCGGAATCTTTTCTGACCGTCGCTCGTACATGCAGGCTGTTCGTTGTCTGTACATTCTGCCAAAGGAGGAATATTACCGGTTCAGCATGAAAAGGGTTAAATCGACTGGTTGATTTATAAAGGTAATCTCAAAAAATGTCGAAAGTGTATCGATATTATAGGCAGGGGTCATAGCACATATCCTCGGCGAGTGTAAAATGTAACATTCTTGATGCATCGGTAATTTTTTAAAGCATTTTGCCTAAATTTGCAAATAAAAAGCATATCCAACGTAGCGCTTTTGATAGATTTGAAATGTTACGTATCTTACAATCTACCTGATGGTGTCATATTTATACTATTTACCTATATACACAATCGGGTTAAAAATGATACGGAATCCTATTTTCGACATTCACTTTTCTACCTACGACGAACTGGAAAGTAAAATGTTTAGTATATTAACCACCACTTTTTTTTTAGCTTTTTAATACCTACCCACTAAAAGATTGAGATTTTGACAGACATTTGTCATACAAATTTTGACTATTTGATCTTCGGGTTTTCTAGAAAAGTAGAAATTATGCTTTACTAACTTCGGCGACTTTCCGGTTAAATAACCAGGTCGAAAAAAGAGAGAGGTTTTTGCCTCGACAAATGTCAAATAAATTTCGACTTTTCGATCTAGTTTTGCATGGTAAAGTAGAATTATGAAGTGTTGACTTTACATTCGACACAGAAAAATAGGAATTAGACGATAAAACATAACTATTTTTAGTTGGGATTATTTGTACGGGTTAACTGTTATCAACACCGAAGAGTACTGACGTAATTCGTCATAATAGTGTTGCCTAAAAAGCTTGTGTATATTGCACCTGATTGGGGTTTATATGTACTCACCAATCAAATGATTTGGTCAAAGGACTCGACTCTTCCCTTAATATCCACTAGACTATATAACACAACAACATTATCTAAATGGCTACTGGTGTATTACGTTACGAAAGCAATACAACATCTCGTATTTGCTTTGAGCTGTTGGGGAAATATTTTGATATTTCACGATACCAAAGGTCGGGTGGTATATAAAATTCTCCTCCGTAGCGAGAACCAAATACAAAATATTGTATAGCAATCGTAATATTATATTCCATTGATTATACACCTATTTTTGGCTTCACTGGCCAAAGGCCAGAAGAGCTTTACCGATGGCGTGTTTCACATCCGGCGTCCAACCTTCAACTCGTCCGTCCGTCGACTCTTCCCCGTTACATTCTAGATTCCGCAGTTTTAATCCGACTCTCTTCATTCTTTCATACAGAACGATTGTACTATCATAAGCATTGGTCTTTTCGCAATTGGGCCAGATCCGCCAGGAAACATGGGAAAATGGACCATATGAAAATTTTATTTAAAAATCTTCGTTAACACTACAGTCCTCAGTTTTCATCAGATTCTTTTCAAATGATGAATGTACCATCATAAAAATCGTCCTTTCGAAAGTGGGACTTTCAAATGTGGGTCGTGTATGTCGAGTACCACGTGATAAAGGATATGACGGATTTTTTTTTAAAACTCCTTAGTAAGACTTGACAGTCATCAGTTTTCGTCAGATTCTTTTCAAACCTTCACAGAATTATCGTACTATTGTAAGAATTCTCGTTCACATGATTAAGTCGACAGTTTTCATCGTATTCTCTTCAAACTAACTCAGGATTATTGTACCACCAATAGGACTGTTCCTTTTGAAATTTGGTCGATTCCGCCAAGTATCACGGGAAAACACAATTAACACAATTTTCAACACAATTAAGTCCACAGTTCTCATCGAATTCTGTCCAAACATTCACAGAATATTTGTACCATCATTAGGATTGTTCGTCTCTAAGTTTTGTCTGATCTGCCTGTATCTCGGGAAAAGGGGTTGTATGAATATTTAATACAAAATCCTTATTACATAAAAAGAATGTTTGCAGTCTTTATTAGCTTCTCTTTAAACTTAAATAGAAAGATTGTACCATTATTTTGGTTCGATTATTTTCACAGAAAAAAGGGGCCGTATGAACAATTTATTACAAAAAATTCTTGACAAAATTCAGCCCACTGTTTCCATTAAATATCTTTAAACGTTCACAAAATGATTGTACCTTAATAAGATTTGATCCTTTTTATTTTCTTTCTGTAAAGTATCACGGAAAAGGGGACGTATCAAAATTTCATTAAAAATCTTCATTAACACAATTAATGCCAAAGATTTCGTACCATCATTACGATTATTAATTTTGACAATTGATCTGATCCGTCGAGTACTACATGAAAAGAGGCCTTATGAAAAAAAGACAAGGAAAAAAAATATTCTAGTTAACACAATGAACTCCTCGTATTTCATCGGATTCACTTCTAACTTTCATAGAATGATTTCACCATTACAAGGATGGTTCTTTTTGAAATTGGGTGCAGACCGCGAAGTATCATGTAAAAAAAGAACTCATGAAAATTTGTTTAAATATTCTAGTTAACACAATGGACTCCCCATATTTCACCAGATTCACTTTAAACTTTCACAGAATAATATAACCATCATTAACAGTCAAAATCATGGGAAAAGGGACCTTGGGAAAAGGGACCTTATGGAAATTTGTTACAAAATCTTTGTTAATACCAAAAAGTCTACAGTTTTCATCGAATTCTCTTCAAACTTTTATAAAATGGTTGTATAATCCTAAGGATTGTTTCCTTTAAAACATTGTAAGGTCAATAAAGTATCACGGGTAAAGGGGCCTTATGAGAACTTGTTTGAAATATCCTCATTAACACAATAATTTCCTCATTTTTTATCGCGTTTTCATCAAAGATGCATGGAATAATTGTGGCATTGGAAACATAGAAAAGGGGGGGGGGCATACATATTAGTATTCAAAAAATTTTTGTTTATGCGATTAAGTCAACAATTATTATCAGATTGTCTTAAAAAATCCTGAGGACGATTGGAAGGTCGTAAGAAAAGTACCTTTCGGAAATGAAGTGGATCCACCAGAAAACACAGGAGAAGGGGCCTTATGGATTTTCACTCAAATCATTCACGTTCGCGTATTAAATTTCGGCATTCATCTGTAAAATAAGGTAAGAAGTTTTGATCAAATCTGATGTAATTAGTCATGGAGTCTGACTAAAGATCTAAAACCTTGCAAAAAATAGCAATATGAAGCCAGCAACAGTGGAATTAATTCTTTTGATTGACACTGCGATCAACCATTTTGCATCTGCTGTTTCATTCGTAATTGGATTTTTTTTTTCATTTACTTAGATTTTATTATATGTACACCATTAAGTCTTTTTCTAATGTTATTAATACTATTATAAATAATCCTACTTTTTAAACGGAACTTATTCGATATTAGATCATTGACAGGTTACTTAAAGACTATTGCGGTAGCCATCGGCTTTAACAGCCGACTCCTTTTTTTCCTTAAAAAATCGATAAGGGAAAGAAAATGCGCCTGTGTTGAGTTCTACACATACCCTAATGAGAGCATCTATCATTTAAAAAATTTCCCAACGTTATTAATACCATTATAAATACTCTTACTGTTTAATGGAACTTATTCGATATCAGATTATCATTTCAAGGACAGGTTACTAAAAGACTCTTGTGATAGCCATCGGCTTTTACAGCCGATTCTCTTTCTTTCTTTCTTTTAGAAACCGTTTAACCCTGTCTCGTTTAACGAAATTTTGGACTGGTCCAACCTGAAAGAAGTTGCAGAGTGCAATTGAAATTGGGTGCAATTTGAAAAGTAACCAACCTACAGGTTAGAAAATATTGTGAGAAAAGAAGAAATTGCTTGTCACAAGCAATTTCTTCTTTTCCCACAATGTTTCCTCATTTGAAATCGCAAGGACGTTAAAACCAGTGATAAGAAAGGAGAGGGTTAAGGAAAGAAAATGCGACTGTGTTAAGTTCTACACATACTCTAATGAGAGCATGTATCGCCCTGCCAGTCTAAAGGTACTGATTAGTCGTAACAATACTGTGAATATTTAGCTTTTCATTAGGTTGACCGAACGTGTTTAACATACTGACCTATCGCGGCTGTCAATCAAATACAGTAGACCATTGAAATCATTCCATTAGACATGAAATGAATTATAAACTCCGACATTTTCCGCTATTTTTGTTATCCTTTTAAGTTGGTTTGGCGACCTAAACATGGTAACTATAGCTTTTTCAAGCTGCAGTTACGACTTTTGGTCGCAAACCAACTATACTACCTTTTTGATACATGTGAATTTGCCATAAACTTTGCAAAATAACGCCATTTCAAATAATAGCGGGTAATAGAAATAGTGGCAAATAGAGTTAATTTGGAGCGGGGGCGATTGGTCGATTCCCCCGCAGTCCAGCTTTTTGAAGCCTTTAGAAAAAAGTTGTGGAAAACATTGTAAAAAATGAAGAAATAACTTGTCACAAGCAGTTTCTTCATTATCCATATTTGTTTATACCCAATAGACGAATGTTTTTAAAACATCTATAATTTAATTCAAAGTTTCATCTATCGAAGATGAGCCTTCTAATTGGTTGAAAAAAATATTCATAACTCCATTAACAATATTTTGAGCACGCAGCGAATTTGTATGCTTCCGCACAAAATAGTCCCATATAAAAAAGGTATCAACATTTGTAAAATGTTTGGTTTTTTTGCTATTAAATTATAAGAAATGAAGAGAATATTTTTGTTTACATGGTGGTATTGACCGAAAAAGCCATTCAAACGAGGAATGAATCCGCTTCGCGGATTCATACATTGTGATTAGGTATTTCGTTTCATACCTCCATGAAAACAAAGTATATTCTCTTCATCTCTTAAATAACTGGAAATTATCGCACATAGTCCAGCATTTTGAAACCCCAAGAAAAAAAAACACTTTGGAAAACATTTTGAAAATGAAGAATTTGCTTGTCACAAGCAATGACTTCATTATCCATATGTTTTTCTACCTCTATTATAATAGACAAAGGTTTCAAAAGGTTTTATATTTCATTAATTAGAAAAAAAATCGTCTCTAATCTGTTTGAAAATTGACCGGTCTAAAATGTGTCGAGTGTTAAAAGGTTAGGCTATTCTGATTAACTATGATGTATAGTAAACTTTTTGAATGCTTTTCGTACATGGACAAAAATACAGGACATGATCTGTTCTGTTCTGTTTCTTTCTCTGATCACTTTTCAAAGAAAAACTACTTTTGCGTGATGTCGTACAACCAACATGAAGAGTAGGCTCCCTTGATTCTGAAAACGTGCATGTACAGTCAATAATAGTTTATGGTGGTAGGGTTTTTTTTACGTTTGTTTATAGTCGCCGCCGTCATAGCGCAGTTAGTAGCGCGTTAGACTCCTAATCTTCAATCATTGGATGTCTTAGGTTCGATCCCCGGCGGCGACACATATCCTTTCCGACATTTGTCTCTCACCAATGGATGGGTAATCGTAAACCTCAGTGATATAGCAGCTATAGGCTACGAAAGGATGTAGTGGTAGTACTGGTGTGAGAAATACAAGGAATCCATTGTTAGGTTCTCCAGCCACCGCGATATGACTGAAATACTGTGAAAAGTGGCTTTAAACCCCATTCAATCAATCAATCTTTTGATAGTCAGTGTATAAACACGCACCTGTACAATCTCTAAGACCAGGTGTTGTGTACATGTACATGTCATCACTCACGAGAATTTTGCAGCGTAGTGGAAAAGCGAAAGTATCGACAACGCTCAGACAGTAAAGATTGAAACCAGTGGCTAGAGACCTTCGTTATTAAAAAACCTATTCCCTAACGGCAAAATTTTAAACTGGTCGTACGGAAAGGACTTGCAGGCGATTATCCAAGGGATGTATTTTATCCCTTAATATAGTACTAAATCCAAGAATACGGTTATTCTTTGAAGGACTTTGATAGAGGGTCAATCAATGATAAGTTATTTCAAATATCAAAGCTCTAGGCCTTATGGTTTTGGAGAAAAAGATTTTCATAAATTTCTTTCTTTATTCCTATGTGAAATCAGGGATTACACAGAAATGGGCGTCTTTTCAGGAAACGGAAATCCTTTTAAGTATTTAGGTAGAGGGTCAATAGATGATAATTTATGAGAGACATCAAATCCCTAGGCCTTATGGTTTGGTATTTTGGTATTTTAGTATTTTGGTAGAGGGTCAATAGGTGATGATTTATTCCAAGTATCAAAGCTCTAGGCCTAATGGTTTGGGAAAATTCAATTCTATGAGGTATTTTGAAAGAGCATGATCTAAGGATCATTTCTGTGAAACTTGGTTGAAATTCCATGGTTAGTTTAGGATGAGAAGATATTTTGTAAGTTGTGAATGGACGGACGGACAGATAGACGGACGGGAGGACAGACAGTTGGACGTACGACGGACATTAAGCGATCACAATAGCTCGCCCAGAGAACTTCGTGCTCAGGTGAGCTAAAAAACACGTTTTCGTTTATCTTAAAAGTTAGTGCAACACTAGAACTAATTCAAGTTAGGATAGTGCTACAATGAAGTTCATAATACGAATTATCCTAAAATATGAGAGCAACGCTAATCCTACCTATAGATGGGTATGCTATTGCATTACAATAATGTTCCATTGTGTGATAAGTTCGATCCCATACGGTGGCACATGGCCTTTCCGACATGTGTCTCTAACCAATGGGTGAATAATCGTAAGCCTGAGGAGGATAGCAGCTGGAGGCCAGGAAAGGATGTAGTGGTACTACTGCTGTGAGAAATACCAGGAATCCACTGTTAGGTGCTCCAGCCGCCACAATATGACCGAAATACTGTTAAAAGTCCCCGTCCAACCAACCAACCATGTGAGATAAGACTAAATGTACAAATCTTAATATCTCTGTTTGTATAGGGACTATGAACTAGAAAACATGTTGATTGATCACAACCGCTAACATTAAAAAATAATTATTAAAATTTATGGTCAGTAACAAAAAAGTAAAATCGTTTGTTGGCGACCTAAACGTCGTAACTACAGCTTAAATAAGCCTTAGTTACGACGTTTATTTTACCAAACTAACAAAACTGCTTCGTATTAAAGTCGACAAATGTTGACGTTCAAAATTCACATCCGGTCTAAATAAATGATTTGATTGGTCGATTGATTATTTGATTGAAAATCGCAATCTGTCAATCAATACAGAAGCAGTTAACCCTTTCCTGGTTAATCCCTGGATTTTACGTCCCTGAGTATTTATACTTGAGAAAATATTGTGGGAAAAGAAGAAATTGCTTGTAACAAGCAATTTCTTCTTATCCCACAATATTTTCTACCCTGAAGGTTGGTTGCTTTTCAAATTGCACTCACTTTTAATTATCGTCTGCAACTTCTTTTAAATTGGACAAGTCTAAAATTTTGAAAAACAGGAAAGGGTTAAAGAATATATGATTATGCGCAACCATAGGTCTCTTTAGTACAAAAATATTGTTGATGAAATACTTTTTCAAAAGTAATCGAAAATCTCCATAATCATCCGGCATCAAATAAACGAAAAGATTCCTCTAAAAGAAGATACTGTTTGTAACAAGTTATTTCTTCTCTATTTAAAAGAAGAAATGAATAGACTATCTTATTTTCATTGAGGTATGAACCCAAAAATCTCAACCAAAGTATATGGATAAAGGAAGAGGATTAATACACTAGCTGGATTTAATTTTTCAGGTTTAAACCTCAGTGGAAACAACAACAAAAAGTATTGATTTTTTATATCAAAGAAAGCAACATTTTCACTAGTTTTTAGTATAATTTTGTGAATCTACTTTGTGCGTAAGTATATAATCTAGCTGCACGATCGCAAATTTTGTTCATAGATGTATGACTAAATAAGTAGACGGATAAAAAGATACCCAATCAAACACTTGAGCCTTGACAGACGAAAGTAAAATTAAATTCTTAAACAATATATTTAGAGAATGACTGTAGATACACATCTTGAATTCGTCGCTCTTATTTTGATCGATTTCAATTCATCGCAAATAGTACTATCTGGAGATTCTAAGAGGGCCCATGCCCAATTGTTCGATCCGCACTCACTATATGCACCATGCTAACCCTTGTTATGCTGTATCAGGAATACCCTTGTTTCGGTTGGAGGTATAGACTAAGATGAGAGTGAAAACATGTGCAGTCTGATCTAAACCTACGTCACAATTTTTTATTCTTTTTTAACTTATTGCATAACGACAAAATGTTAGACTGGTTCAAATTTAAAAGAGTTGAAGACGATATTTCAGGTTCAAGATTTTTTTCAACTTTCTTGATAGAAAACATTATTTAAAATGAAGAAATTGTTTGTTACAAGCAGTTTCTTCATTTTATACAGTGTTTTCCCAATTGACCAATCGCTGGTCCCGCCCACTGACTACCTAAGCTCCG
Source organism: Fragum fragum (assembly GCA_946902895.1). NCBI lineage: Eukaryota > Metazoa > Mollusca > Bivalvia > Cardiida > Cardiidae > Fragum > Fragum fragum. The sequence continues at coordinate 46,161,228 of OX336373.1, read as the reverse complement.
CCCTTTAACTCCAACAGGAAGTTCCACTTCGATTTTTAACGGCGTTATTTTGCAAGATTTATGGCCAGTAGTATGTAACAAAAAAGTTAAGTCGTTGGTTTGTGACCTAAACGTCGTAACTACAACTTGAAAAAGCTATAGCTACGACGTTAAGGTCGCCAAATCAACAATAAAAGTAAACAAAATGGCGACCAAAATCGGAGTTGATAAGCTCAGGTCTGGGCTGAATAAATTATTTGATTGGTCGGTTGATTCATTGACTGACGGCCGCGATTGGTCAATGGTTTATCTTCAATGGTCGTTCAAAAGCGTCAATGTTTTGGAATGGGTTCAGTCGGAGTAGTCAACTTTTAAAGAATTATTGCCACAAAATACGGACTTCTAGTGTTCTCAAACCTTTGATTTGAATATATTTCAAAAGACGAATTATATACCCCATGATAAAGGTTCAGACTACTAGAGACCTATCCAATGGCTGGGATAGTAGTCCTCATGCTTGTGCCCCACTTTAAATTGAGTCATGGGGTAGGTTTTGTCGTACACGACTATCCCCGTTTCGTTAAGCCACGCCCCAAACCATCCGAAAGAACCAACCGTTATAATGTTATGATTACATTGTGTAAGTAGGAAAAAATCTCTTCCCACATCTTTAAATGGGGAATAGTAGGTATAAGATTTCTTTATATTTGCCTTACACCATATAATGTCGTCGCTTATAACCACCAGGGAAAAATTCAAGGGAGATAAACGTTTCTTGAAAAAGGATAAAGCGTTGTTTATAAATGAAACCGATGATAAGCCTCGTTTGGTCATATCTCCTCGGCGGACATGCAGACACACAGACGGTCCCTTATAGACCCGGGTTTCATTCTCTAAATAGCTAACTACATCGCTTTTGATATTCTCCTTAAATTCGAAGGATGATTTTACTAATTTCGAATGATTCTGAAAGTAACGATAACTCTGTCTATACCCTCCTATTGTCCAATTGAATTCCGGTAAAATGAGTGACGTCATATTTTTCACAAATATACTCCATCCAGGTTCATCCAACACCTTAAAAGAAGTCAAATCAAACATTCTTTTTTCTACATTTTTCAAATTAAAGACTTCATCAAAATGCTTTATCGTTCGAGAAGTTCGAACCGCGGTATAACACGAAGATTCAGCCGTGGCTATTAACGTCGCAAATTGAAATAATTTATTTCCCGTTCGTCCCGCTTCAGGAATTCTCATTAAATGATTCCGCCTAAAACTATCCGTGCACTTTTCAACGTTTCTATTAGGGGCGTGTATTTTGGAATTTCTCAAAGACAGACTCTTCACTTTCTCAACGATGTTCATTATGTTTTTTCTTAGAGTATCATTACGCCATGAGGAATTTCGTGTCACGTTTCTTTGTTGGTCGGTAGGATATTTGAAAATTGGCAAAGAAATGTAATAGTCCATAGTGAGGAAGAAGAACAGAACGCATAGCAGAACTCCAGAGGTCAGGAAAAACAGGCTTCTGTTTGACTTGAAATGGGGCGGGATAAGATTCATCCTGAAAATATAAAAGTTAACCTATGATGACACAATACCCCATGTCGACAATTGATGGATCGCTGCTGACAATCAAACAATAAACCGACCAATCAAATTGCTCATTTAGACCGGAAGTGAACACAGATATTGACCGACAATTCCGTTATGGTTTTTGTTGGTTTGGCGGACTTGAACATCCTGAAGACAACTTATTCAACCTGTAGTTACGACGTTTAGGTCGTCTGCCAACCATTTCACATTTATTCTTACACGTTACGTACTGGTCATAAATTTTGCGAAATAAAGCAGCTTCAACATCTAAGTGAAACCACCTATCGGAATTCAGTGGGCGTTGCTATCGATAGGGAAATTTACAAATACACAGAAATTGGCTCACTCATTTAGCCAACTGAAGCCATCAAATCAAAATGCTTTAAAGGAATCTGATAAACGACCACAAAAGGATCATTCACACAAAATTTGAATATGCTCACATTTTAAGTCAGATGAAAAGGCATTTACAAAATGTTCAAAATTCCAATATATTCCACAATACATATGCATATCAGCCACGACATGTTTTTCAACTGGTCAAAATTATATGAAGGAAACTCACTAAATGTCATCTGAGGATGATTCCTTTGAAATTTGAGGAAATCCATCGACAAGTTTCTGAGAAGCTTTTAAAAGTTTTCAGAATATATACTACTCAGAGTTTGCTAAGCATCAAACTTTTTTGATTTCTAAAGGGGTTAATTTTTAAGAATGATTAAGTATAAACGATTAAAATAGTAAAGACATGTTTTGAAAAGATGTTTAATGTGAACATTATCAAATCTGAGACGCAATTTCTTCTCATTTTCTACATTTACAAGTTTCGTATACAGGCTGAATTTCTCATGTTCGATTCGTAATTCGAGCGTTTACATATCAGGGATGGCAATTGTAAATGTCAGAAAACATTTATCAGCAGAAGAGATGTGGCGAGCTGTTGGTAAGGTGGAGCAAGGGGCCTCTCACCATGAGGTCGGCTTGGTACTAGGTGTACACCATATTGTGGTAAGTAGAATTTGGTCACGGTACCTACAGTATGGAACACCTGTCAGAAGACATGGTGGAGAAAGAAGTCATGCTTTTTGGTCATTCAAGCCCGGAGGAACAGGTTTGCTATGGCAACGCAGCTACGTTTTGAGCTTCAGAACGCTTCAGGAGTGCGAGTTTCGACTCAAACCATTCGAACACGGCTGCACGAGAGTAATCTCCGGTCAAGAAGACCACGCATTCGTATCCCGTTGTCCCAGATACATTGTCGTCGTCGATTAGCATGGGCATTGGACCACATTGGCTGGCGCCTAAGACGATGGCGCACTGTTCACATCGCTGATTAGTCCAGGTAATGTCTGGATTAAACGGACAGACTGACTGGGTTGGAGAGAAGGACATGGGGAAGGTTTAAGTCATCAAACATTGCTGAACACGACCGATATGGAGGTGGGTCCATCATGGTCTTGGGTGGCATCAGCTGTGATGGACGGATCGAGCTTGTAATCTTGGATAGTAGTACCTTGACAGCCAAGAGGTACCTTGATGAAATCCTCACTAACCATGTGAGATTTTACGCTGGTGCTATTGGAGATGAATTCATATTGATTTACGATAATGCCCGTCCGCACACGGCCCGTATCGTCCAGGACTACCTTCATGAGGAGGGTATTACACGTTTGGACTGGTCGGCTCGCTCTCCGGATGAATCCAATAGAAATCATGTGGAATGAGCGACAGATCCGAGTTTTGGCTCGCCAGGTCCAACCAAAGACCCTCCAAGAGCTTTGGCAGATCCTTATGGACGCACGGGCCGCGATTCCTGAACGGGTGATCCAGAACTTAATCAGGAGTATGCAGAAACGCTGTCAAGCTGTTATTGACAATCACGGCTCCCATTTTCGGTAATAAATCATGTCCAATTATTAGAAAACTTGTCAAAATTTGATTTTTTTTCATTTTTTTCGAAAGACCGTCCAACTTCAAGGTTTACCCTGTTTGGTGTAGTAACAAGTCTTGTAATCATTATAAAAGCCTTTTTTAATAACTTGTCAAACTGATAACAATCATCCAATTTTCAAAAAGCACTGTTTTTCAACCTTTCAAATTCATTTAAGAAATCTAATAAAGGGTCTTAAAGAAAATCCCAGTTAAATTTGGTTGAAACCATTCTGGTTTCTGAGAAAAATAGATTTTAAAGTTTTCACGATATACCTTATATGGAAATAAGCCCCACCCATTAAAGTAATGCTCTTCATCCGACCAAAATTCTTTGAAAGAATTTGATTAAGGTCACACCATGATCCTTCTTGTGAACTTTGGTTTAAATCCATCAACTCGTTTCTGAGAATTTTATTTCAAAGATTTCATTACGTATGGAAATTAGTCCCGCCCATTAAAACCATGTTTTTCATTCGATCAAATTTCTTTGAATAAATCTAGTAAAGGTCGAACAAGCATCATTATTGTAAAATTTAGTTGAAATCCATCTACTGGTTTCTGAGAAGACTTTTTATACCATTTACTGTATAAGGAAATTATAGGTAGATAGATAGATTGATTGATTGATTGGTTGATTGATTGATTGATTGATTGGGAAATAACACCACTTTAACAGTATTTCAATCATATTGCGGCGGCTGGAGCTAACCATGGATTCCTGGTATTTCTAACACCAGTACTACCAGTACATCCTTTCCTAGCCTCCACATAGGTTTACAATTATCAACCCATTAGCGAAAGACAAATGTCGGTCCAAAGGATTATATGGAGATTAATGCCCTCCCACTGAAAACATGTTTTTCATCCAATTAACGTTCTTTGAAGGAATCTGATAAATGGTCACCAAAGGATCATGTCTGTAAAATTTGGTTGAAATCAGGCTATTCAGAACTTTCTGAGGCGAAGATTTTTAAAGTAAAAGTTTACGGGTGAACGGACGGACGCACGACCGACACCACGCGAAGGCAATATTCCTATGGATTTCATTTCGTTGAATTGAAAATAAAAAGAAACATTTTATACTTTACTTATGGAAGACTCGAACCTACACTATCAACATTCATTATACCCGTGTCTTACCATCTTCGTTATTTCCAACGTTTCTACCCATTTTGATGCCTGTGCTTGAGCGAGGTCGTAACTAATCAAACCGTCCTCGATGGCCTAAATGGGCGAGTGGTAAAGGTGCTTGATTCTTGATCTTATGGTAACGGGTTCGAGCCCCACCGTCGCCGGGGTGGGTTCATGGGCAAGACACTTCATAGCCAGCCTCAGTCTACCCAGCTGTAGATTAGGGTAGCAGTGGGCTTAAACCACTGCATCTCTTTTAGGGACGTGAAAACATCTAGGTTGTGAGTGTTCGAGAAAGGAAATTGTTTATTAGTTCATGATTAAACACAGATCCGAAGGATGCCATTCGATTGAAAAGACGGAAATATTTTAGGCAGACATACTTACTTTTATGGAATTTTCATAACAAATACTTCAGTATCATCCAAATAATCTTCATTATGTTAGCTACATCTCTTGAAACTTCCTCAAGAATCCTAGAGACTTTATAGAAAGAAGACAATTGTAAATGGAACGTAGTTGAAAAGAAATTATCGATTTTAGAACGGAAAAACAGGTTGCTTGAAATAAAAGATTATTTCCAAAAATAACATCTGCATTATTGGACTCGAATAAGTATTTGTAATATATATGTAGTAATTTATTCTTAATGAGAAAAAAAAAGTTCAAAAGGTTTTGCTTTTGATCCACGAGTTCTCCTATACCGACAGGTGTTTCCTAATTGCACACGGTATTTACAGTCATTACTTATAACATTGTTCAATTCAGATACTAGGATTTAACCAGTTGATTTTTCCACCAACTTACTCCTTCGGTCACGCCTATTGACTCCAACAGGAAGTCCCGTTCCGACTTTTAACGGCGTTATTTTGCAATAGCATGTTACAAATAAGTAGAATGATTATTTGGCGACCTAAACGTCGTAACTACAGCCAAATCAAGAAAACTGATTCACAAAAATGGTGGCAAATATCGGAGTTTAAACTGAACTTCCAGTCTAAAAAGATCAAAGAAGGAATTTAAACATAAATGCTTTCTTTTGGCTTTTTTTGGCACATTACTAATATATTAGCACTTGTTGAAATGTTCATTTTTAATAGTTATTTCCTATCTTTATACATATTTCTGGATGATTGATTAACATAAGTCATAAATAAGCAAACTAAAGCCAAAACATAATTTGAATGGCACATAAAAAAAAGCAGGAAAAAGATAATAATAATAACAATACAATTTAATAGAATGTAGGACAAAATTGTTCCAGGATAAAAGCCCCACTGCACAAAATCCCCCTTTGAAATATGCGAATAAATGATATGTGTAAATGGTTATTCCAGTAAAGGAAGTAGAAGTTATTGCATGATGCAACTTCAAACCGTGTATTTTTTGATAAAAGTAAATCGGTACACTTGTTAATATTGATCTACTTGTCATTAAGTCCCCTTTCCGCGTTTTCCCATGGATAGATCCCAATTTCAACAGGATCTAGCCTTATGACTAGGAAAATAGTCGGAGCAAATTTATCAAGATTTTCCAAAATTGTAGCTTAAAGAGTGTGAACAAAGATATTGTCATTAAGACCCCGTGTTTTGTTTTTTCCCCAGTTGGGTTCATCCTTCTGACCTTATGATTATTCTGACCCCATTTCATCAATTGTGGCCCTATATAGTAAAAGAATTTGTTTAACACGCTGGCGCACGAAGGATATTAACACTTTCCTGTTTAATCCCTAGTCATCACGTCTCTGTGTTGTTTGTACCAATGAAAACATTGCAACAAGTAATTTCTTCTTTTTCCACAATATTTTCTACCATACTGAATGATTATTTTTCAAATTTATTCAACTTTTAATTGTCGTCTTGCAAAACGTTTTTATTTGGATCAGTCTGAAAATTTGAAAAAAAAAAAAAAAAAAAAAAACGGGAAAGGCTTTTAATAATGACGCTGTAGTCACAAGGTTTAGGTCGCCAACCATCTATTTTACCCTTTTTGACATGCTATAGGCCATAAGTTTTAAAAAAATAACGCCGTTTTATATCGAAGTGGAGCTGCTCGTCAGAGTCAATGGGCAGGCCAACGGAGTAAGTGTGTGGCCAGCAATAGGTCAATTCAATGCCTTTAGTTTTCCATTGTTATATTGGTGAATAACGACCATCGAAATTCTGTTCTACGCAACTTCTATCGGATACAAATAAAATGCTTAAAACTTCACATATGGAATATGAGACATGTCTATTCCTTAATCCCTTTGAGAACCAAGTACAGGATAGCCATTTGGCCCAGTGTAAGATCAAATTATCCTAGAGTGAGTGCACAAGAAAAGATTTATTTTCACGAATGAAGGAAATGAAAGAATTATTGATCTTACACGCAAACAACTGATTTTTTCATTTCTTCAATGCAACGGAAAGGTTTAAAACACACACACAAAAAAAAAAAAAAAAAAAAAAAAACAAAAAAACCCGTCCAAAATCACTAAACGCGTCATTTCTCTGGTAAATTACATTAAAATATGATGACGTCATGATGTCTTAGGTCCAGCCAAGGTGTCGTTCAGTAGCTCTAAGTTTAATCTTTCAAAGCAGCGATTTATTATTTTGATCATTTCAATGTTCTTAGCTCACCCGAGGACAGCGTGCTCAATGGTAACTTTTAATATCACCCGGCCGTTATCTGTCGTCGTTAGGCGTCTTTTCAATCTCTTTGAAAATCTTCTTCTCCTAGACCAATGGGCCAATTTTGACCAAACACGACGTGGAATGTTTCTTTGGTGACCTTTTTCAAAACTTATCCTTGAAAAAATGTGGGCGTGGTAGGGCCGGGATTATCAGACTTAGAGAATTCATGGAACTATTCATTAGAAAACATCTGCATGACAGGTATGGCTTATTTCAAATCTTTCTCAGGTGAGCGATTTAGGGCCATTTTGCACTTTCGTTTTCAGTGAATTCTTCCAGTGGTAATCCGCCAAAAAACTCTCAAATCCACTGAAAAGCATTACAAACCATAAAACTTTATACAATCTTAAGTTGTAATTGTCTACTTAGGCAATACATGATTATAAGACACAATGGTCCTTAACCTTGAGGTTTTTGAATGTATTGAAGGACACAATTCCTACATGTAATTATCTGTAATCATGTGTATACGATTTACCTTAATATTATTTCGTGTTTTTTGAAATTTTAGAATGTTTCAAGTTAGAAGAGGTTTCAGACAATAACGAAAATTGGCTTCAATTTGAAATGAAACTATCCTACATGGTAGAAAATTTTGTGAGAAAAGAGGAAGATGCTTGTTACAAGCAATTTCTTCTTTTTCCACAATGTTTACTCAAGTATAAAAGCACTGCGACGGGAAAAGGTATCAAATTATCAAAGGGACGAAAATTCTGTCGACAAATTTACTTACGCGAGTATGTCCTTAAGTCTTTCCTGTTCAATCCCTGGTTTTCACGTTCCTGAGGTTTTATAAATGAAAACAACATTGTAGAAAAAGATTTAATTGCTTGTAACAAGCAATTTCTTCTTTGTTCACAATATTTTCTACCAAACTGATCGATTAATTTTCAATTTCAATCTATTTTAAGCTTTCGTCTGCAAATCCTTTGAATTTGGACACTTCTACTTTTTAACGCAGGAAAGGGCTAAGATGGTCTATTTTCAATGTAAAAAGGATCATGGAAACATTTTTTCAGATTCAATTTACACTGCGGTTTCGGAGGAAAAATTCTAAATGAAAGGCCGACGATGAAAAACTCGCCGAGAAAGGACCATCACAGTAACTCGATTGACCATATTGTGCTCAGGTGAACTAAAAATATAAGTGGTATAGTTTCAATATTTTCTGACACACTACCTTGTATCATGGCCGCATCCATTTTTATTTAGAAATTTGGTATTTTGAACAATGGTCTGTATTATTTTTCATCCCTGTGTGCTTTTCGTTGTGGCTGGGCATCTGGTAGAGATAGGCATATGGTAACAATTAGTTTAACTACGTAGTTGCCGGCTCACCAGGTCCTTCCCAGGTAGCCGGGTTTCACCATGAATCGATCGTTCGACTTCCCGCCTCCAAGGCGGACGTCCTTTGCACTCAGCCACAGAAGCAGTTTCGAAGACAGTAGTGGACCCAGGAATTCTGTATAAAGGGGTTCAAATGTTTTCCAATTACAGTAAATCTTTTATTAAAGGACCACTTAATGGACGACCAAAAAGAATGGTCGCTTAGTACAATTCTTTTGCCAAAATTGAAGGGATATCGAGATCCTCATTTTCTTAAGTAGAACGTTCGCCGCCCTTGGTACGACAAGATGGCCAAAGTTATGAAGGCTTGATTCGATTATATATATATATTTATTACAGAATTCTCGCTTAATCATATGTTATTGGATTCAATTAGAATTGTCTCACTGAGACGATTCTAATGAGTTCCAACAATATGGGATTGAGGTGTGTATTACATTTAGCCATATGCCGTCACTTCTTAAGAGCTTTTGCTTCCAAAAAGGGATTACGATTACGTTCGTTTATTTGAAGTGTTCGCTTAACAGAAATTAAACAAATAACAAAAATAGTCAGTTATTAGTTCGTGGCGTCAACTCTGTTTTCAAAAGCCCATGGACGATCAGTGTCTATAATGAAATAACATATATCGTCCCTAAACCACTAATACATTATGTACCTACGCCTACTGACTCCGCTGGCCACGCCTACAAACTCCGCTGGCCACGCCGACTGACTTCGCTTGCCACGCCTACTGACACCTACAAGAATTTCCACGTCGACATTCAAAGGCGTTATTTTGGAAAAAGTGTGGCCAATAACACGGAAAAAAAACAACAGATACATGGCGGCCTAACGTTGTACAGTCTGAATAAGGTAAAGTTACGATATTTAAGTCACGAAAACCAAAAAAATATTTCCCGTAAAAGTCAGCCAATTTTGGAGTCCACTTCCGGTCTAAATGAATGGTTTGATTGGTTTCTTTGAAACTACGCCGCAAAATACAGAAAGACACGCGATTGGTCAATTAAAATGATGACATAGGTACAATTCGCTATTTTGACCGGATGTGTGTGTACAAATGTATTAGAACAATTAATTTAGTTAACGTCCAACAACAACATGATATACAGATACAATTGACTGTCCAAAGTTAAACCAGTCTACATACAAATCATTTCATTTAACCCTTGTCATGCTGAATTGAGACATATGCATAATCGTTTTAAAGTCAAAGGACTGACAGCACTGGAATTTCTTAGTGAGGGTCAATATTTCTTTTGAAGATTGATATTTAAATAGCTCTAGCTCATAGGAGACAAACAGGGGGTGTAGACCAAGATCAGACTGCACTTACGTGCAGGCTGATCTTTGTCATTACCTCCTCCCAAAACAGGAATATTCCTGGTTAAACATGACAAAGGTTAACCTACCGTTAAAACTTCCAGGCTTAAATTATAAATGTGCGCGCTGAGAACAAAATGAATGAATAAATGAAATAGACAAGCACAAACAACGTTCACCTCTCTCGTCTCACTTGATTGAAAAAAGCTACAGATAGGGTTGATAAGTTTGATTTTATACTGATAAATCTTAACGATACTGCCTTAAACCATATGTTGTGGGTTCTCATTTAAATCGTCTCGATGAGACGATTCAAATGAGTACTCACATTATAGGGCTTCATTGAGAAATGACGATATGGAATGATATTTACCCTCCTTTTCTAAACTGATTCATGGGTTAGCAATTTTATGCCACAAAAGTCAAAGCGAGTAATTTGTCTCAAATGTCGTCCCATGTCCCTTATAAAACTTACACAGTTTGAAACACAATTTAGTCACTCTTGAATTCTTTTTAACTTGTTACCTGTTTCGCAGATATTTAAAAATACGAGAAATAATGTAAGTCCAGATTGTATTAAAAAAAACTTGCTTTCATGTATTATATTGAAAGATTTTCCAATCCCGAATACAGTTAACGATAGTGTATTTTTACCAATTGAAATCAATATAAGGGTACCCTTTGAACCATAATTGACTTAACCCATTCCCACACAATGCCTCCTTTCTACGCACCTCAAGCAAAAAGCAATGGAAAAGAAAAGAATAATATAATAAAAAAAGAAAGAAAAAGAAAAGATGCTTATAACAAGCAATTTCTCATAGTCCACAATCGTTTCTACTCTAAAAGACAAAGAACTGAGATGAAAGGTGACGCAGGAAAAACCTGCTCAACATTTCTTTATACATCGTCGGGTTCATTTACGGATCGCTGGCTACTCCAACCGACTTTGATACCAAATGATTTTAGCTTGCAAAATTTGTGTTCGCGAATATAAAACAAATAGCAAATCGTTGCTTTTCGACCCTAACATCGTTCCTACACCTTGGATGAGTTGTATAAATGTTCCAGTTCTTGTTACTGATCAAAGCTATATTTTTTTCTATACAGGTATACTTATATAGACAAATTGACCTTTGATCACTTACTATAATTTGTACATCTATAGTTTCAAACAATAATAATAATAATAATATAATATACATAATAATATAGAATACAAATATACATGTACATACATTAATACACAAACAATATTTGAAAAGAACGTTAATATATTCATACAATAATCCCAGATGTTCACAGTAGATAGGATATTTTTATTTTGAGTTGAGGTTAACCGAAAAAGTATACGAAACTAGAGAAGATGAACATCAGTTTTACACACAAAGAAATTTTAAAGAAAATGCTAAAAAACCCAAAATTGTATCGGTATCAATGCTCAGATGTTTAGTCATGACCTTCTTGGCTGTCAAAGCATCGTAACTGCAACTTTAATACAATTTCTTTATGACGTTTTGGAAGCCAAATGTTAGCTTTGTCCTTCAGTAAATGTACTTTAGGTCTAAATGAATAATTTGATTTGTCAACAGACGGAGATCCGTCGATTATAAAACCGCGTAACTACATACATGTGTTTAATTTTGAAACATCGTAATTTCACTTCGCTTCAATCAACCTGTAGTTACGAGGTTTTAGAATAAAACGGACGATAATACGCCGGGTCCGGTCCACGGCATATTTTCGCAAGATCGATATTTCCGAAAGAAAGAATTGCAAGGTAGAATAACCATTCTTCATATAAACAGCCAACTAAAGCTTCATTGACGGCTAGTGGCTTTCAATCGAAGAATCAATCCACCAATGTATGTAATCATTCATGAACTTTGAACTCCAACACTGCCGACATTTATATGTTACGCATTTTTTTATTGATTTGGCGACTTATTTTTACAAAAATCGCCGTTAATGTCTATAATTTTCAAATCGCGGCTGTAAATCAAGGAATCAACCGACCTAAAAAAGTATTTATTCAGCCCGGACCTAAGTTTTCAACTCCGACATTAGCCGCTACTTTTGTTAAGATTTCTTCTTTGTTTGGCGACGAAAAAGTCGTAACCACAGCTTAGTTAAGCTGCAGTAACGACATTTATGTTGCCAACTAACTATCTTACCTTTTTGTTACATGCTACTTGACATGAATTTGGCAAAATAGCACCTCCAAAAAATCGAAGCGGGACTTCCTGTCGTAGTCGATGAGCCTGACTAATGGAGTAAATTGGGGGGGGGGGCAGCGATTGGTCAATTCTACTTTCCTGTCAGACCCCAAAAGGCAATCCGTTTGTTCTTCATATAAAGTCATTTTGCGACTCAGAAAGGACGCGAACTTTCAAATTTTCAAGATGTGCTCTTTTTCTATGGCGGTGTCAAGGTTTTTACATGTGTATTCAGCAGTGACGGTGTAAAAAATACACATAAAAATGTAACCCAATATGTCCTATTTTTTAATGTATTCTAACCTCTGGGTACATCATTTGCCCGACTGACGAATACAATACGCCTTTGTGCTGTAGTTAACCCTTTGTACACCTGGTCTTACCAGGAGCGAAGAAACTAAGCTTGGCTTTCAATATTTGAATTATTTCAAATTCGACCATTCAAACCATGTATCCCATCCCTGGGACTGCCTTTGGAATCAACAGTGGCACGTCAACTACAATTGGGACCTTTTTAAGGGGAGTGTGGAAACTATCGATCAAATTTACCTTTTATTGTTTTGGCTTGGTTTGTTTGTTTGTTTAAATGGGATTAAATAGTATTTCAGTCATATTGCGGCGGCTTTAGCACCAAACCATGGATTCCTAGTATTTATCACACCAGTTACACTACTACATCCTTTTCAAGCCTCAAGGTTTTCATTCCGCTTAGGCTTACGATTAACCACCCGTTTATGGAAGACAAATGTCTGAAAAGATTTTTCCCGGGTCCGGGGATCGAATCCTTGACCTCATGATTGAGAGTCCGATGATTTACCATCTACGCCATAACCGTGGTCTTCATTTGTTGCAGATTTTCTAAACGTAGAATGGTCATTCTACCTAACTATTTATTATTCTAGAAATGTTCAAAGTGAATGGCTATCCCCGTGTCTAATAGGGACATGTCAGTGGGCAAACGAAATGTTGTAAACAGTCTAGAACCTGATTGCAAGCCGTTACTATTCATTTTGATGGATAATCATCACAAGATTCATTTTCATTGTGACGCTCAACCGTTACTGGCCGATTTAGAACAAAAATCCATACATAGCATTATAAATAATGAATGCTATCCGTTACTTTTAAGGAAACATTGTGACGATTATTCTCCACAAAAACGGGAATTCCGTAAATTTTTAGAAAATTTGTTAAATTTTGTTAAGCTTTAGAAAAACTGTGATGAGTGAGTTCATTGCGACATTAAGTGAATATAAATTACTACCGCTTTTAACTAAACGACAAAATATTTATTAAAATTGAAAGCATTTTCTTTACACCTTATAAAGGAGTATTGATCATCGCCTCTGTCGATAAAATATGTATAGCAATGAAACAAACCCAGATGGACAGATTGTTTGGCATCAAAATAAATGTGATAAGGAGTATTGAGACGGGATTAAACCCGTTAATTTGGAAAAAAATTGCATCGTGACAATTAGCCGTCACAACGGGGGAGGGGGTGTGACGGTTAGCCATCAGATACTATAAACTGTAAAATACAACATCATTCAAGCTGTATTTACGACATTTTCGTCGAGAAACAACGACGTATACGCTCACGGAACCTCAAGAGGTCCCCTTTTGCTCGACGGCTTAGATTTGATAAATGACATTTAACCTTTCATCATTTAAACCCTTGTCATGCTGTTTGAATTAATTTACTAAATTGCTGTAAAATCAAAGGGCTGAAAGCACTGATAGAATTTGTTGTTCAGTGATCAATATTTCTTTTAGAAATCAATTTCATAAACAACTCTGGTGGGAAAATTAAAAGAAGGAGGTGTAGACCAAAATCAGACTGCACTTATGTGCAGGCTGATCTTGGTCTACATTTACTGCCAAAACAGGAATATTCCCGGGTTCAGAATGCCAAGAGTTTATATGCAATGAGCGGTTTATTCTAACCCTTGAATTGTTACAGCGTATTTCTGTAACGCTGATGCAGTTGCTTTTCGATAGTTAGACTAGCGCAGTTACAAGGTCTGTATACATTCATTGGACTGTCGTGGGTCGAGCCACACATCCGGAAACTGACCAACCGCTTACCCCACTCACGTACTCCGTTGGCCCCGCCTAATGACTCAGACAGGAAGTTAGGCTTAGATTTTAAACGGCGTTATTTTGCAACATTTCTAGCCAGTGCCATGTTTTAAAAAAGGAGAGTTGTTGGTTAGCGAAATTAATGACGTAACTATAGCTTATTCAAGCTGTAGTAACGAAATATAAGTCGCAAAACCAACAACAACTGTTTCCGCAAATGTCGGTCAATGCTCGATTCCGGGCTGAATGAATGATTTGATTGGTCGTTTGATTCCTTGATTGTCAGTCCTAATTGATCAATTACAAGTATTGTTTTGATTTAGGTTCATGTTTTATACTCGAATTACAGTTCAGAGATGAAGAGAATATTTTTTGTTTTCAGGGAGGTATGAACCGAAAAACCTAATCACACTGTATGAATCCGCGAAACGGATTCATACATTGTGTGATTAGTTTTTTCGGTTCATACCTCCATGAAAACAACAAAAAAAAAAAAATTCTCTTCATTTCTTATAATTTAATAGCATCGATCGAAAAATACAAAAATTTTACAAATTTTTATACCTTTTTGTATGGAACTATTTTATGCGGAAGCATACAAAATGGCTGCGTGCTCAAAATTTTGTTCATGGAGGTATGAATTAAATTTTTCGACCAATCAGATCGCTCGTTTTTGATAGACAAAACTAACAATTAAATTATTTAACTATGGTCACGAAATAAACGCTCGTGTCACTTAATTTACTCTTCCTTGCACTTCGGTTTATTCCTCATGTGTGGTGAGAGTAGCGGACGACAACTGTGTTTGGAGATTCAAATCGTTTGTCACTCACTCAAAGTGTTGAAAACAACACCCAACGTCATTCACATCACTGTCATGGCGTTCTTTGCCGTTCTTGGTCGTGTAAAGCAGGAATGTGTCAAACGTGCAATATCACATATGACACGCAGTCTTTCATTTCGCGGCTTGGAGCAGCTTCTGCAGTCAGAAGTACACACAATTGCAAAACTGCAAAAACAGTGTATCTCATGACATATATCATACGCAACAACCAATGTGTTAGCGAAACCAATATGCAGATCAACAATCACATAAACGTGCACCGATCTGAGAGGAAAACCCGTAAATTCAATACAGCTACCATTGCAGAACATTTCGAAGACATTCTTTCAATGATATTATGTTGTGTTGCACTGAAGCAAACACTGACTGGTCAGACGCTATTCTGGAGAGACGTATTGGATATCACGTTTTAAAACGACCCAGACTTTGTAAACAGTTAAACAGGAACGTCTACCGTTACTATCATTCTTCCGCATTTTGTATGTTTGTTTGAATTGGGTTTTACGCCGCTTTCAACAATCCTTCAGTTATATCGCGGCGGCTGGAGCACCTAACAATGGAATTCTGGTATTTGTCACACCAGTACTACCATTACATCCTTCCTAGCCTCCAGCTGCTATCCTACATAGGTCTACGATTATCGACCCATTGGTGAGAGACAAATAGTCGGAAAGGATGAGTGCTGCCGTTGGGGATCGAGCCCGGGACCTCTAGATTGACTGTCCGACCTTCCGTATTTGAATGAGTTTTTTTTGTCTTTGTAAGTGTGTTTTTTTGTTGTTGTATTTTTTGCTGTGTCATGGAAATGGTATGTCTGATAGGATATTTGTGAGTGCATCTACTCTTAAAAATTTGGATAAATATGGGTGAAAATTTAGTACAATGTTTGTCATCAAGAGGCCTGGATCATATTGAATCCATGGGCTTAGTAATATGCATTTTTTAAAGAAATGGGTAGCTGAAATGACCAATCGTAGGAATTTTGATGGTACCGTAATACTATAGTCATCTTTACAGTGATATATTATTTGCTGTATTTTGAGGCTCATGTCCGGCGAACAAAAATGATATAATTTAACCATGCCATCTATACATTCTTAACACTTGTCATACCTAATTGAATTAAAAGACCGAAAGTCCTGAGAGCGGTTTCGTTGGAGTATCAGAAGCTACTAGTATTTTCAATTTTAATGTCAACATGCCAGCCTTGTATCGCCATGATAAAAGCTAGTAAAGACACACACAGACACAAAGTGCATTTATCATCAAGTTTTTTTTAAATGATGTATATATCTTGCATAACGAATCACCAATGTGCGAAAAAAGAATCATAAGTAGTTAGGCTCATCAAAGATGAAGACATAACTACAGAGTTAACGATGAGCAATAATTCTTCTGCGAATAATAATCCCATTAACTAAGCGTTTAATCCATTTCATTGATTGATAGAATGAATGGGGTTTAACGCCACTCTTAACAGTATTACAGTCCTATCGCGGAGACTGGAACACCTAACGATTGTTTCCTGGTATTTCTCACACCAGTACTACACCAGTACTACATCCTTTTCTAGCCTCCAGTTGCTATCCCACTTAGGTTAAACGATTATTCATCCATTGGTGAGAGACAAATGCCAGAAAGGATATGTGCCGACGCCGGGGATTAAAGATTAGAAGTCTGATGCGCTACCAACTGCGCTATGACGGCGGCTTCTTCGCCTGGAAAAGCAATTTGCTGTGAGATTGTTCAAAGCAGCATTAAACCCAATACAAACCAAAACAAAATCTAACCGGGCGATATGCGAGAGCTAGTTAGACTGAGATGAAGTGAATTTGGTTTAACGTCACTTCAGTAGTATATTTGTAAAACCGCGGTTGGTAGGTGCACCATACCATGTCATCCTGTCAATGTCATACTAGTAACATGCTCAACTGCAACAATAATTTGGGCCAATACACGTGTAGCTGCTCAACCATCTTAACAGGCAAATTACAGACACATTACTTATCATATTTCCATCGGTGAAAGACAAATGACGCGTGTAACAATAGCAATTTTTCCGAACTTGTGATCGCGCTAAGCACTATAGAACTGAAAACATCCTGTATTACCAATTAAACAAACTAGGCTAGGCGACACGTTATGCTTAATTAAATAAGAATATCTATATGAAAAATGCCATACCACAATGGGCATATCACTCTACTATGCCAACGCGTACGTCTATCCTAAGGACGTTCAGCGCTTTGGTTAACCTTGTTTTCTACTCACAAAGATGGAGATACTCAAAATTCTCTGAACTTGAAATCGTCATCTACAACTTTTTTGAATTTGATCCAGTCTAAAATTATTCCACGATGGAATATATAAAATAGAACTTGCGTCAAAAGTATGGTACAACAAGCTTTATTTATCGTTACTTGCATTTTATTCGGATCATTGAAAATGAGAAGTAATGGACTGTGAAAGAAACTTGATTTTTTAATATTATTAGGTAACTTGTGTTGGATTTATGTCATGGGTGTATATTTTATATACTATTAGGTAACTTATTTTATATACTATTAGGTAACTTTTATTTTGTGAAGAAACAAATTGAAAATATCTTGATTTTTCATTTACCTTCCCTCCATACAATCGCTAGGTACTCTTGTGACATCCGACAAACTGAAGAAGGCAAACCGATTTGAAATGTGCTGTTTCCAGTCATAATGAGGGATCTAAACTTTTCGCTCTTTGACGATTACAGAATCAAAAATGTCTAGATCTATTCTACCTGACTTTATATTCATTTCTATGATACCTAAACAAGTAGGACATGTGATTTCCGTGTCTCTGTATAGGGCTTGATTTTAGAATTTCAGGACGATTTACCATCGGTATGTTTTCTCCCATACATGTTGAAATTTCTATTATTCAAACACATCCAATCTATACAGGCATAATCGGATACGCCAGAAAAATATCCGTATCTGATAGTGTCAATTACCGTTCAATATAAGGAAGTCTAAGATGACGTCATTTTCGTTTTGTATGACGTGAAAATGAGGATAAACGTAATCGAAATGGTGAAGAAGAAGGTTAATAATTGTAGAAAAACAGTTTGTTTGTTTTTTCATCATCTCATCGATTTAATTTAATAGAAAAATGGAGTATATAGTTAAGATAGTGATAAACAGGGGCATTTTATTCGATTAGTGCGGCGACATTTGGAGCCTGATCGAGATCGTGGGTCCAGGATTTTTGTTAAAGGGGCCAAGACTTACTAATGGGGAATCGTTTTTTTTTTCTTTCATTACTAAATTTCAAACGAAAATGAAATAGTTAAGCTTCAGAGGAACACCCCAATCTCCCTTTGAATACTACACTGGATTGAACCACTCACCTGAGTCCAAGGAGCGCTAAAACAAAACAAACAAACAAACAACAACAACAATAATAATAAATAAATGAAATAAATAAATAAATCAATCAATCTACCAAATGATGCTACATACGAAATACCAAAGCCCTAGGCCTTTCAGTTTTGGAGAAGAAGGTCGTTTAAATTTTTCCCTATACAATCCTATGTAAAAATTGTGTCGTCCGAGAACCGGCTTATTTTGACCCTTGGACCATAACTGTAACATTCTTTAAAGAAGTCCATCAGATGATGCTAGATACCAAGTATGAAAGCTCTTGGCCCTTCTCTTTAGGAGAAGATTTTTAAAGTTTTTTCCGTATATAAGCCTACGAGAACGGGCTTATTCTTAGGCCATATTTTTTACAATCTTGATAGAGGTCTACCAGGTAATGCCACATGCTAAATATAAGAGCTGTAAGTCTTTTGGTTTGGTAGAAAAAAAAGATTCAAAATATTTTTTTTTCTATTAATGAAAGTTTTCGGTCCATAATCTTTTACCTATTTTAGCCAAGGCTTACAAAGCATACGAAATATCTCAAATTACAATATCATATCTGAAAGGTAAAATCGACCTCACATACGAGGGACGGTCAGAAAATGTCCGGACTTTTGATTCGTTCTCGAACACCATTCAACAATTTAACAAAAATCTTTCTACTCTTTTTCAAAATACCTTCCACCAACGTCTATGCACTTTTGCCATCTTTGTGGGAGTGTTTGTATTCCTGCTATGAACTATGACGCAGAGTTATGATTTCGGTACTGTGTAACAGCAGATATCAGAGCCGCCCTGGTCCTATTTTTTCCAGCAATCATTTTTCAGGTCTGGAAACAAATAAAGGCACAAGCAATTTTCTTGGTCTGGTTAATCAAATGCTGTAACTTAAGCATATTCACGCTGCAGTTGAGGTCTGGGCTTTAAGGAGGGTGAGAAAACAATTGTCATTTGTAAGAGTTGGCAGCCCCCACTCGGTACTTGGCAGCCTCACTATCGTAACATAATATTCCATTTATTGTTGTTAGGTGTACCTATTTCCCTTCGGTTTCTTGAAATATCAAAATTTTTCTTCTGCAGCTTAAAGCAAATACAATTTGTTGTATCACTATCGTAACATAACATTCTTTATATCATTACTCCATTTACTTATGTATTTTTCAAAAATCTTGTCCTGAGCATATAATAAAAGGACGTTCTAGTCAATTGACCAATCGCTTGCCCCGCCCATTGATACCGAAGGCCGCGCCCATCGACTCCAATAGGAAGTCCCGCTTCGATTTTAAACGACGCTATTTTGCAAATTATATTGCCAGTAGTATATAACAAAAAAGAAGAATGGTTCGTTGGGGACATAAATGTCGTAATTACAGCTTTAATTAGCTGTAGGTACGACTTTTAAGTCGCCAAATCAACAAAAATAGGTCACAAAAATGTTGGAGTTCAAATCTAAATTACGGACTGGATGAATGGTTTGATTGGTAGATCGATTCCTAGATTGACAGCCGCGATTGGCCAATTTACGTACCAAGGCTGTAATTCAGGGATCGCTGCTCCCGTCCACTGAACTCCAGCAAGAAGTTCGCGGCACTTTTGGTCAGTAAAGATATGCACCTAACATAGAATGATTGGTTTGAATAACCTGTATCTACTACGTTTAAATTTCCAAACCAACAAAGTTGGCTTCACCGGAATGTCGGATTTCAAAGTTAATTCCTAGTCTAAATATAAGATTTGATAGGTCTGTCTATATTTTGGTGGACAAGCGCGATCCGTCAAGTGAAAAATGGAGAAAAAAAAAGATAGTTCTAAATGCAACACAACCAATGTTTCACTTGTGCACTAAAGATATGATGAGTGACGTCACACAGGAAGATGACGTCATGAAATTGTCCTTATGTAAATCTTCAGATTTCAAATCTTGACATAGATACATAGGATAATATTTTTCAGAGATCAAAATGTAAGTATGCTAAACAAACTTATAATCACTATTAACCCATTTTCTGCCCCTCAAGAAGAAATCTTCGGAAAGCATCAATTGTGTCATTGATCAGCCTAATGAAGAAATTGCTTGTTGCAAGCATTTTCTTCATTATCAACAATGTTTACTATCCTAGAGACGTCGACAACGTCTTTGAATCTCACCAATCTTATCATTTTCAAAGTTTGATTAATGGGGTAGGGACAGGGGTTTGGGTAGAGCACTCTGCGATATCACAGCTCTTTATCGGAAAGAGGGCAGCATTTTAGACTGGTCGTAATTAAAAGAAGATGCAGGCGCCATTTCAGTGAGGGCACAGAAATTTGCAAGTAAGTGTAAGAAAAAAACTTGCTGAGTAAAGGAGAAAATGAAATTTCTTTTTTTCCCCAAAAAAGTGTTTCACAATTCATTTCTTTCGGACGTAAAAAGTTTCAAATTTGAATTTTTAAAAGGTAGAATTAAAAAAAAAAAAAAAAAAAAAATGATGAGCATATGAAGAGAGAATAGAGATGAAATGAAGAGGGAATGCATTTTTTTTTTATTGATGTGTAAACTTATAAAAAATTTTGACAATATATGAATACGCGAATCGGATTCATATATTAGTGTTATTTAAGTTTTTAGGTTCATAACTCGACGGAAAAAGGTGTTTTTATGATTTAATGCCAGCATCGAGCGAATCAAATCTTTTTTTTACTAATCTGAGTAAAATTGTACGGATATACTTTGTGCTCAAGCATGATGAAAAATAGTTGCGTGCTCAAAATTTTGTCACGGTCGTTATTAGCCAATCAAAACGCTTGAATCTTGATAGACGAAACTAAAACTGAATTAACTTAAGCTGAATGAACTAAGACTTGCAGAATTACCACATTTTGACCAAGGATAGATACTATCTTATTTCGACCACATGTCTGAATAACCGCACGGTGTTCAGGGGTCGACACTAACTTTGCTTCAGTGGGATCCCACAGGAATCCCTACCTTTACTTCGGGGTTTCCTCCAGATAATTATTGATCGCTCCTTGATATTCATTAACTCATTCACAGACAACCCTGCCCTTCTAAGCCCAACTTTAAAAAAAGAGCTTCGGAAAACATTGTGGAAAGTGACGAAAAAATTGCTTGTTACAAGCAATTTCTTCATTATCCACAATGTTTTCTGCAAAAACAAAACAAACAAACAACAAAAAATCAGGAGCATTAGTTGATACATGAAGGTCTATAGGTCTATTGTAGATCTACTGAAGAAATATTGAAGGATCCTGACGGTATCCCTAGCCTGAATTTGCTGGGGTCCCTTCCAATTTTCAGGGATCCTCGGTATCCCGGGATACAGTAAGTGTCAGCCCCTGCGGGGGCGTGACGGTTCATTAGCCACTCCAACAGAACTCAGACAGGAATATGCACTAAGATATTAAACGGCGTTATTCTGCAAAATTGATGGTCAGTTTCGTGTAACAAAATGTAAATCGGTTGGTTGACTTCCTAAACGTAGTAACTACAGTTTGAAAAAGCTGTAAATACGACGTTTAATTAGCAAAATTCAACAAAAATGCTTCTCATAAATGACGACCAATGTCGGCGTTCAAAGTTTATTTCCGGTCTAAATGAAAGAATTGTTTTGTCGATTGATTCTCTGATTGACAAACACGCTCCGTCAATCGGTTCCAATACTTAAAAGCACTTCCCTTTCATATATATGGCCTTCTAAATCTATTGTCACTTTTGCCATTTTTAGCTAGCTAAGCGTCAGCTTCGATGGCTTAAGATACCAGACAAATTTTTGAGGTATACTCAACGTTCAACGAGTGTAAACTGCCAATGGGGGCTTAACCAATACATGATTCATCCTTTGAATGACTACGCCATAAAAAAAAAACAAAAAAAAAAAACAAAAACAGTTATTATGTATTTCAGGAATATTGCAAACTCTATTCGAATTGTAGAGAACTCTTTTTAAAACATGCATCTTAACCCATTCCCACTCATGTCCGCTTTTAAGCATCTCAAGAAAAAGGCTTTGGAAAAAATCGTGGACAGTGAAGAAAGTACTTGTAACAAGCAATTTCTTCATTGTCAAGATGTTTTTAAACCAACAAGGGTAACTTTTCTAAATTTGAACTTGAATTTGTCGTCTGCAAATTCTTTCAATTTGTCTAAGATTTTGTGATGTTGTAATGGGTCAACTCCTGGGTTACTTTAACCTCGTTTATTTATCATGATAACCTTAAGCAAAGAAGATAACTTCACAAAAATATATGCTTTGCGTATAAAGCTTTTTCACTTGTGTATATAACACATGACTGAAAGCATTCTTTGTTTGGAAAGAAGAAAATTCGTGTGTCACAATCGTAAGCGGTTTCTTCTTTTCCAGACCAAGATCTTTATCTGCATGTCCGAAGAAAGTGTCTATATTCAAAGAGACTCTGCGATTGACAGAGAATGAAAAAGAAACACGTGATCTGTGAAAGTTGGGTTTAAAAGAGAAGGGTTAACGAAAATGGCGCCAATCTCGGAGATCAAAACATCATGTCTGGTCTCAATGAATGATATCATTGGTCGACTGATTAATTGATTGACAGCTGTGATTGGTTAAATACGGACAATCTCCCTTTAAATGGCATGTATTGCGGTTTCGGCGCCGATGACTGATGGAAGCATCGAGCCTGACACCGTCTGATACTTGCGTTGCCCACTTTTCGCGTGACTGGCCACATGTTTGCAATTTTTGTAGGATCAAATATTTTCGATCATCAATCGGTATCAAGATTAAAACGTTTCCCAAAAGGCAATTTTCTCTCTCGCGTCCATATCAGGAATTGATACTAACAGTGTTCCGGGATCGCGAAGATCCTAGAAAATAGTAAGGAATCGCAGCAATTCCAGGCTACGGATTCCGTCAGGATTCTCAAGGTTTCACAGAAGGCAGCGGCAGATTTCTGAGTCCATATACGCATAAATATCTATTTGGATCCCTGTTGTTTACAACATGCATCCCGTGGACCCCCATTTTTCAAAGGCTTGCTAAAACCCTTCAAAACAAGTCATATTCATGTTTATATGTTATAATGGCGAATCTTCAAAACCAGTGGGAAAAACAAACAAATTTCGGGAACCTTAAAGATAGGCCACGATGTTTCTGATTCTTAGATAGGAAACAAATCTCATCTGTACGAAATACACTCAAACGAACATTTAATACTTAAACATGAGTCAGATATCGCGTTAACGGTAATCTGATAAACTAATAGGTTGACTGGAAATCATCGTGATTATTATAGTTAAAGTTAATGTTTTCATTGTCAAGTATTTTTTTATTGTGTGCGGGTGAGCTGGGGCCTCGGAAAGGATATACCGGAAGAACTGGTATGGGTAATGCTAGGAGTCTATGGTTAAGTGCTCCAGCGCTGCGATATGACTGAAATATTGTTAACAGTGGCGTTTAACCCAATTCAAACAAACAAAATTGTTGTAAATGATATTGATAGGGTATATTGCCCTTTAGATCAACCCTTCTCAAATCTTCACCATTAAGTTCGAGGTCATCAATAGATGAGGGCGTGTAAGAATTGACCAATCGCTGGCCCCGCCCACTTACTCAATTCGTCACGCCCATCGACTCCAACAGGAAATTCCGCTTCGATTTTAAACTATTTTAAACGGCGTTTTAGCACAAATTATGACAAGTAGCATGTAACAAAAAGGTATAATAGTTGGTCGGCGACTTAAACTGGAAAAAGCTGTAGTTTCCACGTTTACGTCGCCAACCAACAAAAAAAGGTGGCCAATGTCGGTGTTCAAAACTCATTTCTGGTCTAAATGAATTCTTTCATTTGGTCGACTGTTTTTTCCATTCTAGCCGCCATGTTCATGTTTCGTTTGCTTCTTAATTTAGGTTTCATGGCGCGTTGAATAAATGTGTGTGTTTTGTTTTTCTGGCAATTGACCAATCGTGGTTTAATCAAAGATTCAATCGACCAATGAAATATTTCATTTAAACTGGATGTGAAATCCGACTTTGGCCGAAATTTTGTTAAGCACTTTGGTCTGGCGACTTGAACGTCGTAACTAAAGCTTATTCAAGCTAAAGTAACGACATTTTGATCGAAAACCAACCATTTCATTTTCTTTGTTAAATGTTAATGGCGATAGATTTTACAAAATAATGCCGCTTATTGACGAATTTCCTGTCTGAATCGATTGGCGTACCCAGCGGAGACAGTGGGCGAAGCAAGCGATCCGCCACTTTGACCTAGTGGGTATTACGTGCGCTATGGAGAAGCTCTAAGTCTCCTTGTTCTATGATCACCGGTTCGGGTTGGATTCAAACTCATAACTAAGACCGCGTGTCAAGTATTATCAAACGAATACCATGTCATATTACCTATAAGGCCGCAGGGTTCCTTCCCTGTTTCGTCCTGACAACATTGGATTTGTTCATTATCTACTTAGTTTGCCTGAGTGTTGATATGAAATTCATGAATTATGGATAGTGAAATTGAGGTTTATCGAACGGTATATTTGTTTTCATTATGCTTCAGTGGACGATGGAACATGTTAACCCATTCCGACACAGTGACACTTTTTTACGCACCTCTTGCAAAATAAATTGGAAAACATTTTGTAAAATGAAGAAATTGCCTGAACCAAGCAATTTCTTCATTTTCCACAATTTTTCAAACCAGAAAGTTAAAAAAAAAAAGAAAAAAAAAAAAAAAAAAAAAAAGAATTTCATAAACTTTAAATCATGGGCTGCAACTCCTTTTAATTTGGACCATATTTTCTTGTGTGGTATTGAGTTAAGAAATGAACAAATCAGCCGTAACAGGTAGTCTTAATCGACTACAACCGTTCTTTTCAAGTAATAACCGTTTGCAATGTTGGGACTTTAGCCTCTAAAGCCTGAGATTGAATATTGCGTGCATGTATTACATGTGAATAAAGTGACTTTGGAATTTCATTCGGTTTCAGGTATTACATATAAATGAAAAGCATAAAATATCATCGAATATTTTTTTTCATTTCGACAATATTTTTCTATTCATCGATTTTTCAAAATATATTGAGTTTTCTTTGAGATCTATTTTTGAACCATTTCAATGTTTTTCCTCGTACTAATTTGTCCTAAGACAAGAGGCCTTTAAAATGTTACGTTTTGTTTGAATGTTTTTTGCGCCACTTTTAACAGTATTTCAGTCATTTCACGGCGGCTGGAGCACCTAACAATTGATTCCCGGTATTTCTCAAACCAGGACTATCACTACATCCTTTCCTAGCCTCCAGATGCTATCTTACTCAGGTTTATATAATTATCGACCTAATAGTGAAAGACAAATGTCGGAAAGGACACGTGCCAATGCCGGGGATCGAACCCATGACATTCTATGATTGAAGATTAGGAGTCTTTTGCGCAACCAACTGCGCTATGACGGCGGCGAAAATATTACGTTTTCGCGCCTAGAATGGGTAATGTCGGACAATTCGTGCATGGGAACCTACACTTCTGTTCATAAGCTTGTACGCATAAGATACTTCATCGTCCTGCGATAACTTGCCCACCTAGAACAAAATATCAACTGGGTGTCCGCCTAAAACAAAATATCAACTGGGTCATGTTCAATTAAATGCGTATTATGTAACATAGAAATTTGTAAAAAAAAAAAAAATAAAAAAATTAAGGTTATCAAATGTAATGATTTAACTAAAAATTCAAATTCGAAACCATGACCAAGACCGCGTGACAGGATTGATCAAACGAATACCACTTCATATCAGCTACTGTATCTGTTTGGACCATTATTTCATTATGACATCATTAGATATTTGACTTGACTCTTCATTATCTGTCGTATCTATCGAATTATTTTTAGAATTTTGGCCGTAGAAACGCGTTGTTTAGCGCAGTGATCTAAAACGTCTATTGCTTGATATGCATTACTAATGGACTTGGATTCGAACCCGCATGCATACCTATATATTCAATAGTAGTTTAATTTGTTTTTTTTTTCATTTTGAAACATGTTTACAAGCAATTCTATAACGGGACATTTTGATATTTATATTTTCTGTCATTTCTATAATTTTGTTCTCTCATTTGCTGTCCATTTCTTTTATTTATTTATCTATTACCTTTTTTCTGGTAATTTTCATTCGTTTAATTTTCACAAGATAATTCGAAATGTAATCGACAGTAGGCAGCCAAAGCCCTATAACTACAGTTTGCTTAAGCTGGATTTACGAAGCCATGGGTGCCAACCTAGGTTATATTTCTGCAGCAGAGCGGTGAAATCGCTGTTTCGAAATATATCATTTAGTCCGTTCGTTCATTTTGATTTATATCCTCATTTCATCCGAGTGTACCACAGTAAAGTCCACAGTTTTCATCAGATTCTTTTCAAACTCTCACAGATAAATTGTGCTATCTGTAGGATTGTTTCTTTCCAAATTGGGCCTGATCTGTTAAGTATCAGGAGAAAAGGGGCCTTATGAAAATTTCCGTTATAGTCCTCGTTACCAAGTCCAGAGCTTTCATCAGATTTTCTTTAAACTTTCACAGGATGGTTGTACAATAATTATGATTGTTTAAATGAAATTAGACCTAATCTGTCAAGTATCACAGGAAAAGGGGTCTTATGAAATTTTATGGCAAAAACGTCATTATCACAATAAAGTCCTCAGTCTTTACCATTTTCTTCAAACTGTCTATCATTAGGATTGTTTCTTCTTAAATTTCTGATTTGTTAAGTTTCATGAGAAAAGGGGCCTTATGTAAATTTTATTTAAAAAAATTCTTGACACAAAATTTAGTCTACTGTTTTTACTGATTCCCTTTAAACTCTTACAGAATAAGTGTACCTTCATTAGTATTGTTCCTTTTGAAATTTGGTTTGTTCTATAAAGTATTATGGGAAAAGGGGCCCTATGAAAATTTCACTGTAAAATCCTTATTTACACAATAAATTTCACAGATTACAAATTGATTGTACAGTCATTACAATTGTTGATTTTGAAAGTGGATCTGATGTAGCAATTATCACATGAAAGGGGGCCTTATGAAAATCTTTTTTAAATGTTCTAGTTAATACAATGATGTCTGGATTTTACCGGATTCACTTCAAAATTTCACAGAATGATTGTACAATTACAAGAATGGCTCTTTTCATAATTGGGTATAATTCGTCAAGTATCATGTGAAAAGGGGCCATATGATTTTTTTTAATTTCTAGTTAACACAATAAAGTTCCCATATTTCATCGGATCAACTTTAAACTTTCACAGAATGATTAAACAAACAATACAGTATCAGGGGGAAAAGGGCTTTATGAGAACTTGGTTGAATTATCTTTGTTAACACAATACAGTCCACAGTTCTAATCGGATTCTCTTCAAAGATGCAAGGAATAATTGTGGCATTGGAAACACAGGAACATGAAACTTACAGATTATCATTTAAAACATTCTTGTTTATGTGATGTGGTTTTTGTATGGTCGTAAGGAAAGTTCCTTTCGGAAATGAAATGGATCCATAAGAAAACACAGAAAAGGGGGCCTATGGAATTTTATTCAAAACAATCCTGTTTCCGTGATTTACTCCAAAATTAATATCGGATTCTGATGAAAATTTCACAGTATGATTGCAGGGTCATAAGGAAATTCCCTTTTGGAAATGAAGTGGATCTGTCATGAAAGATGGGAAAAGGGGCCTTATGGATTGTTTGCTGAAAACAATAAAGGGGATAAAGTCCATTTTTTATGCATTCTTCTTTCGACAAGTAACTTCCTTGAATATCAGATTTTTTTTAACTGATGACCAGTACAGTGTCTCAAGCCCTCGAGGACCTCTTGTTTAGATATATTCTAGCTTTCTTTTTATATAACGGGAGAATTTATTAAGAAAATCCAAATATTTGAAATCACCAATTTGGTTGAGAGACAGATTCTTTATTGGCCGCCTTCTTGACAGAAGGACCAAGAATATTCTTAAACCTAAATTTATGCCCTTTTTCTCTAAAAACACGAATGAACAACAGTTTGTCGTTATATTTCAGTGTAAGAAAAATAAATTAATGAATAAATTAATATCAAGTAACTGACTAGATAAATAAATTTCAAGAATATATATTCTCTATGTTTCGCCATTCTTGTATGCAGATGTATGCAAAAAAGTTTGTAAACACATGCATAACACACGAATGATAAAGGGTTTGTTTTTTGTGTTCTGAAGTCATTCGAACGAACTTTATGTAGGTAAAATAAAGGCGTATTTATAAACGACCGACAAAATAGTTTGAAAGAGAAAAACGTTGCAGCTACGGACTGAATCAATGGTTTCATAGATATGTTGTGTTAACTTTGTTTATTCTTCAAACAAAAACAGGGATTTGTTAACTAACATTTCTTATTGAGAAAACGAATCATTTTAGTTTCTTTTCTTTCAGAAGAACTTGAAACGGAAGTAGGGGGATGGCTGTCGATATTTTACCAAAGCGAAAGGTAAGAAATGGGTGCAAGTTTTTTTGACAGAAATATTTTTTCCTCTAATTTTATCTCACTTAAGATTTAAAAGCTTACCTTTTTCTTGTAACATAATGGCCACTTTTCATAACCCATTACCAGACTAATAGACAATAGCCTGGTCAAAATTCATAGACGTTGCAGACGGCAGTTTTTAATTGTTGAAATCTTTAAAGTCTTTGTCTGTTTGGGAGCAAACATTGTGGATAATGAATAAATTGCTTCAAGCAATTCTTCATATTCCACAGCGTTCTTAAAAGAGTTTTTCCCGAGGTATGTACAAAAGCGGGATTGTGTGTTGAGTAGTTAATGCCATATCTTCCATCCGCGGGAGGAAAACTAGTTGAAACAAGCTTTCGTTTATTTGGTCACTAAAGCAAACAAGAGCCTACCTTATATCAATATGCAAAATGAGAGAAAGAGTGAAGTTCTCTGGAAAGCGTATTTTGCGTTTCTTATCGATTTAACTGGTGTTTGTTTACATTTAGAAGTCGAGTTGAATGCATCCGATTCTTCACCGGGAATATTCGCTTATCTTCGGTATTGACTGTTATATGCACAGGTGCATTTGAAGCACACCCAGCCATTCCCGTAAACTTTGAGAACAGACCTTGGACGTACATAATGCAGAATATTATGTAACAGATCGGTGAATTTTGTTAGCTGTTTCGCCCTGTTTTGCTCTGATATCAAGTTATCTTGAAGACCAAACAGAATTCTTAGAGGAAGTTATCGATGTTTTTTTTCATTTCACAAATTCTTATTATTCTTATACCCTTTCATACACTATTTGAATACAACATTCAGAAAAGTAGTTTTGCGAAAATAAGAGGTCTCCTTTCAGAGAAAAACATGGTATCTCCCTTATAGCCTACGTAGTCTATTACTTTATTTTTAGATAATCTGAGATTGTTGCAAACACTTTAGGGTCATTCACGTGGTGCGAATAACCGTTTGAATCTCGTATTCAGTTTGAATTTCATCACACAACTACGTCATCGTTACGCCACCAGGAGTTATGTTCTCTAGGCGGTCTAAATTCTTTACAGATCAGTCCAAAGCTGTCGTTACAAGCGTAATTACGAATATAAACACTTACCGCAGTTTATCGCTAACCATTTCATGTGATATGATTTATCCCGTTGATTGTTTCGCTAGCCAATTGGTTATCTTCCGTTGACTTTGGGTCATATGCAAATGAGGTCATGCGATGACGAAAACAGAATTCCGTGATATCTATAAATAACCTGGAACCCATTGAACCTTTCCTTTATAACGACAAAAAGCCACATTAAACCTATAAGATTATCGCCAAGACAAAACCTGACTCAAATTCAAGTATCATATGTACATTGGATCGTATCTTTCGACACTTGACAATTTTTCTAGACGAGGTTTGAGAAACATCGATACCTCCCTTTATATATGAGTAAGATTTTGTCGTCACGGTTGGCTAAAATTGACCTTTTGTGGTTATATAGGAATGGTTCGGCGGAATTCCAGGTTACTTTTAGATTTCATGGATTTCGGTTGTCATCACCGCGTGGCCTCGATTACATATGACTCAAAGTCATCAGAATGTTACAAAATGACAACGGAAACAGCCAACGCCCCAAATTGTGTCACATTAAGTGGTGGGCGCAAAACTATGGTAAGTTTTTAAAGTCATATTAACTCTTACAGCATTTGGACTTATCCTTCATAGAATTGAAGAGCGGCTAGCGAGCATAACTCCTGATGACGTATCGATGAGGTTGGTTTTAGCGAATTCGAGATTCTAACGGTTATAGATAAGCACTACCTAATATTCATTGCAACTGTCTCAGCGTAATCTAAAAATAGATTTACAGCTTACGTAGGCTAAAGGGGAAATACCCTGGTTTATTTTATTAAACAACCTCTGATTTTACTTTTCAGAATATTGTATTCAAATAGTTCACGAGAGGAATTAAAGATAGTTAAAATCTGTGAAATGAAAAAAAAAGTTTAAACATCGATACTTAACTTTAAACACGGTAAATACATCTAATGAACCGTTGTTACAGATATTAAGTTGTAAACTAACGTTCATCGTTTGTTCCCGACCATATATTGAGCAGAATAACACCGTTTTTTTGCCTGAGATTGCGTAAGCAATCAGAGGCTAAAGTTACAATGCTAAAAATTCAAACCCATGCAGAGTTTAATGTGAAAACATAATGTAAAAACATCTACCACTATCAATGTGATCTTCTGTCGCTTGTAAAGTAGATCGGATCTGACCATAAATTAATACGCCCGATTGAGGCGAGAAGGACGAAGGCGAGATATGACTCATTGAAAGCTGTCGGCTTGATGTACAGTACTTTCGTGTGAGTGTTCTGAATTTGGCAAAATTATCAAAACTTGACAAGAATGGAAAGAAAGAAAGGAGATATATATAATATAATGGAAATTATTAAACATATATAATCATATCATATTGTTAAGAAAAAATTAGGTGTTTGTTTCATACCAAAATAATATTAGTTATTCTAGAGTAACAATGTTAAAACGGTCCGGTTAGACGAAGTTTCTGTATAAAGCTGATAAGCGAAGCTGTCGGTTTTATGCACGATTGGAATGTTTTGTTTAACAAATCAATTGGTCATTCATAGGATCATATTCGCACTGTCTGAAAACAGTTTGCTCGTGCTCGGACTTTGTGTCTATATATTTTTACCTCCGAATTCTATCCAAAGGATGCAACGTCTACGAGGTGTACATAATCATGTTAACCTGGTAAACGACCGCCGCCCTCTCTCGCTCTTTTTATCTGGAGACTATAAAGCGCATATTTGCATAACGAAATTGGTCTATAAGGTAGAATTGGTCTGTGTCGTAGAATACTCACATCGCACACAAGAGCCTCCTAGTTCGAACCTGGCTACACGCTCCATTCCCCCATCTCTCTCACTCTCTAGCTCTATCTCGCAATCTCAACTGGCTGAAAGCCAGCGAGCTTTTGTCATGATGTGGTGTTCGTCGTCCGTCCGTTAACTTTTACTTTAAAAATCTTCTTCTCAGATAGTACTGAACATAATTCAACCAAACTCAACCAAAAATCACAGGAAGGATCCTTGGATGGCCTTTATCAGATCCCTTCAAAGCATTCTGATCGGGTGAAAAATATGTAACGATATATACATGTAAATATATCGTTAAAATACCTCAACGAGATGAAAATCATTGCGGGCAGATTGTGTCCCCTAGCGCACAAATTGGTAGATCTGCGCACGATCGACAGTAGATTTGGGTAGAAAGTGGCACCTCCGATAATCCGACCATCAAACGTTTTCTGTCCAGATTATACATCTCCTGTATACATATCTCAGGCTTTCAGCGCTTTGATTTTAAATACCACAGTCGCAACCGGAGGCCAGTTGATTGATGCGATAATTCAATCTAGATTGTTTATCTAGTTTTTTTTCTGTATAATGAATATACAAGAAAATAATTGAAAAAATCGTTTGACCTCTAGATTGCAGTTCGACTGAGGTATTAATCGGCACCATAAGACAAAGGATATAAATAATGATATATTGTTGGCTATTGACTTAAACGTCTTACCTACAGCTGAAGTTACACCTTTTAAGTTGAAAACCTAACGAAACTGCTTGAAATACAGTTGAATGTCGGAGTCCGAAGTTCACTCCGTTGTACACGAATGATTTGATTCGTCAATCAATATTTTGACCGACAGCAGCGATCCGACAACTATATGTTTTGTTTGAATGTGGTTTAACGCCGCTTTAAACAATTTTTCAGTCATATCGCGGCGGCTTGAAACCTAACAAAGGGTTCCTGGCATCTCTCGTACAAGTACTACCATTACATCCTTTCCTAGCTTCCAGCTGCTGTTCCTCTTAGGTTTATATGATTATCCACCTATTGGTGAAAGACAAATGTCGAAAAGGATATGTGTCGTCGCCGCCGGGGCTCAAACCCATGAACGACATAACGTGAATTTTTGACCAATTTAGTCCGAGAAGATTCCTTTTTTCCGTGACGGGTCACATAACTCGTTACCAGACAAGAGAATTTTAGACTGATCTAATTGGAAGTTTTAGAAAACATTTCAAGATTTATGAAATTTGAGATTTTTTCAATTTTCCCAGTTGTTTTTCTTGAGAGGCGTCAAGAAACGTCATTGTGTGGGAATGATATAAATAAGGATTCTTTAATGCTTTCAGGTGGATTATCGAGAAATAACGATAGATAATCATTTGATAAACTCACCGCCTATCCAGTGAAATTATCAAAAACTTATGCCCCGTTTTCGTTCATTTCACCTTATCTGACGTTATCTAAGCAGAGCCAAATAAGTGACGTCATCTTATTGGTTGCATAGCGGTCACGTGCAAAATGACGCGCTTTAAGAAAATTTGTCATGAAATTTTCGCATTTGTCTAATTTTTGCATTAAAGAAATAGAACAATCGTTTGTTTTTCGAGTAAGATCGATTGATATTTCATTTCGCCACTCATGAAAATAAAGCTTTTGTTGTTCACTCAATGAAATATAAATCGATCTTACACTGAAACAAACGATTATCCTCTATATATTACAACAGTGTGTTTTTCTCTTTGTTTTTATCGAGTTCGAGAATTGTGTGTAGGTATTTTTTATTGGATGAGACTGAATGTCGAATGATTAAGATTAAATGATTAAGAAATAACCAACTTTCCGGAAAAAAACCCGAACGTCAATACACGAAAATATTGTCCGTGTTTAACGGTACTCGCCGAATACGGTTTTTTAGTACACGCCGAATATTTATTTTATATTTTTCTGTCGAGTTGTACTAGATAGTCAGATTTTAATTCACATCATTTATAGGTATACAAAAAAATTTATTTATTGGGATTTATTGTTACATTTAACATGATCTCAGTTTGTCTTTCCCGGGGCTTTTTACTTAATAAATTTTTCACGCAAAAGTAAATATAGGTCAACCGCCACAACAAAGTGTGTTGGTGCATCTGATCCCCTCATTGGGCTAAAACGATGTATTAATAACCGCCATCACTCTGTAATCGATTAGCAAATCATAGCCACGATTCAAGCCAGAGTTTCAATGATTATTCAAGGGACTTTTACATAAGTAAAGACTTAATGTGTGTGTGTGTGTATGTGGGGTAGGTATGTGTGTGTGTGTGGGGGGGCAACCAAAACGCAGCTGTATTTACGACTAATAAGACGCCCAACTGCTTTCTCCTGTTAATTGTTGAACATTGCAAGGTGAAAGTGTCTTGACTAAAAAATGCGAGTCATTTATCTCAAACAACTATCCTGTCGGAGTGTTTTCTTAGATACTCGGGGACATGAGCTGTCAAAACTGACAGGCAGATACGAAAAGAGAGACAAAGACAGATATAACACACAGATAAACCGAGAGAGAAAGAGAGAGAGAGAAAGAGAGAGAGAGAGAGAGAGAGAGAGAGAGAGAGAGAGAGAGAGAGAGAGAGAGAGAGAGAGAGAGAGAGAGAGAGAGAGAGAGAGAGAGAGAGAGAGAAGAGAGACAGACAGACAGACAGAGACAGACAGAGACAGACAGAGACAGAAAGAGAGAGACAGAAAGAGAGAGACAGAGCTTATGATTTCATAGCAGACGCAATCGTTTCTTAGAATTTGTCAAATTGACTGTAATTCTGAATTAATGAATGCTGAAATTCAAACTTAGTTGACTTTCTCTACTCTAACAGCCGCCGTCATAGCGCAGTTGGTAGCGCGTCGGACTGTCATTCAAAGGGTCCCGGGTTCGATCCCCGACGGCGGCAATACTCTTTCCGACATTTGTCTACCACCAATGGGCAGATAAGCCCATGTGGGATAGCAGCTGGAGGCTAGGAAAGGGTGAAGTGGTAGTACTGGTGTGTGAAATACCAGGAATCCATTGTTAGGTGCTCCAGCCGCCGCGATATAACTGAAAGATTGTTAAAAGCGGCGTTAAACTCCATTCAAACAAAACAAAGTTTGATAATTACACTCTATTTTCCAGAATTAGATTGCAAATACATTACTTCCTCGTATCATTTCATTAAAAGGTCATTATTGCTTAGAATAGAAAATACAGGTAAATACATACCGAAAATGCTTCTCTTAAATATTAAATGTTTCAATAATGTATGTCATTTATTTGTAGAATTACAAGAATTACATATTTTTATTATCATTATTATTTTATCGAATTTAACTAATAAAAATGTAAGTATGATAAATGCAATACTTAGTTACGATCCAACGTATTATATTTGCTTCTAGCAACAGAGGAAATTCGGTCTCGTGAAATATCACAAATTTCCTCCTCAGCTCAAAGCAAATACGAAATTTTGGATCGTTATCTGACATTACATTCCCTATTTATTGGCACTAAATAAATACGTTCAATAAAATGAAGAACAAACTCCTTGCATTAAAAACCAAATATAACGTTTTGTTTTTTCGCTCGATGCCATTTAACTATAGGAAATGAAGAGAATATTTTTTGTTTTCAAGGAGGTATGAACCGAAAAACCTAATCACACTTCGCGAATTCATACATAAGTGTGATTGTTTTTTTCGGTTCATACCTCCATGAAAACAAAACAAAACAAAACAAAAAGTATTCTCTTCATATCTAGAGTAAACAATTTACTTTTGTCGTATACTGATGTAACAAATGTGAGATTATTTTAGAAGTTTAGAAATCAAAGAACAGTTTTACTAGGAGAATGTGATGGGTATATTTTTCCTGTGTTCTGTTTTATCATTAAAATGTGTTATCATAAAATACAACTGAGGTGGTAACGATGACTTGGATTAACATAAAGTACTACAATTTGCATTTACAAATAGAAAAACTATTGCATTCCAGAAGGGCCATGGTGAAATATTTCAACCAATTAACAGACGCCAACATTTTAGACTGGTCCAAATTGAATGAAGTTACAGACGGCATTTGAAATGCATTATAATTGGAAAATAATAGCTCACTAGGATATAAAACATTGTGAGATTAAGCAATTTCTCCTTTCCCACAAAGTTTTCGAGAGTGAATATCTTCAGGATATCAGAAAGCAGCATTTTGTGGTAATGTGTTAACCTATTCCAACCCAATCCCGTTATATTCGCATTTCATGAGAAAAAACTTTGAAAACAATGTCGAAAAGAAGAATTTGCTTATTTCAATCAACTTCTTCATTATCCGCAATGTTTTCTACCACAAATGACAAAGATTTGTAGAATTCCATTGACTAGAAATTGTCATCTGCAACATCTTGCAATTTGGACGAGTCTGAAATTTTACCATATAATAATGGTTCAAGGTAACGTATCTTACATATACAGCCCCAATGCTTGAAGCCAGGGGAGTAATATTGGCCTAGTCAGATAAATGTATCGAAGTTTTATAACGAAAAGAGAGAGGGTAAGAGAGAAAATAGAGAGTGAAGTTTGTTCGTTAATTTTAGCTTCTTCCTGTATATCGACACATATCAGATTTTGAAAAATAAAGTTTAAGTTAGCACATATATTATTGTGTGGTCCCTCAGCCTTAGCGCAGTTGATAGCGCGTGGGACTCTCAATCGTGTGGTGCCGGGTTCGATCCCCGGTCACGGCAAATATTCATTCCGACATTTGTCTCCCACCAATGGGTGAATAATCGTAAACCGAAGTGGGATGAGTAGCTGGAGGCTCGGAAAGGATGTAGTGGTAGTACCGGTGAGAGAAATACCAGGAAAACATGGTTAGATGCAACACCCGCGATATGACTAAATTAATATTAAACGTGGCGTTAAACTCTAAACAAACAAACACATTTTTTTCGTCGTAACAAAACAGTACATAGGCA
Source organism: Fragum fragum (assembly GCA_946902895.1). NCBI lineage: Eukaryota > Metazoa > Mollusca > Bivalvia > Cardiida > Cardiidae > Fragum > Fragum fragum. The sequence goes on along the minus strand of OX336373.1, from coordinate 46,124,351 downwards.
CTTGGATTCGGGAATTTATAAAATCTCTCTCAATAATAGATATACACAAGGTGGTGCAACTGCCAATATCTAAGTAACGTGTGATTTACAAACAAATTGTTTCCGTCACGAGAAAAATTGACTCCTAGGGATGCGGAACCAGCGATACTTGTGAAAAAATCATGGCAGCTTCAACACCTTGTGTATATTTATTATAGAGAGATCCATTTACTGTAAGTTGTTATAATCAATCAATTTCTTCATTTTCCACACTTATTTCTACTCAAACTGATAAAGAAATCTGAAATTCCATTTACTATAAATTCCGTCTGCAACTCCTTTCAATTAGGACAAGTCTAAAATTTAGACGTCTTATAAGGATAAGACTTTGGCTGGCTTTTATAGCCACGTGGTGGAGCACTTGCTTTGGGACAGAATGGTTTGAATCCCGACGGAGTCGAATATTTATTTTTTCGGTTTACAGTCTGATTATGGTTTAAGCCCTGCTTTAAATCAAAGTGCTGAAAGCACTGTAAGCTAGCAAAGCATGGTTGAATTTAGAAAACTTTCCCTTGTTTGGTAGAAAACATTGTGGACATTGAAGAAATTGCTTGTACAAGCAATTTCTTCATTGTCCACAAAGTTTTCTCAAGCTTTTTTCAAAATGCTTAAAAAGCGGAGTTGACTGGGGATGGGTTAAAAAGCGTGCGTTTGACACAGTTCACTACAATTTGAATAGAGTTTGCAATATTCCTGAAATACATTAAGAAGTACTTTTAATATAGGCAGTTAACGGATTTAGTATTTAAGCCTCCAGTAGTAGTTGGCACTCGTTGAACTTTGAGACGACCTCAAAATTTCGTCTGTTAACTTAAGCTATCAAAGCTGAAGCTTTGCTAGCTAACAAAGCATTAGAAAACATTGTTCTTAATGAAGAAATTGCCACAAGAAATGTCTTAACTAAAAACATTGTTTTCTTCCAAAAAGACAAACGTTTTTAAAGTTCTATTAACCTTAAAATGTCGTCTGTAGCTTCTTTGAATTTGGACCAGTCAAAAATTGAGTAAATATAAAAGAAAGAACACGTTTAGATTTACTGAAACGTCTTCAGTGAATCAGGAGCATTAGTTGATAACATTTAGATCTTTTGTACACGAAAAATATCGAATTGTCCTGGCGGAATTTCAAGCCTGGGATTGCTAGGGTGTCTTCCAATTTTCTTAGACCCTTCGGACCTCAGACCATTTTTAGTGCCGATCTCTTGAAAACTCATGATTCTCTCCGATTATATGTTCATTTTTAACCCCTCCTGTTTTGTTATTTTTTTACCTGTCCAAAATCAAAGGTTTTGCGTACGGATATTAAAAGTGGATTTGATTTTAAAAAACCACCGATCAATAGGGAAGAAAATATTGTTGAAAGAGAAGAAATTGCTTTTTACAAGCAATTTCTTTCTTCTTTTTTTTCTACATTTTTTCTGAATTAATTAAATCGCAGGGACGTAAAACCAGGGAAGGAACAGGAAAAAAAAAAAAAAAAAAAAAAAAAATAGTCCTGTTTTCCTTTTCTTTCAGATTCGTATGGTCACTTTCACTATTAACGGTAATTTCAAACTTCTTTTATTTTCAGAATATATGTCCTACCATTGGATCACAGTCACCGGGAGTTCGATATTATCTGTTCATCTTGGGAATGGTGACTTGCCTGTTGTTCTTCATGAATACAATCCTAGCTTGGGACGTTTATACTTCAGTTCCCATTTTGAAAAATCACGTCAATAAAACAAGGATCTTGGCTGGAATATATCGTCATCTATACCCTGAAGAAACCGAAACCAAAATCATGGACAAGGTTACAAATTCGAATCAGAAAAATACAAGGAAGAACAGAGCGCAAGGTGTACTCACTAATAATTGTTCAGAGAATTTCAGACGGAACCACTTAATGACTATTCATCAAGACGGACGAACGGGGAATAATCTCTTCCAACTAGCAACCCTGATAGCGACGGCTGAATCCACGTGTTATACTGCGGTTCGATCCCCGGGTATAAATCGAAATATAGATGGCATATTTAATATACAAAATATACAAAAGAGAGATATTAGTAAAAGATCCTTTAAACTATTAAAAGAACCCGGATGGAGTATATATGTGGACAACATAAAATCCCTTATTTTGCCCGAATTCAACTGGACGTTAGGAGGCTATAGACAGAGTTATCGCTACTTTCAAAGCCATTCAGAATTGATAAAATCGTCCTTTGAATTTCAGCACAATATTAAAAGGGACGTAATTCACTATCTGGAAAATAGAACTAGGGTTTATCAAGGTTTTTCTGTGTGCATGCATGTGCGACGAGGAGATTTAGTCCATACCTCTAAATCTGGGTCTTCAAAATTACTTTACATTAACCGTGCCATTTCATACTTCAAAAAACACTTAGGTTCCTCGAATTTTTCTCTGGTAGTTGCAAGTGATGACATAAGGTGGTGTACATCGAACATAAAGGGAGGTAATATATATTTTTCTCCGTTTAAGGATGCCGGGAGAGATTTATTTTTACTTACACAGTGTAACCATAACATTATGACTGTTGGTTCGTTTGGGTGGTTTGGGGCATGGCTAAATGAGACTGGGATAGTGGTATATGACAACACTTTTGCACGCCATGAAGTCGGCCATAAGCCTGGCGATTATTTTCCAGGCCATTGGATAGGACTATGAGCTTTCATACTCTATGATAGCTAAAAAAAATAGACAAAATTCAAACAGTTTGAAAATAACTAAAACAAAACAAAGCAAAAAGACACATCATCAAAACAAAGCAAAAAGACACATCATCAAAACAAAGCAAAAAGACACATCATCAAAACAAAGCAAAAAGACACACGTCGAACACATCCCACGCGCACGCTTGAACACACACACTCTCTCTCACACACACTCTCCCTCTCTCTCTCACACACACACACACTCACTCTCTCCCTCTCTCTCACACACACATTCTCTCTCACAAACACACTCTCTCTCCCACATATTCCTCTTTTACACACACACACACACGCACTCTCTCTCTCTCACACACACATATACATCAAGTGAAAAACATGGCTTTTTCTGAATCTTTAATTAGAAAAGAAACATAACTGCTCAAAAATATGCTCAAAAAGCATTTTATACTTAAATATGAACCAAATATCATCTTAATAATAATTTGAAGAGTTGGAAGTGGATATTCGTTAAAATATTGCAAAGTTTCAGCAGAATCATGAGTTATTTAAGATTTTAATCAATTCGGTTTTCGACACAGTATGATCTTATTGGCATATGATCCAAACACAAAAGAAGAAGTCAAAGTGACGATTGAAAGAACCAACGAGGTGAATTATGTCACATAAAATGGTCACTATAAAACTAGGTCAATATTCAAATGAACTGCTTCAACTGTTTTGCATCTCGTGACTGTCGCAATATTTACTGCAAAAGTCCCGGCGAAATCTAACAATAGATAAACAACATATGTAGGCTATAAAGGAAATACCCTTTCAGAATAGTTATTCAAACAATATATCGGTTGCTTAGTGCAAAAACAACATGAGCGTCTATACAAACTATCAGCCAAGTTATAGTCAATAATTTAATTTTTAGTTTCGTCTAACAAAAACGAGCGTTCTGATTGGTCGAAAAAAAATATTCATAACTCCATGAACAAAATTTAGAGCACGCAGCGATTTTGTATGCTTCCGCACAAAATAATCTCATACAAAAAGGTATCAAAATTTGTAAAGCTTTTGTTCTTTTCGCTCGATGCTATTAAATTATAAGAAATGAAGAGAATATTGTTTTGTTTTCATGGAGGTATGGACCGAATTCACGTATTCATAAAGTGTGATTAGGTTTTACGGTTCATACCTCCATGAAAACAATAATTATTTTCTTCATCTCTTAAACGTATACATTTTTTATAATAATATTTATGTTAGAAAATGTTTTCAAGGTTTTTACTGGAGTGACCTCACTGGAGTAAATCTTTTACAAAAACTAGTCCGATACGAAAATAGCATTTTCAGAGCACATTGGTGATCGTCATACTCAAATGTTTACTTTTTAATGAGTCCTGCATGTATTCTGCAGTTTTACGCTTGATTTGGCCGTCTCCGCCCTTGACTTTATATTCCAGAGGACGGCAAATGGATTAGGGCGTACCTAAACTAACCGACCTGTTCCTAGATGAAAAAAGACGGTGCCTCTACAACGGCTAGAATAGCAAAATAATTCATCATTCATGACTTATAAAATTTGGTCTTAAAAAGACAGACCTTTTAATGAAGTTGAATCACTAAAGAGGTCATATGTCAACGAATGTTTTGTAATCTGCCACAGCATCAAAAACCTGTGTAATTTTATATAGCAAAGAATCCCGAAAATCCGGTGGGGTCTGACCGACTAATATAAACACATACCATGTCGTCGGTTGGCGAGTAAATGTCGTAAATAAAGCTTTAATAAAGGTGAAATTACGACATTTGGCTCGCCCGCCGCCAATGTATTTTGTTTGTTCGTGTGTTTATTTTTAAACGTGAGAAGCTGTCAAAAATATTTTTCGTTCATGTACGACATTTTTACGATAAATATTCTCTTTTTTTCATGTTTAATCTACTCAAAGATTTAATTTAATGTGATACATTATCTATACCCTTTTTTTGAAACTTCGGAATTCAGCAGATGAGGTAGTTAGTCTTCAGGTACTATCAATAAGGACTGAAATGCTAGCGGAAGCCAAATTCGTAAATGGCACGTCATGTAACCACAAATAAGGTAGTTTTCGGTGATATACACAGATAACATATCTACCCGTTTCATTCGTTTTTTTTCAATGGAGTGTAACGCAATTTTTAACAGTTTACCGGTCATACCGTGGATGGAGCACCCAATCATTGATTCCTGGTATTTTTGTCACCAGAACCACATAAACTACTTCATTCTTTCCGAGCCTCCAACTGCTTATTTGGGGTCTCGTAACGCGAAATTATTTTTGCCTCTTTTCTTTACCCTTTAAAAGTTATGAACAGTTCTTTTCATAAAGTAATCACCCTTATTACCCCATTTCAAATGTCTGATAGCATTACAGTAATAAATGTGAAAACTGAGAGCCAAAATATTTCTTTTTTGTCTGTGCAAGAGTCGCTTTAAGATCTGTTTCACCCCCCACCCCCCACCCCCACCCCCCCAAAAAAAAGAGAAAAAAAATGACGTTACCTAATACCTTTGGAAATTCCAATGTTATGATGACTTCAAAATTGTCTCATAATTACTTTTCAAAAAAAAAAAAAAAAAAAAAAAGGTTGTTCCCCTCGATTTGAGAAAAGTAGTACGAAAGTGTCTAGTATAGGCTTGGAGGACATCTAGTTAACAACAACAATACATGCAGTTTTGTCATATACTTGCACCGATACTTAACAAACTGGTCCATCTCGACTGACAATCAAAACATTAATCGACCAATCAATTAATTCAACTGAAATTTGATCTCCGACATTGATCGACATTTATGTGAAGCATTTTTTGGTTTAGCGACTTAAACTTCGTAACTACAGCTTATTCAAGCTGTAGTTACGACGTTTTTGTCGCCAACCAACTTTCCTATTTTGTTTTTACTTTTTTCTTACCCTTTTCTGGCAATAAATTTTGAAAAATAATGACGTTTCATATGAGAGTGGATCTTCCCTGCGAATTCGGTGGGCGTGGCCAGTGGAGTCATTGATCTGTCAATTATTCAACGTGAAAATTAACAAATCGTAATAATTCACAAAGTTGTTGTTCTCACGCACCGCACTTTTCTGAATTTTTCATCTGTGGAAGAGTTCTCAATTTGACTGCTCATATGTTTTCGAAGAAAAGGCTCGCACAAAAGACTAAATAAACAAATTCCTCGACCCATATTTCCTGTGGTGTCGACCTTTTGAGAATTGCGTTGTTTTTTAAATTGTTTCTCATTAAACTGATTGGTGAGAGATACTAACTTTTCCACTAAATTTTGTAAGTGTCCGAGATACATGTCCAAACGGTATTTCCTTGGACATGAACTCTCATTGAGTTATTCTGAACTTGTTGGCCAAATCTTAATAAAATATTCGAGATGTAAGCCCAGCTTAAATTCGCTTTGATGTCGGCCATTTTGAAATTGTCGCCATTTTGAATGAGATTATTTCATAATGCTGATTGATGGGTAATCTCGAACTTGACCATTTCGTCAAATGGCAGTTATGGTCTAGGCTTACCCATAATACCGTTCATGGCAGCCGTTCCATGAATGCTGGTGCAAATCCCAAGTGATTATTCTTGCGGAAGAAAAATGTGGAGTAATTATAATAATGGTAGAAAAAAAAACAACAACAGAAACAACAACAACAAAGCACACACACACACACACTAAAACAACAGCAGCAACAACAACAAAAACAAACGGAGTTTAAACTGTTTGCTCCCGACTCTTCGTTTTTGGAGCATGATAACATATCAATCGCTGAACCCACCCACTTACTCCTTTGGCCACGCCAACTGACTCCGGCCCACCTCGATTTTAAACTGCGTTATTTTGCAATATTTATGGCCAGTTGTATGTAACAAGAAATTAGAATGGTTGGTTTGTCGATCTAAACATCTTAACTACATCTTTATTAAGCTGTAGTTAATTCGTTTAAGTCGCCAAAACAACAAAAATGTTTCACACAAATGGTGGCCCATGTCTGAGTTCAAATCTCAATTCCGGGCTGAATAAATAATTTGATTAGTCTATTTATTCTTTGATTGTCAGCCGCGATCGGTAAACTAAAAATAAGACAAGCAAGAGTTATGTTTCTTATGCTGGGATCTTTTTCTGCGGGAGATTTGTCCACACAGAAGTTTAAAATTGATAGCTAGTATAAAGTCTTATACATGCCCAAGACAAAAAAAAAAAAAAAAAAAAAGAAAATAATTCAAAACTAAACTAGAAGGAGACATAACTCTTAAACAGAGCACTTATCCTCAATCAGATCTTGCCATCCAAAAAGCTGCGTTTTCAAACCCAGAATACACATTGCTTAACTTATAAACGAACACTTAATTTTTTGTTTGTTGTTGTTTTCAAAGATGAAATACTGTGCGATCAAAAATAAAAGAAGGAATGTGCCGGGTATGTCTGCATAAAATTTAACCGGTTATATCAAGGACGTGAGTCTGACAGACAAGAAGACACTAACCCATCTTTCAAAAGTTTCAAAATCGCATTATGTGAAAGATTATTAAATTGTGATAATTGTTTGATTTAACCCTTTTCCGTTTTTTTTTAAATTTTTTTAATTTTAGACTGGTCCAAAATGTAAGAGGTTGCAGACGACAATCCGAATTGGATGCAATTTTAAATGAGAAATCCTATGTGGTACAAAATATTGTGAGGGGAAATTGCTTGTCACAGGCAATTTCTTCTTTTCCCACAAAATTTCCTCATGTGTGAAATCACAGTGACGTAAAATCCCTGGTTTGTACAGGAAAGGGTTAACTGATTATTTCTTAAAGTTTAATTGCTTGCAAATGTTAATTACGAAGGGAAATTTCTCTTATGATTTTCACAAACGCCAAATTATTTCAAATTGTTCGAACCACCCATTGTTAAATCAGCTTATCTTGTAACCCTTTCAATTATTTTAGCTACAAAAGTATCAGCTTTAATAGCTGATGTTAACAAACAAATTTTGAGGTCTTCTCAGAAATCATTGAGTGAAAACTGTCACTAGAGGCTTAACCACTACATCCAGCGGATACCTACGCTATAAAAAGTAGTTCTTATGTATTTGAGGAATATTACACACTCTGCTTACACGTTCATATCTGGTATTTTGGCCACCTGAGAATATCGTGTTCAAAATGGACCTGCTTAGAATCTTCGCAATGCGTATAGCTTTGTGTGGCCTCATGAATCAACTTTATTCAAATTGTGGCTAACGCCTTCAAAGGCATGCTATTTAACCAATTCACTCAAGAAAAAAGGCTTTGGCAAACAATGTAGACAATGAAAAAATTGCTTGTAACGTGCAATGTTTTCAATGTCCACATTTTTTAACACTAAGAGGCAAATATTTTCTAAATCCCTACTTGAAATTGTCATATCATAATGGGTTTATTCCCTAAGTTACGTTAACCTCGTTTATTTATTGTGATATCCTTTGACATAGAAGAGTCTTTAACAAAACCATAGTTTGTTAGCTTACACTACTTTATCCGAAGCGGATTCATACATAAGTGTGATTAGGTTTTTCGGTTCATACCTCCATGAAAACAAAAAGTATTCTCTTCATTTCTTATAATTTAATAGCATCGAGCGAAAATACAACAACTTTACAAATTTTGATACCTTTTTGTAAGGAACCATGCGGAATCATACAAAATGGCTGCGTGCTCAAAATTTTGTTAATGGAGGTATGAATTAAAATTTCCGACCAATTAGATCGCACGTTTTTGATAGACGAAAGTAACAATGAAATTATACTACAATAAGTCAATTCAGTTAAATTATGTACAATAGCACGGTGATAACTTGTGAAAGTCGGAAGTAAAAAAAAGGGAATTTTTACTTATTGACTTACATTTTCTTAAAGTGTAAGGTATAAATCATAAAGTCTTAGTATTAAAGTGTGAACTAAGAAATCACAAAAATATGTCCGTAGTATCTTAGGTTTTTGTTAAAGTGAGGCAACTCTTGATATTTGTCTAAATAGAAATTTCCCAGTCTAGTCATGTTTATTTCCCCTTGATCAATCAACTAATGAAATAATCTAAGAACCCCCTTATCACGAAATAGTGTTATGATAGAGTTGTCCTCGCAATATATTCCATCACATGATTGCAGTCTAAACAACAATTAAACTATAGCCGGCTTATGTCTCATACATCACATCCCTAAACCACAAAAGTGGAACTATGACATATAACAAGCAAAGAAAAACCTAACGGGCCTGGACTGCTCTCCTGAATTTACTTTCTCAAGATAATGAAGCAACTCAAATTTGATAAGAATATTTGATTAAGTCAAATGGATATAAAGGCAAAAAATTGTACTTGGAAAAAAATGATAATCTACAGAAACCTTTTTGAAATAAGCATTGCATAACGCGATAGATGTAGAGAATTATTATTATATGCTTTTATCATATGCAAATACGACTCCTTCATATGTCAGCTTTGGATTTTGAAAGGGAATTTTGATTGTGGTCACTTAAAGCAAGTGGTGGCTTAATGGAGGTGGTCGCTTGAGCGTGATTGATTGTGACTGCATAAATACGCATAGGACAATTCTAACAACACATGATTTCAATTGCATATCTATATATTAATTGTGAGCTGTTTCATTAATAATTAATGGTCGAAATTTAATATATGAATGTACAATGAACAAAAATTATAATTGTCTAGTTTTCCGTAAAGTAATAATTAGCCTTATTAGCGATTTTGGACAATTGTCCACTCAATATGCATTAATATTACGAAGGGCCCAGACCGAGTTTACGCCATCGAAAATCTTTTAGAAAATTTTTGCACTAAGGGGTTGATACTCGAGCGGAACGTCAGCTGATTCACCATATTAACGAGATATGAGCCGGATGGATGATTCCGATGTTAAAAAAGGATGTTTGGGATATCGAGTTTGGAAATGTAGAGTTTACTTTAAAGAAAAGCTTATCAACTCCAGTTATGCTGGATAAAATAAAATTTCATTTTTTTTTATTTAATTTCAGAGGGGGATAAATTTATTATCATATTTCAAGTGTTAATACGAAAAAGACCTTGTGAATCAAAGTACTGCGTTTTCAAGTTTTTGCAATTATTTGTGTGTCCTTAGAAACATGGTTAGGCACCAATATTTGGTATTCATACTGCAGACAGCAAGCAAATCCGAGGTGCTAATACTAATACCATCCTAAAGCAACAGGATGCTTTACGCACGCTGTTCTTTTTCTTCATGATTGCGTTACATTTTGATTGTTGGTGTAGTTTCAACCTCTTTACGCTTTTTACATTTGTCTCTCACCAAAGGGTGGATAATCGTAAACCTAGGTGGGATAGCAGCTGGAGGTTAGGAAAGTATGTAGTGGGGTACTGGTACGAGTTATACCAGGAATCCATTTTTAGGTACTTCAGCCGCCGCGATACGGCTGAAAAATTGTTAAAAGCGGCATTAAACCCCATTCAGTCAATCTCTTCATTCATTATTTTACATCACTGAAAGAGGGAATAATTTGTTAAAACATGCTTTAGGACTTGAATGTGCGGCAGCAGTTCTTCCAATCTTACACCTTCAATCTTAATACTTTCGAAATAAGGAATACGATGATATACTTGTGATGCAAAAACCTTGTATTGGATTCGAGCACCCTTTGTAAATTTGGATAGTTAACGAGACAGAATTTTCTTATGCTGCGAGAATCCAATGCAAGGTTTGGGTTTCATAAATATATGATAGTATTCCATGTATTATACATGATTATACTGTGTACCAAAGAATTTCGACTAACGTTATATAAGATGAGAATAAGCTAACGAAATGTGTATAAATTCATCGATTTTTCAAAATCATAACAATATTATTCTTCGCGTGACGTCCCTTTATCGGGGAAAATGTCATCATCTAACCATCAGTACATGATTTTTCTGTCGAGTCCGATTTTATCCGCATGTAATTAAAGGGAGGTATCGTTGTTTCTGAAACCTAGATAAGAAAAAGTTACCAAGTGCCGAAAAATAGACTCAAACGAACATTTAATACTTTAAGTTAGGTCAGGTATTGTCTTGGTGGTAATCTAATAGACCTAAAGTGGCTTTTTATGGTTATATCGGAAAGGTTGAGCGGAATTCCAGGTTATTTTTTAGATATCACGGAGTTCAGCTGTGGACAACGAATGACCTCATTTGCATATGACCCAAAGTCAAATGAAGGTAACAAATTTACTAGTGAAACAGCCAACGTCCTAAATCATGTCACATGAAAGGTTAAGCGCAAAACTATGGTAAGTGTTCATATTCGTAATAACGCTTACGACAGTTTTGTACTAATCTTTACAGACCGGCTAGCGAACATAACCCCTGATGACACAACGATGACGTTTGTTTGATGCAATTTAAACTAAATGCAAGGTTTCAACGGTTATTCGCGCCACGTCTCGCAACTGTCTCGGATTAATCTTAAAATAGATTAATAGCCTACGTAGGCTATTAGGCAAATACCCTGCTTTTTTCTGATAAGCGACCTCAGAATTTTGCAAAACTACTTTGCGGCATATTGTATTCAAATAGTATATGAGAGGAAATAAAAATAATTAAATCTGTGAAATGAAAATAAACATCGATACCTACCTTTAATATTCGTTATAAGGAAATTCGGTAGGTGTAGGGCCTGTAAGAGGTTGTTACTGAAGCTGTAAGTCATCATCACTGAAAGACTATACGTTTGATCTTGTTTGAGCGACAACCTCTATTAAGCCATCACTTCCATGAAGCGGCCCAAATCGAAATCCCTTTTTTTCAAAAATGAAAAACTCTCATAAAAAAGTGATCGCATTTGCTTGAGTCATATCATAACTAATTCATAAATGTTGTTTGAAGACATTTCTGATGAGTCCCAACAGCAAAGGATTTAGTGAGAACTCTTTATAGAAAATATGTATGTAAACAGATAAAACGTTTTTTAAGCGACCATTTCAGTTTTGCGACCATATTTCGGTGATACCATGAGTGGTTGCTAAATGAACGACTTACTATTTATAAAAATCTCTATTTGTATTTGATATGTGTTAGTTTATTAAAAAAGTTGAGAAAAAAAATAGAAAGCTTCAGCTGAACTCGTTGATTTTATTTTCCTGGTAAATTTAAATCTTAGATAAATGATGGTTGATTGATGTTTTACGTAGCATCCACAGCTCTGGTCAATTAGCGCGCAAGGAAATTAAGGATGGTTTGATTTAATTAAGAGATGAAAAGAATATTCTTTTATTTTCATGGAGGTATGAACCGAAAAACCTATTCACACTGTATGAATGATTAGGTTTTTCGGTTCATATACCTCAATGAAAACAAAAAATATTCTCTTCATTTCATATAAATTAAAAGCATCGAGCGAAAAAAAAGGGAAAAAAACCCATCAACAACAAAAACAAAAGCTTTATAAATTTTGATACCTTTTTGTATGGGACTATCTTGTGCGGATGCGTACAAAATCGCTGCGTGCTCAAAATTTTGTTGATGGAGTTATGATTTATTTTTTAAACCAATCAGAACGCTTGTTTTTGATAGACGAAACTAAAAATTAAATTATCAGAAAATAAACAGAACTATACAAAGACAACCAGAAGACATGAATGATAGAATGATAGATTTATATATAAAAAACCACGACAAAACATGAGGAAGGAGGGTGGCTGTTGATCATTGAGACCAATGCTTTAAACATTTATAATCAAAGTCCGTTCGGAAAACACGCCTATACAATACACAGTAAAATTTTCAGTTGTAAAAATGAAAATTTTCCGTTGTTGTTTTATTTATTCATTTATTTTTGCAATGTTAACTTTTTCGTCAGACCCCTCTTGGGAGTTTTGACCCCTCTTGGAAAAGTTTCTGGATCAGCGCATATTTTATACTAGGACTTCTGTGAGGTGCGTCTAAGGTGAAATCATTGGAGCAATATGAATCATGTAATTTTTGCAGACCGATCAAACAAAAAGGCAACAGACGCACTCTGATCACGATTCCATGTTCGAAAGTTATGCAGTGAGGTTGTCCAGGCTGCTCTGACTGGCGGGATAAGATGATAATATGTACGACAGCCGTGCGAATAGTCTCAATCGGGTTGCACTTCATTTACACACACGTCCAATTGTGCGACCTATAATGATATGCAAGGTTCAGCCGATAATATCGTATGGATTATGCCACAAGTGGCACACCGCTAAATTGGCATAGTACGTGTACTCTTCTTAAAGACTTATGTACAGGGATAAAATGCTTAACTCCCATATTAAGTTTCAAAGTATTCATTTAAGCCCAAGTTCTGAAACCTTTATTCCTGCAGCTGTGCGTGAGATCGCAATCATTAGCAGACTTGTACAATGACAAAAACTTTTGACTTCAGTTCTTAGTTAGGTCTATTGTGTGTTTTTGATATAAACATGCCAACGGTTGTGTTGCCAACCATATCCCCCGGCATTCTATATTTACCTAAAGGCCCCCAAGAAAATAAGGTATTGAGCTCCCTAGCAAACCGATAATGACATGTAATAATCTCAAAGTCAAATGAATGAAGGCCTATTTGTTTCCTACCAATGGGTCGATAATCGTAGACCTATGTGGGATAGCAGTTGGCTAGGAAAGGATTAATGGCGGTACTGGTGTGAGAAATACCAGGAATCCATTGTTAGGTGCTCCAGTCGCCGCGATATAACTGAAAGATTGTTGAAAGCGGCGTTAAACCCCATTCAAACAAAAAGCCTATTCACCAGGAGAGAGGACCGCACGAAAGGCTGGTACTCATGCGAAATATGGTGCCTCCTGAAAAATAGCGATAATAATAAATATGATAATTAATATTATTATTATTATTAGTAGTAGTTGTATATCTATTATTGTATGCGGAGCGCGGTTTACATCGCCAAGCGGTTGACCAAGCTAGTTTCCTTATTTGTATATACATAGTTTCAGCTGCTACGAAAGGAACACAAAAAAATCATATATACCCCTGAAAAACAGTCAGATAGAAGCTCTAAAAGACAAATAAACACCACGAGTAAGCTCGTATAAGGGTATTATTATGTGCATATATATGGGGTTTTCAGATAGTGAAAGACTTGAAAGAGTCCATACAAAATTTATTAAACAAATTCTAAAAGTGAAATATCAAACGCCAAATTACTTTATTTACGGTGAAACAGGCAGACTCCCACTCAAAATTCAAAGATTACCTCTTATCATCAAATTTTGGTTGAAAATTACACAATGCGGAGAACAAAAATACATAAAACAAATGTACAATCAAATGATATATGACATAAATAGTAACACTACGAAAAGCAATTGGGCATCTTAAATAAGAAACCTATTAAACACCACAGGGTTTGGATATGTTTGGATAAATCAAGGGGTAGAAAATACTAATGCATTTGTCAAGACATTCACGCAAAGAATTAAGGATATTTTTATTCAGAACTTGGAATCAGAGTTAGAAAACATGCCAAAGGCAGATACTTATTATCTCATACGATCGTTCAAACTTCAGAGCTATCTAACCATTGTTACCATTAAATCACACAGATTCGCTTTAGCAAAATTAAGACAGTCAAGTCATAATTTAGAAATTGAACAGGGTAGATGGACAAAACCATTTAAGACACCTAGATCCGGGAGAAAATGTAAAGTGTGCAAGGTATTAGAAAATGAGTTCCATTTTGTTTTGCAATGCCCCCAATATTTAGAATTAAGGCAAAATATCTCTCTAATTATTTCTGGGTTAACCCAAGTAAACACAAATTTATTGAGCTTCTAACTAGCGAACATTCCAAAACAGTTAAGGCATTAGCAGTCTATACATATAAGAGTTTCGAGCTGAGTAAAAATACCCTTTGCAAGTAGTTACCTCGTACGTCACTCAATACAACAAATTTCAGATTTAAAAAGTCATTCGCAGGGTTTTCATTTCGTTTCGGTAAAACCTGTGTGATATGACTACTTTATCAATATTAACAGCAACGCATTTGTATGTGTGTGGGTGTGTATATGTGTATATATGAGTGTACATGTATGCATGTCTGTATGTGTGTATGTATGTGTATAAATTACATGTATACATGTCTGTATATGTGTATGTATGTGTATAAATCCTTTTTAAAGATCAAAATTACTTCTTAGAAAGTTAGTCTATATATGTGTATGTACGTGTATAAATTCTTTTTGAAAATCAAAATTACCTCTTAGAAAGTTTTACAGGTCCTCGCTTTTCTCCATCTGTTCACTCTCCATTTTTCAATCTCTTTCCTCCTTTTTACATGTTATTAACCGCCATTTTTCCGGGAAATGAAACGCTTATATTTTGTAAAACATTTGTAAGAAATGTATACTATGTTCATTACTGTACATCATGGACTGCCATGTCTTATTGTGAATAAAGATACACCATACCATATCATATATTTATATGGTTTATGGGATCGGCATTTGGCGTTGTTGGCTTGCGAATCCAACGACTATCCAAATGAACAGGATAACAGATGAAATCAGCTGCCGGGAATTATATTTTAAACTATTACTAATCGTACAGATTTTTCTGCGACCTCTGTCACTACTGATACTGTACGCATGTCTTAAATCGTACAGTAAATCGTAAAATATACTCAATAACACATAACGAAACAGAAACGAGGGACATACCGAAAACCGCGTTTAAATCCGTCTTATAGTCTAAAATCTACCTCGATTGAGAAATTCCCATCCGTTAAACTGTGTAGGCTCACAGTACGGTTATACACAGTGTGTATTATCGCCTAGGGTTCGTCCTCTTGAAAAATTAACTTTACAGTGTGAATTAATGTAGTGTGATTAATTTCCCGCTCGGTACAACCAAACCTTTTCTTGCAGGTATGTTGAAAGAATCGCAATTTCCAAAATGTTCCGCGAGTACATCTTATTTCTAAATCTCTCAAATGTAAACAACTTTATTAAATATGTTGTAATTATTATAATCAAACTATTTGAATTTTATGATTCATCTTCTGACAGCATAAATCTATCCTTGCTTTATTTTTGACCACTTAAAGCGGCTCTTACACAGATTATGAAAGAAAAAAATTGACTCTAAATCCACAACTGTAATGAATTCAGGCATTGTAAAGGGTGATTAACCTCATTTTGTATTGAAAATGACTGTTCATAACTTTAGAAAAGGAAAGAAACGAATCAAACGTATTTCGCGTTACGAGACGCCAAATGGCTCAACGAAGTAAAACCCGAATGGAACCGAAATTCACCGGAAAATTACGTTATCTGTCGATAGTTGTGAAAAATACCTTATTTATTGTTTACATCATTGGCTTCCGCTAGCAATTCAGTCGTTATCGATATTACCCGCAGATTAACGGCCTCATTCGAAAATTTTTCGATGTTTTAAAGTTTGGTATGGAGAATATCACATCGAATTAAGTTATGGTGCATTTAGTTGAATAAAGAATATTAAAAGACATTAAAAGACATTAATTACTATTGGAAAAGCAGTTAAATATCCAAAGTCTAAGCCGCCGTCATAGCGCAGACGGTAGTTCATTAGACTCCTCATCTTCAAAATGGGATGTCATGGGTTCGATACCCGACGGCGGCACACATCCTTTCCTACATTTGTCCCTCACCAATGGGTGGAAACTCGTAAACCTAAGTTGGATAGCTGTTGGAGGTTAGGAAAGGATGTAGTGGTTGTACTGGTGTGAGAAATATCAGAAATCACTTGTTTGGTGCTCCAGTCGCCACGATATGACTGAAATACTGCTAAAAGTGGCGTTAAACCCCATTCAACAAACCTCAATCAAATTTTCACGAAAATCAGTTCAAGAGCCCTTTATACCGCCGTTTAGGAATATCAATAAAATGATATCGTGACATGTAACTATGTCTTCAAGATTTCACGTATAAAGTTAACCCAATACCAAACCGCAAAACTTTAGATTGGTCCAAAAAGAAAAGAGCTTAAGACGACAATTCAGACTTATGAAATTTTGTGTGTTTTTTTTACCTTCCGGGTAGAATAGATTGTGGATCCTGAAGAAATTGCTGTTTTTCGCAGGTTTATTTCTTGGGGGCGTCCAAAAGCGTCATTGGCTTGGAATGGGTTTATTAGTATAATATAATCGAAAATAAAGGAATTACTGGTACGGTTTATATAGAATTAGGTTGGAATAGAATTAGCATCTTATCTTGCATCTGACGAAAAAGGACTTTAATCTCCCTACGGCCTGCTTACTAGTCCTACCTGTGCCCAATCTTGCCTTGGGCTAGACCTTTATCATGACAGAATTGTGCCGGATTTCAACTCGTTTATCCCGAAATACTCGAATTGATACGCTGTCATCATCATTTGCCACTGTCAATCAAGTATTCAATCCACCCTTTTTCTACATTTTTCAAATTAATGGTTTTATCAAAATGGTTTATCGTTCGAGAAGTTCGAACCGCGGTGCAACATGAAATATAAGCCATGTCTATCGATATATCGCGTTCGTCCCGTTTCAGGAATCGTTATTTAGCGATTCCATCTGAAAAAATTGTACACTTTTCAACATTTCTAGTCGGGGTGTGTATTCTGGAATTTCTTACAGATAGACAACGATGTTCATTATGATTTTTCTTAAAGTGACATAAGGTGATGAGGAATTTCGTTACACTTTTCCTTGTTGGTCGGTGGGATATTTCAAAATTGGAATAGAAATGTCCATAGTAAGGCAGGCGAACAAAATGCGCGCCAGAACTCCAGAGATAAGCAAAAATAGTCTTCGGGATGGCTTCAGATGGGGAGGAATAAGATACATCCTGAAATTAAGAATAAAAGTTAACCCATGAAAACACTATGCCGCCCGCATTTTGACATTTGACGGATCGCAGCTGTAAACCAAAGAAGCAATCGACCTATCAAATTACTCGTTTGGAACGGAAGTGAACTTTCAATTCAGATATCGGCCAACATTTCTGTTAATATGAATTTGATGCTTTTGCTACTTCAACGTCATGACTATAGCTTATACAAGCTGTGTGTGACTTCAGATGCGTTAGGTAATTTGCTTTAGGACAAACCCATACGGCCAGTGAGACGAAGGATGTTCGAACTGTTGAAAGAGAAAATCCTACCAT
The DNA here is from genome assembly GCA_946902895.1 of Fragum fragum. Lineage (NCBI taxonomy): Eukaryota > Metazoa > Mollusca > Bivalvia > Cardiida > Cardiidae > Fragum > Fragum fragum. The sequence continues at coordinate 46,106,453 of OX336373.1, read as the reverse complement.
ATTTTCAAACTACTGAACCATCTATAGGACTCCTATCTTATCATGACTGAATTAATTAATCATTTAATGCTTCGCCGTAAGCAATAAAAATGGACATGATATTCATGAATTATTGAAAGGGATAATGAATTAAATTGAACGAGATGTTGTAACCGACTGATAGAGAGTAGTTCTATTAAGAACTGTGCAATTCAACTGCAGTTGTCATATTATTGCCAACTTCCGTTTACTTCGCGTAATAAACGCTTTTCTATGTCGGGACTATAGACGCCTTTGTAAGTATTAAGAGTACTTCCCCTTAGCTGCCAACCAAAGTTTGACAGGTATGTTTTAAGAATGTTCTTAAAATTTACTCAATATATCGATGGCTTAGAGCAAAAACATAGTATGGCTCTATACAATGTATAGAGCCATACTATGTTTTTGCTCAAAGCCATCGATATAGTGAATAGACCAAAGATCGGAACATATATGCTCATGTATATAGTGACCTTTGTCATGGAAGATTGTCCTTGAAATATCTATTTGAAAACATTGAAAGTAGATATTTTTTATTATTTTACTACTACGACGATAAGAGTGTAATTCTACCTTTAGAACATTATCCAAAGAGGATTAACATTCGTTTATTTTCCACCTGATCTCCTGATCACCTTCAAGAGGTGGCTTTGAGAGGTGTCTTTTAAAAAGTCCGAATTTTGTTTCTTTTTTCCCATTAGAGAATAGAATAATCGTTTGTTTTCTTGTAAGATCGATATATCGATCATTGAGTGAACAACAAAACTATATTTTCAAGAGAGGGGGAATCATGCGTGAAAAAAAGCTTTTGTTGTTCAATCAATGGAAGATAAATCAAATGTTCACTGAAACAAACCATTCGAGGATTAATTGTGATACAGCTCTACATGTCTATACATTGTATATACATGTATATTCAAAACAGTATCGCAATTCACACTCGAATTATCCTCTATATCTACCGAGCCTAGGCGTTGGACAATCGCTAAAAGGCTATTTGAGGTATTTTGGGGTACTTGCGGTTTCAAGAAGGAATCCTTAGTATCAAAATCTGTTTATCATGTTCTTGTGAAAGCATTGTTGACTTTCATCCATTTCGGATTCTTGTTTTGCTTTACTTCGGTCGTGTTTTAGGCCGTTATTAAGTCAAATGTATGTGAACACAACGTGTTCAAGCTTCTGTGTAGCGTCCGTGTTGGTGCTCTAGAATCCTCATTTAATACTTAAATTAATCTTCCTGAGATCCATTCTCTGATAATTTTCTGAAAATCAGTCACTTTGGTAACATAGGGACGTAAAAATCAGGGAATGTAAAACAAATGGTTAGTTCCTTTTTATCTTATCAACTTTCTTTTTAGAGAAGGAGCAATCTCAAAGACCTTAAGTGCGGGAAAACCAGGGTAAGCTAAATATAAGAACGGTTTGATCTTCCCCACTCTCTTTTTTCCTCTATTTTTCTTTCTTTCCCCTCCCCTTCTCTTCACTCATTCTTTTTTCACACAAACAGATACTATGTATAATAAAATCAGTAAACTGCTGAGTATATTCCACATTTCGTCCCAGAACTATCAATAACCTCGTAACTATGGTTTTCAAGCTGCCCAGAGTACGATTTTAGCCCTGTAAGGATATTATCGCTTAATAAAACGAAACGACAACTTTCGTATTTATCGATCAACAATTTAAGTAATTTAGGTATTTCAGACTGCAGAAGTCCCTCATTACGTTTGTAATAATTAACGGATGAGAAAGAAAAAACCTATTGATAGTTCCTTCGCTTCATATTTTCTCTAGAAAAATTGTTTGAATTGTTTAACATTTTTCTGTCTACTGAAACTTAACTCATTAATACATTCAATATAACTCAAAGTTAAAATGATCATACATGTATTTTTTATGTAGGTAAGTTCAGTGTCTTATTACTCGCTTTAACATTTATATTGACTCTTCTGAGGCCATAACGTTTTACTTATATCTTTGTTCAACACTATTTTCTTCAAAAGTGATACATTAAGAGCTTAAAACAATGATTTTATTGAATAGTAATATATTATATTTGCAAATTCTGATAAAACCATATTTTCCCACTAAATGCATACTGCTCTAAGAAAGTATTTCTAGGTCAGATTTGCATTATGCTCGCCGATAGAAACATATATATTGTTTACGTAAATGATTTTGAACAATTTCTAGATGGTCTAAAACAAATAGTATTCACAGCGAACAATGTGCTTATATTTTTTTCCAAAAGAAATGTACAACGTTAAAATTCAACATTCACGGCAACAACAACATTTCTCAGTCGTTCAGTGGCGAGCGATTACAGTGCTGATAACACTTTGATAAGCTGAAATCAAACTGCAATAATGATCATCTCTAACTTACAGACATATTATAATCGTTTTAAAATATGCATTATTTTATGGAAAGGTAATTTACATTCTATCTGTAAAATTATCATTATTAAAGTTATGATAGATATTATCACCTTTTAAATTGTCATTGATTGTTTCAGAAGGTCGAATTGTAAATAAACTCTTCAATACATTGTTTTGTATGTTAAGGCTTCTCTAAATAAAGTGTTTATGATTATTATTATTTTCGTCTTTGTTACATAGCTCTTGTGTGTAACATTTCCACCCATTACACGTGGGCGCCAATTAAAGACTGGTCATTCTCTGCATCTACGCAGTCTGATCACCAGTCCTCATATTGCGTTATACAATAACTCGATCAGTAAATATTCAGATCCACCCAGTACTAAGTCTCCAAACTGCGCATTGTGCTTTAAGCATTTATGAAATGATTGAAATGCCAAACATGGGCCTATGAACCGAAAAAGGGTTTATTACCCCACCCTCTCTCAATTCTCGAAACTGTAAAAATATTTTCTAGAAATATGACGTCACATCCTATTTTAAGGCGGCATTCGAGTAGAAGAAATTCACTTTTGAATTGGAATCTTTGGTAGCCCTCCAAGGGGAATACGATGAATACATTCGATATATAGTTCTTTCTGGGGTATCTGTTGATTTATTCCCGGCTCGAGAAAATGACCTCACCGCTCCCATGCAGACTAGGTGTTATCATTTTCGTCAGCCTGGAATAAATCGCCATATAACCTGGCAGGAAACCGTATACAAGTAACTCGTAAAGCATACTTGACTAATATTGTGCTAAAACATAGTATGTTTTAGATAACGAAAATGTCACTATAGTCACGTTTCCTCAGATGATCAACTTAGCTTCATCGTTGCACTTAGAATGAGATTCAAACATATACTAATTTTTAAGCAAGTTTGAACAAGGCTGTGTCAAGCATGTCCGGTTAAATAGCATATTAACAAAGAAATTGAAGCACGTGCATATTTTCTATTCATTTAGGACATTCTATTCAATAAGAACCGTCATCATTATAATACAAACAATTAGGTTTGGCTGAGAAAAAAATCCTCATTATTTTCATGCAATTTAATTAAGATCTGTAGCGTTAGACATGATTACCGTAAGAATAACAATAATAATGAAATGAAATCGTGGCATGCAATGGCAAACAAAAATGCATAAATGCTATAGTTCATAGGTTACATGTCACTATATTTAAGAGGCGAAGAGATTTTTTGTTTGTTTTGTTTTGTTTTCATGGAGGTATGACACGAAAAAACTAATCACACTTTATGAATTCGCGAAGCGGATTCATACACTCGCGTATTCATACATAAGTTCGATTCATACAGCAAAGAAAACGAAAAATAGTCTCTTCATTTTTTTCTATAATTTAATGACACCAAGAGAAAAAAAATGTACAAATTTGGTATATTGTTATTGAACCAGTTTGTGCGCTAACATACAAAATAGCTGCGTGCTCAAAATTATGTTCGTTGAAGTAAATACTGTTGTTTTCGTTTATCAAAACGCACACTTTTGACAGACAAAACTAAAATAAGATTATTAAAAGATGACTTTTCTAATTGCTATAAAAACAACAGGGGCTATAAAGAAGTTGGTGCGATCTTAAGAGGCGTGTCAGAGCATCAAAAGTGCGAGAGGCTAAAGGGGTATGAAACGGAAGGGGCTCAACTGAAAAAGAATTGATTTAATGTGATTATTTGTTTCGTTTCATGCCTCCACGAAATCCACTTTAATTTTTCGTTTACCAAACCTTTGAATTTGGACTCTTTTCTTTTTTGCAAAACAGGAAAGGTTTAAGACGCCTTGGCCATTTAAATGCGTGGGATATTCAAAATGTATAGACCTGTCTGGACCAAAATCAGGAATCATAACCATACTGTGCAAGATAAGTACATTGGAAACGCAAATTATTGAACCTGTCCTAAATAATAATAATGATAATAACTGGGTATCTTACCGCTGGGGCCGGGGCCAAAGCGTAGTGGTAGCGCGTAGGACTGCTAGTCAAAGGGTTCCGGGTTCAAGCCCTGGACACAACGAACGATTATCGAGGGTCATATCGTTAGACTTTTCGTGCATGTTATCAGGGATCACTTACATAGAGCTACTCACAACGATAGATTGTCGAGGGACATATCGTAAGACATATCGTGCATGTTATCAGGGACCACTTACATAGAGCATCTCAAAACGAAAGATTGTCGAGATAAATATCGTAAGACTTATCGTGCATGTTATCGGTGACCACTTACATAGAGCTACTCACAATGAAAGATTATCGAGGATCATGTCGTTAGACTTATCGTGCATGTTATCAGGGACCAATTACATAGCCCCGGCGGCGGCACTCATCCTTTCTGACTATTTGTCTCCCACCAATGGGTCGATAATCGTAGACCTATGTGGGATAGCAGCTGGAGGCTAGGAAAGGATGTGATGGCGGTACTGGTGGGAGAAATACCAGGAAGCCATTGTTAGGTGCTCCAGCCGCCGTGATATAACTGAAAGATTGTTGAAAGCGGCGTAAAACCCCATTCAAACAAACAAACAAACCAATTACATAGAGCATCTCACAGCGAAAGATTGTCGAGGGTCATATCGTTAGACTTATCGTGCATGTTATCAGGGACCACTTACATAGAGCTATTCACAACGAAAGATTATCGAGGGTCATATCATAAGACTAATCGTGCATGTTATCAGGGACCAATTACATAGAGCATCTCAAAGCGAAAGATTGTCGAGGGTCATATCGTTAGACTTATCGTGCATGTTATCAAGGACCACTTATATAGAGCTACTCACAGCGAAAGATTGTCGAGGGTCTTATCGTAAGACTTATCATGCATGTTATCAGAGACCACTTACATAGAGCTACTCACTACGAAAGATTGTTGAGGGACATATCGTAAGACATATCATGCATGTTATCAGGGACCACTTACATAGAGCTACTCACAACGAAAGATTGTCGAGGGTCATATCGTTAGACTTATCGTGCATGTTATCAGGGACCACTTACAAAGAGCTGTTCACAACGAAAGATTATCGAGGATCATATCATAAGACTAATCGTGCATGTTATCAGGGACCACTTACATAGAGCTACTCACAACGAAAGATTGATGAGGGACACATCGTAAGACATATCGTGCATGTTATCAGGGACCACTTACATAGAGCTACTCACAGCGAAAGATATGAGGATCATATCGTTAGACTTATCGTGCATGTTATCAGGGATCACTTACATAGAGCTACTCACAACGAAAGATTGTCGTGGGACATATCGTAAGACTTATCGTGCATGTTATTAGGGACCAATTACATAGAGCTACTCACAACGAAAGATTATCGAGGGACATATCGTTAGACTTATCGTGTATGTAATCAGGGTCCCCTTTACATAGAGCTACTCACAACGAAAGATTGCCGAGGGACATATCGTTAGACTTTTCGTGCATGTTATCAGGGACCACTTATATAGAGCTACTCACAACGCAAGATTGTCGAGGGTCATATCGTAAGACATATTGTTCATGTTATCAGGGACCAATTACATAGAGCTATTCACAACGAAAGATTGTCGAGCGACATATCGTTCGACTTATCGTGCATGTTATCAGGGACCAATTACATAGAGCATCTTACAGCGAAAGATTGTCGAGGGACATATCGTAAGACTTATCGTGCATATGTTCAGGGACCAATTACATAGAGCATCTCACAGCGAAAGATTGACGAGGGACATATCGTAAGACATATCGTCATGTTATCAGTGACTAATTTTATCAAGTATTTGACGGGTGACACCATTTAAAATGATTTCGTTCGACAATTGCAAGACAATCTCTTTATTGGATGCTTGATTAAACGAGGTCATATAATGAAAAAATTAATTCAATGTTTCTTTTCTTTCAGAAGAATTTGGGAAAAAGGATGAAAAATGTCTGCGAATATTTTGCAAAAAATAAAGGTAAGGAACAAAAACAACAAGTTATTGATTAATTTACATATATTTTTAAAACAAATGAAACGCAGAGTTGGGTGATGGCATATTTCAATCATTAGCTACTTCAAAAGAACAAAAATAATTTCGTCAATTTTGACTCGTGATATACCAAACTCGACCTTAACGGAAAGTGTGACCACAAGCAATAAGCGATGGGTTCGTTAGAGACAATGTGGAGTAAAAACCCTTGGCTGTCAAAGATGATTTTCGTCATTTGGGTATTGTGTAAAATTTGAATTTACATATACCGTTCTTAACAATCGAAACTACCTTACAGTAATCATGCTTGGCCATGGTCAACATGCTCTAAGAATGATACGGCGCCTCGCATTTCCGAGATGACCCCTTTTCGATTACTACAAGTCGTTTTAGGGACAAGGAAAGAAAATTAATTGTTTACGCATATCTACCCCGTCTTTCCCCAGGCTTATTTGATCAGTATGTTATCAGCGCAACAATGGTTCAGTCATACATAGGGAAATGACGAACGCAGAATGTATTATACAACACATGATCTTACATTTTATGTCTGTAAATGTGAGACCCTTATTTGTAGTTTATGCACCCAAGAAGCATTTACAATTTATCGGGAAAATATCTCAACAGAGCAACAGTAAGGATGAATGATAGAACTTAAACAATAAGAAACACACGTAAAACCAGTTGAACAGCCAGATAAAATCTTCAGCAAAGTGTGGAAAGATTCAGGTATAGTAAGATGTTATTGACCTGTTGGACCGTGACCCCTATTTGCACAATTACGAGCATGGCTTATTTTTTTTCGGTTTTCTCGTTTTGTTCCGCTAGAAAAAATGATATTTAGATATTTGTTAAATGCGCGAATTAATTAACCGTGATATCTACAAATGTGATAGAGGGAAGTCACACTGCACTTAAAGTTGGGATTTCAAGGTCAGAGCAATCTTTTCTTTTTATGTTTGATTTTATACGTCTACTTTTAAATCACTGTACGCCAACACGTCAGAAAATAACAGGCTTATTAGTACTCGACACTGTACATAACACAGCTTCGCAGTTCTTTTGTTTCTTCACATATTCTTGATACCGTACAGTTGTTCTTCAAGTTGGCTTCAGCTGTTATTGGGAGATATGACAATGGTCACTGAATGATACTATTGTAACTGTTTATCCGCTGACAGATACATTTTATCGCTGTAATGTGTAATCGTGCAGATGCACTTCCTCTAACACGCATTTAATTAAAAAAAGAAAGAAGGAAAAATGTTGAAAAATCAATTAAATGTGGCTTCTTAGCAGTTTCGAACCCGTGGTGACTGCTTTAGGCCTTTGCGTACTATGTATACACAAACATCAGATATTTAAAATGTTCATTGAATATCTCAGGGTATCGACGAAATAACTCGTAAACGCACGACTTTTGTCGAGATCAAATTTATTCATTGCATAAGGTCAAGTCATGTAAATAGTTGCAAGCTAAAATCAAAGAACTGAGAGTCCTGAGAGCAGTTTTGCTGGCATATCAATAACCATGTTCAATAATTATGTCTACACGCCACCCATATATTACCATGAAAAGAATCAGTAATTGCGCTCACACACAATGTGCGTTTTACCAAGTTAAAACAAAACAAAACAAAACAAAACAAAAAACACACACACAAAAAAAGAACATGAATATATATTTCCTGCAAAACGAATACCCGTTGTGCAAAAAAAAAAAAAAATAAATAAAAAATAAATAAAATAAATAAATAAATAAATAAAAATAAAATATAAAGCAGTTAGCAACAAAGCATTGAAACACAAATAGCACCACCAATACAATTCGAACGAAAATACATCTAAGGTTACCGCTGTTTATAGTGCATGTCATTATGCATGATTAAGAACGTTCACCATTCATGTTTATAAATGGGATTTGTCCTGAACAAATACTTACAACAAGACTGACTTTCTAGATCTAAATTTTCAACTTCTTTACATCTATAAGAAATTAAGTACAACGCGGAATATTTTATGAAGAGAAATATATTTGTTTAAATGTTAAGTCGTTTGATTTAAAGATTAACTCTTCGCTTTCATACCGTTCCTGCTATGAGCGTAGAGTATGCAGTATTTGAATTGAGTAATATTGATGGCGTAAGAAAGTGTTGGGAATTATGATAACATATACATTACACATACGAATAATCAATCAATTCTTTTTTTAAAAACATCTTTTAAATCGCGCTTTATCTGCTTGCGAGACAATAAAGAGACAAAAGAGAGATTTTGAATAATTTCTCTTTAACTAACTCAAACGGCCCAGGTTTCTTGTACAGATCAAAAGGGCAAAAAAGTTGGGCACGACGCTATAACAATTTGGGATAGCGTATGACGAAGTCACTACCCATGTTTCTGCAAACATGTTTTAAGCTCATCTTGAGAAAGAGTACTCTTGAGAGATTTTGTTATCGCGCATTGTCCATAATCCGAACATAAGCACTTATTAAACAAAAGGCCCATGAGGGCCTGAGACGCTCTACTGGTTATCAAGTTTTCTTTTGAAGAAATCTGATATTTAAGGAAGTTAATTGCTTAAAGAAGAATGCACAAAGGAAAAAAATGGACTTTATCCCCTTTTTATTTTGAGCAATAATCCTCAGGGCCCCTTTTCCCCTGTTTCATGACAGATCCACTCCATTACCAAAAGGAAATTTCCACATGACCCTACAGTCAATCTGTGAAATTTTCATCAGAATCTGTCAATAATTGTGGACTTAATCACATAAACAGGATTGTTTTGAATGAAAATTCATTAGGCCCCTTTCCCTGTGTTTTCTTATGGATTAATTTCATTCCAGGAAATTTCCTAAAATTTTAAAGACAATCTGATAATGATTGTGAGCTTCATCACATACACAAAAATATTTTGAATGATAATCTGTAAGGCCCCTTTTCCTGTGTTTCCAATGCCACAATTATTCCTTGCTTCTTTGAAGAGAATCCAATAAAACCGTTGACTTTAATGTGTAACAAAGATATTAAAATCAAGTTCTCATAAAGCCCCTTTTCCCGTGATATTTTACTGTTGGTTTTATCATTATGTGAAAGTTTAAAGTGAATACGATGAAATATGGGGACTTCATTATCATATTGCCCATTTTGTCCTGATACTTGATGGATTGTACCCAGTTCTGAAAAGAACCATTTAACTGATTGTACAGTCATTCTGTGAACTTTTGAAGTGAATCCGGTGAAATCAAGGGACATCATTGTGTTAACTAGAATATTTAAGAAAGTTTTTCATAATGCCCCTTTTTATGTGCCACTTTGACATTATCACATCCACTTTCAAAATCAACAATTGTAACGATGGTACAATCAATCTGTGTAAACTGTGGAATTTATTGTGCTAATCAGTTTATAGTGAAATCTTCATAGGGCCCCTTTTCCCATGGTACTTTACATAACAAACTAAATTTCAAAAGGAACAATTCTAATTAAGGTACAATCATTCTGTAAAAGTTAAAGAGAATCAATGAAAACAGTGGACTGAATTGTGTCAAAAACTTTTTGCGTACACCAGGGGTCGGTTCTGGGCTATCTCCTCTTTCCTTCTTTACATTAACAACATCTGCACAAAATTTGTTTCTTTGTTTAAATATGGTTTAGTGCAACTTTTAATCGTACTTCAACCATATAGTGTCAGCCGGAGTGCTTAACCATTGAGTCCTAGTATTTCTCACACCAGTACTACCGATGTAACTTTCCGAGCCTCCAGCTGCTCAGCCTAATCAGGTTTATGATTATCCAGTCATACCTATACTTAAACTTAAAATGCATCTATTACTTTGAGTTTATCTGAGTAGTTATAGCATATTCCATCGATTAATTGAATGGAATTAAGATAACTTTTAATAGTATTTCAGTCATATTGAAGCGGATTGAGCATCTTACCATAGATTCCTAGTATTTTCCACACCAGTACTCTACAAATATCCATTCCGAGCCTCCCGCGGATAAACTCTATGATCACACACGCTTTTGAAGGAGACTCATGTCGTAAAGGATATTCGTCGCTGCCGGGGATTGAACACGGGGCCCAATTTTAGGTGTTCTTCTTGCTTCCAACTGGGCTACAACCGCGGATAGGTAATTCATATTTCCAGATTTGCGTAGCACATTGAATGTTGAATTTCATATAATTTCCCAGCAAAGTAAGTAAGTTCAGTAAAGTATTTCGTAGTGTACATCAGAGCTAACCTTAGCTGAAGTACTATTAACAAATTCACTATTACAACAAGTACTATGACCTGGGTTAAAATGCTAAGAAGTATTAAAGTAAAAAAAAAAAAACAAAAAAAAAACACTAGTATATAAAGATTTGGCTTGAACTAAGCCTTTGTGTGCATCTTCTGTATTGGGGTCTCATTTACAAACAAGAGCCTTCAAACACGGATTATGCTCTCGGAATATAGCCGTGTCAAAAGTGGCTTTATTCTCGCCCTTCTCAAGACATGCTTAATTCTAACGTTCGATCTTGAGCTGTGACCTTGGAACTATCTGTCAATTGTTTCAAATGGCACATCTACTCATGAAAGAGAACAATTGTGCAACGTTGTTTCGAAATTCACCCATAATTTTAGGAGCTATACTTTGACATGTTTAATTTTGACATTTGACCTAGGGCAGTAGCCTTGACATTAAAGCTATCTAAATATTCTTTTCAAATGGTACATCTACTCAAGATAACGAACAATAGTGTCAAGTTGTATACGATTCATTCATAATTCATAAGTTCACTTCAAGTCAAATGATTGATTTAATTGGTCGATTGGTTCTTTGATTTACAGCCGCGATTGGTCAATAAGTCCAAACCACAGCATACAGTGAATATCAAGCTGATACACGGTTAAAGTTGACCGATTGGCGGGTCAATCATAAAAGCGATTGACAGATCAAACCATTATTGAAACCAGAAGTGAAAACAGACCTCCATCACTTATGTCAAGCGTTTCTGTTGGTTTGGTGTCATAACCGTAAGCCTATTGCGACGTTTAGATCTCAAACTAAACGATATGATGTTTCTTTTCCAACATTGAAATGTCTCTAACCCAAACTATACGCCAGCGTCGACAGCTGTCCTATTAGACAGTCGTAATAAAGCGACTGAAACTGCACGTTTGATAGATCTTCATAATACGTCAATGGGCGAATTGACAAATCGCGGCTGTCTATCAAATAACCAATTGACAATTGAAATCATTCATTGAAACCAGAAATTAGTTTTGAACTCCAACAATTGTCGCCATTTTTGTTGATCTTTTTTGTCAGTTTAGCGATTTAAACGTCGTAACTACAGCTTTAGTTTAGAACGAACTATTCTACTCTTTTTATCTCACCTGAGCACGAAGTGCTTTGGGTGAGCTGTTTGGGTCGGTCATTTCCGGCGTCCGTCTGTCCACCTGTCCGTCCGTCCAGTCACAATTACAAAAAAGAGAGAAATAATCTCCTTCCAAACTAACCACTGGCTTTCAATCAAACTTTACAGAAATGTTTCTTAGCTCATGCTCTTTCAAAATACTTCAAAGAATTAAAATCCATGAAGAACTGTGCTTGCCATGGCAACCGAGTGAAAAAAAATATCCTATAATCTTCTTCTCCCAAACCATAAGGCCTAGAGATTTGATATTTGGTATAAATCATCGTCTATTGCCCCTCTACCAAAATACTTCCAAAAATTACCGTATCTTGAAAAAGCATTTTCTGTGCGATTTTACATAGAATAAAGAAGGAAATCTTTGAAATTCTTCTTCTTCCAAACCATAAGGCCTAGAGCTTTGATATTTTGTGTATATCAATACCTTTCGACCCTTTACCAAAATACTTCATTAAATTACCAAATTCTTAAAAAAGGCCCTTTTTTCTGTGCAATCCAAGTTTTTAGAAAGGACTAAAGAAGGATATCTTTGAAAATCTTCTCCTCCGAAACCATGAGGCATTGAGCTTTGATATTTCTTATGTATCAATACCTATTGACCCTCTATCACAATACTTCAAAGAATTACTGTACTCTTGGAATAAGCTCTAAATGGTAGGATCTTCAATATACCTAGGATTAAAGGAGAAAAGCTTGTAAAAAAAGTTCTCCAAAATAGTTAGGTTTAGCGCTTTGACATTTTGAATATATCATAAAGCCTTGAGCCATCATACTCGGTGGAGCGATACAAGGCCATCATTGTCTTCTTGTTTTACATATTGCTAGTCATAAATTCTGCAAAATAACGCCATTTAAAATCGAATCGGGACTTCTTGTCGGATTCAATGGGAGTGGCCAATTGAGTAAGTGGACGGGGCCAGCGATTGGTCAATTGTTGACCAAGTCCTCTTATCTCCGACATAGTAGATTTCAAACGACGTTAGATTCAACAGTATATGGTCCGAGACAAAAGTAAAGTCATTTGTTGGTAACCTAGGTGTCGTAACTACAGCTTATTCAAATCTGTTGTTACGACACCTAGGTTGCCAACAAATGAATATAAAAATATTTGTAAGTATTTGTTGAATATAAAAGTTGCCGTACCAATAGAAAAGCCTTAAATGCCCAAGTTCAAAGCTCACTTCATATCTAAATACTTTGATAGGTCAGTCGAATTTTGATTGACAGTAGCGTCGCGTTAATTGACAAATCGCAACTGTCAATCAATAATTAGTGGACTAATGCAATCTTTTAGCTAAACTGGAAGTGAGTTTTGAATTCCACATTGGCCGCCATTTTGTTAAGCTTTTTTGTTGGTTTGAAGACCTAAACATCGTTACTAAAGCTTATTTAAGCCATCGTTACGACGTTTATGTCACCAACCAACCATTCTACGCTACTTGTCATAATTTCTGCAGTATAATGTCGTTTAAAATGAAAGTCGAACTGTTGGAGTCAAAGGGAGACCAAATGGAGTAAGCAGGCTTTGCCATTGGAAAATTTAGCTCTTGCATGAGATTTTCCACTATTTCACATTTGCGTGAACTCGAGACATGCAGTCTTGCCACTAGCCACTGAGGACAATCAGAATATTCCCTGATTGCGTAGGAAGCTTTTAGCTAGAAGGTATCTGTAGATCGCAAAGTAAATAATCGTATTTGACTGAGCAGATGCGCAGGCTTATCTGAGTCTTCACTTGGCTCACGCACTGATTTGAATCTTTACTTGGCTCACGTAAGAAATGGCTGGAAATGTCACGCAGAGCTTCAATTATAACGTCCGGCATATTCAACCAATACTTTTCGAACCGACCATTTTTCACATATTTGTTTAACAGGAGTTTTCACGTGTCAAATTGTTTCGCGTTTTATTAAAGGAACCAACTTGAAAATGTCGAAGCCATCGAACTTATCTGGCTGCACAGACTTTGCAAACTGGCTATAATCTTTGAAAGTTTTGCTAATGAGAAGTGTGATTCTATTATAACAGTATTTCTTTCTTACAGGCCGTATTCGTCGAGTAGCTTGTGTTGAATACTATTATACTACAAACGGTATTCTTCACAAGCTACGGGAAATATACAGCCTAGAAAGAAAGACGGCTGAAGTATTATTTTTATAATAAGCCACTCCATTGTTTTGATCTATCCTTTGTATCGATCTAAATACAAATTTCACTATATTTGATTTTAGCGCTACCTGCCGAGTGTTTACATTAACAATTAGGTCACGCAATTCTTCTGGTTTTGATTTTACCAAATGTCTTACGAAGAAAAATGAGAGTTGTTGTAAGTGTTATTTCTTATATTTCTATTTAAATTTATACGATTTTTTATAAAGTTCTCCAAGCCGCCGTCATAGCGCAGTTGGTAGCGCGTCGGACTGTCAATCTAGAGGTCCCGGGTTCGATCCCCGACGGCGGCACTCATCCTTTCCGACTATTTGTCTCTCACCAATGGGTCGAAAATCGTAGACCTATGTGGGATAGCAGCTGGAGGCTAGGAAAGGATGTAATGGTAGTACTGGTGTGAGAAATACCAGGATTCCATTGTTAGGTGCTCCAGCCGCCGCGATATAACTGAAAGATTGTTGAAAGCGGCGTAAAACCCCATTCAAACAAACAAATAAAGTTCTCCACCTGTTTCATTAAAAAACAGCGGAACTTGGTAAAGGAAATCTGTCCTCTGCGAAAAGTCTGACAGATCACGTGACTTTACAAATGTACACTGCTCAAAAAATTAAAGGAACACTTTATTTTTTTGTATTTTTGTTGGCCTTATAATAATAAACAAGTATTTCATGACAAATAACGACGATTTACTAAACTCATAACAATTTCAACCACATTTTGTAAAAAGAGTTTCAGCAGATAGCGAAAAAAATTTAATCAAGGAAAAATGTCAACTTATGGTGTTTTCGAAACAAAATCAAAAAGCTATAGATGGTATAAGTGGGTTCAGATTCTGAATGTTAGTAATGAGTATGACTACCACGAACGTCTCGACATTCTCTACCCCGATTACGCATGCTCCGAATCAACGCTTGGTTCAGTTGCTGAGGCAAACTGTTCCAGGCTTGGACAACAGCAATTTCGAGCTCCTGGACATTTTGTTGGGGATTTTGTCCACTAGAAATCTGCCTGTAAATCATGTCCCATACATGCTCAATACAGTTTAAATCAGGGGACCTGGCTGGCCACTCCATACCGTCGATAGATTGGTCCTGAAAGTAATCCATAATCACCCTTGCCGTGTGAAATCGCGCATTATCTTGGACTAAAATAGAGTTATTACCCATTGCACCCAAAACAGGTCTAACTATAGATTCCAAGATCTCATCTCTATATCGTAATGCCGTCAAACTGCCTCCCGCAATCCTGTATAACTCTATCCGACCGTCATAGCAAATCCCGCCCAAAAACATGACAGAGCCCAAACCAAACCTGTCATATTCTACAATGTTACAGTCAGCATACCGCCCTCCTTCACGTCTCCAAACACGAACACGTCTATCACACGTCGAAACATGAAACCAGCTCTCGTCGGGGAACAAAACACAGCGCCACTGAGCCAAAGTCCAACGTGCATGATCATTTGCAAATTCCAGTCTGCGCCTTCGGTGATCTGAGGTCAAAACGGGACCCGTGGCTGGACGTCTAGCACGTAAATTATCACCATGGAGTCTGTTTCTTACTGTCTGGTCAAAGAGACGAACCCCTGTCGCAATCTGGAAATCGTGTCGAAGGCTTTTAGCTGTTGCACAGCGGTTTCGAAGGGCAACGGTACGTAAATATCGATCTTGTCTGTCGGTTGTAGCCCTTGGACGGCCTTGACCTGGTCTTCTGTCATGACTTCCAGTCTCTATATATCGAGTCCATAGTCTGTTAACGTCGCTAGGCGATACACCAAGGTAACGTGCCACTGCACGTTATGAATAACCAGCCTCTATCAGTTGCACGGCTCTGACATTATCATCGTGGTCTAAATGGTGTCTAACAGTCATGGTTAGTCCAATAACACACAAAAGAACGCAAAATAATCCAAAAGCTTTCATTTTGACTGCGAGATGTGAAAAACACAAGTTTCGTATATGCAAAGAAAAACCTTGAAAACGAAGGTGGCCTGCTTTGGCAGGTTGCACGTGGATTACGAGACCCATATTGCATATAAAATTATCAATAACTTATTCTACGGGTATTGTTCTTTTATGGAAGTTCGTACGGGAAAAAATGGGTGGCCCAAAATAGGAAAACTATCTCAATCAAAAACCGTTCCTTTAATTTTTGTGAGTAGTGTATATGGCACCATACGTGCTAGATTTTGGAATGAGTTGGTTGAAATTTGAACTATTGCAGTCCTGACTTATGTATAAGGTATCATGTATCATTTATTTTCAGCACCCACCTCCTTTATGATAGAATCAATCTGCAGCGAGTTTTTGATGTTACACGTGGTGGAATGTCTGCTTAAAAATTGTACAATCACGTAATTTACATGGCTAAAAAACGATTTGTCTACAACAAAACTCCAATCCAATACAAAGCAATAGACTATGCAGACTCGTTGAGAAAACAAACTAAGGCAGACAGACTTAGTAATAATTGTTTTTTATGGTTTCATAAAGAGGTGGCCGGATCTCAAGATAGTTATACCTCAGAAATTGTCCATTGCTAGAGCCAAATCAGCATTCAGGAAGACACTGGTCAGTCACAATAAAGAGCTTGAGGATGTCCTGTCAACAAATAATAATCCAAGCAAGCTTGGAGGATCTTCAACATTGCTGAAACTGGGTTAAATACCGAATATATACCATCTAAAATAGTTTGTAAGAAGGACACTGCTCCTAAAAATATTACACCGTCAAGATCAGCAACAGTCACTGTTATAGACGCCGGGAATGCTGCGGGTCAGAGTGTGTGCCTGACCGTACCGTATTATGTTTTGTTTTGGGTTTTTTTCAGGAAAAAGGTGGAATGGTGATTTTCTTAAAGGATCACGTCCATGCTCAACTGGTGATATCCAAAACAGGCTGGTCCAGCTCATCTGTTATTTTCAAACACCTCAACAAGCACTTCTTTCAGTGTGTTGCAACACATAAAAGTGAACACCCAACTTAAGTACTCTTATCACTCATTTCTCTTACATAAACAGAATGGGCAAAAACAAAATATCATATTATTTGTGCTGCAACCACGTTCAAGCCATTTAACAAACTCCTTAGATAAGTATATTCGGACCGTTCAAAAATGTATTATCAGGAATTCCAGAAATACATGAAACTCAGTACTGGTATTAATCATTACCAGGTATGGCATATGTGAGCTGACTTCAAAACCTTACTTAAAGGTATTTAGCCAAGAAAACTTACTTTCCGAATCCAAACATACAATTATATCCATTTTGAAACTCTGCAATCAGAGCTATTCAAGTAGCTCCAGCTACGATTTAGAATAATTGTCTTGATAAAACTAATAAATTACCACTCAGGTAGATGACTATGATTTAGATACCACTTCTTCTAAAAAAAAACCCCATAACAAGAATAATTACAAAAGGTGTGAAATCTAACCCCAGAACTGTGAAAGTTTCCAGTAATCTACTTAAACAGAAGAACATCTAAATTCTTATAAATATAGACAAAAACAAGTCAGTGAAAGAGTTTACATATGTAATTTAGAGTCAAGAAGCAAGACCAAGCACATCTTGAGTCGGAAGAAAAGGTAGTGCAATTCTTCTCGGCATACCGAATCTGATATAGACAAAAAAGTTGCATATGATAGAAAAATGTTGCATGTGCAATGAATGGTAGCCTAGTATCTGTCTTTGAGTGTTCTTAGACGTCTGTCGATGTTCATGTAGCGCTTAGCGCGGGGACGGACAGTTCCACCTGCAGATCTCTGTATTCTGTTGATGTCGTTGGCGTTCTGTATGTCTTTGGACATCTGGATGGCGTTGAAGATATTCGGATGGACCGTGGTCATCTTCTTCAGTTTGCTGTGCCATCCCTCGATGTTGTTGGTAGTTCTAGGCCCGACAGTGCCAAAGTGGTTCCACACACGTCGGTCGCCTTCCACCCACTGTTCTGTCACGGAGTCTGTAAATGCTTCTGTAATGTCAGAAATGTCGTCGTCGACTCTGTCTTCTAAAGTATGGAACCACATATCTTCTATGGCGTTGAGTGGGACAAATGGTAATACTGCTGCCCGTCGTACCAGTTTCCTCACGTCAGGGTTGTTTCTGTACTCGTTCTGCAGACCCGTCGCCTGCACTCGCCGCCAAATACAGTAATCTTATTTTCCCCTTCGGGTAGCCCCTTTTCACACATAAAAGGTGCGATTCGACGTTCCGGGAATAAACCTAGCCCCCCTCAGTAATTTCCCCCTTCGGGTAGCCCCTTTTCGCACATTTATAAAAGGTGCGATTCGACGTTCCGGGAATAAACCCTTTGAAACACGACATTTATTTAAACTTGAACTGTAAGTTCTCCATTGTGTTCAAAAGGTTTTATAGTTTCGGGCCCTGGCCGATATACATGTGTATCATATTTTAATTTTTTATATTTATTAATGAAGCTGAACGTCATTACACTAGAATATCATATATAAGGTATTTGCATTACACAAGTTACTCGACGAATACAGATTTTTAGGCACATGGCAAATGCCTATCTTTTTTCTGTCGAGTTGTTTTGGATGCAGAAATAAAGCCTGATTTTTCACCCAGATAGTTAATAGGTATATAATAAACTACTTTATTTTCAGAGAATATGTACTACCACTTGGTTCCAGTCACCCAGAGTTCAATATTGTCTGTTTATCTCGGGAGTATTGACTTGTTTGTTGTTCCTTATAAATACAATCCTAGCTTGGGACGTTTACACTTTAATTCCAACGCTCAAAAATCACACCAACGAAACAAGGACCAGTTCTAGAAGAGGAATAGCCAACTATTCAAACCTGAAAGTAACCGCTGCGAAAATCATTGACAAACTAACAACTAAATCTTTAAAAAATATTGGGAAGATAAAAGGATCGAGTGATAAAGTTAATAAATGTTCTGAGAATTTTAGAAGGAACCACTTAATGACCGTCCAGCACTCAGGACGAACTGGAAATGACATGTTTCAACTAGCAACCCTAATAGCAACGGCTGCTTCCACGTGTTATACTGCGGTTCGAACCACGGGTAGGATTTATTATTTAGATGACATCTTTGATCTAAAAAATGTAGAAAGGAAACATTTTGACAAGAGCTCGTCTAAAATGCTTAATGAACCTGGCTGGAGTAAATATATGAAAAATATGAAATCACTTATTTTACCCGAATTCAATTGGACGTTAGGAGGATATAGACAGAGTTATCGTTACTTTCAAAACCATTCAGGATTGGTAAGATCTTCTTTTCAATTTAAGAAAAATATTAAAAGGGACGTAATTCACTATCTAGAAACTAGAACGATTGTCTATAAAGGTTTTTCTGTGTGCATGCACGTTCGCCGAGGAGATTTGGTCAAAAGGACTACACATGGGCCTTCAAATTTACTTTACATTAACCGTGCTATTTCATACTTCAAAAAACACCTAGTTCCTTCGATTTTTTCTCTAGTAGTTGTAAGCGATGACGTGAGATGGTGTACACTGAACATAAAGGAAAGTAATACATATTTTTCTCCATTTCAAGATACCGGAAGAGATTTATTTTTACTGACACAATGCAACCATAACATTATGACTGTTGGCTCGTTTGGGTGGTTTGGGGCATGGCTAAATGAGACTGGGATAGTCGTATATGACAAGAGTTTTGCACAACATGATGCCAGCCATAATCCTCGCGACTATTTCCCCACTCATTGGATTGGACTATGAGAAGTTTTAAATGATTTTGCTCTATCAGACCAATGACAAGAAAAAGTTGAAAAAAGACTTTGTATGAACTTTAGTATCCCTAATCGCATATTATATACTTACCTGGCGTCCGTTAGAGCCTAAGGCGGTTGTAAAAAATTAAATGATTAAGGTGCTTTTGTCTTTGACCTCCATTTCTAACATCTAGTAGTGTTGTTGAAGTGTCTTATCTTGATACATATATATGTAGACACTTTATCAACAACACTACTGGTACTCTCTTTCTTCCGATTTATATCCTCTGATCAACAAAGGCCCTGTTGAAATTGGCTTTTTACAACAAAATATTATCGATCGAGTAACAAGTTTGGTAAGGCATCGGCACATAAGATTTTAGACGAACACCTAGGCATGAGCAAGGTAAGTGCCAGGTGATTGCCTAGACAGCTGTTCGCAGTTCCACCAGAGTAACCAATTTAAAAGAACATTGAAGTCGTTTAAATCGTGAAGGAGATACACTTTTATCACTGCAGATAAGATTTGGATTCGATATTCCGAACCTAAGACAAAAGCTCAGTCAAAGCATTGGAAAATGCCACCTCCTAAAAAGTTTAAGCTGTCTCCGTCAGATAACAAAGTCATGATTGTTGCCTTTTGGGGTTTATGAGGAATGATACTTACTCAATTCATACCAAAAGGTCAAACTGTACTATTCTGAAGTAATCATTAAAATCTCAGAGAAAAGCTCTAGCAAATGCATCCCAGGTTAGCACAGAAGAATGTCCTCCTTCCTCACGATAACGCCCCCTCCCATACCATTTCGAAATAGCCAAGTTTTGTCTTATGATTCAGAGCACAAAAGCGGCCATTATGACACACTACAACTTGTCACAGGAGATGACTTAATACCCCCACCCCCAACCCCCACCTCCCCGACAAAGTATTGTTTATTAAAATTGTCTTAGTTCAAGATGAGATAATTCACTAATGGCTGCTATCAATCAAGGATTATATCGACCAAACAAATCATTCATTCAGCACGAAAGAAATTTCTTCATTTTACGCAATGTTTCGACCCAGAAAGCTGAAAAAATCTTAAACTTAGAAAACTTTAAATTGTCGTCTGCAACTCCGTTGAAATCGGACTAATCAAAAAATTTTGTCAACTGGTAATTTGTTAAATCTTAAAACAACAGAGTCACCAGTGTTGCGATTTTAAAAGATTTTGTTTGTAAACAAGTGACATTTTATCCCCGTTTAAGTATATAGATGAACAAATTATAGTGAATGAACAAAAGTCATTTTTTCTATACTTGTATAGACAAAATTGACATTTGATCAATTATCATAACTTGTACATCTATCCTGGGGCTTTAAAACAACACGAACCCTTCTTTCATTTCCAAAACTACGAGATTTCTGAATGATTGAACCTGGACCAGATTACTCTTAATGAGTTCTCGACAATTATGGTTTTGTTAATGTCTTAACCCGATGCTTTAGGGCATCTAATCAGTGCCCATAGCCTGAAAAACATCTCCTGTAGTTGATCATATCAAAATATCTTAACTGCAGCTTATTAAGCCGACAAGAAATTAGTTCCATATAAAATTCCTTAAAAAATACAGATATACAGAATAAGTTGACCAGACGAACCAACTTTAAACTCATTGTTCTGTACAGACAGCTTTCGGACGCCGAAAAGAAAAAAAGCTTTGATAAAAAATATGGAAATTGAAGTTCATAATCCACAATGGTTTCTACCCCAAAGTTAAACAATATAATCATCGACTAACATTTGTCGTCTGCAACATCTTGGAACTTGGGGAAGTCTAAAATTGTGTCGTCTGATAATGGGTTAACCCGTTCCTGTTTTGCAAAATTTTAGACCCATCCAAACTCAAAGGTTTTGCAGACGAAAACTTAAAAGCGGATTTAATTTGAAAAGTAATGATTTAGTACGGTAGAAAATATTGTAGAAAAAGAAGAAATTGTTTGTTACAAGCAATTTCTTCTTTTACTACAATGTTTTCTCAATAATAAAAAGACAGGGACTAAAAACCCAGGGATTCAATACTATATCAGATCCAAAGCTTTGGCGTTGTCGCAGTTACAGGCTTTGTTTAGTACGAAATAATTATCCATAACTATTTGACTCAAAGAACAAGACATCTTTTTTGGACGAGGTTTTTAAATCCAAGCACAGGCCCTATGATAACGCCCTATGCATATGGATTTCTTAAAAAAATGTTTGTTAAAGGTTTTGCATATTTCTTTCTAGATCCTGATTTGGTCTTAATGCGTTTGTGTTTTGAAATTCTGATTACCTGTTGATTATCCATTTACCGTTTTAGACTTGACCAAATACAAAGGGATAGTAAACGATATTGTAAAGTAGCTACAATTTAAAATATCTATCCTAATAGAAAATATTGTGGAAAAAGAAGAAATTACTTCTGACAAGCAATTTCTTTCTTTGACACGATTTTGCACACTGATGATATCACAGAGACGTAAAAATCAGAGATTGTACGAGAAAACCCACTCCCCCAATTCCAAACCCCTGACAAAGGCTTCATTTCCATTTGACCGATCGCGTCTGTCAGTAAATAAATCAATCGACTTATCAAAGCATACAGTCAACTTTGAACTCAGACATTGGTCGATATTTGTATGAGAAATTTTGTTGGTTTGGCGATTAACACGTCAAGTTGTAGTTACGACGTTTATGCCCTATCGATCTGTTTTACCTTTATGTTACATAATACTGGCCATGAATTTTTAAAAGAAATTACGCCATTTATTATCAAAGTGGAACTTCCTGTTGGAGTCGGTGGGCGTGGCCGGCGGAGTCAGTGGCCGGTCGAGGCTGTCAATCAAGAAATCGATAGACCAATCAAATCATCCATGTACCCGGAAGTGCACTTTGAGCTCCGATTTTGGTCGAAGCATTTTTGATGTCTCTGTCTTGTCTGTCTTGTACGTTATATTGCCAACATTAAATACATAAACTTTGTGTCGTCCTCATTCATATTTGGACATACCAATAATATAGGATTAACACGTATAGAAAGGGCGTACGGACAAACATCCTCCGAAAAAACGTCAAATAGTCATATCATGCTATATGTCAAATAATAGTTACAATTTCTGGTCGTTTGTTATGCAAATACTTATCACTTCTTACTACATTTTACATACATTTTTCCCGATTGCTTTTTTTTCTTTGACAGACGTCAAAAATATCTTTGTGTAGGTTTGATTGATTGATTGGGGTTTAACGCAACTTTAAACAGTATTTCAGTTATATTGTGATGGCTGCAGCACCTAAAAATGGATTCTTGGTATTTCTCACAACAGTATTACCACTACATTCTTTACTAGCCTCCTGCTGCTATCGCACTTAGGTTTACGACTATCTACCCATTTGTATGTCGGAAAGGATATGTGCCGCCACCGAGGATCAAACCCATGGCATCCCATGATTGAGGATTGGGAGTCTGATGCGATACCGACTGTGCTATGATGGCAGCTGTCTTGAATGGAATTGATTGGGGTTAAACGCAACTTTAAACAATATTTCAGTCATATCGCGGCGGCTGGAGGAGATAACAAAAGATTCCTGGAATTTCTCACACCAGTATTACCTCTCCATTCTTTCATAGCCTCCTGCTGCTATCCCACTTAGGTTTACTACTATCCATCCATTCATAAAAGACAAATGTCGGAAAGGATATGTGCCGCCACCGGGGATCGAACTCATGATATCCCATGATTGAGGATTGTGAGTCTGAAACGCTACCGACTGCGCTATGACGGCGGCTGTCTTGAATGGGAATGGATTAAGAAATATGATGCCAAGTAAACAAACTATAGCTCTGGATTGCTTAATCTTTGAAATTGTTCCATTTGTGTTTCCTGGACTGAAATTTTGTCTAAAGCATATATCAGAAAGTATAGCATTTGATTACAAAAGTGATATGCGGCTAGACAACAATCGCAACCCTTTTACTTTTGTTGTCTGCATTATATTTGAGCAATGTCTTTCGTTTTTGTGACAAGCACCTGTGAGGAGGCAACAAACCGTCTTTGATGGATCTTCTCTTAATTATAAAACTAGATGAATACTCCAAATAAGCGTAAGCTCTCGCAGATTATTTATTAAGTCTAATGACTCAGAAGTATGGTTAAATATCCATTACCAACACGGTCAGAATTTGTTGTTCTGCACTTTACTATAATACATGATTTGCCATTATTTTTTCAAAACTTGGACTCTACCTAATTTAGTAAAACAATCTGTTCTAACAATAGATGGTGAATTTACAAAACAAGAGACCCACGAGGGACTGAGACGCTTTACCAGTTACCAAGTTTTCCGTTAAAGAAATCTTATATGGAAGAAAGTAAATTGCTAAAAGAAGACTGCATAAAAAGAACAAATTGGACTTATCCCCTTTATTATTTTGAGCAACAATCCTCATAGGCCCTTTTCCCGTGCTTCATGACGGACCTAATCAATTTCCAAAAGGAAGTTTCCTTATGACCCTACAATCATCCTGTGAAATTTTCATCAAATCCGATAATAATTGTGGACTTTATCACATATACAGGATTTGTTTGAGTAAAAATCAATAAGACCCCTTTTCTTTTGTTTTCAGATTGACCCACTTCATTTCCGAAATTTACTTTCCTCACGACCCTGCAATTGTCCCGTGAAATGTTTAAAACAATCCGATAATAATTGAACTTCATCACATAAACAAGAATGGTTTGAATGATAATCTGTAAGTCCCCTTTTCCTGAGTTTCCAATGCCACAATTATTCCATGAATCTTTGAAGAGAATCCGATAGAGTTGTGACTTTATTGTGCTAACAAAGATTTTTCGATTTAGTTTTCATAAGGCCCCTTTTCCTGTGATGCTTTATTGTTGGTTTAATCATTCCGTGAAAGTTAAAGTGAATCCGATGAGATTTAGGGACTTCGTTATATTACCTAGAATATTTAAGAAAAACTATATGACCCCTTCGTGATACTTGACAGGTTGTACCTAATTCTGAAAAAAAAAACCCATCCTTATGATTGTACAATCATTCTGTGAAATTAATCGAATGAAATCTAGGAACATCCCCCTTTTCACGTGATTCTTGCCGTATCAGATCCACTATCTAAATCAACAATTTTAATGATGGTACAATCCATATATGTAATCTTTGGAATTTATTGTGTAAATGAGGATTTTATAATAAAATTTTCATATGGGCCCCCTTTCCCATGATACTTTACAGAAGAAACAACTTCAATAAAGGTATAATCACTCTGTAAAAGTTTAAAGAGAATCAATGAAAAAAAACGGAGTGAATTGAGTCAAGAATTTTTGCAATAAAGTTTCCATAAGGCCCCTTTTCTCGTGAAACTTACCTAATCAGACCTAATTTAGAAAGGAACAATTCTAATGATAGATAGTTTGAAGAAAATGATAAAGACTGAGAAATTTATAGTGATAATCACCTTTTTGTAATAGAATTTTCATAAGGCCCCTTTTCTTGTATCACTTAACCAATTAGACCCTTTGTACAAAGGAACAATCCAAATGATGGTATAATCATTCTATTAAAGTTTGAAGAGATTCCGATAAAGACTGAGGAAATTCTTGTGTAACTTAGGGTTTGTAATAATTTTTCATAGACAGATCAGACACAATTTGCAAAGAAATAATCCAAACGATGGTACAAACATTCTCTGAAAGTTTGAGCAGAAACCGATGAAAACTGTGGACTTAATTATGTTAACGAGGATTTTTAATGAAATTATTGTAATGCCCCTTTTTACATGATACTTGACTGAATTTGTAAAGGAAGAATCGAAATGATGGTACAATCGTTCTGTGAACAATTGAAAAGAATCGGATGAAAACTTTTGACTTTATTGTGGTACAAGGAGTTTTAAATGAAATTTTCATAATGCACATTTTCCTGTGATGCTTGCAGATCAGGTCCTAATGTCAACTTCAAGGATCGGTATTATTGTGCAATCATTCCGTGAAAGTTTGAAGAAAATCCGGTGAAAGCTCCGGACTTGGTAACAAGGATTTTTAAATGAAATTTTCATACGCCCCCTTTTCCCGTGTTTTGAAAAGAATGATACTTTTAACCTTACAGAAAGAATTATTGTGTGAAAGTTTAAAACAAGATTGCCAGTGGCCCTGGCGCTCACCTGAGATAAGGCTCTTTTTTCTACAAGGTCTTATACAAACTGGGTTGGGAGAAAACCTCCTTTAACATTTAACTAAAATCAACAAGCCCAATTTGGTTTAAATTGGCCAAATAGTTTTGAAAGGGTTGCTTTCTTTATTTCTATTTTAGCCTAATCACCCCGTGGCTCTAAAATTTTATCAATTTTGAAAGAGGTCAATGTACTGATGCTTCATGCAAAATTCAAGATTCTTGAATAAAATTGGAATAAAATTATCTTGGATAAAATAAAACCTATCCATAACAAAGTATAAATAGTTTTAAACTGGCAACTAACATGTATTCTAAAGTCGTGTCTAGGCCTACGTCATAATAAACGTTTTGAAATGTACATGTATGGACTTGTTGTCTATCAAATGTCCTAAATAATGATTTGTTAAACCTATGTAAGGTTGCATTGTGATGTTATTCATGAACAGTAATGGTATTTATAAGAATTTGGAGTGGGAGCAATCGATTGACTTCGAGGTCCTTTTAAGGTGACATAACTGACCAATTGCATATACGAAGGTTACATAAGAAAACACGGGAAATAGGGACTTAAGAACAATTTCTTTATTTACTCTTTAGGGGCCATACTATATGTTAATCTTGAAACATGTCAGGGCTGATTGTAAGTCTCATTCTTAATGGACTTTTGTCAGAATTTTTGTTATGCGACCGAATTAAAAAGAAAACAGATGAAAAATGTGCCCCAAACACGTTTACCTTTTTGGACTCAATTATAGCCCAATTTTAGTGTCATGCGGTATAACCTTAATGAAAATGGAAAGAAACCTTTTGAACACACGGGAAAAGAGGTCTTAATGCCATTTTATACACTCTAAAGCACAATCTTAGTCAAGCTTGGCAAGTGTTGGATGGAATCTAATAGAAACGGGATTGTTTCATATGAAAACTAAGAACACTATCAGATATCGGACAGTTCTGTAGAAAAGCACGGGGATGGGTCCTTAATAACAATTTCTTGGCTTACACCGGGGGAAAGATTTTGTCTACAATCCTAATGAAACTTCACCAGAATGACTGATGAGTCGTAAGGATACCCACTGTTGTAAATGGGGCCATATCATTGATCAGGAGAAAATGGGTACATTGTAAAAATTGGTCAGTTTCGAAGAGTTCTATAGGCCCTGTTTAGTGCTTTGACTTCATGAACAAGATCTAGTGATCTAGGGACTTCCTTTTTTCGTGTAATTTGCTTTTGCATTTTTGTATATGCAAACATATATAAAATTGGTATAGAAGCCATCTGGCTGAAGTTATTGTAAATTAAATCATATCGGGTACTGTCTTTTGTGTAGGTATGTTTGACGGGCAAGTCTAGAAACAATTAATTAATGCAATCTAACCTCTACTATCACTTGCAAAATATACATTGGATATATTCAATGGATTTACTTGATGAGAAAAGTCCAAAGAAATAGGCCAGGACGCTCTAATAAGCTTCTTTCTATGTGTGTTTGTGTGGTATGGCGTTTTTTTCTTTTTTTTTTTTTTAATTTATTTATATTTTTCTTGTGGTATATGTGTACGTGTGCTTCAATCATTCAGCCGTTTTCGGCGATTTCACAGATAGGTAATGCGTAATGTTTGTCCATCCATATGTTTTGTTCAAAGACATACAAACATGACCAAAGTCGTAAGTCCAGTTCGAAATAATGAGCAAGTCTGCATGACAATACAAACATTACATAATAATCACTGCGCCAGCCAAAATCTTGGTTGCATTGAAATGTTAAATTGTTTACTGCTTTGCCATCAGCGATAAAGTAATGAATTATTGATTAGGGTTATTCAAAGGTATACATGTCGTTTATCTTAATGTTTTGCCCTTTTCTAATTATAAAATGGACGAGTCAGCTGTAACGGATTGACTTTGGCCGGCTTCTGTTCACTTCTCATTGTAATTGTGTCTCTTTCTTTGGACTAAAGACGCTTTTGTAAGTATTACAAGCACAAGAGCACTTTCCATAAAACCGTACCAAATTTTGACAAGCATAGCATTTTTAATTTTGTGAGGCCATGGTAACGACCGCGGCCAAAGCACAGTTGGTAGTGCGTTGGACTTTCAATCACGAGGTACAGGATTCGAATCCCAGTAAAATATCCTCTCCGACATTTGTTTCTCACCAATAAGTAGATAATCGTAAACCTAACTTGGATGAGTAGTTGGAGGCTAGGAGATGATGTAGTGGTTGTACTGCTGTGGCAAATACCAGGAACCCATTGCCAGGTGCTCCAGCTGCCGCGATATGACTGAAATATTGTTAAAAGTGGCATTGAATCCCATTCATTTAATTAATCAAATTCCCAACCTTTAGGCGTAGGGCTTTGATATTTAATATATCATCATCATCATATATCCTCTCCCAAAACACATAAAAAATACCGTACTCTGAAAATTGGTTCTTTGCTGTGCGATGCCTGCTTTTAGAAAGGAATACAGAAAGATATCTATGAAAATCTTCTCCTCCTAAACCACGAGGCCTAGAGAGATAATATTTCGCATGTATCAATGCCTATAGACCCTCTACCAAAATACTTCATCGAATTACCGTACTCTGCAAATCTGCCTTTTTCTGTGCAATCCCTCATCTTAGATAGGGAAAAAGAAGGAAATCTTTGAAAATCTTCTCCCAAACCATTACGACTAGAGAGATGGTATTTGGTATAAATTATCATCGAAAGACCCTCTAAAAATACTTCAGAACATTACTGAACTGAACCTTTTCTATGCGATCCCTGATTTTAGACAGGAAAAAAGAAGGGGTTCTTTGAACATCTTCTGTTCCTATACCATTAGGCCTAGGAAGATAGTATTTTGCATTTATCAATGCCTATTGAAACTCTACCAAAATACTGCAAAAAATCACCTTACTCTGTAATTAAGCCTTTTTTGTGTGGTTCCTGATTTTACATAGGAATAAAGAAGGAAATCTTTGAAAATCTTCTCTCAAAACATAAGGCATAGAACTTAAATATTTGGTATGTTTCAATATCTATTGACACTCCACGAAAATACTTCAAAGAATTGTCTTACTCTGTAAATTAGTTCTTTTCCTTGCGATCCCTGATTTTACATATAAATAAAGAAGGAAAGTTTTGAATAGGTTCTTCTCCAAAACCATTAGGCACAGAGCTTTAATATTTGGTATGTATCTATTGCCCCTCTATCAAAATACTTAAAGAAAAATTACCATACCCTGAAAATAAGCCCTTGTCTATGCTATCTTTGAATTAATTTAGAAATAAAGAAGGGTATCTTTGAAAACCGTCTTTATCAGAGCGTTGATTTTTGGCGTGTTTCACTGCCTATTGACCCTATATGAAATACTTCAAATAATTACTGTACTCTGGAATTTAGCCCTGTATTGTTGTATCAATTATATACCTTTGATTAAAGAAGAAAATCTTAAAAAATCCCAGCAAACATTCTATATCGGGACGACATCGGCCCGATAAAGTTTTATATATCGGGCCGACATCGGGTGCGATATCGGTTTTGCAACAATTTTCAATATCGGTCCGATATCGGCTTACGACATCGGTCCGATATCGGCAACGACATCGGTCCGACGTCGGTCAAAAATATCGGTCCGATATCGGGCAACAATATCGGACCGACATCGATTAGCCGTCTCGGGCCGACATCGAATAGGCATGTCGGGCCGAAATTGATTAGCCATTTTGAACCGATATCACAATCTGTTTGCAGATGGACATCGGCTTTCAATTTTGTACCAGTATCGGTTTTAGATTTCAGGCCAATAGATGTTTAGGATGCCTTTGTATGATTTGGATGTCACTTGATTTTTCGCTTGTGCAATAGGCCATTTCTTCCTATACAATATAAGATCGATGTTGGCAAGACAATGTTGGGCAAATATTGGCTATAAATAATAAGCTGAAATGGGCTTACATGCTTGACTTGAAGTCTTTGGCTGATTTTGCTTATAATGTTGGCCGATATTGGTCTGCAATGTTTGGCGGATAAGGTTATTACAAAGTTGACTATTTGGAAGCTTACATTTTGGTTGATATGGGCTTACAAGGTTTGCCAATATAAGCTCACATTGTTTGGTCAATATATCTTATATTGACAAAAATGTTGGTTGATATGGGTTAGAAAGTTTGGCCAATATTGGTGAACAATATTTGGTTGATATGGTCTTAAAATATTGGCTTGCATTCTTTGGTCAATATGGACCCAAAGTCAATTCAAAAACTTAACACTTCATTCTGTGATAAATATTACATGACATCACCTTGTATGACTAGAATACACACTAATTTGCTAGGACAATAAAGAAGGAAGGCAACATGGATATTCAAAAATTGTCATGAATCAGCTCTGCTTGAACTAATATCTGTTAAATTAATTGGGAAGCCCGTTTTGCAGACAGACAGACCAACAGGCAGAAAGACAGACAGGCGGACAACTGTAAAACAATATGCCCCCAATCTTTCGATGCGGGGCATAAAAAGTATCAAGAGATCAAAAGGGGTTGGATGCCACGCAGAGCTATTTGCTGAAAAGACAGAAATCTAAATCCAATAAGGGGCATAATTCTGACGACTACACTTTATCATCTCCCCTGATAGTGTAGTTTATTCTTTTGGTGTTGAACTACACACCAAGTTTCAAGCAAATATTTTCAATGATAATGGAGATAAAAAGGAAAACCAACCTGCTGTAAATCGGGTTTTATTAGCATGAGCTTTATTTTTGCTTTTGTGCACGACTGATTGAACACGGGAAATCAAGAAAATTGCTTAATTTTATATTTTGATAAACAAAGAACAAAAAATAAACTCTTGCTAAAATATGAACCCGCCAATTCCTGTCGGCGCCAAAATTATCCAAATGGGAAAACTACTGATTTACAGCAATCAATGAATGATTAAGTAATAAATAAAATTTAGATAACAATCATTATTGATTAATTTATTTCTATATCTAAAAACATCGAATATAACAATTCCAATCAACAGATCTTACCCAAGATAATGTATGAAACTACACTGAAAAAATGATTAAAAGTCACATCTGACCTATGATGAAAAATTGGACTATCCATTAATCCATGAAAAGGATAAAAATCAAGATGTATTCATGGAACAAGTTAGACTGTGATAATTGACTGTCAGATGACCTTGATATGAAAAGATGCATATTATTTGAAGGTGCCTTCATGCCAATATAACCATTTTTAGTTTGTTTTTGTTTACATTAGCTCAATATAATCTATGTCTCTGACCCATCAGGTGAATTGGCAACATTAAAATAGTTAAAATGTATGTATAGTGTTAAAATTTATGTATAGTATTATCATTATGAGTTAATCATAAAAACTTAAGATACTGACCTAGGCATTCCCAAATTTATGTTATAAACATATCCTTTACAAGTTTAAAGAAATATCACAGACATAATACTGTTAATCTTTTAATCATATACCAGACAGCACAATTTTAGACTGATCTAACTTGAAAGGAATTGCAGATGACAATTCAAAGTTATGGAATTTTAGATTTTTTCAACTTTCTGGATAGAAATCACTGTGTAAAATAAAGAAATTGCTTGTTACAAGTAATTTCTTCATTTCACATAATGTTTCCAAATATCGCTTTTTCTTGTGAGGCGTGCAAAAGCGTCACTAATGGAATGGTTTAAATTCATTATGTATCAAAAAGTGAATGACCTGAGCCGAGACAGAGAATCACTTGACTTGAGTGCAAGTAATAAATATGACAAATTCCATGTCAAACATATAAAAAATTCAATGCGCATTTAAAACTAGGCATACAAATTTATTATATGGTACAAACATTAGAATTCACTGTAAAAAAGAGCTGTCAAACGACAGCAAAACCCGACTATTCCAAGTGCTGGTTGATTGAATGAATGGGGTTTAACGCCACTTCCAACAGTATTTCAGTCTTGAACACCTAACAATGGATTCCTGGTATTTCTCACAACAGTACTACCACTACATCCTCCACTAGCATCCAGCTGCTGTCCCACTTGGGTTTACAGTTATCCACCAATTGGTGACAGACAGATGGTGGAAAGGATATGTGCCGCCGCAGTCTGAGTGCTGGATAGATACAACAATTCAAAGTCGACATTAGGCATAATACCTAAGTAGTAATAGAGATAAACAAGAGCTGTCAGAGGACAGCAGCGCTTGACTATTCTGAGTGCTTGATAGAAAAAGTATTTCAATGTCGACATAAGGCATTATACCTAAGAAGTAATAGAAATAAAAATCTTTCAAAAAAAATTTGAAGTCTAAAAAGAATTTTTAAGTCCAAAAAGGGTTAAAGCTCCACTATAATAAAAATAATTGTAATGAATCTTTGCCTAGAAGATGATGTGATAGTCACAAAAGGATGTGCAAAGTTTAGAAGCAATAGCATTAGTAGAGAGAGAGCTATTAAAGATATATGTCAGTTGCATGTAAGGTTTAACCAAGATATTAAGTCAAAAAAGGTTTTAAATTCCACTAAAATGAATGTGAGAGTAAAGAAACTGCGTTTAGAGGCTGATTGATTTGTCATAAAAACATGTGAAAAGTTTCAAAGCAAAAGCATTGGTAGAAAGAGAGTTATCAAAGATATATGACAGTTGCACGCAAGGTTTAACTAAGAATTTCAAAGTCCAAAAAGGGTAAAAGCTCCACTATAATAAATGTAATTATCATGAATCTTTGCCTAGAAGATGATATGATGGTAACAAAAGGATGTGCAAAGTTTAAAGCAATTGCATTAGAAGAAATAGAGTTATTAAAGACATGTGATAGTTGCATGTAAGGTTTAACCAGTATTTCAAAGTCCAAATAGAGTTAAATTCCACTAAAATGAATGTCAGAGTAATGAAACATTGTTGAGAGGGTGATATTATTGTCACAAAAACATGTGCAAAGTTTCAGAGGAATAGCATTACTAGAAACTGAGATATGACAATTGCATGCAAGGTTATCCAAACCATTATGCTGACACCAATGCCAACACCTGGGTGACTGAAATAGCCCCACTAATCTTCGAATAGTCGAGCTAAAAAACGGGAAAGGGTTAAAGGGGAATAGTTGATTGGAAACTAATTCATGACTAGTGAGTAAGTTATCACAGCATATGAATTGGAAAATCCTATCAGAAAACAAGAAAAATGTGTCAAAATTCGATGCCATTTTGGTGTAAATTTTGATTAAGCTTTTTGTACAAAACAATCAAAATATTCTTTTTAAATGAATTGGAACGATATTTTTAAGTTAAGTCATTCCTACTAAACAAATTATTGGATTGGAATCCCAAGTAAAAGAGGCTGCAAACAACATTCCAAAATGTTTCTAAATTACACATGTGCTTGTGAAACACAATGCCCCCACAACAGGACTAAACGTTTGACCTTGGTATGTACCCTTGACCTTATCACACGACCTTGACCTTGACATGAGGAGATGCATGTTATGGACATGTATCATCATGCCAAATATTAGCATTGTATCTTGAATAGGCTGGTAGTAATTGGCAATTTTAAGTTTTTGTTAAATTTTTGCAGACAGACAGACGGAAAGACTGAATGACGAACAACGGTAAAACAATATTCCCCCGATCTTTCGATGCGGGGGCATAAAAATAGTTATCAAATATCATTGAAAACATTGTTGGAAAAGGGGATGTTATTGTATCAAACAATTTCTCCATTTCTCACAGTGTTTTCCATAGCTATTCTTCTTCCAGTTATGAATTATGGGCTTGAGTTGGTATGGGTTAATGCCCTAGATAAACAATACAAAAAGGGTATCAATGATTATTATCATTGTAAATTAACAAACCTGCAGTGTCTTTTCTTCTATTTCTGCCTCCATCTCCGTCTGACACTGTCCGCAGCCACTCTCGAAATTACTTCTCGACCTCACTACTGTAACACTTGCAACTTTTCAATACAGCCTCTGTGGGGAAAAAGACAGAAAAATTCATAAATAAAGAAATAACAAGATGTTTTTGTGAAACACTTTGCCCACGAAACGGGAATTCTTTAGAAAACAGGTAAAGGGTTAAAATTTTGACCTTGACCTTGATGAAATGACCTTCCCCAGTTGCGCCTTGTTGAGACCTATACATACCAAATATTAGCATCGTAACTTAATCAGGGTTGAAGTTACAGGAAAATGTTTAGTTGGCAGGTTAAGTTTTGCAGACAGACAGACGGACAGACGGACACCAGTAAAACAATATGTCCCCGATCTTATCGATGCGGGGGCATAAAAATGGTGAAGTAAAGCTCCAAAACTGAAAAATATGAAACTTAGGGTTAATTGCAAAACTGTTCTAAGTGACTATACAATTTTTACACACATACAACAGTTTCGCAATCAACCTAAAAATGCACAGATGTTGTAGAGCTACATACAGAAACTAATAAAAAGATATAAAACAATGCATGATCATATTTCAGAGAGAACCCTATTTGAAGATTTGAGTTGAGCCGGACATTGGCCCCCATTTATGTGAATCTTTGTTAGCTTGGCGACTTAGATGTCGAAACTACAACTGATTCAAGCTGTAGTTACAACAATTAGGTCGTAATTCAATCATTCTGACTATTTCTACTGGCCATAAATTCCAATTAAAACCGAAGTGGAACATCCTGTCACAATCAATAGTTGGAGCAAACAGTGTTTGTAAGTGGATCCAACAATTGTTAGCTCCTCTGTTTTCGGAGAAAACCCAGCTCTTGATATAGCTTCCATACAGTCGTTGTTGAAGCCGTCAAGCAAAAACTTTGATATTTTACACTTTTAGATAATGTATTCCCTTTCGATATTTCGGCTAATGCCTTTTTCAAGAAATAACATGGAAATGTCACATCTACATCTTTACATTCCTACTGTGCGGCCAGCCTCCACAATATGACTGAAAAAAAATGTTAAAAGCGACTTTCAACCCCTTTCTCACTTCTATTGATGCAGCCAATATTGCTTAAGCGACCACCTCTATTAAAAGAACCCTTTCATTCAGCGGTCATATTCAAAATATTGGCCATGGCCGCACAGTAAGAATGGAAAGACATAGATGTGACATTTCCATGTGTTATTTCTTGAAAAAGGGATTAGCCGAATTATCGAAAGAGAGTACATTATTTGAAAGTGTTTATTTGATTCCCTTTTGAAATATTTTTGGACTTAGTTTGATATTTTATATCTCAAGAGGCATTCACTAGAAACTTGGAATATCATGTTCACTTTCAAAGAGAAATTTGATACTAAAATATTCACTTACTTTGAACAGCAGTACACAGTTTGAATTTCTCATCTTGCTTGAGTGTACCAGTTGTATTTGACAAAACAGTGGGTAGGGCTCTTCATCCTATCTGCCACATTGTTGCTTCCCCAAAGCGTCACATAGTTAACCTTAAATATGAATAAAAAAGGACCTCTTTTAACCCTTGTCATGCTAAATAAAATCCTTTTCAAAAGCAGCATGAAAATCAAAGGGTTGAGAGTACTGATAGCACTACCTGTAGGTTTATATATTTGATTTTAAAATTAAATTTTATAAACAACCCTTATATAAAAGGGACAAACAGGAGGTAAAGACAAATTTCAGACTGCACTTAGGTGCAGAGTGATCTTTGTCTTTACCTCCTCACAACATGAATATTTCTTGGATAAGCATGACAAGAGTTAACACTTTCCTGTCTTGCAACAGTTTAGAACAGTCCAAATTCAAAGGTTTTGCAGACGAAAATTTTAAGCAGATTTAATTTGAAAAAACAACTATTCAGTAGAGTAGAAAATATCGTGGAAAAAGAAGGAATTGCTTGTTACAAGCAATTTCTTCTTTTTCAACAATGGTTTCTTCACCATAAGATCACAGGGACAAAAAAAAAAAAAAAAAAAACAACAAAAACCCCAAGACATTTAACAGAAAAGGGTTAAATTTTACAATGAACAAACATTTTCATGTGATGTTGTCTTTAAGAGATCCCTATTTAATTCAATGTAAGAGAAATATCAATGACATAAACTAAAGTACTCTACATATAGAGGTAATAGACTGCCTTATTTCCCTGATAGTTACCTTGTGTTATTATCCTTTAGAATATTAAATGAATGCTCTGTCAATGACACAACCAGTATGTTCATGAATGCAATGATCTGTATCAAATTACCAACATTGAAAATGTGATATACTTCTGGTGAATCACATATTTTTTTCATCTTTTGATAAATTGGATAAAGTGTATGGTTGAAATACACATTCCTTCATACACCCTTTAGTTAAAAACTGACCTGATGATAATATACTTCTCAATTTTAGCTTACAATTAATAAATCTTTAAGCAAGAGTTGCCAGAGATGGAGTATCCTCTCCGAATAAGCCTTACCATTTACAGAGCTAAAAATGTGAATGGCCACTATGTTAAAGAATTAATTCTCCCTCCATAATAGATTCTCATGAATCTCAGTGAAAAGTTTACGTGAATTTCTATTTTGTGCATGAATACCGGTACACTTGTTTCCAACTATACATGAAAGGGTTTTTACTTGTCTTTCTATTTGAATGGAAAATAAACAACAGAAAAATATATTTCAAGGTCTAAAAACCTACATGTGTTCAATATAATTAATTCCTTTTTTGAGTGGCATGACTTAATTAACCACTTCCCACGTAATCTCTCCTTTTAATGCCCCTCAAGAAAAATAAACAACTTTGGAAAACATTGTGAAAATGAAGAAATTTCTTGTATCAAGCAACTTTACTTTGCTCAATTTATCTATCTTATCAGTTGAAAAATATTAAAATTTCATCACCTTAAAGGTAGGTATCGATGTTTTTTTCATGTCACAGATTTTAATTATTTTTATTTCCTCTCATAAACTATTTGAAAAGAATATGCGGAAAAGTAGTTTTGCAAAAATGTGAGGTCGCTTATCAGCAAAAAGCAGGGTATTTCCCTAATAGCCTACGTAGGCTATTTATCTATTTTTAGATTAATCCGAGACAGTTACGAAGATTATAGGGCATTCACGTGGCGCGAATAACCGTTAGAACCTTGCATCTAGTTCAAATTACATCAAACCAACGTCATCGTTACGTCATCAGGAGTAATGTTCGCTAGCTGTTTTGTAAAGATCAGTCCTTTCATGTGACATGATTTAGGAAGTTGGCTGTTTCGCTAGTAAATTTGTTACCTTCATTTGACTAGGTCATATGCAAATGAGGTCATCCGATGTATACAGCCGAATTCCGTGATATCTAAAAATAACCTGGAATTCCGCCGAACCATTCCGATTTAACCAGAAAAAGCCACTTTAGGTCTATTAGATAACCATCAAGACAATACCTGACCTAACTTAAAATATTAAATGTTCGTTTGTCGGCACTTGGTAATTTTTCTTATCCAGGTTTCAGAAACATCGATACCTCCCTTTAAAATCGTCGTCTGCAGCTTCTTTCAATTTTGACCAGTCTGAAGTTTAGTTGTGTGAGAATGGGGTAAGCTGAAATATTTACTTAAAATTGTCCAAAGCTTTAATAAAACTTCCATGGGATTTGGGCTACAGATGAGGGACATATCAACTCATGCCCAAACAATAGTGCACCCCCTAGAAAAACAATTGTGGGATATGAAGAAATTGCTTGTAACAAGCAATATCTTCATTTTACACAATGTTTTCTACCAATAAAAGTGAAAGGAACTAGGATTTAGTAAACAATAATTTGTTGTTTGCAACTCTTCTGTTTGAATTAGTCCATTTTGATATAAGGTTCCTATCTAAAAGTAACATATTGACAGCAATAACATACTATCAGTAGACCAGACACTACTTGACCTAATTTTTCTACAACAAAATACACAATGACCTGTCAAAAAGTTTCCTACATCAGACCGTAAATCATTTTTTCCTATATTGTATACAAAATTTCATGACGAAGAATTCTGCTCTAGGTGTGGATTTAAAAAGTTATAAAGAATGTGTGGAAAAAAAACCACCGGCATAATCGGAGGCCCATGTCAGTGCCAGAAATAGATAAAGAAAGTCTGCATTATGTATTCACAAAATGATCTAGACAAATATGCAAAATATAAATCCGAACAACATACCTTTTAAAGAATTTGTTCCAGGAGATGACTTTAATACGATTGGAAAAGGAGGGATTTTCTGGGTTTACAAATTGCGCCAACAGTTCAAAAATTCTGGTTATCGCAATTCACCGCGCCGTTTAGTCAAACTAATTCAAATACAGGAACCAGCCAAAGTGGCTTCGTTTCCTCTGTCCACGGTGTCAATAAAATAAATAATATGACATTTGTTTTAAAAATACCGATTTTATACCCCCTTTTATTTATTTTGATTGTTTGAATTAATAGAAACGATTATTTGCATTTTTCAAATTTTAGACTAATTGTTTGATATTACATCAGAGTTACAACATGGTGCATATTGGGCCGATGTCCAGCCGATATGGTACCGTTTTATCTAACACTTTCATAATTCGAGAAAAACTCTCAAATTGAGACCAACAATTATTCACATTAGATTTCTTTCATACAATATGAAATAATCGGCTATAAGAAAAATAAAAAGAAAGAAATTTATCAACATCGGGTTTATTCTGTCATAAAAATAAAATAAAATATCCTGCTAGAAAGTGAGGAAAGCTGTTTTCTTCGTAGGGCATCATTTCTAAATAGATTAAGGTTTTTATGTGAGAAAAAAGTATTGGAATAATAGTTCACGATTTGACAACGGATTTCAAGGCGATATCGGCCCGACATCGGCCCGACATCGGCAAAAAATGCCGATATTCCGACGAGTAGCCGATATCGGCCCGATATAGCTATGTTTGCTGGGATCTACTTCTCGAAAATAATTGGGGATAGAGTTTTGATATTTTATATATATCATAAAGTCTTGAGCATACTCAGTTGATCGATATAAGACCACCGTCGTCCTTTTGTCTTTCTATACACCTAAATTACGACTACCACTCGTCTTTTTGTGAACCATTTTTGTTTTTCTCCATAACAAGTCTATTTAATCGGTTAAACCACAAGTATCAACAAGAGCCATGTCGGCCATGGTCATGTCCCGCCGTAAAAGCTTGATAAAAAACTGAAGCCACTTAGATTTAGGCTTCTTGTGCACTGCATTTCTTTTCAATGAGTTCGATAATAGCTATTATATTTTCAGAGATATAAAATGGACAAAATCTAAGTCTTAAAAACAACAAAGGAAAATAACTCGAAAATTATGCAAGCAAGGGTTGTGGGTCTTTTGCACTGCAATTCTCCATATGAAATTGATACCATTTATACTTTAGGAGATGCGCTCCGGACAAGCTTTGTGACGGAATGACGGACGGAGACCATTACTATATCCCCTTCGCCGAACGTCGGGGGTTAATAACCCGAGAATATAATTTCTGAAATGAATTCGAGATGTTTACCAAAAGACAGTCACAGATTCAAGCCGTGTGAGGAGTAAGTTTTATCTCTGCCTTTGCAACATAAATTATTCAATATGCTCATTTCTTCGACATTTACATAGCGTCAATAGAAACTTACCGTCCTAAACACCAATCTTGGCAATAAACCAAGTACGATCGTGTTCTAGGTCTGAATATATTAACACAAGATTCCTTTTGTTTTTATCGGATGTTCTCATCATCAAATCAAGTGACCGCAAATGCGAATTAAATATTTTTTTATTGCCGATGTGTAAATGCAGTTCCAATGTCCCTTGTTTGTGTAAGTCAATGTCCATGTCAAAATAAAGACGATTGAATTAAGAAATTCAGAAAGGTTTGCTCACATTTTACTCATGCAAAACGTCAGTAGGCCGTTAGTTTGGTCGAAGAAGACTTATTGTTTCATGATACTACAGGCCTAATATGCTGTTCTCGCCAAACCACAATGAAACTTGTCCAGAGACATCATCCTACAGGGTATATGAATGATACGCCACGCTTAGGACGCCCAAAGGTAGCAACAAGACATACTGGTCGTCAAATCACTCATCACGCATCTTTGCAATAGGTTCCGGTCGGCAACGAAGAGAGCACGGAAAAGGCGTGGACTTGAAAACAGTCGGACAAGTGCATGGACTGTACTCCGTCGTTTGAAGGAGGTCGATTTACGAGCTCATGCAGCTTAACGGGGTAACGTTTTAACGTCAGATCGTCGACAAAATCGGTTCAGTTGGTGTTTGTTGTACTTGGGATGGGTTAATCGACAGAAGCAATGTGTCTTCTTTATAGACGAATCCAAATTATGTTTTGAAATGCTCGACGATTGATAGAAGGGTTGGAAGCGTCGAACATAGAGTTATTTGGACTGTTGCGTTAGAGAGGCTATGTGTTTGGTTGGCGTAAGTATGCAGGTGTTTGCCAGCATTTCACATAGGCATGAAACACAACTTAATGGTGTAGCGT
This sequence comes from Fragum fragum, assembly GCA_946902895.1. Lineage (NCBI taxonomy): Eukaryota > Metazoa > Mollusca > Bivalvia > Cardiida > Cardiidae > Fragum > Fragum fragum. The sequence continues at coordinate 46,066,022 of OX336373.1, read as the reverse complement.
ATGACAGTCGACATCATATCGGAAGCTGCCAGCATCTCATCTAAGCCCTAATGGCAGGCCACATTACTCACATTACCGTATATAGTCTGATTATGTAGACGGACAGATTCACTGCAATTTCCCATGCAAACAGTTGCCATACCCGATTATGAGTGACTTGTTACTATTGGTTACTTACTTAAACCCGAAAAGGTCTTACGTTTTCTCCGGGAAACTGAATAATAGAACTTTTTTTAACTTTTCTTACTTACGTTACTATCTGAAAATTAATAGGTATCTTTGCAACTTTTATTGGTTGTAACTTTCTAGTGACGCTGATTTTATGATTTTATTTAAGTTTACAACATCGTACACGTAAGAGTTATTTTCCCCGCTAGAATATCTTCGAAGAAAGAAATACCGTTGAATCCCTTGTGGAAAAAGGAGCACCGCACGCGTATACCAACGCTTAGCTGGTCAAGTGCAAGAGACTGCGTAAAACCTCAAAGTCGGAATAGGGTCATAATTCGTTCAAAAATGCAGCTAGAGTTATCCCCATTTTCGGTAAGGATGTTTCTTTTGAAAGTGAACATGTATCCAGAGTACCAAAGCAATGCGTTCAATAATACAAGGTGTGGAAAAAGGACATTTTTTCTGACGCTGATGCAAACTAGACGCAGACGCGAACGCAGACGACGACCAGTCTAAACCAATACCTCGCATTTTTCCCGAAATAAGTTGAGGTAAATAATATTATAAACGCGTTAATTGTCAAAGATACTACTCTAGCAGCAAAGGATGACTATATATTAAGCAAGTAAAAACCATGCTTGTAATGAAATATAAAACAACTTTATCAAACTACTTTTGAAGTATTTTAAAACGATAAACAGGTTATGAGAAAAGACGCGTGAAAAGTTGAAGCTTGGAACCCGCTATCGAACGAAGACGGGAACGTTTTCTTAACCATCTTACGAAATGAGATTGTCGCAGGATAGATTGTTGAACACATCGTGCACACTACCGAGATCCGCTTTTACATGTATCTAATGACATAAGAATATCGTAAGGTAGATAGTAGGGCATATCGTGCATGTCATCAGAGGCCCGTTTTGTCAAGCGACTTATAAAATTGGAATGTCGTTAAGTAAATTTCGGGGCATATCATGCATGTAAATGGGGGTAAAATTTCGTCGTATGGCACTCACAAGACAAGCTTAGTCGTAGTATTCTTGATAAAACGGGTCCATTTTACTAAATTTTTATTCAATATCCTTTCCTTTCAGAAGAATACTTAAAGAGGGTGCAAAACGCCTGCAGAGATTTTGCAAAAATGAAGGTAATAAATAAAAATCATACCTCCAAAGAATTAAAAAAAAAGGGATTTGGAGAGAGAATCAGGAGAGAGAAAGAGAGAGGGGTGGGGGTCTCGCGTTCCCTCGAGCTTGTGTTAACTGGAGCTCATGCGACGGCTCTAGCCCAACTATAATAAAGTTAAGCAAAAAGCTTCCGAAAAACGAAAAAAAACAAAAATAAAAAAGAAATTTGCTTTGCTTGAATTACTACCTTCACTATTGACCGCTCAGAGCACAGTCAGATGTTGGTTCCAGATTTATAATTTGAAGTGTAGAACTCTTAGCATATACATTACTGAAGATGTGCTTAGAACAAGTATATTCAGAAAAAAAGGGAGAAATATAAACCGTTTCGCAAAAAGGATCGTTCGGAAATTCCGTAAAATAGATATATTGGATAAATTGATTTAATTCAGCAATGTCGATCCCACTTATGAAATCCGGCGATTGTTCGTGAGAACAAAATGGAGCAAGAGCCTTTGGCTTGCGAAGATGAGTTTAGTCATTTCAGTTATGCTTGTTTAGTTAAACGTGTATTTAAAGGGGGGGGTTGTACCATTCTAAGCATTGAAAACTACCAAAGGGAAAATAGTCATGCTGTACTTATAAGATGAAATCTTTTCGTGTGAAATCGTTCAGCTATCGGAATGTATAATATGGCCAATAAAAGCCATTGTTTGCACATATTCACCCTGTCTTTCTAAGGCTTTGTATTTGATCAAGCATCATCCAAAATATATAGGATATGGAATTAAACAAAGATTAGAGTAACACGCGAAAGGATATCTTACCCGTAACATTTGCTCTTGTGTTGTATTATTTAGATCCTTCTCTTTTTTGTCCTCCGAAGACTCTTTATCTAACGTATCTTCACATGAGAGACAACGGAAAGGAAAGGAGATATGCCGTCTCCGGGGATCGAACCCATAACATCACATGATTGAAGATTGTGAGTCCGATGAGGACTTAGAATGTGGACTGTGGACAAAAAGGGTCGTGTCAAAAGGCACTTACTCAGGTTTTTGTATTACAATGGGTAATACTGAACACGCCAACTACTTCAACATTTGTAAATAAAAAATTCTGGTCTTATTTTTACGTAAAATAAATCGTTACATTTATTTTTAAAAAAAACTCCACACATAAAGCATTCTCTAGAAATAACTTATCCATGTCTTCTCTTAGTGTCACATTATATAGCATTGTTTATTTACTCAGTAAGTACTAATTGAAATTGTCCGGCTTTCTGGTATATGATATCAACTTCAAAACATCGAAAAGCCACACTATTGGTAGGAAAGAACAATATAGCACACGTGTTACTTATGAATTTTTTGTATGTATCTGCGTGACAAACTGAATCTATGTTATTCTTGTTGAGTTTTGTTTCAATCAGGGGATATTCATCCAAACCCCAGACCTAGTTCGAATAATCATAATGATTTGTTTCTTCGAGTGATTTTTAGATGGTTTTTAGCCTGAGATTGCGTAAGCAATCTGAGGCTAAAGTTACAATGCTAAAAATTCAAACCCATGCTGAGTTTAATGTGAAAACATAATGTAAAAACATGTATCGCAATCAATGTGATCTTCTGTCGCATGAAAAGTAGATCGGATCTGACCATAAATTGATACGCCCGATTTAGGCGAGAAGGACGAAGGCGAGATATGACTCATTGAAAGCTGTCGGCATGATGTACAGTTCTTTCGTTTGAGTGTTCTTAATTTGGCAAAATTATCAACACTTGACGGGTGAATGGAAAGAAAGAAAGGAGATATACAATTTATTGGAAATTATTAAAAATGTATAATCATATCATATTGTTAAGAAAAATAAGGTGTTTGTTTCATACCAAAATAATATTACTTATTCTAGACTAACAATGTTAAAACGGTCCGGTTAGACGAAGTTGCTGTATGAAGCTGATAAGCGAAGCTGTTGGTTTTCTCACGATTGGAATGATTTGTTTAACAAATTAACTTGCCATTCACAGGATCATATTCGCACTGTCTGAAAACAGTTTGGTCGTGCTCGGACTTTGTGTCTATATATTTTCACCTCCGAATTCTACCCAAAGGATGCAACGTCTTCATACCGCTTTTGAGAGGTGTACATAATCATGTTATCCTGGTAAACGACCGCCCGCCCTTTCTCGCTCTCTTTATCTGGAGATTATAAAGCGCATATTTACATTACGAAATCGGTCTGTGTGGTAGAATACTCACATCGCACGCAAGAGCCTCCTAGTTCGAACCTGGCTACACGCTCCATTCCTCCATCTCTCTCACTCTCTAGCTCTCTCTCGCTAGCTCCACTGGCTGAAAGCCAACGAGCTTTTGTCATGATGTGGTTTCCGTCGTCCGATCGTCCATCATCTTTTACTTTAAAAATCTTCTTAGAAAGCACTGAACATAATTCAACCAAACTCAACCAAAATTCACAGGAAGGTACCTTTGGTGGCCTTTATCGGATCCCTTCAAAGCATTTTGGTCGGGTGAAAAATATGTAACGATATATACATGTAAATATATCGTTACAATACCTCAACTGAATTAAAATTATTGCGGGCAGGTTGCGTCCACTAGCGTACAACTTGGCAGATCTGCGCATAATCGACAGTAGATTTGGGTAAAAAGTGGAACCTCCGATAATTCGACCATCAAACTTTTTCTGCCAAGAATATATATCTCCTGTATACATATCTCAGGCTGTCAGCGCTTTGATTCTTTATTCCCAATCATCTATGTACGATTACAATGTGAAAAATCTTGAACTCCAAATTGAAACACTCATATCCGAGTTTTCTTATTTTGATATTGTCTCCTTTTCCAAGACACGGTTAACAGAAAAAAAATGTATCAATGAAGATGTAGCCATACCTGTCTATCTATTATTATAGTCTGCGATCTAAATGAAGCTAGTGAAGTCTTTTAAAATTACTAATTGGGTCAATATATGGTAGGTATAGTTATTTGGAATCCCAAGCCGTTTGAAGACAATTGAATTAAACGAATAATCTAGACCTTCTTATGCTTAATACAGATACTCCTGAAGTAGACATGCATAAACATTTAATTGTACTCACTTAGTCAGATAGAACATGGGATAGTCTTCGTTAACGCCTCTAACAATAATTTCAGATTGATATGAAAAGTGTTGCCGAACAGCAAATGAAAATAAGTTTTAAAATAACTTTTTGTTGGCATAAAATATTTTTGGAATTTATTTCGATTTCCTTTCGAAAAAGCTTTTTAAGTTGGAATGCGGAAAGTTGGAAAACCGCAAAATGAACACAAAACAATTTCATTTCGGGTTTTTTTTTCATAACACAAATCACGTGATCTCTTAGATATGAATACACCTCGGGTTACTTCTCATCTCAACTTGCCACGGACAATCAGTTAGTTGTAGTCGAAGACAATAATATGGCACATGTAAAGTTCGTTTAGAGACTTCTAAACATGCTTTAGTTTGCTTTACATTTTTGAAAAAATAAGGTAATAATCAGCGCAGTAATTTGTTGTTTTTTTTATTCGCCCTCCCGTGTTTGGTAATCAAGTGATTAAGTGACATGTGGTAGTCATGTGACCATAGATACGCAATGTTTACAAATATGGCGCAGGTCGCAAATGCATTTATACAATAATCACGCCGCCCAGTGCTTTAAAAAAAGCAAACGCGATTATTGTGGGATTTACAGCTTTTACTCAATAAATTCAAATACATGTAAAACGAAAGCAGAAGATTTTTGAAAATTAGAATGTAAACATATCAAATTCCGGTTTCTTGTTATTTACCGAATAATTACCCTATATTATGTCGTTATTTACAAGTTTAAATAAATAATAACACATCGAATCTTTAGCAAGTGTCATCTAGCTTTCAGCTTGTTCCTTTTTACTTAAGATATTTTTCGGTTCTAAAGCCGAATAGCGAATAAGGAAAACACGCGATTAAAGGGCGCCGAAGATAATTTGAAACTATCTTCATCATATTATAGGAATTTTTAAGAAAAGGGCAAAACTACCATGTGCAAACAATAACGTTACAATAATGTTAACGTCTTTTTTCTTTTGAATTTTACTCACAACGCTTTAAATATTCTTTTTTCCTAAGTAAAAACTGGTATTTCAAATCGATCACCCTGAAACAAGTTTCCGCGCATTTCCGCAAATTTACACGTATTCTCATAAACTTGAAGTGAAAATCTACGTGAGTTTAGTATGATCGTTACAGAATTAGCCGAGTTGAGGGTCAAATAATCATCGAGGTCATTGATTTCTTACTGTAGAAGCTGTTATTCTCTCTTTTCAAGATTCTAAAAAGAAGTACCGTATTACAGTTGATCAAAAGGAGAATGTTATGCTTGGAAATTTCAATTTTGCTGTGCGTGACACGATCTTATAACCCCTTCCAACACGATACAATTTTAGACCAGTCCAAATTCAAAGAAGCAGCAGACGACAATTGTTAGTTGATGAAATATTTAAAATCCTGGTCTTTTTGGACAGAAAACATTGTGGGTAATGAAGAAATTGCTTGTAACAAGCAATATCTTCCTTTTCCACAATGATTTCCAAAGCTTTCATTATGAGGGTCATTTAAAAGCGTCACTGTCTGGGAATGGGTTTTGACAATGCTAGTTTTTGATTTCTGTATGTGGATTTATGTTTTTGTGCGTTATTCACGCACATATGTACACGAATGGGAATGCTGGTTAAAGTTTAAAGGAGGGAGGCTTACTCGGGAATTGATAAATGAATTTGAACCGAATTCCACAGTTATGACCCTTTCAGCTCATTCCAGTACTTTCAATCTCATGATTTATATCGGGTTTATGACCTATTCTGAAATTATATTCGTTTAAAAGCAATTGAAGTTGGTAAAGCACAATTAGCGGATCGCTGACCCCGCCCACTGAGCTCCGACATTAATTTGCTAGATTCCGTAATGGCAATTTAGAATTTTCTTGTAGGAAACATAAGGGTGCGGCAGTTTTAAACCAGTACGGGATCGGCATACGACTTACTCCTTAGCGTTTTTTATTTTTTTTTTCTTAAGTTTTAATTCGAATTTCTGGTTTTAATATGACAGAAGAATCTACTGCCTATAGATCATTGATAATAAAAGCAGCTGCTGCTTTTCCGTTTTTTTTTTATATGAAGTAAAGGAAACTGATTTTGATTTTTTTGTGTTTTAATTTGTTTGTTTGTTGTTTCTTAATTCAAGTCAATATATTTCCGAGGAAGTAGATGTAAGCTAGTAAAAAAGATGATTTCAATTATCGCGTTTTTCTTTTTTTTCCTTCTTTCTGTCGTTTTATTAAATTGATTGACTGAATGGGGTTTAACGCCGCTTTTAACAGTATTTCAGTCGTAGCGCGGCGGCTGGAACACCTTACAATGGATTACTGGTATTTCTCACACCAATACTACCACTGCATCCAGCCTCCAGCTGCTAGCCCACTTAGGTTTACGATTATCCGCCCATTGGTGAGAGACAAATATCGGTGATTCTTTAAAACAGACCGACAAAAGTGACATGCTCAAGCCATTTTGAGAGGAAAATGGCCGATTCGACTTTAATGTATGTATTGACTAAAAGCAGTATAATTGTGATCTTTCGGTAGGCTTCGCCTTGATCGCGGTTTTCTTCCTTATTAAATGATGCATTTACTGATACTTTCATCACACGAGCCATTTCAAATGTAGAAAAATGGTCTTTGTCCGAGTGTGTGTTTTCTCTTAACCTTTGCCATACTGAATAAAATCCTACACAGAATTTCATTATAAACACAGGGCTGAGAGCACTGGAATTACTTATTATGGGTTGAAAGCAAGTGGTGTAGACCAAGAAAAGGCTGATCATATGTGCAGGTTGATTTTTGTTTATACCTCCTACCAAAACAGGAAGTTCAGGAAGTTCGGGTTCAGTATGACAGGTGTTGATTTTACAATGCCGAGTAAGATTAAGTAAGAGTAATGAATTTACGAAAAGGTGATACTTATTCATATGACCTACGGTCTTGAGCAAAAGAAAACCTGTTGAATATTTTTGGATATACATTGTTGATATAACACCCATTTATTAACTATGCAAAAGAATTTGAAGTCTATGGTAACACATTTTGGTACCGCCAAAATGACATCAATCGCATGTAATCACGTCATTTACAAGCGACGTTATAAGTGTCGCAGAACATCATTACTCGACGAATTCTATTTACTTATACTGATTTATTGCAAAATTTTAGGAGATTATCAAATTTGTGTTAATAAACTCTCGAATATATAAAACTCGTCATTTAAAACATATGAAAACTCGACATTGCCTCGTTTCCATTACCGTACCGTTATTTTTTTCAAAAAGTCATTTTACGAAATTTCGAGATGATAAGCTTTTTAATTTCACAAAACTTAACGCATTTTCATGTGTGAGTCGTCTCGCGAAAGGGACCAGCTCGATGGTGCGAAAGGTATGAACCTGATGAGGAAGCATGGACTAAGCAAACTAATAAGGATTGAATCTTTCCACATTTGAAACTTTTTTCTGAAAAGAGAGTGATTCTATTCGATACTTTTATAACCTTGCCTGATTTGTCTAAGTTCATTCCGATATCATTTTAAGAAAAATGTATATATTTGTTTTACCATTATTTCTACTGTAATGCCCCATTAAAAGATCGCTTACCCCACCTGATGACATCGCAAGCCACATCCACAGACTCCGACAGGAAGTTCCACTTTGATATTGAACAACGTTTTTTTTTTTCTTCAAAATTTATGGCCAGTAACATGTAACAAAAAAGTTTGTTTTGTTGGCGATCTAAAAGTCGTAAATCTAGTTTGAATATACTGTAGTTTCGACGTTTAAGTCGCCGACCCAACAATTTAGCTAAATTATGTACGGAAGCACGGTGGTGACTTGTGAAATTGAAAGTCGGAAGTAAAAAAAGGAATTGTTACTTATTGACTTACATTTTCTTAAAGTGTAAGGTATATATTATATAGTCTTAGTATTAAAGTGTGAACTAAGAAGTCACAAAAATATGTCCGTAGTATTTTAAGTTTTTGTTAAAGACAGGCATCTCTTGATATTTGTCTAAACAGAAATTTCCCAGTTTAGTCATGTTTATTGGCCCTTGATCAATCAACTAATGAAATAATCTAAGAACCCTCTTATCACGAAATAGTGTTATGTTAGAGTTGTCCTCGCAATATATTCCATCATGTGATTGCAGTCTAAACAACGGTTTAAACTACAGCCGGCTTATGTCTGATACATCTCATCCCAAAACCACAAAAGTGGCATCATGACATATAACAAACAAAGTAAAACCTGGACCGCTGGCCTGAATTTACTTTCCCAAGACAACGAAGCAACTAAAATTTGATTAGAATATTTGAATAATTCAAATGCATATAAAGGCAAGAAGTTGTGAACGGGAAAAAATGATAATTCGCTGAGTACACTTACAGAAACCTTTTTGTAATGAAATAAGCATTGCATAACGCGATAGATGTAGAGAATTAAGAATACAGTTTATCTTATGTAAAGCTCCTACAATGGGGCGACCCAAAAGTGGCCGTTCAAAAAATCGGTCGCTGAAAACACATTGCTGTGAAATTATCAAAAAGTGATTTGATTGCATACACAAGCTATAACAGAAATTCTATCTCGATCCTTTGTTGTTGGGACTCATTAGAATCGTCTCGCTGAGAGATTCAAATGGGTTCTACCAACATTGGATTTATTAATTATATCTATCTATCTATTTATACTGCCTAACTCCCCTTTCGGTTATTACTGGCAGGTGATACACTCACAATCAAGATGTTTTCACGTCCCTGAAAGAGAGGCAGTGATTTAAACCCACTGCTACCCACTTTTACAACTGGATAGACTGGGGCTGGCTATTTAGTGTCTTACCCGTGAACACACCCCGGTGACGCTGGGGCTCGAACCCGTGACCTTCAGATCACGAGTCAAGCACCTATACCACTCGATCATCGAGGCAGATACGACCTTTTTTATGTCAGCTTTTGATTTTAAAAGGGGGTTTTGATTGTGATCACTTAAAGCAAGTGGTGGCTTAACGGAGGTGGTCGCTCGAGCAAGATTGAATGTAACTGGATAAATACGCATAGGACAGCTCTAACAACACCGGTCTGTCTGTTTTTTCTGTAAAGTTCCATTACCCTTAATAGTGATTTTGACGATTGTCCACTCAATATTCATCAAGTGTTACATTTCAAGTGTTAATACGAAAAAGACCGTGTGAATCATAGCACTACGTTTTCAAGTTTTACCGATCCTTAGAAACATGGTTAGGCACTAATATTTGCTTTTATTATATTCCTAGCTGTGAAATCTAGGGATTTCCCAGTGTAATAAATTTTGATATCATCACTAGTGATGATATCAATTTTCACTCCGAAAATTTGGAACTATTTTTTATTGTCAAAAAGCCAACTCGCTCGGTTACCTTACATTCAATTTCTTAGGCTAAACATCAATTAAAAAACAATAGAATAAGAAGAAATTAACGAACATAACTACAACACCAAAATAACCGTTTTGTTAACAACTGGTTTGAAACAATAACGAACCTTGTGTTATCACAGATGACTCAAACAAATGCATAATTTTCCGTAACGTCCAAAATTATCCCTCGAATACTGATGATATTGCAGTTAAAGTGATAGACACTCAAACCTAACCCGCATGAGCTTGTTTTGTACGCCCAAGTCAGGATACTGAATGATCACAGACTGCCTATCCCATGATTCTGTCGAAGTCCAAGTCATGAATCGTCGATCGATGTTCGAAATATCCCGGGGCCTCTGGATCGGCGATCAAATTGTCGCCCTTAGATACAGTACATGTTTCGCCCAAATTATTGTTGTGCCTGACACTGCAAATCTCTAAGGGTCTTAAAATACGGACTTTTCCTAAAAAGTTCATTTGAAAAACTCGCCCGCTTGGCAAGAAAATCCAAGATGGCGAACATAAATTATTGAATTTCAAAATCCTTAGATATTTATGCGCACGGTTTCTAGGGCCGATGATGTCGAATATGATTGAAATAAATCAGCAACTATTGAAAAATAAAACTGTTTCGAATATAATAAATAGAATAATCAACTGGTTATTTTTGATATGAAAAATCTCTCATTCGAATACGTTGTTATGCGTTAAAAAAACTCGTCCTTCGGACTCGTTTTTCAACACCAAACAACGCATTCTCGTGAGAGATTTTTCATGTCAAAAATAGCCAGTTGATTATCCTCTATTTCATACTGCAGACAGCTAGCAAATCCTAGGTGCTTATACTAATACCATCCAAAAGCCAAATCATACAGCAATAGGATGCCTGACGCACGCTCTCTATTTTCTTTATGACTGCGTAGTATTTTGATTGTTGCTGTAGTTTCAACCTTTAACGCTTTTCAAAGCGAAAAACCAAACAACAAACAACAAAACAAAACACACATACATACACAATAACAACAAAAAAAAAAAAAAAAAAAAAAAAAACACACACACACACACACACACACACAAAAATACCAAAACAAAACACACACACACACACACACACACACGAAAAGAACTTTATAGACAACAGAACTGATAATGAGTAGTGATATCGAAGGTTAGTCAGTAGATTTACTCATTATTATTGGAAGTAATATTACTAGTGTATAGACGCCGTTAGACACAGACTTATTCCTTTTGTTACAAGATGACAAAATCCTTGTGCTTCATTCTCCAACGATATCCATGTACATCGAAACTTCTTACATTGATATGAATACGACAAAACATCTCTTCATTCATCAGACTCCCAATCTTCAATTATGGAATGTCATGGGTTCGATCCCCGGCGGTGGCACATATCCTTTACGATATTTGTCTCTCACCAATGGGTGGATAATCGTGAACCTAAGTTGGATAGCAGCTGGAGGCTAGGAAAGGATGTAATGCTGGTACTGGTGCGAGTTGTACCAGGAATCCATTGTAAGGTACTCCAGCCGCCGCGATATTGCTGAAAATTTGTTAGAAGCGGCGTTAAACACCATTCAATCAATCTCTTCATTCATGAATTTATATTACTGAAAGAGGGAATAACTTGTTAAAACATGCTTATGGACTTGAATGTGCGGCAGCAGTTCTTCCAATCTTACACCCTCAATCTTAACACTTTCGAAATAAGTAATACATGTATGATGATATATTTGTGATGCAAAAACGTTGTATTGTATTAGAGCCTCGTTTGAAAATTTTGATATTTCACGAGACAGAATTTTCTTATGCTGCGAGAATCCAATGCAAGGTTTTGGTTTCACAAACAAATCATAGTATTCCATTTATTTTACATGGTTAAACTGTGTACCAAAAAATTGACTGGCGTTATATTAGATGAAAATGAGCTAAGGAAATTTGTCTAAAATTAACCTTTTTTCAAAAGCATAACAATATTATTGTTCGTGTAACGTCTCTTTTCCGGGAAAAATGTAATCATCTAACCATGATTTTTCTGTCGAGTCCGATTTTAACTGGTTTAATATTCATTATAAGGAAATTCGATAGGTATAGGGCCTGTAAGAGGTTGTTACTGAAGCTGTAAGTCATCATCACTGAAAGAGTATACGTTTTATCTTGTTTGAACGACAACCTCTATTAAGCCGCCACTTCCATGAAGCGACCCAAATCGAAATCCCTTTTTTCAAAATTTAAAAAACTCTCATAAAAAAGTGATCGCATTTGCTTAAATTATATCATAACTAAATCATAAATGTTGTTTGAAGAGATTTCTAATGAGTCCCAACAGCTAAAGATTTAGTGAGAACTCTTTAAAAAATATGTATGTAAACAGATAAATCTTTCATTTATTTCACAAAAACGTTTTATTAACGACCATTTCTGTTTTGCAACCATATTTCGGTGATACCATGAGTGGTTGCTTACTCAAAGACTTACTATTATATAAAAATCTCTATTTGTATTTGATATTTGTTAGTTTATAAAAAAAGTTGAAAAAATTAACGAAAACTTCAGCTGAACTCGTTGATTTTTTTGCTTCTAAATTTACATCTTAGATAAATGATGATTGATTGATGTTTTACGGCGCATCTACAGCCCTGGTCAATTAGCGCGCAAGGGAATTAAGGACAATTTAATTAACAGATGAAGAGAATATTTTTTGTTTTCATGGAGGTATGAACAGAAATACTTAATCACACTGTATGAATCCGCGAAGCGGATTCATACATTGTGTGATTAGGTTTTCGAACGAAAAAAAAGCTTTATAAATTTTGATACCTTTTTGTATGGGACTATCTTGTGCGGTGGCGTACAACTCGCTGCGAGCTCAAAATTTTGTACATGGAGTTATGTCTTATTTTTTTCGACCAATCAGAACGTTTGTTTTTGATAGACGAAACTAAAAATTAAATTATCAGAAAATATACAGAACTATACAAAGACAACCACAAGACATAAATGAAAGATTAGGAATGAAATAAAAAATGATGAATGAAAATGCTTTAGTCATCTCTTACGACATGCGAGTTGTCACGTTTGTTCCGCCAGATGAAATGGCAGATGTGACAGGGGTAGGCATGCAGTGGTTTATTCTTATACCCTGTTTAACTACAGGCTAGTGCTTCTTATTCCTAACCTTATTTTTATGGAGATGATTTATTCTTTAGAAAGGCCGAGGTACTATTCTGGAAAAATGCCCTGCACCACACGATGTAAATACAAGATGAAAACCCCAAAATTATCCGTTTTATAATGACATCTGGATGGGCATTTTCATAATGAGATATAACGAATTTAGTGTATCACTGTGTATAACCGTACAGTGAGCCAAATCGGAAGTGACACAGACTGTAGGCTATATATATGACTAGTGAGACTAAACAGTTTAACGGGTGGAAATTTCTCAATTTCCGAAAGTCTGTACGATTAGTTCCGAAAAAGGTAGCCACATTGATTTAACTGTAAATTTCTTAAAATGGAGATGTTTAGATGCAATATGTTTCATGTGTTTGCATATCGTATTCACCGTTTATACAAATTTTACTGAGTGATTCCCTTGTGTTTGAGATTCAATGAAAGTTTACTAGGATTTCTATTTTTGAGGTGTATCTTTTTCTCTGAATCGACACTTGTCATATATATATATATATATATATATATATATATAACGACATTACCCGAAGAAAGAGGGTGACTGTTGCTCATTGGGACAAGTGTTTTAAACATTTAAAATCAAAGTCCATTTGGAAAACACGCCTATACAATATACAGTAAAATTTTCAGCTGTAAAAATGAAAATTTTCCGTTGTTGTTATTGTTAACTTTTTCGTCAGACCCCTCTTGGGAGTTTGACCCCCCTGGGAAAAGTTTCTGGGTCAGCGCATGTTTAATACTAGGACTTCTGTGAGGTGCGCGTAAGGTGAAAGACTTGGAGCATTATGAATCATGTAATTTTGCAGACCCGATCAAACACAAAGATAACAGACTCACACTGATCACAATGCCCTGTTCGAGATGTGAAAATTATGCAGTGAGGTTGTTCAGGCTGCTCTGACTGGCGGGATAAGATGATAATCTGTACGACAGCCGTACAAATAGTCTCAATCGGGCTGCACTTCATTTACACACGCGTCCAATTGTGAGACCTATAATGATATGCAAGGTTCAGCCGATTATATCGTATGGATTATGCCACTAGTGGCGCAGCTCTAAATTGGCATAGTTCATGTACTCTTCTTAAAGACTTATGTACAGGGATAGAAGGCTTATCTCCCACATTAAGTTTCAAAGTATTCAATTAAGCCCAAGTTCTGAAACCTTTATTCCTACAGCTATGCGTGCGATCGCAATCATTAGCAGGTTCGTACAATGACAAAAACTTTAACATCAGTTCTTAGTTAGGTCGTTTGAGTGTTTTTGACATAAACATGTCCACGGTTGTGTTGCCAAGCATATCCCCCAGCATTCTATATTTACCTAAAGGCCCTCAAGCAAATATGGTATTGAGCTCCCTGGCAAACCGACAATGGACATGTAATAATCTCAAGTCAAATGAATGAAGGCTTATTCACCAGGTAAGAGGACCACAAGAAAGACTGGTACTCATGCGAAATATGTTGTCCTCCTGAAAAATAGCGATAATAATAAAATGATAATTATTATTATTATTATTAATAGTAGTAGTAGTAGTAGTATTGCTATTATTGTATGCGGAGCGCGGTTAACATCGACAAGCGGTTGACCAAGCTCGTTTCCCTATTTGTAATTACATAGTTTCAGCTGCTACGAAAGGATCACACACACACAAATCATATATACCCCTGAAAAACAGTCAGATAGAAGATCTAAAATAAGCTCTAAAGACAAATAAACTCACGAGTTAGCTCGTATAAGGGGTATTATTATATGCATATATATTTACAAAGGTTTATAGGATCGGCATTTGGCATTGTTGGCCTGCGAACCCAAAGACTATCCAAATAAACAGGATAACAGATGAAATCAGCTGCCGGGAATTATATTTTAACTGTCACTAATTGTACAGATTTTTCTGCGACCTCTGTCACTACTGATACTGTACGCATGTCACTAATTCCCTACAGTAAATCGTAAAGTATACTAAATAACACAAACGAGAGACAAGTAATATTAGCTCTTTCAAATACCGAAACCGCGTTTAAATCCGTCTTATGGTCCTAAAATTTACCTCGATTGAGAAATTTTCCACCCGTTAGACTGTGTAGTATCACTTGTGATATATGTATTTAGCGTACAGTCGGTGTCACTTTCGATTTGGCTCACTGTACGGTTAAACACAGTGTGTATTATCGCCTAGGGTTCTTCCTCTTGAAAAATTAACTGTACAGTGTGAATTAATGTAGTATAGGTTGATGAATTTTCCGCTCGGTACAACCAAACCTTTTCTTGCAGGTATGTTGTCTCTCAAGTATAAACACTTTATTAAATATGTTGTAATTATTATAATAAAAATATTTGAATTTATGATTCATCTTCTGACAGCATATATCTATTCTTGCTTTATTTTGACCACTTAAAGCGGCTCTTATACAGATTATGAAAGAAAAAAAAATGACTCTAAATTTTGAAATCCACAACTGTAATGAATTCAGACATTGTTAAGGCGATTTTAAAACCTCATTTTCCATTGAAAATGACTGTTCATAACTTTAAAAAAGGAAAGAAACGAAGCAAACGTTTTTCGCGTTACGAGACGCCAAATGGGTCAACGAAGTAAAACCCGAATGGAACCGAAATTCATCGGATAATTACGTTATCTGACGATTGTTTCGAAAAATACTTTATTTATTGTTTACCTCGTTGGCTTCCGTTAGCAATTCAGTCGTTATCGATATTACCCGCGTACCTATCGAAATTTTTTCGATGTTTCAAAGTTTGGTATGGAGAATATATCACATCGAATAAGTTATGGTGCATTTAGTAGAAGAAAGAATATTTGTAGTAAAAAGACATTAATTACTATTGGAAAAGCAGTTAATTATCCTAATCTAAGACGCCGTCATAGCGCAGACGGTAGTTCATAAGACTCATTTAGTAGAAGAAAGAATATTTGTAGTAAAAAAGACATTAATTACTATTGGAAAAGCAAGTTAATTATCCTAAATCTAAGACGCCGTCATAGCGCAGACGGTAGTTCATAAGACTCCTAATCTTCAATAATGAGATGTCATGGATTCGACACCCGGCGGCGGCACACATCCTTTCCTACATTTGTCCCTCACCAATGGGTAGAAATCGTAAACCTAAGTGGAATAGCAGCTGGAGGCTAGGAAAGGATGTAGTGGTAGTACTGGTGTGAGAAATATCAGAAATCAATTGTTTGGTGCTCCAGTCGCCACGATATGACTGAAATACTGCTAAAAGTTGCGTTTAAACTCTCTCTCTCTCTCTCTCTCTCTCTCTCCTCTCTCTCTCTCTCTCTCTCTCTCTCTCTCTCTCTCTCTCTCTCTCTCTCTCTCTCTCTATATATATATATATATATATATATATATATATATCAACAAAATAAGTAAGCACGTTTAACCCATTCCAACACTGTGGAATTTTAGACTGGTCCAAATTGAAAGAAGCTGCAGACGACAATTTCAAGATGATAGAATTTTGAATTTTTTCGTCATTTTGGGTAGAAAACATTGTGGATAATGAAGAAATTGCTTGATACAAGCAATTTCTTCATTTTCCACAATGTTTTCCAAAGCTTTTTTCTTGGGGGGCGTAAAAAGGAGGGATTGAGTTGTAATGGGTTAAAATGATTCAATAATGCTGAAAGTATGATTAAAATGCTTTTTAAATAAGTCTTGCTCAATCAGTAGGCTTTTTCCACCCGTAGTCTTGCTTCTTTACATAATGGATCAAGTTCCCCATCAGACCCAAAATCTAACTCTGTTATGTCACATTCAAATACAATTTCACCATTAACAGACAGTTTAACAGCATTCCAGTCTTCAAGCTTCTCAAACACAACTTTATGTCCATCTTTGGTGAGAGCACATTGTAAACCCTTGAGTCTTGACAAGCTGTAATCTACTATACCATTAGCTTGGTATGGTCCATAACAAATGATAACATTGGCATTGGAAGGCATTCTGTTGTTACTAAAAAATCCCAATTCGTGTATCTATGGACGCAACCATAACCGGTGTCATATATATATATGTGTGTGTACTGCCCAACTCCCCTTTCGGGTATTACTGGCAGGTGCGCGTCTGTGCTGGAATAAAAACTGTTAGTCATTGGTTAAGGTGCAAAATTTTAAAAGTATTATGAGTGTTAGATTAAAAGGGCTGATAAAACATATTTTAGTCATTCAGGGACGGCTCACTATCTGACAAGAATCGAGACTCTTTTTGAAAAAGATGCAATATCAGGTTGCTGTACAATTGTTTCTGGTAGACTGTTCCATAGTATCACTGTGTAGGGGAAAAAAAGAATATTTAAAGTAGGCTGCATTTGTGTGGATCTGTCTGAAAGGTGCTGTGTGCATATGTGGGGTGGTCCTCACAGGTTTTCGAGATAAGATGGTACTGACACTGCAACAAAATTATTAACGATTTTATAAATATGGTGACTCTGGAAATGTCTCGTCTGTATTGAAAAGTTTCCCAGCCAATCTCCTTCTGCAAGCAGGTAACACTGTCGTAATAAGAGAAATTATTTTGAACCCATCGTGCCGCCCTGCGTTGCACTTTTTCCACTTTGTTGGTATAGGTTTTTGTGTAGGGGCTCCAAACTGTTTTTTTTTTTCGTATTCTACCTGGGGTCTCACTAAAGTTTTGTTTTAAAGTCTCTGATCTTCTTATTTTTGGTCTGGATGTTTCTGCGGAGAAAACCTAAAGTTATACTAGCATTTGATTTAATATTGTCAATGTGTTTGTTCCAGGAAAGATCTCCAAATATTCTAACTCCTAGGTATTTGGCATTGTCCACAGTCTCTAGTACTTGTCCATGTAACCTGTAATCAAAGCAAATCTTTTTCTTCTTTTTAGCAATATTTAGGACAATGCATTTGCTGGGATTAAACTCCATTTCCCACTTTTTCTCCCACTGCATTAACTTGTCTAGATCTTCTTATAGGGTCAAACAGTCTTGCTTGTTGTTTATAGCTGAGTAAACGGCAATGTCATCTGCAAACAAACGAAATTGGGATGTAATGGTATTTGGAAGGTCATTTATACACCAAAGAAACAAAAGAGGGCCAAGTACAGATCCTTGAGGTACCCGAGACGTGACTGGTACTTCTGATGAGCATCCACCTGCTAAGACTACTTGTTGTGTTCTCACTATAAGAAAAGATTTAATCCACAAAAGGGTAGCAATACGCCATGTTCCTGCAATTTATACAGAAGTTTTAAGTGGCTAACTTTGTCAAAGCCCTGCTGAAGTCTAACAAACTAGATCTTTTCGTTTTCCTTCAGTCAGGTTTCTGCTAAGATGGTCGATCAGTTGAAGTAGCTGGGTTTCGCATGAACGCCTTTCTCTAAAACCATGCTGCAAGTCATAAAGGATATTATTGTTGTCAAAATGTTCAGTAAGATTTGAGGCTACATTATGCTCTAGAACTTTACACAATATACATGTTAAAGATATAGATCTGTAATTTGCCGAATCTTCTTTGTTTCTTTCCTTGAAGAGTGGAGTCACATTTGCTTTTGTCCAAACCTGGGGGATAGTGCTTGTGTTAGGGATTTCTGAAATAAAATTGATAAGATAGGGGAAATTTGATAATATAAGTTTTTTTAGTACAAGAGATTTGATGTTGTCTGGTCCTGCTGCTCTGTCTGGTTTCAGGTTGGAAATGAGTTTTTGTACTCCACTAGTGCAAATGGTTATGTTCGGCCTAACTGGCTGAAAGAGGATGAAAATATATATTCTCTTATAGATGAAAGGCAGGACTGAGCCAGAGAAATTGGTGGCATTGGAGTGAAGACTGACTGGAACTGTTGATTTAGAATATCTGCCTTTTCTGTGCTGTTCGATTTGATGGAACCTGAAATTTTATCTAGAAGGTGGGCTACTCCTGTTGCGTCTTGCTTTGCATTCTTTATCAGACTGAACAGTTTCTTATTGTTAAATCTTGTGGCTTTCTCTTTGTCTTCAGTGGTTACATCTAGGTCTAAAATGTATTCAATATAATTATTGTAGGAGACTTTTATTTAATTTTTGGTGTTTCTTCTTAGCGCTTTGAGAGCAGTCTTCATCTTGTTGTTTCCTTCTTTCTTAAATCTGAAATAGAGTTGATCCCTATTTCTGATTAGGCGTTTTATAGGCTATGTAAACCATGGAAGTTATCTCTTGTGGCCAAGTCGTTTTTTTTTTTTTTGGAACATATTTCTCGATACCTGTGTAGTTTGCATCTGAAAGTTTTAACCAAATTTCTCTAACAGATTTAGAGTGATGATCTTTCAGCATTTCATTTTTAGTTTTTTCTATGTAGATTTTAAAGCTACCCCAGGCAGATTTTTTGTACAGATGAACCTGTCTAGGCTTTTGTTTGGTCATTTGTGGCTTTGTATCTGCAAAAATAGAGACAATACTATGGTCCGACATACCCGGAAGACATTTACATTTTTAATTAAGGTGTGGTTTGATGTTAGGCGAAGTTCCAGTGTATTTTCTTCTCTGGTGTTTTCTATTACCATCTGAGTGAGGCTGAAATCTGAAAGTAAGTCATTAAATTCTTTATACAAGTTGGTATAACTGCATCCTGACTTTAAACCTGGTATATGATCAGTGCTCCATGAGAATTTTGGGAAGTTAAAATCACCTAGCACCCAAAATGATCCTTTAAGGTTTCTTTAAAGGTCTAATTACTTTTTGAATTCGTTAAAGCTGTGGATGCCTGATTCTTTCGGTCTATAGTAGGCTGCGATATATAGAGGTTTACATGTTTTGACCTGTAATTTAATCCAAATAATTTCACAACCAGTCATTAGTTGTTTCTGCTCTGTTGCAAGGAAAGTATCTTTAACCAAGATGAATACTCCTCCACCTTTGGTTGACCTGTCTAATTTAAAGGGTGTATATCCTAAAGATTTTGGACAATTCACAATCTGCCTGCTGTCTATTTAACCAGGATTCTGTACCTTCAACTATATAAGGCTTATGTTGATAAATCATACAAAGAAATTCTGCTTTTTTTGTTGACAATGGACTGGCAATTAAATGAAATTACTTTAAGCTGAAAAGGAATATTATTTTGTTTTGATCTATGTCTCTGTGCTGTATTTCCGGAGGTGGAACTTGGATGTTGCAAGTCGGACTGCTCACTCAATTCACTGTAGCTATTCTGCGATGAAAAAGAAGAAATTGAAAGATTCCAATGTCCAGAAAATTTTTGGCTTCACAGATTGAGCAGATCCAAGAGAATGATGCGTCTCGAGCTACAAGATCAAAATAGGTTTTATTAGTAATATCTTGACATTTGATGTGGAACCATCTCTGGCAGGTGTCGCATTCAACAGCATTGTCTTCGTCAAGAACCTCATATTGACATGAACCATTACGAAAATCTCTTCAAGAGCTCTTTTATACCTCTGTTTAGGAATACCAATAAAATGATATCGTGACATGTAACTATGTCTTCAAGATTTCGCGTATAAAGTTAACCCATTACCAAACCGCTAAACTTTAGATTGGTCCAAATAGAAAAGAGCTTCAGACGACAATTTCAGGCTTATGGAATTTTGTTGTTGTTTTTTTTACCTTTCGGGTAGAATAGATTGTTGATCCTGAAGAAATTGCTGTTTTTCGCAGGTTTTTTTCTTGGGGGCGTCTAAAAGCGTCATTGGCTTGGAATGGGTTTATTAGTATAATATAATCGAAAATAAAGGAATTACTGGTACGGTTTATATAGCATTAGGTTGGAATAGAATTAACATCTTATCTTGCATCTGACGAAAAAGGACTTTAATGACCACACCTCTTTCTCCGTACGGCCTGCTTACTAGTCCTACCTATACCCAATCTTGCCTTGGGCTAGACCTTTATCATGACAGAATTTTGCCGGATTTCAACTTTCAACGTTTATCCCGAAATATTCGAATTGATACGCTGTCATCATCATTTGCCACTGTCAATCAAGTATTCAATCGACCTTTTTTCTACATTTTTCAAATTAAAGGTTTTATCAAAATGGTTTATCGTTCGAGAAGTTCGAACCGCGGTGCAACATAAAATATAAGCCATGTCTATCGATATATCGCGTTCGTCCCGTTTCAGGAATCGTTATTTAGCGATTCCATCTGAAAAAATTGTACACTTTTCAACACTTTCAGTCGCGGTGTGTATTCTGGAATTTCTTACAGATAGACAACGATGTTCATTATGTTTTTTCTTAAAGTGACATAAGGGGATGAGGAATTTCGTTACACTTTTCCTTGTTGGTCGGTGGGATATTTAAAAATTGGAATAGAAATGTCCATAGTAAGGCAGGCGAACAAAATGCGCGCCAGAACTCCAGAGATAAGCAAAAATAGTCTTCGGGTTGGCTTCTGATGGGGAGGAATAAGATACATCCTGAAAATAAAAATATAAGTTAACCCATGAAAACACTATGCCGCCCGCATTTTGACATTTGACGGATCGCAGCTGTAAACCAAAGAAGCAATCGACCTATCAAATTACTCGTTTGGACCGGAAGTGAACTTTGAATTCAGATATCGGCCAACATTTCTGTTTATATGTTTTTGATGCCTTTGCTACTTCAACGTCGAGACCATAGCTTACTTCAACGTCGTGACCATAGCTTATTCAAGCTGTGAGCCGCCGTCATAGCGCAGTTGGTAGCGCGTCGGACTGTCAATCTAGAGGTCCCGGGTTCGATCCCCGACGGCGGCACTCTTCCTTTCCGACTATTTGTCTCTCACCAATGGGTCGATAATCGTAGACCTATGTGGGATAGCAGCTGGAGGCTAGGAAAGGATGTAATGGTAGTACTGGTGTGAGAAATATCAGGATTCCATTGTTAGGTTCTCCAGCCGCCGCGATATAACTGAAAGATTGTTGAAAGCGGCGTAAAACCCCATCCAAATCAAATCAAATATTCAAGCTGTGTGTGACTTCAGATGCAATAGGTAATTTGCTTTAGGACAAACCCACACGGCCAGTGAGACGAAGGATGTTCGAACTGTTGAAAGAGAAAATCCTACCATATTTTCAAACTACTGAACCATCTATAGGACTCCTATCTTATCATGACTGCATTAATTAATTATTTAATGCTTCGCCGTAAGCAATAAAAAATGGACATGATATTCATGAATTATTGAAAGGGATAATGAATTAAATTAAACGAGATGTTGTAACCGACTGATAGAGAGTAGTTCTACTAAGAATTGTGCAATTCAACTGCAGTTGTCATATTATTGCCAACTTCCGTTTACTTCGCGTAATAAACGCTTTTCTATGTCGGGACTATAGACGCCTTTGTAAGTATTAAGCGTACTTCCCATTAACTGCCAACCCAAGTTTGACACGCATGTTTTAAGAATATTCTTAAATTTACTCAATATATCGATGGCTTAGAGCAAAAACATAGTATGGCTCTATACAATGTATAGAGCCATACTATGTTTTTGCTCTAAGCCATCGATATAGTGAATAGATCAAAGATCGGAACATATATGCTCATGTATATAGTGACCTTTTTCATGGAAGATTGTCCTTGAAATATCTATTTGAAAACATTGAAAGTAGATTTTTTTTTATTATTTTACTACTACGACGATAAGAGTGTAATTCTCCCTTTAGAGCATTATCCAACGAGGATCAACATTCGTTTATTTTCCACCTGAACTCCTGATCACCTTCAAGAGGAGGCTTTGAGTGGTGTCTTTTAAAAAGTCCCCATTTTGTTCCTTTTTCCCCATTAGAGAATAGAAAAATCATTTGTTTTCTTGTAAGATCGATATATCGATCATTGAGTGAACAACAAAACTATATTTTCAAAAGAGGGGGAATCATGCGTGAAAAAAAGCTTTCGTTGTTCAATCAATGGAAGATAAATCAATTGTTCACTCAAACAAACCATTCGAGGATTAATTGTGATACAGTTCTACGTGTCTATACATTGTATATATATTCAGAACAGTATCGCAATTCACACTCGAATTATCCTCTATATCTACAGAGCCTAGGCGTTTGATAATCGCTTAAAGGGTATTTGAGGTATTTTTGGGTACTTATGGTTTCAAGAAGGAATCCTTAGTATCAAAATCTGTTTATCATGTTCTTGTGAAAGCATTGTTGTCTTTCATCGATTTCAGATTCTGGTTTCGCTTTACTTCGGTCGTGCTTTAGGCCGTTATTAAGTCAAATGTATGTGAACACAACGTGTTCGAGCTTTTATGTAGCGTCCGTCGTGCGATGGGTGTCGTGTACTGTCTATCGCCAGCATTTAAATAGTTGACACACTAGAGGCAACGATTTTACTAAATCGTTTAAATTTATTCAAAATGTTGATCTTGCTAACTCTATATTTTTTGAAAACCTTGTTGGAGCCGTAGGTGCCACATTTGATGTTCAATCAACGTAAAATTGCTCAGAATGTTTGTTCAATATTGGGTTAATTTTGGCCAAATTCCGGACCCGGTCAAGTCTTAAGAAAGATTTGTTGGTGCTCTAGAATCCTCATTTAATACTTAAATTAAGCTTCCTGAGATCCATTCTCTGATAATTTTGAAAATTAGTCACTTTGGTGACATAGGGACGTAAAAATCAGGGAATGTTAAAGAAATGGTTAGTTCCTTTTTATCTTATCAACTTTCTTTTTAAATAAGGAGCAATCTCAAAGACCTTAAGTGCGGGAAAACCAAGGTAAGGTAAAAATAAAGAACGGTTTGATCTTCCCCACCCTCTTTTTTTTACTCTATTTTTCTTTTTCCCCTCCCCTTCTCTTCACTCATTCTTTTTTCTCACAAACAGATACTTTGTGTAATAAAATCAGTAAACTGCTGAGTATATTTCACATTTCGTCCCAGAACTATCAATAACCTCTTAACTATGGTTTTCAAGCTGCCCAGAGTACGATTTTAGCCCTGTAAGGATATTTTCGCTTTATAAAACGAAACGACAACTTTCGTATTTATCAATCAACAATTTAAGCAATTTAGGTATTTCAGACTGCAGAAGTCCCTCATTACGTTTGTAATAATTAACGGATGAGAAAGAAAAAACCTATTGATCGTTCCTTCTCTTCATATTCTCTCTAGAAAAATTGTTTGGATTGTTTAACATTTGTCCGTCTACTGAAACTTAACTCATTAATACATTCAATATAACTCAAAGTTAAAATGATCATACATGTATTTGATATGTAGGTAAGTTCAGTGTCTTATTACTAGCTTTAACATTTATACTGACTCTTCTGAGGCCATAGCGTTTTACTTATATCTTTGTCAACACTATTTTCTTCAAAAGTGATACATTAGGAGCTTAAAACAATGATTTTATTGAATAGTAATATATAAAATTGGCAAATTCTGATAAAACTATATTTTCCCACTAAATGCATACTGCTCTAAGAAATTATTTCTAGATAGATATTATCACCTTTTAAATTGTCATTGATTGTTTCAGAAGGCCGAATTGTAAATAAGCTCTTCAATACATTGTTTTGTATGTTAAGGCTTCTCTAAATAAAGTGTTTATTATTATTATTATTTTAGTCTTTGTTACAGAGCTCTTGTGTGTAACATTTACACCCATTACACGTGGGCGCCAATTAAAGACGGGTCATTCTCTGCATCTACGCAGTCTGATCACCAGTCCTCATATTGCGTTATACAAAGATTCCTTACTCGTTCTGTAAATATTCAAATCCACCCAGTACCAAGTCTCAAAACTGCGCATTGTGCTTTAAGCATTTGTGAAATGATTGAAATGCCAAACATGGGCCTATGAACCGAAAAAGGGTTTATTACTCCACCCTTTCTCAATTCTCGAAACTGTAAAAATATTTTCTAGAAATATGACGTCACATCCTATTTTGAGGCGGCATTCGGGTGGAAGAAATTTATTTTTGAATTGGAATCTTTGGTAGCCCTCCAAGGGGAATACGATGAATAAATTCGATATATAGTTCTTTCTGGGGTATCTGTTGATTTATTCCCGGCTTGAGAAAATGACCTCACCGCTCACATGCAGACCAGGTGTTATCATTTTCGTCAGCCTGGAATAAATCGCCATATAACCTGGCAGGAAACCGTATACAAGTAACTCGTAAAGTATACTTGACTAATATTGTGCTAAAACATAGTATGTTTTAGATAACGAAAATGTCACTATAGTCACGTTTCATCAGATGATCAACTTAGCTTCATCGTTGCAATTAGAATCAGATTCAAAAATATACAAATTTTTAAGCAAGTTTGAACAAGGCTGTGTCAAGCATGTCCAATTACATAGCATACTAACGAAGAAATTGAAGCACGGGCATATTTTCTATTCATTTAGGACATTCTATTCAATAAGAACCGTCATCATTATAATACAAACAATTAGGTTTGGCTGAGAAAAGAATCCTCATTATTTTCATGCAATTTAATTAAGATCTGTTGCGTTAGACATGATTACCGTAAGAATAACAATAGTAATAAAATGAAATCGTGATATGCATTGGCAAACAAAAATGCATAAATGCTCCAATTCATAGGTTACATGTCACTATATTTAAGAGGCGAAGAGATTCTTTTTTTTGTTTGTTTGTTTGTTTGTTTTGTTTTGTTTTCATGGGGGTATGACACGAAAAAACTAATCACACTGTATGAATTCGCGAAGCGGATTCATACACTCGCGTATTCATACATAAGTTTGATTCATACAGCAAAGAAAACAAAAATAGTCTCTTCATTTTTTATAAGTTAATGACATCAAGCGAAAAAAAAACACGATTTTTGTACAAATTTGGTATATTGTTATTGAACCAGTTTGGGCGCTAGCATACAAAATAGCCGCGTCCTCAAAATTATGTTCGTTGAAGTAAATATTATTGTTTTCGTTTATCAGAACGCACGCTTTTGACAGACAAAACTAAAATTAGATTATTAAAAGATGACTTTTCTAATAGCTATAATAACAACAGGGGCTATAAAGAAGTTGGTGCGATCTAAAGAGGCGTGTCAGAGCATTAAAATGTATAACCTGTCTCGACAAAAATCAGGAATCATAACCATACTGTGCAAGATAAGTACATTTGAAACGCAAATTATTCAACCTGTCCTAAATAATAATAAAAAAATGATAATAATCGGGTATCTAACCGTTGGGGCCGGGGCCATAGCGTATTTGTAGTGCGTATGACTGCTAGTCATAGGGATCCGGGTTCAACCCCCGGTCACGGCGAATATCCTTTCCTATATTTGTCTCCAACCAATAGGTGATTAATCGTAAACCTATGTGGAATGAGCACCTTGAGGCTCGGGAAAATGGAGTGGTGCTACTTGTGTGGGAAATATCAGGAATCAATCGTTAGATGCTCTAGCCGCCGCGATATGACTAAAATACTGTTAAAAATGGTGTAAATCCTCATTCAATCAGTTAAATTAATCATTCAAACCACGGTGTTTGTAAAAGACGTCTTTGGACCCTGAACAACAGATGTAAGATTCAAAGAGCTTCACGGCAATCTTAAGAAGTATGCCTTACGTTTAAAGGCGACATTGCCGAGCTCTAGCTGAAACATTCTTGTGTACCACTTACGAGATAGTTCTTCATGTTTGAGATAAACTTTAAAGTTAGGGCTTGAAGCAATGATTTGATTGGTCTTACGACAGAAGATCACCGCTTGATAAATCGTAGAACTTGACTTCTTGTGCCTGTTATCAGGGACCATTTGAGCATGTTAACAGGGACCACTTACATAGAGCATCTCACAGCGAAAGATTATCGAGGGACATATCGTAAGACTTATCGTGCATGTTAACAGGGACCACTTACATAGAGCATCTCACAGCGAAAGATTAGCGAGGGACATATCGTAAGACTTATCGTGCATGTTATCAGGTACCACTTACATAGAGCATCTCACAGCGAAAGATTATCGAGGGACATATCGTAAGACTTATCGAGCTTGTTATCAGGTACCACTTACATAGAGCATCTCACAACGGAAGATTATCGAGGGACATAACGTAAGACTTATCGAGCATGTTATCAGGTACCACTTACATAGAGCATCTCACAACGAAAGATTGTCGAGGGACATATCGTAACACTTATCGTGCATGTGTTCAGGGACCACTTACATAGAGCATCTCACAACGAAAAATTATCGAGGGACATATCGTAAGACATATCGTGCATGCTATCAGGAACCAATTTTATCAAGTATTTGACAGGTGACACCATTTAAAATGATTTCATTCGACAATCGCAAGACAATCTAGTTATCGGATGCTTGATTAAACGGGGTCATATAATGAACAATTTAATTCAATGTTTCTTTTCTTTCAGAAGAATTTGGGGAAAGGGATGAAAAATGTCTGCGAATATTCTGCAAAAAATAAAGGTAAGAAACCAAATCAACAAGTTATAAATTAATTTACATATATTTTTAAAACAAATGAAACGCAGAGTTGGGTGTTGGCATATTTCAATCATTATCTACTTCAAAATAACAAAAATAATTTCGTCCATTTTGACTCGTGATATAACAAACTCGACCTTAACGGAAAATGCGATCACAAGCAATAAGCGATGGGTTCGTTAGAGACAATGGGGAGTAAGAACCCTTGCCTGACAAAGATGATTTTCGTCATTTGGGTATTGTGCAAAATTTGAATTTGCAAATACCGTTCTTAACAATCGAAACTACCTTACAGTAATCATGCTTGGCCATGGTCAACATGCTCTAAGAATGATTCGGCGCCTCGCATTTCCGAGATGACCCCTTTTCGATTACTACAAGTCGTTTTAGGGACAAGGAAAGAAAATTAATTGTTAACGCATATCTACCCCGTCTTTCCCCAGGCTTATTTGATCAGTATGTTATCAGCGCAATAATGGTTCAGTCATACATAGGGAAATGACGAACGCAGAATGTATTATACAACGCATGATCTTACATTTTATGTCTGTAAATGTGAGACCCTTATTTGTATTTTATGCACCCTAGAAGCATTTACAATTTATCGGGAAAATATCTCAACAGAGCAACAGTAAGGATGAATGATAGAACTTAAACAATAAGATACACACGTAAAACCAGTTGAACAGAATCTGTTATACATCAGATAAAATCTTCAGCAAAGTGTGGAAAGATTCAGGTATAGTAAGATTTTATTGACATGTTGGACCGTGACCCCTATTTGCACAATTACGAGCATGGCTTATTTTTTTTTCGGTTTTCTCGTTTTGTTCCGCTAGAAAAAATGATATTTAGATATTTGTTAAAAGCACGAATTCATAAACCGTGATATCTACAAATGCGGTAGAGGGAAGGCACACTGCACTTAAAGTCGGGATTTCAAGGTCAGAGCAATCTTTTCTTTTTATGTTTGATTTTATACGTCTACTTTTAAATCACTGTACGCCAAAACGTCGGAAAATAACAGGCTTATTAGTACTCGACACTGTACATAACACAGCTTCGTAGTTCTTTCGTTTCTTCACATATTCTTGATACCGTACAGTTGTTCTTCAAGTTGGCTTCAGCTGTTATTGGAAGATATGAAAATGGTCACTGAATGATACTATTGTAACTGTTTATCCGCTGACAGATACATTTTATCGCTGTAATGTGTAATCGTGCAGATGCACTTCCTCTAACACGCATTTAATTAAAAAAAGAAAGAAGGAAAAATGTTGAAAAATCAATTAAATGTGGCTTCTTAACAGTTTCGAACCCGTGGTGACAGCTTTAGGCCTTTTCGTATTATGTATACACAAACATTAGATATTTAAAATGTTCGTTAAATATCTCCGGGTATCGACGAAATTACTCGTAAACGCACGACTTTCGTCGAGATCAAATTTATTCATTGCATAAGGTCAAGTCATGTAAATAATTGCAAGCTAGAATCAAAGAACTGAAAGTCCTGAGAGCAGTTTTGCTGGCATATCAATAACCATGTTCAATAATGATGTCTACACGCCACCCATATATTACCACGAAAAGAATCAGTAATTGCGCTCCCAATTCGAACGAAAATGCATCTAAAGTTACCGCTGTTTATAGTGCATGTCATTTTGCATGATTAAGAACGTTCACCATTCATGTTTATAAATGGGATTTGTCCTGAACAAATACTTACAACAAGACTGACTTTCTAGATCTAAATTTTCAACTTCTTTACATCTATAAGAAATTAAGAACAACGCGGAATATTTTATGAAGAGAAATATATTTGTTTAAATGTTAAGTCTTTTGATTTAAAGATTAACTCTTCGCTTTCATACGTTCCTGCTATGAATGAGCGTGGGTATTATGATAACATATACATTACACATACGAATAATCAATCAATTCTTTTTTTAAAACATCTTTTAAATAGCGCTTTATCTGCTTCTGAGACAATAAAGAGACAAAAGAGAGATTTTAAATACTTTTTCTTTAACTAACTCAAACGGCCCAGATTTCTTGTGGAGATCAAAAGGGCAAAAAAGTTAGGCACGACGCTATAACAATTTTGGATAGCGTATGAGCGAAGTCACTACCCCTATTTCTGCAAACATGTTTTAAGCTCATCTTGAGAAAGAGTACTCTTGACAGATTTTGTTATCGCGCATTGTCCATAATCCGAACATAAGCACTTATTAAACAAGAGGCCCATGAGGGCCTGAGACGCTCTACTAGTTATCAAGTTTTCTGTTAAAGAAACCTGATATTTAAGGAAGTTGATTGCTGAAAGAAGAATGCACAAAGGAAAAAAATGGACTTTATCCCCTTTTTATTTTGAGCAATAATCCTCAAGGCCCTTTTTTCCCCTGTTTCATGACAGATCCACTCCATTACCAAAAGGAAATTTCCACATGACCCTACAGTCAATCTGTAGAATTTTCATCAGAATCTGTCAATAATTGTGGACTTAATCACATAAACAGAACTGTTTTGAATGAAAATTCATTAGGCCCCTTTCCCTGTGTTTTCTTATGGATTAATTTCATTCCAGGAACTTTCCAATTAACCCTACAATTGTCCTGTGAAATTTTAAAGACAATCTGATAATGATTGGGAGCTTCATCACATACACAAAAATATTTTGAATGATAATCTGTAAGGCCCCTTTTCCTGTGTTTCCAATGCCACAGTTATTCCTTGCTTCTTTGAAGAGAATCCAATAAAACCGTTGACTTTATTGTGTTAACAAAGATATTAAAATCAGGTTCTCATAAAGCCTCTTTTTCCGTGATATTTTACTGTTGGTTTTATCATTCTGTGAAAGTTTAAAGTGAATCCGATGAAATATAGGGACTTCAATATGTTTAATAGAATATTAAAAAAAAAAAAAAAAAAAAAAAAATCATATGGCCCATTTTTTCATGATACTTGATGGATTGTACCCAGTTCTGAAAAGAGCCATTTAACTGATTGTACAGTCATTCTGTGAACTTTTGAAGTGAATCCGGTGAAATCAAGGGACATCATTGTGTTAACAGAATATTGAAGAAAGTTTTTCATATTGCCCCTTTTTATGTGACACTTGCCATAATCAGCTCCACTGTCAAAATCAACAATTGTAACGATGGTACAATCAATCTGTGTAAACTGTGGAATTTATTGTGCTAATGAGTTTATAGTGAAATCTCCATAGGGCCCCTTTTCCCATGTTACTTTACATAACAAACTAATGTTCAAAAGGAACAATTCTAATTAATGTACAATCAGTCTGTAAAAGTTAAAGAGAATCAATGAAAACAGTGGACTGAATTGTGTCAAAAACTTTTTGCATAATTTTCATATGACCCTTTTCTCGTGAAACTTAACAAATTAGACCCAATGTACAATGGAATAATCCTAACGATAGATAGTTTGAAGAAAATAATAAAGACTGAGGACTTTATTGTGATAATAATGTTTTTGTAATAAAATGTCATAAGGCCCCTTTTCTTGTGTCACTTAATCAATCAGACCAATTTACAAAGGAACAATCCAAATGATGGTACAATCATTCTATTTTAGTTTGAAATGATTCTGATAGAGAATGAGGACATTCTTGTGTTAATGAGGATTTGGTAAATATTTTTTCATACAGCCCTTTTCCTATGATACTAGACAGATCAGGCCACATTTCGAAAGAAACAATCCTATTGATGGTACACACATTCTGTGAAAATTTGAACAGAATCCGATGAAAACTACAGACTTTATCTTGGTGTAAAGATTTTAAAATAAACTTCCGAAAGGAACAATCAATCTAATGTAATTATCATTCTGTGAATGTTTGAAGATAATTTGTTGAAAAAAGTGAACTCTATAATGTTAACGAGGATTTTTTAATCGAACTTTCATATGGCCCCCTTTTCCAATGGTCCTTGACGGATCATTCCCAATTTCGATAGGAACGGTCCTAATGATGGTACAATCAATCTGTGAAGAATCTGATGAAAACAGTGGATTCTAGAGTGTAAACCGAGGATCTTTTTATTTAATTTTGATTAGGCCCCTTTTCCAGTGTTTCTTGACGGATTTTACCAGAGTTCGAAAGGAACGGTACTTTTGATGGGTACAATCATTCTGTGACATTTGAAGAGAATACGATGAAAACTGTGGACCCTAGAGTATTAATCAGGATTTTTTTTTTATTTAACTTTAAAAAGGCCCCATTTCCTGTGTTTCTTGACTAATTATACCCATTTTCGAAAGGAACGACCCTTATGATAGTACAATCATACTTTTAACAAGTAATTTCTAAATTAACTCAATGCTTTTCTAAGATTCACATTCAGCATAAAAGGTGTTTCATATCTAGATCCAGTCATTTAGGGAAAAAGAGTGTATCTTTGATAAAAGCATTAGAATCTTCAAATGAGGTGCGTACACCAGGGGTCGGTTCTGGGCTATCTCCTCTTTCCTTCTTTACATTAACAATAACTACACAAAATTTGTTTCTTTGTTTAAATAGAGTTTAGTGCAACTTTTAATCGTATTTCAGCCATATAGTGTCAGCCGGAGTAGTTAACCACTGATTCCTAGTATTTCTCACACCAGTACTACCGATGTAACTTTCCGAGCCTCCAGCTGCTCAGTCTAATCAGGTTTATGATTATCCAGTCATACCTACACTTAAACTTAAATTTGAGTTTATCTGGGTAGTTATAGCATATTCCATCGATTAATTGAATGGAATTAAGATAAATTTGAAGCGGATGGAGCATCTAACCATTATTCCTAGTATTTTCCACACCAGTACTCTACAAATATCCATTCCGAGCCTCCCGCGGATAAACTCTCTGATCATACACGCTTTGAAGTAGACTCGTGTCGGAAAGGATATTCGTTGCTGCCGGGGATTGAACACGGGGCCCATGTTAAGGTGTCCTTCTTGCTCCCAACTGCGCTACAACCGCGGGTAGGTAATTCATATTTTCAGATTTGCGTAGCACATTGAATGTTGAATTTCATATAATTTCCCAGCAAAGTAAGTAAGTTCAGTAAAGTATTTCGTAGTGTACATCAGAGCTAACCTTAGCTGAAGTACTATTAACAAATTCACTATTACAACAAGTACTACGACCTGGGTCAAAATGCTAAGAAGTATTATAGTTACAATAAAAAAAAAAAAAAAAAAAAAAAACACTAGTATATAAAAATTTGGCTTGAACTAAGCCTTTGTGTGCATCTTCTGTTTGGGGGTCTCATTTACAAACAAGAGTCGTCAAACACGGATTATGCTCTCGGAATATAGCCGTGTCAAAAAACTGGCTTTATTCTCGCCCTTCTCAAGACATGCTTAATTTTAACGTTCGATCTTGAGCTGTGCTGTGCCCTTGGAACTATCTGTCAATTGTTCCAAATGGCACATCTACTTATGATAGAGAACAATTGTGCAAAGTTATTTCGAAATTCATCCACAATTTTAGGAGCTATACTTGGACATGTTTAATTTTTACATTTGACCTAGGGCTATAGCCTTGACAATAAAAATATCTAAATATTCTTTTCAAATGGTACATCTACTCAAGATAACGAACAATAGTGTCAAGTTGTATATGATTCATTCATAATTCATAAGTTCACTTCAAGTCAAATGATTGATTTGATTGGTCGATTGGTTCTTTGATTTACAGCCGCGATTGGTCAATAAGTCCAAACCACAGCATACAGTGAATATCAAGCTGATACACGGTTAAAGTCGACCGATTGGCGGGTCAATCATAAAAGCGATTGACAGATCAAATGATCATTGAAGACGGAAGGGAAACATGACCTCAAACACTTGTGTCAAGCGTTTCTGTTGGTTTGGTGTCATAACCACCCTAACTAAAGCCTATTGCGACGTTTAGATCACAAACTGACGATATGCTGTTTCTTTTCCAACATTGAAATGTCTGTAAACAAAACTGTACGCCAGCCTCGACAGCTGTCCTATCAGACAGTCGTAATAGAGCGACTGAAACTGCGCGTTTGATAGATTTTCATAATACGTTAGCTGGCGAATTGACCAATCTCGCCTGTCAATCAAATAACTAATTGACCAATAAAATTATTCATTGAAACCAGAAGTAAGGTTTGAACTCCAACACTTGTCGCCATTTTTGTTCATTTTATGTTGGTATAGCGACGATTTAAAAGTCGTACAGCTTGAAAAAGTTGTAGTAACGGTATTAAGTTCCTAAACGAACTATTCTACTATTTTAGCTCACGAAGTGCTTTGTGTGAGCTATTGGAATCGGTCATCTTCCGGCGTCCGTCCGTCCATCTATCCGTCCGTCCAGTCAAAATCACAAAAAAAGAGAGAAAAAAATCTTCTCCCTCCAACTAACCATTGAAATTCAATCAAACTTCACAGAAATGATACCTAGCTCATGCTCTTTCAAAATACTTCAAAGAATTGAAATCTATTAAGAACTTTGGTTGCCATGGCAACCGAGTGAAAAAACTTTGAAAATCTTCTTCTTCCAAACCATAAGGCCCAAAGCTTTGATATTTGGTATAAATTATCATCTATACACCCTCTACCAAAATACTTCCAAGAAATACTGTATCTTGAAAAAAAGCCCTTTCTGTGCGATCCCTAATTTTACAAAAAATAAAGAAGGAAATCTTTTAAATTCTTCTTCTCCCAAACCATAAGACCTAGAGCTTCATTATTTTGTGCGTATCAAAACCTATCGACTCTTTACCAAAATACATCATGGAATTACAGAAAACTTAAAACAGGCCCAATTTCTGTACAATCCAAGATTTTAGAAAGGAATAAAGAAGGATACTTTTAAAAATCTTCTCCTCCGACACCATTAGGCCCAGAGCTTTGATATGTCGTATGTATCGATGGCTTTTGATCCTCTATTAAAATATTTCAAAGAATTACTGCGATATACCTGGGATTTAAAAAAAAAAGTTCTCCAAAATAATTAGGTTTAAGGCTTGGACATTTTGTATATATCATAAAGCCTTGAGCCATCATACCCGGGGGAGTGATATAAGACCATCATGGTCCTCTTGTTTTACATACTTCTGTTCATAGATTCTGCAAAATAACGCCGTTCAAAATCTGATTCAATTGTAGTGTCCAATTGAGTAAGTGGACTGGGCCAGCGATTGGTCAACTTTTGGCCACACCTCTAACCTTCAACATAATTGATTTCAAATGCCGTTAGTTTCAACAACATATAGTCCGAGACAAAAGTAAAGTCGTTTGTTGGCAACCTAGATGTCGTAAACTACAGATTTGATTAAGCTGTAGTTACGACATAAAAGTGGCCGTACCATAAGAAAAGCCTTACTTAAATGCCTAAGTTCAAAGCTCACTTCTTTTCTAAATCAATGCCTTGATTTGTCAGTCGAATTTTTGATTGAAAGTAGCGACCCGTCAATTGACAAATCGATGCTCTCAATCAAATAATTAGTGGACTAATGCAATCATTTACTTAGACATGAAGTGTGTTTTCAATTTCAACATTGGCCTCTATTTTTGTTTAGCTTTTTTGTTGGTTTGAAGACCTAACATCGTAACTACAGGTTATTCAAGCCCCCGTTACGACGTCTAGGTCTCCAACCAACCATTCTACGCAATTTGTCATAATTTCTGCAGAATATCGTCGTTTAAAATTAAAGTCGAACTGTTGGAATCAAAGGGCGGGCAAATGGTTAAGTGGGCTCGGCCATTGGTAAATTTAACTCTTGCATGAAATTTTCCACTATTTAGCATTTGCGTGAAGTCGAGACATGCAGCCCGGATAGCCTCTGAGGGCATTTAGAATTATCCCTGATTGCGTAGGAAGCTTTTAGTTAGAACGTATCTGTAGATCGCAAAGTAATATAGTCGTATCTGACTGTGCAGATGCCCAGGACTATCTGAGTCTTCACTTGGCTCACGAACTGATTTGAATCTTTACTTGGCTCACGTAAGTAATGGCTAGAAATGCAGAGCCCCAATTATAACGTCCGACATATTCAACCAATACTTATCAATCCGACCATTTTTCAAATATTTGTTTAACTAGAGTCTTCACGTGTCAAATTGTTTCGCGTTTTATTAAAGGGACCAATTTGAAAATGTCGAAGCCATCGAACTGATCTGGCTGCACGAAAAAACAAAAAGCAATAAAAGCGCTGAAAGCCTGAGATATGTAAACAGGAGATATATAACCTGGGCAGTGAAAGTTAGATGGTCGGATTATCAGAGGTGCCATTTTCTACCCATATCTGCTGTCGATTATGCGCATATCTGCCAATTTGTGCGTTAGGGGACACAACCTGCCCACAATCATTTTCATCCCGCTTTTGAGGTATTGTAACAATATATTTATATGTATATATCGTTACGTATTTTTCACCGATCAAAATGCTTTGAAGGGATCTAATAAAGGCCATCCAAGGATCCTTTCTGTGAACTTTGGTTGAATCGTATGTTCAGTACTTTCTGAAAAGAAGATATTTAAAATAAAAGTTGACGGACGAACGGACAACGGACACCACGTCATGACAAAAGCCCATTGGCTTTCAGCCAGTGGAGCTAGAGAGAGAGCTAGAGAGTGAAGAGAGATGGGGGAATGGAGCGTGTAGCCAGGTTCGAACTAGGAGGCTCTCGCGTGCGATGCGAGTATTCTACCACAAAGACCAATTTCGTTATGTAAATATGCGCTTTATAATCGCAAGATAAAGAGAGCGAGAGAGGGCAGGCGGTCGTTTTCCAGGTTAACATGAATATGTTCACCTCTCAAAAGCGATGTGTAGACGTTGCATCCTTTGGGTAGAATTCGGTGGTAAATTATATAGACAAAAACTGTATTCAGACAGTGCGAATATGATCCTTTGAATGACAAATTTATATGTTAAACAAAACATTCCAATCGTGCATTAAACCGACAGCTTCGCTTATCAGCTTTAAAAAGCAACCTCAACTAACCGGACCGTTTTAACTTTGTTACTGTAGAATAAGTACTATTATTTTGATATGAAACAAACACGTTATTTTTTCTTAACAATATGATATGATTATATATGTTTAATGATTTCCAATATATTATATATCTCCTTTCTTTCTTTCCATTCACTCATCAAGTTTTGATAATTTTGCCAAATTCAGAACACTCACACGAAAGAACTTTACATCAAGCCGACGGCTTTCAATGAGTCACATTTCTCCTTCGTCCTTCTCGCCTCAATCTGGCGTATTAATTCATATTCGCAGTCATGTAATTCGCACCGATCCGATCTACTTTCCATGTGGAAAAAAATTATATCTATTGCGTTAGATGTTTTTACAATTTTACATTAAACATTTCATGGGTTCAAATTTAACCGTGGAAACTTTAGCCTCAGATTGCTACGCAATCTAAGGCTTAAAACGGAATAGTCGGATGGTTCTTTTAGTCCTGACCGCTCATTGTATATCTGCAATATTATAAGAGTATTTCTTCCTTACAGGCCGAATTCGTCGAGTAGCTTGTTTTGAATACTATTATACTACAATTAGTTTTCTACACAAGTTGCAAGAAAAATACGGCCTAGAAAGAAAGACGGCTGAAGTATATATTTATTATAAGCAACTTCATTGTATCGATCTATCTATTGTATCGATCTAAATACAAATCTCGTGATATTTTTATCATAGCGCTACCTGCCTAGTGTTTACATTGACAGTTAGGTCACGCGAATCTTCTGGTTTTGATTTTACCAAATGTCTTACGAAACTATTTTGAGAGTTTCTGTAAGTATTATTTCTTATATTTCTACTTAAATTCAATTGTGTTCCACTTTTTCATTAAAAAGCAGTCAAACTTGGTAAAGGAAATCTGTCGTCTGCGAAAAATCTGACAGATCACGTGACTTTACAGTAAGAAAAGATAAATGTATGTGGTGCCATACGTGCTAGAATTTTGGAATGAATATTTGTTTGAATGGGGTTTTACGCCGCTTTCAACAATCTTTCAGTTATATAGCGGCGGCTGGAGCACCTAACAATGAAATCCTGGTATATCTCACACCAGTACTATCATTACATTCCTTCCAAGCCTCCAGCTGCTATCCCATATAGGTCTACGATTATCGACCCATTACTGAGTGACAAATAGTCGGAAAGGATGAGTGCCGCCGTCAGTGATCGAACCCGGGACCTCTAGATTGACAGTCCGACGCGCTACCAACTGCGCTATGACGGCGGCTTGTAATGAATAGGTTGCATTATTATTCAAATTCAATTGATGTATAATTTGAGCCTGTGCGTGACATTTCCAACTATATCGAAAGTGCGTGACTCGCACACATTAATCACCCTGGACAGCCATTCGGGACAATTAGAATATTCGCTGATTGTGTAAAGATCCTTTGGGTCAGTATCTATCTACAGAGCACAGAGTGAAGACTCTGATCAGACTGTGCGGATGCACAGGCTGATCCGAGTCTTTACTTGGGGCACATGTGTAATGGTTGGAAATGTCACACACGCGCTCATTTATCATGTATCATTTATTTTCAGCATCCACTACAAAAGAGGAGACGCCTCCTTTATGATAGAGTCAATCTGCAGCGAGTTTTTGATGATACACGTGGTGGAATGTCTGCTTAAAAATTGTACAATCACGTAAATTGTACAATCACGTAAATTGTACAATCACGTAAATTGTACAATCACGTAAATTGTACAATCACGTAAATTGTACAATCACGTAAATTGTACAATCACGTAACTTACATGGCTAAAATACGATTTGTCTACAAGAAAACTCCAATCCAATACACAACAAAAGACTATGCAGACTCGTTGAGATAACAAACTAAGGCAGAAAGACGAAGTAATAATTGGTTTTATGGTTTCATAAAGATGTGGCCGGATCTCAAGATAGTTAAACCTCAGAAAGTGTCCATTGCTAGAGGCAAATCAGCATTCAGGAAGAGACTGGTCAGTCACTATAAAGAGCTTGAGGTTGTCCTATCAACAAATAATACTCCAAGCAATCTTGGAGGATATTGAATCTGGGGGTAAATACAGAGCATTTACAACCTAAAATAGTGTGTAAAAAGGACACTTCTCCTAAAATTATTACACCGTCAAGATCATCAACAGTCAATGTGTCGGGAATGCTGCTGGTCAGAGTTTACCTCCGTATTTCTTTTTTATTTTTTTTTTCAAGGAAAAAGTAGGGATGGTGATTTTCTTAAAGGATCGCGTCCATGCTCAGCTGGTGAGATGTTCAAAACAGGTGGGTCCAACTCAACTGTAATTTTCAATTACCTCAACAAGCACTTCTTACAGAGTGTTGCAACACATGAAAGTGAACACCCAACTAAGGTATTCATATCACTCATTTTTCATATATTTACGGAATGAACAATACAAAATAAAATCATATTATTTGTGCTGCAACCACATTCAAGCCATTTAACCAAACCCTTAGATGAAGGTATATTTGGACCGCTCAAAAATGTATTATCAGGAATGCTAGAAATACACGAAACTCAATACTGGTATTAACCATTTCCAAGTATGATATATGTGAGCTTACTTCAAAACCTTACTTCAGGGCAATGAGCCAAAAAAAAAATTACTTTCTGAATCCAAACATACAATTATACCCATTTTGAAACTCTGCCATCAGAGATCATCAAGTAGCTCCAGCTACGATTTATAATGATTGTCTTGATGAAACTAATAAATTACCACTCAGGTAGATGGCTATGATTTAGGTACCCTTTCTTCTGATAAAAATTCTCCCTAACAAGAATAATTACAAAAGCTGTGAAATCTAACCCCATAACTGTCAAAGTTTCCGGTAATCTACTTCAACAGAATAACATCTGAATTCTTATAAATATAGACAAAAAAAAAGATGGTGAAAGATTTTAAACGGGTAATTTAGAGTTAACAAGAGGCAATACCAAGCACATCTGGAGTTGGAAGGAAAGGTAGTCCAATTCTACTCGGCATTGCAGAAGACACTGAATCTGGTATAGACAGAGAAGTTGCATATGATAAAACAATGTTGCATTTCCAATAAATGGAATCTTATAGATTTTGATAAATACCTATTTGAAGCTTAAATATCTTGGAGTAAATTTGATTAATGTGTTCATTGGATCCACTTAAGGTTTGCATCAAATAGCGTGTCCTGCGCAGCAACGGTGAGTTCTTTTGTACGCTTTATTCATCAGATAACAACTGACGAGTAATCTTAAAATTTAATTGTAAAAAGAGTTTTTGAAATTAAATAGTTAGTAATTATTAAAGGTAGGTATCGATGTTTTTTTCATGTCACAGATTTTATTTATTCTTATTTCCTCTCGTATACTATTTAAATAAAATATGCCGAAAAGTAGTTTTGCAAAAATCTGATGTCGCTTATCAGAAAAAAAGCAGGGTATTTCCCTAAAGGCCTACGTAGGCTGATAAACTATTATAGATTAAGCCGAGACATGTGCGAAGAATATTGGGTAATACAACCGATGCGTATAACCGTTGGAATCTCGTATTCAGTTTGAGTTACATCAAACCAACGTCATCAATAACCTGGTATTTCGCTAAACATTTTCTATACAACCTAAAAAAGCAACTTTAAGCCTATCAGATTATCGCGAAGACATTATCTGACTCAAATTTAAGTGTTAAGCGTCCGTTGTAGCGTATCTTTAGGCGATTGGCAAATTGTTCTTATCAAAGTTTCAGAAACATCGATACCTCCCTTTAAAAGTGATTAAAAGTACTGAAACGGCGTTATTTTCCAATTAGTTACATTTATTTGCCATACAGAAACTTTGAATATAATTTAATTTTTGTTTGTCCTCTATACCTGAACTTTCACAACCTTACCCACAATGCATCGATATTATGAAGATACATTTTTATTCGCTCGATTTAATATGGCTGCCTATTGTTGACATTTTCTGCTGCAGAACCGGGATTTTGATTAGTTTATGTTTTGACAGAAGTATTAACATAGTTTTAAATGATGTACTACAATTAAAGTGTAGTGTTTTAATGTCTTTTGGTAGAGTGGTCAGGCTGACCCCGCAACAGCTGACAGGTAGGCAGTGCAAATGGAATATTACAGCGGTCTTTCTTTCTTATAGGCAATAACTGTCGAGTAGCTTTTTTTGAATACTATTTGACGAGACCGAAATAAAAATGTCTACCTTAAATAATTTGTAAACTTAACGTAAATCCGAGATTTTCATGAATGGCTGATAAATATTTCAACCACGGAAACCTTCATAGAGTTTGTAATTCGTCAGGATAATGGCAAATCTTCCGTAAGCTATACTATATGGAAAATAACCTACATGGAGTTGACACTTACCTCCATTCTGTGTAAGAACTCTATAACTCAAGAAGGTTAAATTAAAGCCGCGTTCTCTTGGTCGAAATTTCAGGACACACAATACACAAATCTATAAATAGACTGACAGTGCCAAAATGTGTAAGATGAGTAGAAAACAAAAGATAAGATGCAACACAATATTGGTATATGTATTGGCACGTGTTATAAATGAATGAATCTGAACTTCATTATAGTTTAACACGAAAATATCATACATGTTTATATTTGCATTACACAAGGTACCCGACGAATACGGATTTTGAGGTACTCGGTCAATAAGGATTTTTTTCTGTCGAGTTGTATCGGATGCCGAAAAAAAGCCTCGGATTGTTTATAGGTATATAATAAAAACAGATATCAGTTACAGCTGCATGTAGTGCAATGGTTACTGTCTCTGATATTTTCTTTACATCTGTCTCTACGCAAGGGACGAAGCTATAGCTTCTCAAATCTCTCTCTTCGCAACAGACTTATCCGTTATCTGTATAATTTTCAGCGTCTTTAGCAATCTGGGTTACACGATAATGTCTCCTCACCTGGAAGGCTCCTCAAGGAATGTAAAGAGAGGTTTACCATCTACCCAGGATGCCTTCAACAAATTATTAAACATTATTATTCACTCGTCCATTTATTTTTAATAAAAGTGACCAGGTCGACAATTTCTTGTCCCGAAAATTTACTTTAAAAAGCGAAACCGACACATAGCGGCTTTCCGAGTAGAACCGGATAGTTTCAGGAATGGCCGTCATAGCGCACCAGACTCCCAATCTTTAATCATGGGATGTCATGGGCTCGATCCACAGCGGCAGCACATATCCTTTACGACATTTGTCTCTCACAAATGGGTGGATAATCGTAAACCTAGGTTGGATAGCAGCTGGAGGCTAGGAAAGGATGTAATGGTAGTACTGGTGTGAGAAATACCAGGGATCCATTGTTAGGTGCGTCAGCCGCTGCGATATGACTGAAATACTGTTAAAAGAGGCGTTAAACCCCATTCAACCAATCAATTCAGGAATGGCCGACATCAGCGTTCCACAAACGTTTTCGCACTGACAATAATCCAGTAATCAGATTTCCTTATATATTAAGGTTTGATATCAAATTGTATCGCCATAATCATAATTCAATACGTTAAGTCAAAGTTGACATATGTTATAAACGGAATATCAATTTTTTTAGTCGAAGCCTTCGTGTTCTGCAGCCTTTTGGAAATGTGGCGAAAGAAAAAGGGGAAGTAACCTTTTCGCCCTAGATACTACATGTGTTTTAGAAAGACATGACACATTGTACTAGATCTTTCAGGCATCTTCGGCTAAATGTTTCCATTATTCTAGGCTTCCTAGGGAATAAACCAGTAACTAACAGAAAAACATTACAAAGTTTCGTTTGTTTATTTTCATTGCGAACATTTGTTAACGATAATTAAATCGATACAATTCAAGAAAATAAGTAAAAAAATGAAATATCTACATTTTTCACAGTTTCTTTAAGTTGAACGAAAATCTGAGAATTTTATGAATGGCTGAAAAATACTTAAACGACGAAAACCTTCCAAGAGTTTATAATTCTTCAGAACGCCGACAAATCTTCATTCGCTTCTCAATAAAAATCGATCTAACACAGGTCAAATTAAAACCGCGTTAAAACTTCAGTCTTTGAGTAAAAAATTTAGTACACACCTTACATAAATCTACGAGAAATACCAGTTGAGCGCATGCGTGACATTTCCAACCGTTACACATTTGCGCCAAGTAAAAACTCAGATCAGCCTGTGCATCCGCACAGTCTGATCAGAGTCTTCACTCTGCGCTCTGTAGATAGATACTGACCCAAAGCTTCTTCAAACAAACAGCGAATTGCCCCGAATGGCTGTCCAGGGTTCTCAAAGTGTGCGAGTCACGCACATGCGAAATCGTTGGAAATGTCACGCGCAGGCTCAATTATGTAAAAAGAGGGAGAACCCAAAATAAAATTGATTTAAACTTTACACCTAGGTACTGATAAGATGCAACATAATCTTGGCCCGTGATTATAAACTCTTTTTAGAACTCAGTTGAGAATTTACTCAAAATCTGATATTAAATGCAAGATGTATATAACGTTAAATTCTACGACAAGTGCGTGAAAATGAATTATTATATAAGCAATTGATATTGTATAACACAAAATCTACAGTTATCTTTGAACACACGACATTTATTTAAACTTGAACTGTAAATTCTCAATAGTTTACGAAAAAGTTTTATAGTTTCGAGCCCTGGTTGATATACATGTGTATCATATTTTTTATATTCATTAATGAAGCTGAACGTCATTACACAAAAATATCATATATGTGGTATTTGCATTACACAAGGTACTCGACGAATACAGATTTTAGGCACATGGCTCATGCGTATCTTTTTTCTGTCGAGTTGTATCGGATGCAGAAATAAAGCCTAATTTTTCACCCAGATAGTTAATAGGTATAAAATAAACTACTTTATTTTCAGAGTTTATGTACTACCACTTGGTTCCAGTCACCCAGAGTTCGATATTGTTTGTTTATCTCGGGAGTATTGACTTGCCTGCTGTTCCTTATAAATACAATTCTAGCTTGGGACGTTTACATTTTAGTTCCCATGTTCAAAAATCACACCAAAGACAGAAGGACCAGTACTAGAAGTGGAATAGCCAACTATTCAAACCTGAAAGTAACCGCTGCGAAAATCATTGACAAACTAACAACTAAATCTTTAAAAAATATTGGGAAGATAAAAGGGTCGAGTGATAAA
Organism: Fragum fragum; assembly: GCA_946902895.1. Lineage (NCBI taxonomy): Eukaryota > Metazoa > Mollusca > Bivalvia > Cardiida > Cardiidae > Fragum > Fragum fragum. Next base: position 46,022,409 of record OX336373.1, on the reverse strand, counting down.
GTTAATAAATGTTCTGAGAATTTTAGAAGGAGTCACTTAATGACCGTCAAGCACTCAGGACGAACTGGAAATTACATGTTTCAACTAGCAACACTAATAGCAACGGCTGCTTCCACGTGTTATACTGCGGTTCGAACCACGGATAGGAATTATTATTTAGATGACATCTTTGATCTACAAAATGTAGAAAGGAAACATTTTGACAAGAGCTCGTCTAAACTACTTAATGAACCTGGCTGGAGTAAATATGTGAAAAATATGAAATCACTTATTTTACCCGAATTCAATTGGACGTTAGGAGGATATAGACAGAGTTATCGTTACTTTCAAAACCATTCAGGATTGATAAGATCTTCTTTTCAATTTAAGAAAAATATTAAAAGGGACGTAATTCACTATCTAGAAATTAGAACGCTTGTTTATAAAGGTTCTTCTGTATGCATGCACGTTCGGCGAGGAGATATAGTCAAAAGGACTACACATGGGCCTTCAGATTTACTTTACATTAACCGTGCTGTTTCATACTTCAAAAACCACCTAGCTCCTTCCAATTTTTCTCTGGTAGTTGTAAGCGATGACGTGAGATGGTGTACACTGAACATAAAGGAAAGTAATACATATTTTTCTCCATTTAAAGATACCGGAAGAGATTTATTTTTACTGACACAATGCAACCATAACATTATGACTGTTGGCTCGTTTGGGTGGTTTGGGGCATGGCTAAATGAGACTGGGATTGTCGTATATGACAAGAGTTTTGCACAACATGATTCCAGCCATAATCCTCGCGATTATTTTCCCACTCATTGGATTGGACTATGAGAAGTTTTAAATGATTTTGCTCTATCAGACTAATGACAAGAAAAAGTTGAAAAAAGACTTTGTATGAACTTTAGTATCCCTAATCGCATATAATATACTTACCGGGCGTCCGTTAGAGAACATAAGGCGGTTGTAAAAAATTAAATGATTAAGGTGCTTTTGTCTTTGACCTCCATTTCTAACATCTAGTAGTGTTGTTGAAGTGTCTTATCTTGATACATATATATGTAGACACTTTATCAACAACACTACTGATACTATCTTTCTTCCGATTTATATCCTCTGATCAACAAAGGCTCTGTTAAAATTGGCTTTTGACAACAAAATATTATCGAGTAACTTTGGAGGAGGTAGACCACAAGTTTAAGATCGGTAAGGCATCGGCACATGAGATTTTAGACGAACACCTAGGCATGAGCAAGGTAAGTGCCAGGTGGTTGCCTAGACAGCTGTTCGCAGTTCAACCAGAGTAACCAATTTAAAAGAACATTGAAGTCGTTTAAATCGTGAAGGAGATACGCTTTTATCTCTGTAGATAAGATTTGGATTCAATATTCCGAACCTAAGACAAAAACTCAGTCAAAGCATTTGAAAAATGCCACCTCCTAAAAGTTTAAGCTGTCTGCGTCAGATAACAAAGTCTTGATTGTTGCCTTTTGGGGTTTATGAGGAATGATACTTACTCAATTCATGCCAAAAGGTCAAGCTGTACTATTCTGAAGTAATTATTAAAATGTCAGAGAAATGCTCTAGCAAATGCATCCCAGGTTAGTACAGAAAAAAGTCCTCCTTCCTCACGATAATGCCCCCTCCCATTCCATTTCGAAATAGCCAAGTTTTGTCTGATGATTCAGAGCACAAAAGCGGCCATTATGACACACTACAACTTGTCACAGGAGATGACTTAATACCCCTCAACCCCACCTCCCCGACAAAGTATTGTTTATTAAAATTGTCTTAGTGCTAGATGAGATAATTCACTAATGGCTGCTGTCAATCAAGGATTATATTGACCAATCAAAGCATTCATTCAGCACGAAAGCATTTTACGCAATGTTTTCGACCCAGAAAGCTGAAAAAATCTTAAACTTCAAAAACTTTAAATTGTCGTCTGCAACTCCGTTGAAATCGGACTAGTCTAAAATTTTGTCAACTGGTAATTTGTTAAAACTTAAAACAACTGAGTCACCAGTGTTGCGATTTTAAAAGATTTTGTTTGTAAACAAGTGATATTTTATCCCCGTTTAAGTATATAGATGAACAAATTATGGTGAATGAACAAAAGTCATTTTTTCTATACTTGTATAGACAAAATTGACATTTGATCAATTATTATAACTTGTACATCTATACTGAGACTTTAAAACAACATGAACCCTTCTTTCATTTCCAAAACTACGAGATTTCTGAATGATTGAACCTGGACCAGATTACTCTTAATGAGTTCTCGACAATTATGGTTTTGTTAATGTCTTAACCCGATGCTTTAGGGTATCTAATCAGTGCCCATAGCCTGAAAAACATCTCCTGTAGTTGAACATATCAAAATATCTTAACTGCAGCTTATTAAGCCGACAAGAAATTAGTTCCATATAAAATTCCTTAAAAAATACAGATATACAGAATAAGTTGACAGACGAACCAACTTTAAATTCATTGTTCTGTACAGACAGCTTTCGGACGCCGAAAAGAAAAAAAAACTTTGATAAAAATTGTGGAAATTGAAGTTCATAATCCACAATGGTTTCTACCCCAAAGTTAAACAATATAATCATCAACTAACATTTGTCGTCTGCAACATCTTGGAACTTGGGGAAGTCTAAAATCGTGTCGTTTGATAATGGGTTAACCCGTTCCTGTTTTGCAAAATTTTAGACCCATCCAAACTCAAAGGTTTTGCAGACGAAAACTTACAGTAGATTTAATTTGAAAAGTAATGATTCGGTACGGTAGAAAATATTGTAGAAAAAGAAGAAGTTGCTTGTTACAAGCAATTTCTTCTTTTACTACAATGTTTTCTCAATAATAAAAAGACAGGGACTAAAAACCCAGGGATTCAATAAGAAAGGTTAATGCCCGAGAACAAAATGTTAGATATCAGATCCAAAGCTTTGGCGTTGTCGCAGTTATAGGTTTTGTTTAGTACGAAATAATTATCCATAACTATTTGACTAAAGAACAAGACATCTTTTTTGGACGTGGTTTTTAAATCCAAGCACAGGCCCTATGATAACGCCCTATGCATATGGATTACATAAAAAATGTTTGTTAAAGGTTTTGCATATTTCTTTCTAGATCCTAATTTGGTCTTATTGCTTGTGTGTTTTGAAATTCACATCCATTATTCTGATTACCTGTTGATTATCCATTTACCGTTTTAGACTTGACCAATTACAAAGGGATAATAAACGATATTGTAAAGTAGCTACAATTAAAAATATCTATCCTTTATGATAGAAAATATTGTGGAAAAAGAAGAAATTACTTCTGACAAGCAATTTCTTTCTTTGCCACGATTTTGCACACTTGTGATATCACAGAGACGTAAAAATCAGAGATTGTACGGAAAAACCTACTTCCCCAATTCCAAAACCCTGACAGAGGCTTTATTTCCATTTGACCGATCGCGTCTGTCAGTAAAAAAATCAATCGACTTATCAAAGCATACAGCCAACTTTGAACTCAGACATTGGTCGATATTTGTGTGAAACATTTTTGTTGGTTTGGCGATTAACACGTCAAGCTGTAGTTACGACGTTTATGTCCTATCCACATATTTTACCTTTATGCTACATAATACTGGCCATGGATTTAAAAAGAAATTACGCCATTTATTATCAAAGTGACTACCTCGATGGCTGAGTGGTATAGGTGCTTGACTCGTGATCTGAAGGTCACGGGCTCGAGCCCACCGTCACCGGGGTGTGTTCATGGGGAAGACACTTAATAGCCAGCTCTAGTCTACCCAGCTGTAGAATTGGGTAGCAGTGAGTTTAGCCACTGCCTCTCTTTCAGGGACGTGAAAACATCTGGATTGTGGGTTTCGAGAGCGACTCTATAAGCTTAAAGCTTTCGTCGCAATTGAACTAAAATAAATTAGTATAAACTAAACTTCCTGTTGGGGTCGGTGGGCGTGGCCAGCGGAGTCAGTGACCGTGATTTAGTCTATGCCAACAGAACATTGGAAAAAGTTCTCAAAACTTTCAAAGCGTGTTACAGATCATAGGTATACCTAGCAATTGGCGGCTCGAGGCTGTCAATCAAAAATCGATAGACCAATCAAATCATCCATGTAGACGGAAGTGCACTTTGAGCTCCGAGTTTGGTCGAAGCATTTTTGTAGTGTCTGTCTTGTACGTTATATTACCAACATTAAATACATAAACTTTGTGTCGTCCTCATTCATATTTGGACATACCAATAATATAGGATTAACACGTATAGAAAGGGTGTACGGACAAACATCCTCCGAAGAAACGTCAAATAGTCATATCATGAAATATATTAAATAATAGTTACAATTTCTGGTCGTTTGTTATGAAAATACTTATCACTTTTTACGACAATTTACATAATTAATTCCCAATTGCTTTTTTTCTTTGAAATGCGTTGGTTTGATGGGGGTTTAACGCAACTTTTAACAGTATTTCAGTCATATCGCGGCGGCTGCGGCAACTTACAATGGATTCCTGGTACATGTATTTCTCACACCAGTATTACCACTACATTCTTTTCTAGCCTCCTGCTGCTATCCCACTGGGTCTACGACTATCCACCCATTTGTGAAAGACAAATGTCGGACAGGAAATGTGCCGCCACCGGGGATCGAACCAATGACATACCATGATTGAAGATTGGAAGTCTGATGCGCTAGCGACTGCGCTATGACGGCGGCATTCATTATGTGGGAATGGATTAAGAGATATGATGCCAAGTAAACAAACTATTGCTCTGGATTGCTTAATCTTTGAAATTGATCCATTTGTGTTTCCTGGACTTGAATGGGATTAATTGATTGGGGTTTTACGCAACTTTTAACAGTATTTCAGTCATATCGCGGCGGCTGCAGCAACTTACAATTGATTCCTGGTACATGTATTTCTCACACCAGTATTACCACTACATTCTTTTCTAGCCTCCTGCTGCTATCCCACTGGGTCTACGACTATCCACCCACTTGTGAAAGACAAATGTCGGAAAGGAAATGTGCCGCCACCGGTGACGAACCAATGACATACCATGATTGAAGATTGGAAGTCTGATGTGCTAGCGACTGCGCTATGACGGCGGCTTTCATTATTTCGGAATGGATTAAGAGATATGATGCCAAGTAAACAAACTATTGCTCTGGATTGCTTAATCTTTGGAATTGATCCATTTGTGTTTCCTGGACTAGAATGGCATTGATTGATTGGGGTTTAACGCAACTTTTAACAGTATTTCAGTCATATCGCGGCGGCTGCAGCAACTTACAATGGATTCCTGGTACATGTATTTTTTTCACACCAGTATTACCACTTCATTCTTTTCTAGCCTCCTGCTGCTATCCCACTGGGTCTACGACTATCCACCCATGTGTGAAAGACAAATGTCGGAAAGGATATGTGCCGCCACCGGGGATCGAAGCAATGACACACCATGATTGAAGATTGGAAGTCTGATGCGCAAGCGATTGCGCTATGACGGCGGCTTTCATTATTTTGGAATGGATTAAGAGATATGATGCCAAGTAAACAAACTATTGCTTTGGATTGCTTAATCTTTGAAATTGATCCATTTGTGTTTCCTGGCCTTGAATGGGATTGATTGATTGGGGTTTAACGCAACTTTTAACAGTATTGCAGTCATATCGTGGCGGCTGCAGCAACTTACAATTGATTCCTGGTACATGTATTTCTCACACCAGTATTACTACCTCCTTTTCTAGCCTGCTGCTGCTATCCCACTGGGTTTACGACTATCAACCCATTTGTAAAGACGAATGTCGGAAAGGATATGTGCCGCCACCGGAGATAGAACCAATGTCATACCAAGATTGAGGATTGGAAGTCTGATGCGCTACTGACTGCGCTATGAGGGCGACTTTCATTATTTGGGAATGGATTAAGATATACGATGAAAAGTAAACAAACTTTTGCTCTCGATTGCTTTATCTTTGAAATTGATCCATTTGTGTTTCCTGGACTTGAATGGAATTGATGGATTGGGGTTTAAACCAACTTTTAACTGTATTACAGTCATATCGCGGCGGCTGCAGCAACTAACAATGAATTCCTGGTATTTCTCACACCAGTATTACCACTTCATTCTTTTCTAGCTTCATGCTGCTTTCCCACTTAGGTTTACGACTATCCACCCATTGGTAAAAGATAAATGTCAGAAAGGATATGTGCCGCAACCGGGTATCGAACCCATGTCATCCAATGATTAAGGATTAGGAGTCTGATTCGCTACCGACTGCGCTATAACGGCGGCTGTCATTGATTAGGTATAGATCAAGAGATCTGATGCCAAATAAAACAAACTATAGCTCTGGATTGCTTAAGCTTTGAAATTTTTCAAATTTGTGTTTCCTGGACTTGAATTGGATTAATTGATTGGGGTTTAACGCAACTCTTAACAGTATTTAAGTCATATCGCGGAGGCTACAGCACCTAACAATTGATTCCTGGTATTTCTCACACTACACTACATTCTTTCCTAGCCTCCTGCCGCTTTCCCACTTAGGTTTACGACTATCCACCTATTGGTAAAGACAAATGTCGGAAAGGATATGTGCCGCCACCAAGGATCGAACCAATGACATACCATGATTGAGATTGAGAGTCTGATGCGCTACCGACTGCGCTATGACGGCGGCTTTCATTATGTAGGAATGGATTTAGAGATATGATGCCAAGTAAACAAACTATAGCTCTGGATTGCTTAATCTTTGAAATTGATCCATTTGTGTTTCCTGGACTTGAATGGGATTGATTAATTGATTGGGGTTTAACGCAACTTGTAATGGTGTTTCAGTTATACCGCGGCGGCTGCAGCAACTTACAAGGGATTCCTGGTATTTCTCACACCAGTATTACCACTTCATTCTTTCCTAGCTTCCTGCTGCTATCCAACTTGGTTGACGACTATCGACCCGTTTGTGAAAGACAAATGTCGGAAAGGAAATGTGCCGCCACCGGGGAACGAAGCCATGACATACCATGATGAGGATCGGGAGTCTGATGCGCTACCGACTGTGCTATGACGGCGGTTGCAATTGCGTGGGAATGGTTTAAGAAATATGATGCCAAATAAACAAACTATTGCTCTTGATTGCTTAATCTTTGAAGTTGTTCCATCTGTATTTCCAGGACTGAAATTTGAGCATATATAAGAAAGTAAAGCACCTGATTACAAAAGTGATATGCAGCTAGAAAACAATGGCAACCCGATTACAGTTGTTGTCTGTATTACATTTGAGCAATGTCTTTCTTTTTTGTGACAAGCACCTGTGAGGAGAGCACAACCCGTCTTTGACGGAACTTCTTTTAGTTATAAAACTAGATGATTACTCCAAACAAGCTAAGCTCTCGCATATCATTTATTGAGTATAATGAGTCAGAAGTATGGTAAAATATTCATTACAAACACGGTCAGAATTTCTTGTTCTGCACTTTACTATAATACATGATAAACCAGGATTTGCCATTATTTTTTCAACACTTAGAATCTATCTTATTAAGTAAAACAAATTGTTCTAACATTAAATGGTGTATTTACAAAACAAGAGACCCACGAGGGATCGAGACGCACTACTGGTTATCAAGTTTTCCGTTAAACAAATCTTATATTGCTTAAACTTTAAGAAGAAAGCATAAAAAAGATCAAATTGGACTTATCCCCTTTATTATTTTGAGCAACAATCTTCCAGGCCCCTTTTGTCTGTGTTTCATGACGGGTCCATTTCCAAAAGGAAGTTTCCTCGTGTCCCTACAATCATCCTGTGAAATTTTCATCAGAATCCGATAATAATTGTGGACTTTATCACATACAGGATTTGTTTTGAGTGAAAATCCATAAGGCCCCATTTCTTCTGTTTTCAGATTGACCCACTTCATTTCCGAAAGTTACTTTCCTTGTGGCCCTACAATTATACCGTGAAATGTTTAAGACAATCTGACAATAATTTTGAACTTCATCACATAAACAAGAATGGTTTGAATGATAATCTGTAAGTCCCATTTTCCTGTGTTTCCAATGCCACAATTATTCCACGAATCTTTGAAGGGAATCCGATAGAGTTGTTGACTTTATTGTGATAACAAAGACATTTCGATTACGTTTTCATAAGATCTCTTTTCCCGTGATGCTTTATTGTTGGTTTAACCATTCCGTGAAAGTTTAAAGTGAATCCGATTAGATTTAGGGACTTCATTATGTTACCTAGAATATTTAAGAAAAATCATAAGGCCCTTCGTGATACTTGACAGGTTGTACCTAATTCTGAAAAGAACCATCCTTATGATTGTAGAATCATTCTGTGAAATTAATCGAATGAAATCTAGGAAGATCATTGTATTAACTAGAATATTTAAGAAAGATTTTCATAGGGCCCCTTTTCACGTGATTCTTGCCCTATCAGATCCTCTATCAAGATCAACAATTGTAATGATGGTACAATCCATATGCGTAATCTTTGGAATTTATTGTGTAAATGAGGATTTGTAGTGAAATTTTCATAGGGCCCCTTCACCCGTGATGCTTTACATAGCAAACCAAATTTCCAAAAGAACAAATCTAATAAGGTATCATCACTCTGTAAAGGTTTCAAGAGAATCAATGAAAAAGAAAAAAACAAAAACAACAAAAAAACCCTACTGAATTGTGTCAAGAATTTTTTGTAATAAAAATTCCGTAAGGTCCCTTTTCTCGTGAAACTTAACAAACTAGACCAACTTTAAAAAGGAACAATCCTAATGATAGATAGTTTGAAGAACATGATAAAAACCGAGGACTTTATAGTGATAATGACCTTTTTGTAATAAAATTTTTATCGGGCCCCTTTTCTTGTGTCACTTAACCAATTAGACCCTGTGTACAAAGGAACAATCCAAATGATGATATAGTCATTCTATTAAAGTTTGAAGAGATTCTTATAAAGATTGAGAACATTCTTGTGTTAATTAGAATTTTATAATATTTTTTCATATAACCCTGTTTCTTGTGATATTAGACAGATCAGACCAAATTTGGACAGAAATAATCCAAACGATGGTACAAACATTCTCTGAAAGTTTGAACAGAAACCGATGAAAACTGTAGACTTAATTATGTTAACGAGGATTTTTAATGAAATTATTGTAATGTCCCTTTTAACATGATACTTGATTGATCAGACAGACTTTGTAAAGGCACAATCGTAATGATGGTACAATCGTTCTGTGAAAAATTGAAAAGAATCGGATGAAAACTTTTGACTTTATTGTGGTACAAGGAGTTTTAAATTAAATTTTCATAAGGCACCTTTTCCTGTGATGCTTTGCAGATCAGGCCCTAATGTCAATTTCAAGGATCTGGCCCTAATGTCAATTTCAAGGGTCGGTGTTATTGTGCAATCATTCTGTGAAAGTTTGAAGAAAATCCGATGAAAGCTCCGGACTTCGTAACAAGGATTAATAAATGAAATTTTCATAAGCCCCTTTTCCCGTGCTTTGAAAAGAATGATCCTTCTAACCTTACAATTATTCTGTGGAACTTTAAAAAAAATCTTATCAAAGCTGTGGGATTTATTGTATAAGTGAGGATTTTTTAATTAAATTTTCATTCAACTTCTTTTCTCACATTACTTGATGGGTCAGACCCAATTCCGAAATGAACATCCGTATGATGGTACAATCTTTCTGGGAAAGCTTGAAGAGAAACCTACGAAAACTGTGGATTCTAGTGTGTTTACAAGGATTTTTGACAGATTTTTGCAATCATATTTCATAATCCCCCTTTTCCCGATTTTATTGACGGATCAGACCAAATTTTGAAAGGAACAATCCTTACGATGGTACAATCATTCTGTGAAAGTTTGAAGAGAATCCGACGGAATTATAGACTCTAGAGTTTTAACAAGGATTTTGATAAAACTTTCTTAAGGGCCCTTTTCCGTGATACATGACGGATCAGACCCAATTTCGAAAGGAACGATCCTTATGATGGCACAATCACCCTGAAAAAGTTTAAGGATATACCAATGAAAACGGTGGATTCTAGTGTGTAAAACAAAGATATTTAACAGATTTTTGAACCAAATTTTTACGAGGCCCATTTTCTCGAGTTTATTGGCGGATCTGACCAAATTTTGAAAAGAATGATCCTTAGGACGGAACAATCATTCTGTGAAAGATTGAAGAGGATCCGATCCGACCAATTTCATTCAATTTCGCCCAGGCTTTTGGAGAAATGACATCAGACGGACTGGCAGAAAGCATCAAATAGATATAATTAATTTAGCCCCCTTTTCCAATGACACGATTTGACATTTTTACTGCGTTTGATCATGTCTAGGTACATGATCATATTAACCATTTATTAGGTGAGAAAATATTAGACTGGTCCACCTAACAAAAGTCAAATTATTGGTTGAATTAGCTGAAGCTACGATATTTAAGCCGCCGTACCAGCAAAAATGCTTCACATAAATGTCGAAGCTGAAACTTCACTTTAGGCCTATATTATTACATTTGTAATTTGGTTGTTTCATTTTATGAATGATGGACACTATCAGTCAGTTATCGTCTAAGATCTTTGCGGGCACGTATGCATTGAGACGCCCCATACAAGTATTTGACAAAGAAATGTCTTCATAGAGCATGTTATACCTTATAAAGTGGTTTAACACTTAAGATTGGTAGCAAGGCATTAATTAACTCCGTTAAAGTAAACCTCTTGTTAGAAATAGACAGGCGTGATTTGTACTCTAACTGACTTACAAGGGGACACTCCTATGAAATCGTTAGGGATACGTTGTATATGGGATAAAATAAAGCCTATCCATAACAAAGCATAAATAGTTTTAGACTGGCAACTTACATGTATTACAACGTTGTGTCTGGACCTACGTAATAAAAAGCGTTTTGAAATGTACATGTATGGACTTGTTGTTTATCAAATTTCCTAAATAATGATTTGTTAAACCTATGTAAGGTTGCATTGTGATGTTATTCATGAACAGTAATCGTGATTATAGAAATTTGGAGTGGGAGCGATCGATTGACTTCGTGGTCCTTTTAAGGCGACATAACTGACCGATTGCAAACACGAAGGTTACATTAGAAAACACGGGAAATAGGGACTTAAGAACAATTTCTTTATTTACTTTTTAGGGGCCATACTATATGTTAATCTTGAAACATGTCAGGGCTGATTGTAAGTATCTTTCTTCGTGGACTTTTGTCAGAATTATTGTTGTGCGCCCGAATTAAAAAGAAAACAGATGAAAATGCGCCCCAAAGACGTTTACCTATGTGCACTCAATTATAGCCCAATCTTAGTGTCACACGGTATAACCTTAATGAAAATGGAAAGAAACCGTTTGAACACACGGGAAATCTTAATGTCATTTTTTACACTCTAAAGGCTTATCTAAGTGAAGCTTGGCAAGTATTGGATGGACGCTAATAGAAACGGGATTGTTTCATATGAAAATCAGGTACACTATCAGAAATCGGACAGTTCTGTAGAAAAGCAAGGGGAAGGGTCCTTTGTATCAATTACTTGGTTTACACCAGGGCAAAGTTTGTTTGTTTGAATGGGGTTTTACGCCGCTTTCAACAATCTTTCAGTTATATCGCGGCGGCTGGAGCACCTAACAATGGAATCCTGGTATTTTTCACACCAGTACTACCATTACATCCTTTCCTAGCCTCCAGCTGCTATCCCACATAGGTCTACGATTATCGACCCATTGGTGAGAGACAAATAGTCGGAAAGGATGAGTGCCGCCGTCGGGAATCGAACCCGGGACCTCTAGATTGAAAGTCCGACGCGCTACCAACTGCGCTATGACGGCGGCCCAGGGCAAAGAAACTTCATCAGAATGATTGATGAGTCGTAAGGATACCCATTGTTGTAAATGGGGCCATACCAATGAGTAGGAGAAAATAGGCACATTGTAAAAATTGGTCAATTTTAAAGAGATCTATAGGCCTTGTGAAGTGTTTGGACTTCATGAACAAGATCTATGATCTAGGGACTTCCTTTTTCTCCTGTCATTTGGTTTTACATTTTTGTCTATGCAAACATATGTAAAAGTGGTAAAGAAGACATCTGGCGGAAGTTATTGTAAATTAAATCATATTTTTACATCGGGTACTGTATTTTGTGGAGGTGTGTTTGACGGGCAAGTCTAGAAACAACGAATTAATGCAATCGAAATCTCTACTTTCACTTGCAAAGTATACATTGGATATTTTCAATGGATTTACGAAGAGAAAATTCCTAAGAAATAGGCCAGGACACTCTTACAAGTTTCTTTGTATGTGTGTTTTTGTGGTATGGCGATTTTTTTATGTGTACGTGTGCTCCAATCGTTCAGCTGTATTCGGCGATTTCACAGATGGGTAATGCGTATTGTTTGTCCATCCATATGTTTTGTTCAAAGACATACCAACATGACCAAAGACGTAAGTACAGTTCGAACTAATGAGCAGGTCTGCATGACAATACAAACATTACATAATAATCACTGCGCCAGCCAAGATCCTGGTTGCATTGAAAATCTTAAATTATTTACTGCTTTGCCATCAGCGATAAAGTCATGAATTATTGATTAGGGCTATTCAAAGGTATACATGTCGTTTATCTTAATGCTTTGCCTTTTTCTAATTATAGAATGGACGAATCAGCTGTAACGGATTGACTTTAGCCTGCTTCTGTTCACTTCCAATTGTAATCGCGTTTCTTTCTCTGGACTAAAGACGCTTTTGTAAGTATAACATGTGCATGTAATCTTTAAATTTTGTCAGGCCATGGTAACGACCACACCGCAGTTGGCAGTGCGTAGGACTCTCAATCACGAGGTACATTATTCGAATCCCAGTCCCGGTCAAATATCGTCTCCGACATTTGTTTCTCACCAATAAGTAGATAATCGTAAACCTAACTTGGATGAGTAGATGGAGGCTCGAAGATGATGTAGTGGCAGTACTGCTGTGGGAAATACCAGGAATCCATTCTTATGTGCTCCAGCCGCCGCGATATGACTGAAATATTGTTTAAAATGGCATTAAAGCCTATTCACTTAATCAATCAAATTCCCAACCTTTAAGGCGTGAGCTTTGATATTTGGTATATATGATCATCATCATATATCCTCTCACAAAATACCCCAAAGAATTACCGTATTCTGGAAATTAGCCTTTTGCTGTGCGACCCCTGATTTTAGAAAGGAATAAAGAAAGATATCTATTAAAATCTTCTTCTCCTAAACCACGAGGCATAGAGAGATAATATTTCGCATGTATCAATGCCTATAGACCCTCTACCAAAATACTTCACCGAATTACCGTACTCTGCAAATCGACCTTTTCCTGTGCAATCCCTCATTTTAGATAAGAAAAAAGAAGGAAATCTTTGAAATTCTTCTTCCAAACAATTACGAGAGATGGTATTTAGTATAAATCATCATCGATAGACCCTCTAACAAAATACTTCAGAACTTTACTGAACTTCGTTACTTTATCTGACAGTCCTTTATGTCATCAGGATCGCGACCAAAGTGCAGTTGATAGCTCATCAGACTCTTTATCATGAGGTCAAGACCTCGATTCCCGATCGCGGCAAATGTCCTTTCCGACATTTGACTCCGATAAATGGGAGTATAATCGAAAACCTAAGTGAGAAGCTGAAAGCTCGAAATGGATGTAGGTGTTGGAATTTGGTGTGAAGAATATGGAATCAATGGCTAGGTACCCTGGTCGCTAGGATATGGCTGAAATACTGTTAAAGTGACGTTTTACCCGATTCAAACAAACTAACCAACAAATTTACGTGATAACACAGTAATGACTTTTGCCCTAACGTCGATTATAATTAATATCCTTAGGAACTTGACTGTTATCATTTGATTCAGATTTAATGTGACTGACTTTTAGATTAAATTTTTCTTCTTATATTGTTCACGTGTCACGGTAAAAATTGCCTTATGAAATTTGGCACATAGATAATCTTTCAAAAGTATCGTCATCCAAAGCAAAAGACCAATACTGAGATCAATCTGACATACTCTTGCAGTGCAGTTGTACGAAAATTATTCAATATGCCCATTTCTTTGACAAATACATAGCGTCACTAGAAACTTACCGCCATAAACACCCTTTCTTTGCAATATACCAAGTTTGATCGTGTTCTAGGTCTGAATATATTAACACAAGATTCCTTTCGTTTTTATCGGATGTTATCATTATCGAAGCAAGTGACCGCACATGCAAATTACATATCTTCTATTGTCGAATAGTTAATGCAGTTCCAATGTTCCTTGTTTATATATGTCAATGTCCATGTTAAAATAACGACGCTTAAATTAAGAAATTCAGAAAGTTTTGCTCGCATTTTACTAATGCAAAACGTCAGAAGACCTTTAGTTTGGTCGAAGCGGACTTATCGTTTCATGATACTACAGGCCAAATGTGCTGTTCTCATCAAACCATAATGAAACTTCATCCTACAGGGCCTTTGAATGATTCGCTACGCTTAGGACGCCCAGAGGTAGCAACAAGATATACTGACCGTCAAATTACCCACCACGCATCTTCGCAATAGGTTCCGGTCGACTACCAAGAGAGCACGGGAAAGGCGTGGATTTGAAAACAGCCGGGCAAGTGCTTACGAGTAGAAGGATAGATTCACTGCAATTTCCCATACAAACGGTTTCCATACCCGCATTACGTGTGACTTGTTACTTTTGGTTACTTACCTAAACCCGAAAAGGTCTTGCGTTTTCTCCGGGAAACTGAATAAAAGACCTTACTTAACTTTTCTTAGCACGTTATTATCTGAAAAATTATAGGTATCATTGCAACTTGTATTGGTAGTACTTTCTAGTGACGCTGATTTTGTGATTTTATTTAAGTTTACAGCATTGTACACATTAGGGTTATTTTCCTCGCTAGATAATCTTCTTCGAAGAAAGAAATACCGTTGAATCCCTTGTGGAAAAAGGAGCACCGCACTCGGATACCAACGCTTAGCTGGTCAAGTGCAAGAGACTGCGTAAAACCTCAAAGTCGGAAAGGGTAATAATTCGTTCAAAAATGCAGATAGGGTCATCCCCATTTTCGGTAAGGATTTTTCTTTTGATATTGAACATGTATCCAGAGTTCCAAAGTAATGCGTTCAGCAATACAAGATGTGGAAAAAGGACATTTTTCTGACGCTGACGCAGACCAGACGCAGACCCGAACGCAGACGACCAGTCTAAAGCAATACCTCACATTTTATCCCGAAATTAGCTGAGGTAAATGATATTATAAACGTGTGAATTGTCAAAGATACTACTCTAGCAGCAAAGGGTGATTATATAAGCAAGTAAAAACCACACTTCTAATGAAATTTACAACTTTATCAAACTACCTTTGAAATATTTTTAAACGCTAAACAGGTTATGAGAAAAGACGTGTGAAGAAGTTATAGTTAAACCCGCTGTCGAACGAAGACGGGAACTTTTTATTAACCATCTTAAAAAATAAGATTGTCGCAGGATAGATTGTTGAACACATCGTGCACATTACCGAGATCCGCTTTTACAAGTTTCTAATGACATAAGAATATCGTAAGATAGATAGTAGAGCATGTCGTGCATGTTATCAGCGGCCCGTTTCGTCAAGCGACTTGTAACATTGGAATGTCGTAAAGTAAATTTCGAGGAATATCATGCATGTAAATGGGTGTAAAATTTTGTCATATTGCTCTCACAAGACAATCTTAGTCGTAGTACTCTTGATAAAACGGGTACATTTTACTAAATTTTCATTTGATATCCTTTCCTTTCAGAAGAATACTGAAAGAGGGTGCAAAACGCCTGCAAAGACTTTGCAAAAATGAAGGTAATTAATAAAATCAATACCTCGAAAAATAAAAATCGGGGGTTTGGTGAGAGAATCAGGAGAGAGAGGGAGAGTGGAGGTGGTCTCGCGTTCTCTCGAGCTTGTGCTAACTGGAGCTCATGCGACGGCTCTAGCCCAGCTGTAATAAAGTTAAGTAAAAAGCATCCGAAAACGAAAAAAAAAAAAATGATGATAAGAGCTGCTTTTCTTGAATAACTACCTACACTATTGACCGCTCAGAGCACAGTCAGATGTTTGTTCCAGATTTGAAATTTGAAGTTTAGAACTCTTAACGTATACCCTACAGAAGATGTGCTTATAACTAGTATATTTAGAAAAAAGGGGGAGAAATATCAGCCGTTTCGCAAAAAGGACCGTTCGGGAATTCCGTAAAATAGATATTTTCAATAAATTGATTTAGTTCAGCAATATCGATTCCACTTATGAAATCCGGCGAACGTTCGTGAGAACAAAATGGAGCAAGAGCCCTAGGCTTGCGAAGATGATTTCAGTCATTTCAGTCATGCTTGTTAAGTTAAATGTGTATTTAAGGGGGGAATCGTACCTTTCTAAGCATTGAAAACTACCCAAAGTGAAAATAGTCATGCTGTACTTATAAGATGAAATCTTTTCGAGCTCAGGGGATATTAATACAAACCCCAGACCTAGTTCTAGTAACAATAATGAATTGTTTTCTTCGAGTGATTTTTAGAGTTTTTTTTATATTCCCAATCATCTATGTACGATACATTACAATGTCAAAAAACTTGAACACCAAATTGACACACTTATATCCGAGTTTCTTATTTTGATATTGTCTCCTTTTCTAAGACATTGTCAACAGAAAAAATGTATCAATGAAGATGTAGCCATACCTGTGTGTCTATTATAGTCTGCGATCTAAATGAAGCTAGTGAAGTCTTCTGAAATTACTAATTGGATCAATATATGGTTAGTATAGTTTAATTCCTCCAAATTCTTATCCCAAGCCGTTTCAAGACAATAGAATTAAACGAATCATCTAGACCTTCTAATGCTTAATTCAGACACTCCTGAAGTAGACATGCATAAATATTTCATTGTACTCATTTCGTCAGATGGAACATGGGATAGTCTTCGTAAACGCCTCTAAAAATAATTTCATATTGATATGAAAAAGTGTTGCCGAACAGCTTTTAAAATAACTTTATGTTGGTATAAAATATTTTTGAAATTCCTTTCGGTTTCTTTTCGAAAAAGCTTTTTTATATCGGGCTTATGACCTATTCTGAAATTATATTGGTTCAAAAGCATTTGAAGTTGGTATAGCACAATTAGCGGATCGCTGACCCCGCCCACTGAGCTCCAACATTAATAACGCTAATTTCCTTAATGGCAATTTAGAATTTTCTTGTAGGAAATATAAGGGTAAGGCGGTTTTAAACTAGTACGAGATCGGGATACGACTTACTCCTTAGCAGCACATGACTTCATTTTATTTTTGAAGTTTTTAATTCGAATTTCTGGTTTTGATATGACAGAAGAATCTGCTGCCTATAGATAATTGATGATAAAATCAGCTGCTGCTTTTCCGTTGTTTTTAATATGAAGTAAAGGAAACTGATTTTGTGTGTGTGTGTTTTATTTTGTTTGTTTGTCGTTTCTTAATTTAGGTCAATATATTTCTGAGGAAGTAGATGTACGCTAGTAAAGAAGATGATTTCAATTATCGCGTTTTTTTCCTTTTTCCCTTCTTTTTTTGTCGGTTTTTTAAATTAATTGATTGAATGGGTTTAACGCCGCTTTTAACAGTATTTCAGTCATAGCGCGGTGGCTGGAACACCTAACAATGGATTCCTAGTATTTTTCACACCAATACTACCACTACATCCTTTCCTAGCCTCCAGCTGCTATCCCACTTAAGTTTACGATTATCCACCCATCGGTGAGAGACAAATGTCGGTGATTCTTTAAAGCAGACCAAAAAAATGACATGCTCAAGCCATTTTGGAAAGAAAATGGCCGATTCGACTTTAATGAACGGATTGACTAAAAGCAGTATAAGTGTGATCATTCGGTAGGCTTCGCCTTGATCGCAGTTTTCTCCCTTATAATATGATGCATTTACTGATACTTTTATCACACGGGACATTTGAAATGGAGAAAATGGTCTTTGTCCGTGTGTGTGTGTGTGTGTTTTCTCTTAACTTTTGCCATACTGAATAAAATCCTATACAGAATTTCATTAAAACACAGGGTTGAGAGCACTGGAATTACTTATTATGGGTTAAACTTTATTTTGAAAAATATCCAATAAACAACTCCGGCTTATACGGGACAAGCAAGTGGTGTAGACCAAGAAAATGCTGATCATATGTGCAGGTTGATTTATGTTTATACCTCCTACCAAAACAGGAAGTTCGGGTTCAGTATGACAAGTGTTGATTTTACAACGCCGAGTAAGATTACGTAAGAGTAATGAATTTACACAAAGGGGATACTCATTCATATGACCTACTGTCTTGAGCAAAATGAACCTGTTGAATATTTTTGAAAATACATTGTTGACTTAACACCCATTTATTAACTATGCAAAAGAATTTGAAGGCTATGGTAACACATTTTGGTACCGCCAAAATGACATCACATCGCATGTAATTACGTCATTTACAAGCGACGTTATAAGTGTCGCAGAACATCATTACTCGACGAATTCTATTTACTTATACTGATTTATTGCAAAATTTAAGGAGATTATCAAATTTGTGTTAATAAAATCTCGAATATGTAAAACTCGTCATTAAAAACATATAAAAACTCGGCATAGCCTCGTTTCCATTATCTCATTTATATAACAGTTCCTTATATTTTTTAATGACTCTTATAATAAATTCGGTATTCAAGGACCACTTATTCAATAGTAGTTTGCTCACATGTATACCATAAAATTCTGGTTACACATCAAATCTAGTTCAAAGATGTGCGGCCCATATTAGACCTGTTGGGGTTCCTACATAGGTCCTATATGAGTCCCAAACCTTTGCTTGCTGGGTGCCTATTTGTAGAACGTATAAGGAGTTTCTTATCTTACTATGCGGGTGCACAGGCTGATCTTAGACTTTTAACAAGTGTATAGTTCGAGGGTTAATTGCGATACTGTTCTTAGTGTCTATACAATGTTGACTACTGTCCGTACCGTTATTTTTTTCAAAAAGTCATTTTACGAAATTTCGAGATGATAAGCTTTTATTTTCACAAAATTTAACGCATTATCATATGTGAGTCGTCTCGCGAAAGGGACCAGCTCGATGATGCGAAAGGTATGAACCTGATCAGGAAGCATGGACTATGCAATCTGATAAGGATTGAATCTTTCCACTTTTGAAACTTTTTTTCTGAAAAGAGAGTGATTCTATTTGATACTTTTATAACCTTGCCTGATTTCTCTAAGTTCAGTCCGATATCATTTTAAGAAAAATGTATATATTTGTTTTATTGAATAACCGGCTGGTCACTTTCCATGTGACCTGTCGTTATATACTACTTTATTTTCAGAGTGTATGTTTCACTAGTGGGGTCCAGTCACCCGGTGTTCGATGTTGCTTATTCATCTCGGGAATATTAACTTGCTTATTGGTCTTCATGAATGTAATTCTAGTTTGGGGCATTTATACGTCAGTCCCCTTTTTTGAAACCGCTACCAACGCAACAAGGAACTTTTCTAATGGCGGAGTAATCCGCAATTTCAACATTGAAAAACAAACGAATTTGACTTTCAGAAATCATGCAAAGATAAAGGCGTCAAGTATAAAGGTTCATAGTTGTTCGAAGAGTTTTAGACGGAATCACTTAATGACCATTTATAACCCTGGACGAACTGGAAATAATCTATTCCAAATAGCAACCCTGATAGCGACAGCTGAATCCACGTGTTATACTGCGGTTCGATTCACGAGAAGGCTTAAATATTTGGATAACATCTTTGATTTACAAAATGTAGAATATAGAGCATTTAATCGAAACTCCTTTAAATTACTTCATGAAGGCGGATGGAGTATATATGTGAAAAATATAACATCCAGTATTTTACCAGAATTCAATTGGACGTTAACAGGATATAGACAGAGTTATCGTTACTTTCAAAACCATTCAAAATTGATAAAATCGAGTTTTCGGTTTAAAGAATACATTAAAAGGGATGTGATTCACTATTTAGAACATGAAACGTGGGTTTATAAGGGTCTTTCTGTGTGCATGCATGTTCGCCGAAGAGATTCTGCTAGACATTTTTCAAGTTTGTCTTATATTAACCGTGTTATTGCATACTACAAAAAGCAACTGGCTCCTTCGAATTTTTCTATAGTAGTTACAAGCGATGACTTAAGCTGGTGCAAAAACAATCTTCAAGGAGAAAATATATACTTTTCTCCGTTTCAAGAGACCGGACGAGATTTATTCCTTCTTACACAGTGTAATCATAATGCCATGACGTTTGGTTCTTTTGGTTGGTTTGGGGCGTGGCTAAATGAGAGCGGGATGGTCGTGTATGACAGAACTTTTGCACAAAATCAAGTCGGACATAATCCTGAAGATTATTTCCCAAAACATTGGATAGGATTGTGAATTAAAGAAAGACTTTGTATAGCAAAAACAAACAAAAAAACCCCACAAACAACAATAACAACAAAAACCACGACAACGACAAGAACAAAGCAACCCAAAACAAACCAAACAAACAAACAAACAAAAAAGAAAACGTCTTGGGAACGGAATAAACCCGTTGAGTATACATTGGTGGTATTACACCAGTACCAATTAGCTAAAGCCCATGCATTGAAAAGCCTATTCGTTCCCGTGAAAATGACTCCATTTTCCAAACGGCTTTACTTGTTTTGCGAAAGATCTTAAGTCCTGTTCCTAGAATACCGTATTAATTGAACTAGTCCAAAAGACTCGTTTTTGTATATTTATAGATGACTTCCTAAGAAAGTTCGCTGAACCTTTCCTGTACAAACCCGGACTTTTACGTTGTAGGGATTTTATACTTCGGAAAACATTGTGGAAAAAGAAGAAATTGCTTGTTTCAAGCAATTTCTTCTTTTTCCAAAATATTTTCTACCACATAGGATGATTTTATTAAAAATTACAACCAATTTCCATTGTCGTCTTGGCCCTCTTTTAATTTGGACCAGTCTAAAATTAAAAAGAAAGGGGGAGGAGGTTATCGTGACCAGTCATTCAATATCTTCTATGTATCTATATCTTCTAGCAACCTAAAACTCAACTAGTTCGCGGATTATCTAGAATAAGCAAATCGAAAAAAGAAAGAGTAAAACGCTTTGTATTAACCCTCTCCTGTTCAATTCCTGTTTTTTCGTCCCTAAGATTTTTTTTATTGAGAAAATAATGTAGAAACGAGGAAATTGCTTGTTAAAAGAAATTCCTTCTTTTTCCACAATATTTTCTACTCTACAGAAAGGTTATTTTTCAAATTAAACCCATTCTGTAAAACCTTTGAATTTGGACAGGTCTGTTTTATTTCAAAACAGGAAAGGGATAAGGTGGCAAATGAAGATATTTAGTGTGTATCATCTCAAAGACGCATTAACGGTTTCCAAAACCAATTTACGGATCGCTATCCACGTCCATTGACCCCCGACATGGCAATTTAACCCATTCCAACACAGTGGAATTTTAGACTGGTCCAAATTGAAAGGAGCTGCAGACGACAATTTCAAGTTGATAGAATTTTAAATTTTTTCGTCTTTTTGGATAGAAAACATTGTGGATAATGAAGAATTTGCTTGATTCTAGCAATTTCTCCATTTTTCACAATGTTTTCCGAAGCTTTTTCGTTGAGGGGTCTAAAAAGGAGGGCTTGTGTTGGAATGGGTTAAGTCATTCCCACACGGCAAAATTTTAGAGTGGTCCAAATTGAAAGAAGTTTCAGACAAAAATTTCAAATTTATGGAATTCGGGATTTCTTCGTCTGTTTGGATAGAAAACATTGTTGATAATAAAGAAATTGCTCGTTACAAGCAATTACTTCGTTTTTCACAATGTTTTCCAAAGCTTTTTTCTTGAGGGGCGATAAATGGAGGGATTGTGTGGGAGTGGGTTAACTGAAGTGTAAAAACGACATTATTTTATAAAATGTGGTGTCTGAAACAAAGAATAAAAGGTAGTTCGTTAGTTGGTGACTTATATAAACAAGCTGTAGTCACGACAAATAAGTCCCTCTACCAACATAAATGCTCAACGTCGTTCAAAGCTAAATTTTGGCGAAAACGACCGATTGGTTCCGTCAGTCAAGTTTTCGATGGGTTCGTATTGAAAGATGCAGCAGATGATAATTTAAGGGAGTGATAAATTTTAACCGCCCCCTTTTTTTAAATACATTAGTTACATAGGGGAGAAAACACTATTTTAAAAACAGAATAACCATATGATCTTGATAATCGTTCCTTTCGAAAGCGCCAGAATTTATCCTCGATAACACAATACTATAAGTTTTGCTTCGTCTGTTTAAAAGTGCAAGTACATGACTTTGACTTCAAACTGCAGTAGACATTAATCATTGAAGAGCATGTTATTTTTTAGGGAAAAGCTGGACACGAACATATTCGAGACGTAACCAAAAAGGGATGGAGATAAAAAAAACCCCAAAAACAAAACAAACAAACAAAAAAAAAAAACAAACAAACAAATAAACACGAACACACAAGTGCCCATATCAAGGTTTCCGTCGTATTCTCATCAAACTTGCAAAGAAAAATAATATGACCAATTCGGCGTAGTTGATTGGGGACAGGAAAAAAATCATAACTACCTCTAGCCCCGCCCATTGACTCCGATGGCAACGCCCTCTGGCGCTAACATGAAGTTCATCTTCGATATAAAACAGCATTATTTTGTATATACATAATCTATGATGTGACATCACATTAAGGTGATTGGTTGGCGACCATAAACGTCGTAACTTCAACTTAAATAAACTGTATTTACGACGTCTAAGTTGCCAAACCAACAAAACGGCTTAATAAATTTCAGTCTTGGTTGAAATCCAAATTTCACTTCCGGTCAAAATAAATGATTTGGTTGGTCCAATGATTCTTTGATTGACATCCCGATTAATCAGTTGTTCGGAAGCCGAAATGTCATAAAATTGTGTTATGCATTGGGTAGCTACGGCGTTGCTAGGTGAAAGGACATCACACTTGATTTTTCGCTAGAATGAGGTCAACGTAAATTGGCAGATCCTTGGCACCGCCTACTGACTCCGCTGGCAATTCCCACTGACTCCGACAAGAAGTTTCGCTTTGATAAAAAATTGTGGGATTTTATAAAATTCATGGTCATTATAGAATTGAAAAAGATTAAATAGATGATTTGCGACCCGCTAATATTAATACTGCAGCTTTAATAAACTGTAGTTACGATTGAAATTGGACTAGTCTAAATTTGTATCGTGTGGTTATGTGTTAAAAACTTCACATTAACATTTTGGCACCGACATCTTTCAATATTCGGGTACAAATATTTTCCAATGGCCTCCTGACACATGGCCTTCCGAAAACGACTTGCCGGTATACATACCACTGCAGGATTTTGCTCGGTCGGCATCTCCCAGATTAGCACCGTAGCCTAATGCATTACCCTTTCGCATCACAAGTATTCAGTGGTTACTTAATAACCCAAATATGCCCTTGTTTTCAAATACTAATTAGGGGAATTCTATCGAAAAAGAAGTGAAACTTTTTTATTTTATTTTTTTTTCTATTCGTTTATGGGTTATCATTACTATTTTTGTTGTTGTTGTTTATTTATAGGTCCTTTTCCTTAAATGCATTCTCCGGCATTTTTTGAATTGTTTACTGAACTCGATTTTATTTTCTGTTCCGCACGTTATTTGATGGCCGTGTATAGCTGACATTCTGGTTTTTTTGTTGTTTTTTTTACATCAGACGACAAAATTGTAGACTGGTTCAAATTCATGTAAAGATGCAGACGATAATTTTAGTTGATAGAATAAAAAAAAATCGTTTTTGGAATATAAAACATTGTGGACAATGGGAAAATGCCAATAGCCAGCACGTTTTTCCTCTTTCCCAATGATTACCAAAACTGTCCGTTATCTTCCGATAGGTGGCATTTTTCAATTACTGACGTCAATCTTCAGAGAATATGACATGCGCATACAACACAAAACTGTCTTTTTCCAATCGCGACAATTGGCGTAGATCGGGATCACTAGGCTCATGATAGTCCATGGTCTTTCTTGCAATGATTTAAAATCGTAAAACAAGTTATTGTCTGCAATGATTTTTTTCTCAGGTTTTCAAAATATTTTGTTCATATCCAAGGTAAAGATTGATTTTTGGAAAGTTCAGCAAGATTTTGGTTCAATTTGCATGCAAAGGGCTTTCCAGTCTATGATATCCAGTCTATCAGCATCAATGACAACCACAACAGACCCGAATTCTTATGATGGCAGAGTAAGTTAACAACCAATTTGTTAATATTTCGGAAACCTTACTGTTTTAACCCATCTAAGTATTTCATGCGTGTCCTTTTTTCCTTTGTCTGTCAACTCTGTAAATATTTTCTCACACAAACAGGCCTTTGATTGAAACGATTTGGGAGGTCTGATTAACAATGTTGGGTCAGTCAAATAAAATGAATGAATTGGATAACCTTATTTCAGTGCAAGAGACAAAATCCAGATTATTTTCCAGACAAAAATAACCCACAATTTTACCAAAATCACAAATGATTAAGTTTTAAGTTGAAATTTGTCTAATATCTACCCAGAGAAAATTGTTCAACACAGGTAACTGCTCTCAGCTATTGTTATATTGTCAAAACTCAATTATCATGCATACCTATGTTATCATGCATGGTCCTTAAGGAGCTCCAGTGAACTGTGGTGACCTTATTTTTTCACAGGATGTTTAGTTTTTGGGGCCCGTAACTGTTGCTGTGAGAAACACCCATACCATACAGCACACTTAACTTAAACCCAAGGAGATTCAAAATTGACCCCCACTTAACAAAATAGGGGACAGGGGATAAATTTATCATGAGTTTTCACAACTCTAAACTAAAACTTACATCAAATAAATCTTCTAGATTAATTGTTTAAAAGAAAAGATGGATGACAAAAATTGAAACAATAAATTTGCTTCTTTTTGGTTGTCATAGACACTCTCTTTTGTAAGATGTATGATAACTGCAGAAGTAATCCAAAATTTCTAAAGGGTAAAGAAAGGCAACTTTCAACATAAATTTCATGTACAAGTTTAGAATAGAACTGGACAAAAACTTTACTAAAAGTTAAATTAAATGTATGTAAGATATATAAAAACTATTACATCAGATAAAAATCATTTTTGATTGGTACTGAACCCCGGGTACCTTACATGCACAATAATTGAGGTGAAGAGTATATATCAAATGATACAAAAGCCATGTTTGCACTCTGTGGGGACACTTTTAAACTCATATGACTTGATATTTGGTCAAAATGATTGACCCCGTAATTTTTTGACCAATTTCCAGTTTGGGTCATATGGGGTAAAAAATTGGGTAGAAAATTAGGTCATTTCTTAGAAACATCTGGTTTGCATTCTAGAGGCAACATTTTGGGCTCAGATGACTATATACTGGTCAGAATGATTGCCACCATATTATCATTGTTAAAACATTGTCAAGTTTTAATTTTGGCCACATGGGGTTTAAAACTAGATACCCCTTGTTTGCACATGAGACACAAGATTTTTGGCTCAAATGACTTGGTATTTGGTCAAATTGTTTGTCTCAACATAACTTACTCCAGTTAGGTATTGAGTCACATTAGGTTTAAAACGAGGTCACTAAGGTGTAATCTAAAGACATGTTTCTTGTACTGTACATATTTTTTTACCTGCACAAATACTTTGAAACTTTTAAGAATGTTTACTTTTGATTTCAAAGACAAGATTGAATAACTGGTCACTTTTGGGCAAAGTAAGGATTCTTTGCTCTTTTCTGTAGTCTTCAACTCAGGTTAGGGCTTTAGGGCTAAAAGACCTGCAGCTCTGATGTTTGATGTGAGGCATCATCTAGTTAACCTCTTTCAATATTGTATAAATTATAACCCCAAGGTCAAAATTAGGCAATTCCTGGACGTCACAAGTTTAACATAGACTTATATAGTGAACATTTTAATAATCTTCTTCTCCCAAATGGGAGGGCCTAGAGCTTTGAAATTTGGTATTTATCATCATCTGGTAGACCCCTATCAAGTTTGCATAAATAATGGCCCAAGGGTCAGAATTAGCCTGTTTCTGGAGGTCAAGTTTAACATAGACTTATATAGAGAAAACTTTAAAAATCTTCTTCTCCAAAACAGAAAGGCCTAGAGCTTTGATACATGTATTTGTAATGTCATCATTTGTTGGACTTCTATCAAGATTCTATGAATTATGGCCCCAGGGACCTGGGTATAAATTAGCCCATCCTGGGCGTCACAATTTTTCAAAGGTCTTATATTGTTAACATTTTAAAAATCTTCTCCCAAATGGGAGGGCCAAGATCTTTTAAATTTGATTGGTAGTACCATCTGGTGGACCTCTAATAAGATTGTATAAATTAAGGCTCCAGGGTCAGAATTAGCCCATTCCCAGACATCACTAGTTTAACATAAGCTTTTATAGTGAAAATTTTAAAAATCTTCCTTCTCCCAAACAAGAGAGCCTAGAGCCTAGCTAGATATTTGGTATGTAGCATCATCTAGTGGACCTCTATCAAAATCTCTAATCTCTATCAAGACCTCCAATAAGATTGTATAAATTAAGGCTCCAGGGTCAGAATTAGCCCATTCCCAGACATCACTAGTTTAACATAAGCTTTTATAGTGAAAATTTTAAAAATCTTTCTTCTCCCAAACAAGAGAGCCTAGAGCCTAGCTAGATATTTGGTATGTAGCATCATCTGGTGGACCTTTATCAAAATTGTATGAATCATGGCCCCAGGATCAAAATTAGCCCGGTCTCGGACGTTTAACAAATTCAACATGGGCTTACATATAGTGAAAATTTTTAAAAATCTTCTTCAAGACTGCATGAATTATGGCCCCATGGTCAAAATTATCCTGTTCCCAGATGTCACAAGTTTAACATAGGCTTGTATAGTAAAAACTTTTTAAAAATCTCCCCCCCCCAAAAGTCCTAGAGCTTTGATACTTGGTACATGTATGTAGTATCATTTGGTGGACTCTTATCTGTTGATGTGCTCCTTAGACTCTGGTGATAAGACTGATAAGGCCCTCTTGTCTTTTCTTGAGGGTCGTGAATAAAGTGCCTGTTGTCAAAATTCATCTCTCTATATAATATGTGTTAATGCATGTCTAATATATTTCTAGTTTACAAGACAGAAAGATAAAAGATGCCCAGATGAGGGCCACCATAAATCAGAAACTTGTTGAAACAGGAGAAAGAGAAAGGTAAAACAATAAACCACATTAGTCTTATTACAACACAATTGTGCATTTTGACTTTCAGAAGAAAATAGCCTTTGAAATCATTATGCTAATATGGAGATATTGCTTAAAGCAATCAAATCCTCCTTGTCATGCACTGTGTCAGTGTTACCACTCTAGAAGTCACCGGCTGAATCTATCTCAACTCTGCTGAAATATTTGTATAGTCATGAGGAAGAAGCCTAATGATTATGGTGACATTCTGTCCTAAAGATATCAAGGGAAAAGGGACCTTATGGATGATTTCCTTGTAACCACTCTGGAAGTCACAATTTTGGCTGAATCTTTCTTGAACTTGCTGACAATATTTGTATACTCATGAGGAAGAGAGACATTTTGACCAATTTCAAAGGAAAAGGGGCCTTATTGAGAATTTTCTTGTTGCAGCTCTGGAGGTCGCAATTTTGCCTCAATCTCTCTCACACTAACTGTAAATGCTTGTAATGTAATGAAAGAATTATCCCAATTAGTATTGTAGAAGGTGGCATTAATGGCAGTATTAATTTTCTTCTCATCAAATCAAAAACTTGCCCTTTTATATCCGTTTGACGTTGTAAATTGTCTTTAAATTTGAGTTGATTTGAGTTGTCAGCTTTAGAAAGTGAATTCAGGTGAGTGATCTAGGGCCATCTTGGCCCTCTTGTTTCTATATTATACGGTACTTATTCATCAAGCCATTACCAGACAATTTATTTAGACTGGTCCAAATTTATAGAAGTTGCATATGACATTTTTAAATTTTGATAAATTGAAAAAAAAATCTCCATATTTTGTGATAGGAAAAATTGTGAACCCTGAATACAGATACAAATACATAACATTGTATTATAGCTACACTCATTTAGAGATGAAGAGAATATTTTTTGTTTTCATCGAGGTATGAACCAAAAAACATAATCACACTGTATGAATACGTGAAGCGAATTCATACATAATGTGATTAGATCTTTTGGTTCATACCTCCATGAAAACAAAAATTTTTCTCTTCATTTCTTATAATTTAATAGCATCAAGCGAAAAAAAAACCAAAAAGCTTTACAAATTTACATACCTTTTTGTATGGGACTATTTTGTGCGAAAGCATACAAAATCGCTGCGTGCTCAAAATTTTGTTCATGAGGTTATGAATATTTTTTTTCAGCCAATCAGAATGCTCGTTTTTGATAGACAAAACTAGATATTAAATTATATTCTGTTGCGCTTTACAGTTAATAAAAAAATCCCAAGTTTGTTTTGATAACAGTCACTTTCATCATAGATAGATTGCGGTTCATACAAAACAATGATTTAGTAGGAGTGCATTTTAAATCTTAAGGTAGACTATTCATTGTTTGGGCTGAAATGGCTAGAGATTGATCTGAAAGTTTTGTCCTCCATCTTAGAATGAAGAATTCAATTGTACTTTGATTTAATAACAGGAAACATTGAAGACTTTTCACACGAACAGTTTTGCAAATAAGCTGGAGGTGTACCTTTCATCTCTCAAAAGCCAGTTAATAGAGTTTTAAACATGATTCTGGCTTTAATTGGAAGCTAGTGAAAGTATTCCACTTGATCGATCAATAGATGCATTTGTTACCATCCTTGTAGCCTGATTTGAATTCACTGTAATTTATCAACTAGAGACAACAGAATTTCTGTAAAGAGTCTGTTTAAGAAATCAATTTGGTAGTGGACTCGTTTTCGTATTTTCCTCAGGTTCTAAAGTTGACCACAAGCAATTAATAGAAGATAAAATTCTTCTTTAAGGTCATTAATTAGCAGGATTAACCCTTTCCTGTTTGCTTAGATTGGGTTTAGATTTTGTTAAATTGACCAGCGACAGGCCCTGTTACCTACTCCCTAGGCCTAATCCATTGACTCTGACAGGAAGTTCTGCTTTGATTATTATTTTGCAAATTTTATGGTAAAATGGTTGGTTGGTGACAGCCTACCTGTAGTTATGACATTTAAGTCGGCAAACAAACTAAAAAGGTTAAGTAAAATGGCGGCCAATGTTGGATGCTCAGGTCCAGGCTGAATAAATGATTTGATTGGTCGGTTGATTCCTTGATTGACAGCTGCGATTGGTCAATTATTAGTGAGCGTTGATTTAGAAACTTGTAATAACTCAGTAAGTTGTTTTGATTTACTTACAGTTTGAGGAATCTAAAGCCTGAATACTTATAAAATTCACATTTTTTTCAGATTGAAAGATTTATTGAGAACAAGACTCGTAGAATGTGGATGGAGAGATGAATTAAAGCAGTATTGTAAAGGTAATAACAGAACAACTGGGAAAAATTTACGCATTAGCAATCTTTTCTTTTGAAGGGAATCATTATGGATTTTGTCTTCCCTCCAAAGACGGCAAAACAGTTAAAACAATCTTTTGTTTATTTGGTCACTAAACCAAACAACAACCTTTATATCAATGTGTAAAAGGAGGATGTGAGTTAAGTTCTCTGGAAAAAATATTTCGTGTTTTTGATAATCGATTTCAACTTGTGTTTGTTTAGATTTGAAATGGAGCCGAATGTACACGATTCTTTACTGTAAATGTTTGCTTATCTTTGGCATTGGCTGTCATATGCACATGTGCTGATGAATAAACTTTACAGACATTTCGTCAATCTTCCTATCTGAGGGAGTTGTTTGATTGACTAGTGAAAGTTAAAATGACATCATTGAAGTCATGGTTTTATATAAACAAACCATACATTGTTGTGGGTCACAATTTGAAAGATCAAAACTTCTTCGACAAATTGTAGCTTATCATGTAGATTTATTTTATTTTATAGTTTCAATCATCACATTCATTTATGTACCTTGGTTTTTATGTGCCCTGAAAAGTTTTCGTGGGGGGAGCATATAGTAGCCAGAATGCAGCACGTCCGTCTGTCCAACTTTCTGTCCGACGTCATAGCTCAGGAACCCCTGGGCCTAATTGTATGAAACTTCATATATAATCTTCCTAGGAAATTTCCAAGATGCCTTTTTTGAATTTTCTAAATTCAAGGCTGCGTCATGGAAAAACGGGCCTTAATGTAAAAATTAGATTTTTGCCAATTTCTCCGAGTCTAATAGCCAGGATTTTATGAAATTTCATTTTTGAGTAGCAAATCAGATCCTCTTGACCTTAAACTATCAAAAATTTACGTTTAAAAAAAGAGTCACGGGAATAGGGGCCTTAATGTTATTAGCTTTACGTAAGCTCTCTTTTTGTCCTGCAGAATCTTAAATTGGCCATAACTTTTGATTGGTTACAGATATAGTCTTCATATTTCACTTGTGCATTGCTTGTGACAAACCCTTTTTGTTGGTACTAATTTCAAGGTCATAAGTCAAGGTCATGTGTCAAGGTCAGAATTTAGAATATTAAAACTTTGAATTTGGCCATAATTTTGCAATGGTAAGTGATATAGCCTTCATATTTCAAATGTTTATTAATTAGACAAGACCTTAAATCAGAAAACTAAGGCAAGAATCTTACCCATGTTAAATTGTCAAGGTCAATAATTTCCATCATAAAAACTCTAAATTGGCCATAACTTTCAATTCGAATGAGATAGGGTCTTCATATTTCACATGTGCTTTGCTCGGGATAAGACCTGTCTGTTTGTACCAAGTTCAAGGTCATCAGTCAGGGACAAGGTCATTTGTCAAGGTCAAAATTTGGAAAAAATTGGCCATAATTTTGCAATGGTAAGTGATATAGCCTTTGTATTTCAAATGTTCATCACTTTTGAAAAGATCTTTCAGTAGATACATGTATCTAAGACAAGGTTTTTTGTCAAGGTCAAATTGTCAAGGTAATAATGTTCATCATAAAACTGTAAATTGGCCATAACTTTTAATTGGAATGAGATTTAATATTTATATTTCTTATGTTTATTGTTTGTGAAAAGATCTTTTTGTTGCTACCAAGTTCAAGGTCATCTGTCAAGTCAAGGTCATTTATCAAGGTTAAAAAAATTGGAAAATTAAAACTTTAAAATTGGCCATTATTTTGCAATGGTAAGTAATATAACCTTCACATTTCATATGATTATTAGTTTCCATATTACCTTTCAGCAGATAATTAAGACAAGATCCTCAGTCAAATTCAAGGTCAAAGTGTCAAGGTCAATAATTTCCATCATAAAAACTCTAAATTGGCCATAACTTTGAATTGGATTGAGATTTAATCTTCACATTTCACACAAGCATTGCTTGTGATAAGACCTTTTTGTTGGTACCAAATTCAAGGTCATCATTCAAGGTCAAGATCTTTTCTCAAGGTCAAAGTTGGAAAATTAAAACTTTAGAATTTGCCATAATATTGCAATGGTAAGTGATTTAACCCTCATATTTCATATGTTTATTAATTGTGACAAGACCTTTCAGTAGATATGATAATCTACCATTATTTTTGTTTTATCCACCAAAAAGCATTAAAGAAAATGTTTAATAGCCTAAGCATGAGCTACTGTTATATTAATTCACTAGTGACAAACACTGGTTGGAAATATATGTCCAATAAACATGTCTTTTAAAAGGCGCTTGATGTGATATCTTTACATTTCTCCCAGTAATTGGTCCTAAACCTTTTCTCCATAACCCAGTTTACCCTTCAGCATATGCTATTATAACCTACATACAATTTGAAATTGGGATCAGATCATAGGCCATTCAGAGCTGTACTTGTAGACATAAAAGCAATTAAAATAATCATTTAGCCCTTTACCATTTTTGAAGTATAAGACTGGTCCAATTTTAAAGGGTGAAAAAAGAAGGAAAAGCTTGTTACCAGCAATTTCTTCTTTTTTATTTGCCCATCGAAAGATGGGATGTATTATGGGAGCACCCATGGCCAGGGCAGTGCCCACTTATTTGTCCTGAGCATATCACTTAAACCTAATGAGCAATTGACTTGAAACATGGTAGTTGTATTAATTGCATGATTATAGAGTACAGTGAACAAGAGCCATAGCTTTACCATGCTTATTTTTTGGGTCATTGCCCTTTGTTATTTTTTTTTTTCAGACTTGAATTTTGTCCAGAGCATATCTCTGAAAGTATAATAGCTATGATCTTGAAACTTTTAGGTGTTGGTGGATCTCACCAAGGGAAGTTGTAGTGAACAAGAAGCATAACTCTACCATGCTTTTTTTATGCTCCCACATCAAAAGGTTGGGGGCATATTGTTTTACCGTTGTCCATCTGTCTGTCCGTCTTTCCTGTCTGCTAACTTAACCCAAAAACTTAACATTGCCATTTACTACCAGCCTATTCAAGATACAATGATCATATTTGGCACGATAACATATCTTCATAATACGCATCTTCTCATGTCAAGGTCAAGGTCATGTGATAAGGTAAAGTTCACACGCCAAGGTCAAACGTTTAGTCCTGTTGTGGGAGCATTGTGTTTCAAAAACACATCTTGTAAGTCATTGCCCTTTGTTGTTTTCAGACTTGAATTTTGTCTGTGTAATATCTCTGAACATATGATAATAATGATCATGACACTTTATGTGAGGATATATCTCACTAAGGAAAAGTGAATAGCACATGAACCACAACTCTACCATACTTATTTTTTGAGTTATCTCCCTTCGGTGTTTTTCAGATTTGAATATTGTTCTGGGTATTTCACTAAAAGTATGATAGGTACTATCTCAAAAGTTAATGTGTGGATAGATCTCGTAAAGGGGAAGTGCAGTGCACAAGAAACATGACTCTACTCTACTTATTTTTGAGTAATAACCCTTTATAGTTTTTCAGACTTGAATTTTGTTTGTGCATATCTCTGAAAGTATAAAGAACTTGTGTGGATAGATCTCACTAAGGAGAAGTGCAGTGTACAAGAACCATAACTCTTATCATATGTATTTTTTGAGCTATTGTCCATTGATGTTTTTCAGACTTGTAATTTGTCTTTGGTATATTTCTGAAAGTTTGATAGCTATGCTCATGAAACTTTTGGTGTGGATAGATCTTGTGTTCATCAAATTCCTTCAAAGAATTTTGATTGGATGTAAAGCATGGCTGTAATGGGGGGGGGGGCTAATTTCCATATACAGGGAAAGCTTTGATTTTTTTTCCAAAACCAGTAGATGCATTTCAATCAAATTTCACAGGAATGATTTTCTGACGACTCTTTTTCATATTCCATCAATTGATTTTGATTGATTAAAAACATGGTTTTTAAGGTCGTGGCTTACGTCAATATTTGGTATACAGTATTTGTTTTAACAAAATTGTCAATTCCATTACTCTGACTTAGTAAATGAATAAATTTGTAAAACAATGAAAAGTTTGAAATATTAAAAGATTTCATTGATAAGATTTATTTGCCACACATGGTAAATTTGATTCATTTTATATTTAATTCCTGAAAACAGCATTTGTTTATTCCGTACTTTCAGGCCTGTGGAGCGGTACATGTGCCCTCTAGTTTCCAGACTCTTATTTAAATCCCCTGCCCAAGTCAAAATCAAGCAGTGTGACGGGCGCATCTTGTGACAATTTGCCACCTTGTTCACAATATTTTCTCAATCACATTGATGTAAAAAACCAATGATAATAAGGGAAAGAGTTAATGTTCAGTAACTCTGCCAATCTCTTAAGTTTTGACTGTTGACAGCCTTCGTATTTCATGCTAAACAGACAATGTAAGAAACTTTTCACACTACATATATGATACCTTTCAGCATCAGATTTTGTGAGCCTCTATTATAGCCCCCTACCAGCCAAATTCTGCAAGTTAGACCCAACCACAAAACGATGTGATATGGGTTTTATAAGGTGATGCCACAAGTGTTCAGTACCCACTATATTCTTATACCTTTGTCTGTCAATCTCTCAAAACCAGAAAACATTGCTGTGCATATTCTCTTCAAAAATCAAATTTATTTCAGGTACAAATAATGGATCCCTGTTTTTCATTCCAGAAATCTATTGACCAAGCAAAACATTCATTTAAACAAAAGGGGAACTTTGAACTCTTACAATGATGTGATTCCTGAATGGTTGGGGAACTTAAATGTTCTAACTAAAGCTTTTTAACCCATTCCTACTGAGTGACGCTTTTAGATGCCCCCAAGCAAAAAAACTTTGGAAAAGATTGTGAAAAATGAAGAAATTGCTTATTACAAGCAATTTCTTCATTTTCTGCAATGTTTTCTACTCAGAGAATTGAAAAAACCCAAAGTTTCATAAACTTTAAATTGTCGTCTGCAACTTCTTTCAATTTGGGCCAGTCTAAAGTTTTGCCATCTGGTAATGGGTTAAAGCAAACTTTATGGCTTTAGCTTTGTTTTGCTTGTTATCTGTCCCTGACCATATTTTAAGCAAACCAATGTATGATATTTCGAGCAAACTGTCTTGATGGGGTCAGAGGGCATGGCCTGTAGTCAGCTACAAATTTATTAACCCATTCTCGCACAATAAAATTTTTGACTATTATACATTGAAAGAAGCTGCAGACGACAATTTCAAGTTGATTTAATTTTATTTATTTATCTTTTTTTTAAAGAAAATATTGTGGATAATGAAGAAATTGCTTGTTACAAGCAATTTCTTCATTTTCCACAATGTTTTCCAAAAAAATTTTTTCTTGAGGGCTTAAAAAGGAGGTATTACGTTGGAATGGGTTAATGGATAAAATTTTTTTTTATAATTGTAGAGGTTGTAAAACAAAAGGGACTGGAGCACATCACAGTAGATGATCTTGTGGCTGAAATTACACCTAAAGGAAGAGGTATGTAAAAGACAGTGATTTATCTTCTAGAACCAACAAACAAAATGAAATTAAGAGAATTGGATGTTTTAGCAATAGACAGGAAATTAAAGCTGACATACATATGAATACAGATCTGGAAATATGTATCTTAATCTATTACTATTGGGATTGTGTAGTAATGGGTAATAGCATGAAAATGGTTTAAGAAAAAAAAGTAGATTTGAATTTTCCTCAATCATCAAGATAAACTATCAACTCACAACTATATTATGATAGTACTAAAACAAAGGTATTTACAAAGGGAAAGTCAGGTATTTTTGGGCTCCTGTTTTGAAAGTTGTCATTTTGTTTCACCCACTCTCATTCAAAGCCACTCTTTTACAAGCCTAAAGTGTAGAGTTCAGAAAAAAGTGAAAACTAAAGAATGGAAATTGCTTATTACAAGCAGTTTCATTATTTTTTGCATTTGTTTCCTCCAGAAATCAAGACATTAAAGATCTACCAATTTGAAATTGTTGTTTGCAGCTTCTTTAAATGTGGACTAGTTTAATTTTTTCGTCTGATATTAGGTCAAATATTATGTATCCATCTATTGATCTGTCTGTCTTAAATTTGCTTTTTTCCAACTTGGGGACTTGTCCTTGAATGACTTCTGGTCTTGGGAGAGCCGATGTACCTTCGTGCTCTCACTGGATTATTTCAGTCCTCTTCAAATAGTCATAACATTGTATTACTAACCAATAAATTTTTATCACTGTGAATTTTTCAGATATTAGGAATTTTTTATTAGATTTTAGCCTTAAAACTCCTATCTATCATTCTTAAATTTGTTTAGTTTTATTCTTTATATATAGAATTCTTTTGATAACATCAGTTTTGTTTGTCAAGGTCATTTTTTAGGAAAAAGGGCAATTTTGAATTTTGTATATTCACTATCACAAATGTATCTTCTTTCATTTCAGCATTGGTACCTGACAGTGTAAAGAAAGAATTGTTACAAAGAATCAGAAAGTTCTTAGCACAACAGAGCTGATCTTGTTAGAAAAGAGACTTATTTCATAATTACAGCACATTTTCATCCTTCTTTAGCATTCTGTTTAATGTAATACACAGTGATAAATTGTCACACATTTTATTTCATTTTAACTTCATCCATTACCACATGATAAGATTATAAGCTAATTTGGGTGTAAAACATTGTATACAATGAAAAAGTTGCTTGTTACAAGCAATGTCTTTGTTGTCTGCTTTGATTTTGTATGTATTTTTCTTGACGGTCTCAATCGTGGGATTCAGTAGGAATGATTTTACAAAATAAGTATAGAAAACACTGTCTAATAATTGTAAAGAGAAATGCTTTTGAGTTTCTTGAGTCCAAAGTGCTTAAGGTGATCTTTTGTGATTAAATCATGTCACCCGTCAAAAGCCAATCGTCAATTATGGGGTGTCATGAGTTCGATTTTTGGCAGCGGCACTTATCATTTGCGACACTTGTCTTGAATCAATGGATGAATTATCTTAAACCTAAGTGGGTTAGCAGCCTCAGGCTAAGAAAGGATGTAATGGTGGTACTGGTTAAAGATATACCAGGAATCCATTGTTAGGTGTTCCAGCCGACGCAGTATGACTGTAAGATTACTTAAAGAGGCATTAAAACGAATTCAAACTCAAAAAACAACCAAAAACAACAAAGCTTATTTTGACAATACTTTGTGAAATTGTTCTTGAAAATGTTTTTCCATAAATGTTTGCATGGAAGTGCAAAAGGTAACAAAAATCTTCTTGTCCATGTTAAATATTAAGATTCAATGTTCCTTGAGATTTTGTTTGACAGGATAATTTATATAAATTCTATTACACGATATAGAGCTATGTTTACTCCATTCCCATACGATCCTGCTTGTTATGCCCTGCAAGAAAAAACAAGGTTAGAAATGAAGAAATTTTCAACCTTTTTTTCATTCTATGAAAGACAAGATATTCAAAATTCTCTCAACTTAGAATCTTCGTCTCCAACTTCTTTCAATTTGGACCGGTCTAAAAATTTATGGAGTTGTAATGCGTTAACAAAGAGCTTAAGAACTACTGCTTATAATGAAAAAAATCATTAACCAAATAAATCCTGATTTCGTTTGGAGCTACAATCTTTATCTGCAAAATAAACTTTAGAATTAATGTCAAAATTGTAGGGTGTTAAATTAAACATTCCATAGTGAGTTTGAATTATTAACGCATATCGTGGAAAATATCCTCTTTTCTAGGTCGCCTGAGTTACTCATTGTATGATTGTATGATTGTTTGTCCATCTGTCCGTGAACAGCAAAAAAACTAAACCAACAAGTGGATTTGTAAAACATAAGAAATATGTTTTTTACGCCATGCGCTATAAAAATATGAAAAGAAAATGAGTACTTGAAGAAGCCTGTTTGTAAAATCTCAGCTTCAAGTAATGGATTTAAATTTATAACTCGGATATATAGTCATAACCCCTATGTAGTTGGTTCCTTGATTTAACAAAGAATTACTGAAAGAAATCTATAAAAACCTTCTCCAGAACCATGACACCACTTCAAATTCTGGCTTTGAGGTCAATATGACATCCTTGCTATAGGGTTCCTAATTCTACATTCAGAAATACAGAAGGAAATTTAGACAAAATCTCCCAATTCATTCGGCCCATAATTTTAGAATTATTACTTTAATATCATTATAAAAGCTCCTTGTCGTTGGATTCTAGTTTTACCTTAATAAGGAAGTATAAAAAAAACACGCTTCAAATTTACTTGGCAGAGCGATTTCAAATTTTACATGATTGCATCTGTCAGAGAATCAATGGACCACTCAAGATATTCATTTACACAGGAAGAGAAATTTGAACTTAGATATAGGCTGTCATCTATGAAAAATAATTTGCTATGTTTGACAACACAAAGTCCTAACTATAGATTATTAAATCTTTAGTTAAATCGTTTAGTTCACAATTCGATCATTTTACTGTTTGTAAAATGTTATTGGTAATAATTTCTGCGAAATAATATCGAAGTGTAACTTCCTGTTGAGGCTTGTGGGCGTGACCAGCAGAGATTGGTCTGCCAATTGTTCACCACCGAGAGATGATATGTCAAGGATCATCTTAATTTGTAGTTCAAGATCATACTAAAGGTAAAAAATATGGTGAATTTGGTCTTTCTTGATTCAGAAATACATCTTTTTGTAAGTCAGCCATAATTAAGTTGTATATATTTTTTTCAAATAAATTTGACG